>JALPQD010000172.1:3228022-3828022 GCA_023101885.1 Typhlomys cinereus | reverse complement strand
CCTATGAAAGGGGAGGTAAAAGGCCTTGGAGAGGTGAAAATTATTAAGGTTTAGCTATAAAAAAAAAAGCCGTATCAAACTGACTTAAATATTTGTCATTATACCCTTAGATTGGCAAAGCACCCAGCACTTAACCAAGAAATTTTCTTCTGCAATGTTTTATAAAGAGAATCGCAGCTGGCAAAAGTGCAGAAAATAAAGATTTGCAGATGGCTTGACCCTAAACAGGACATCCAAACCACTCACCCATCCCAAGGCTCAGGGAACTTTGCAGAAGAGGGAGCAATAAGATCATAAGAGCCTGAAGGGCAGAAGGAATACAGTCAGACATCATCTTCTGACATGAAAGGATGGTCACATCCTTGAACACATACAAAAAGAATATTAAAAATTAGATAATAGAAAATAATAGATTCTACATAAAATGCAGCAATGCAGCAAAGTATAATTACATATGTACATCTATCAAAGAAAATAATATATAGTTTACGAATTATGAAGTACGAAAAAGTTAGATTCTAAAAGTCACTATGATTAAGAAAAACTTAATCCATAAATAAAACTCTATAAATTTTCATAAGACCTACATGGGATTTGTCCTATCAACATGCTGCCATGAAAGAGCAGAGAATCAAGTGGTCCCACATCTCCGTGAGAGACTGATGCAGGTCAACCCTTATGGAGGGAGGGAAGATGCTTTCCTCAGTGGTGGGGACGAGTTACTCCAGCAAATACTCAGGCCCATGCCATCAAAGACAACCCAGACAAAACCCAGTGGAACACTCATGCAAAAAACTACAAATTAAAAAACCAAATAACAACAAGATAACAGGAGGAAGACTGGCAGGGAAGAAGAATTGTAGTAAGAAAGGGAGGGAAGAGGGGACTAAGGACTGAAGGTGTGAAACTATCATAAATTCAGTGCAGTCATGTATGAAACAATGTATGAATAATTTTAAAAATCGTGTGCCTTCTTTCTTTGCTGAGTTTTAAATATATAATTTTTACTTTTTTGTGTGTGCATGCATGTGTGGTGTGTGTCTGTGTATCAGAGGCCCAAGGGTGACTTCAGAAATCATCCTGGATCGCTCTAGTCCTCTTTGCTTTGCTCTGGGGCTTCCCAGGCTCCACCTTCCAGGGCTGGAAGTGCAGGCTGTGACCATTTCTACCTGGTGTCTTTAGGTGGGATCCAGGATCTAAACTTAGGTTCTTTCACTCTCAAGGCAGAGGTTTAATTCCCCGAGCCGTCTCTCCAGCACCTCTTTGGTATACTTTCAATCTAGTGTGTGTGTGTGTGTGTGTGTGTGTGTGTGTGTGTGTGTGTGCGCGCGCATACAGTGCATGAGGATGTGCACACATGCATGTGAAGACCAGAGATCAACTGAATTTCTTCCTCTAGCTTCTCCACATTAATTTTAAAACAACATCTCTCAGAGAATCTGGAGCTCTCTGATAGACTAGATTGATTTGCCATGAGATCTTCCTGTCTCTGCTTCCAGTGCTGCGATTACAGGCACGCACAGCCCTGCCCAGTTTTTCATAGGGGTGCTTGGGATTTGAGATCAGTCTCTCAGGTCTACACAACAAGCACTTCAGCCAGTAAATCTTCTCCCCAGCCCTTTTAGTTTTTTTTAAAATAACATTTACTATGCTTTTATAAATGTCTGTATGTGACCTCTGATTATAAAGATGAATAACCACTCCTATGTTATCCTAGTAAACTAAGGAAAGAAATAATAAACTGTCTAGAGTCACAAAGATGGTAAAAGGAGGGGCCAGGATTGAAAATGATGTGTTTAGCTCCAAAGCCTGTCCCATTGTTATTACATTTAAAATGAAATGTTTGGATTAAAGTAATCAGAAAGTGACATAAAACTTGCTATCTAGAAATGGATGAGGGGTTAAGCCTCTGCCTCAAGAGCAGAGGGTCCTGAGTTCAGACCCCAGATCCCACATAAAAATGCCAGGCAAAAATGGTGGCCTATACTTCTGGTACTGGAGGCAGAACCTGGGAAACTCCAGAGCAAAACAAAGAGGAGGCAGAGCAATCCAAGGTGATTCCCTGAGTCACCCTGGGATCTCTACAGATACACCCAGTACCCTCTGATTCTCTCTCTCTCTCTCTCTCTCTCTCTCTCTCTCTCTCTCTCTCTCTCTCTCACACACACACACACACACAGACAGATACAGATACACACAGGCAAATAAATTTTTAAAAAAATAATGAAAAATCTTGTTGCTGTGCTGAGGATGTTGCTTATTCAGTAGTGTGCTTGCTTATCATACACAAAGTCTTGGAATTTATCCCGTAAGCAGGGCACCTCCTCACATTCAGGAGGTAGAGGCAGGAAGACTGTGAGTTCTAAGCCAACCTAGGCTGCATAGGGAGCACCAGTTTTTGTTCTAGTGCTGGTGACTGAACCCACGGATTCACACATACCAAGTTCTACCACTGAGATACCTCCAGCCCTTAAAATTAAATTTGAAATTCAGTCCCTTTATTGTGATAGTTGCATTTCAGGTTATTCAGTAGCCAGTGTGACTAGTAGTGAGCTGTCTTTTGTGTGTGTGTGCGTGTGTTTTATCAGAGAGCACTGTGTGTCCCTGTGGAGGACCAAGGGTGACTTCAGGAATCATCTTGAATTGCTTCAACCTCCTTTTAGTTTCACTCTGGGATTTCCCAGACTCTGCCCACCAAGGCAGGAAGTGCAGGTTGCTGCCATTTCCATCTGGCATTTTTTATGTGGGACTTGGGAATCTGAGGCAGAATCTTACCCACTAAGCAATCTTTTCAGCCCCCAAGATTTTTCAGTTTTAAGATAACCTATCTTTGTTTTAAGACAGTGTCACAAAACAACAGTTCATGATTTGTATTGTAAATAAAGTTTTATTGGAAGATAAAAAGAAAAGCAACCTAGCTGACTTTTACTCAGTATTAACAATATCAATAAGAATTAACTTCTAATCAATACATACTCATTTACAGTTACATTCTTTTTTTTTTTTTTTTATTCAACTGTGCGCATGTTCGTGTGTATGTGCGCGTGCGCGTGTGTGTGTGTCTGTGTGTGTGTGTGTGTCTGTGTATGCGTAGAACCACGGACGAATTCGCGAACCACCATGGACGCCTCCACCTCCTTCTGCCCAGGGATTCACAGGCTCCGCCCTACCAGGACCGGAAACGCAGACCGCCCCCTGCTTCCGCCTGGCGTCTATACGTGGGATCTGGGATCCGAACTCAGGACCTTCCACCTGCAAGGCGGAGGCTTAACCCCTGAGCCACCTCTCCAGCCCTTACAGTTACATTCTGAGTTTCCTTATGATGGAGGTAGATTTCCACAGGTAGTGAGAACAGAGAAGGAGACCAGAAGAAATTAAGCATAGCCACAAACTTATGTGAAAGACAACATGTGCACTGGGAGAGCTGACCTGAAACCTATACCACATCTTGTATGTTTGCAACCCACAGAAGCCCACCACAAAGCTTCCTGGAGGGATTTTCAAACCTAGTCTACCAGGGATCAAACCTACCCAACTAGGGACCACCAATAAAAGGTGGTGTGGAAATTAATAGAAAATTTCTATTTTGCATCCCCCTAAAGTTCATGTTGCTGATAAAATCATGACAAAACAGCTTAAGGGAACAAGAATCTATTTTCTCTTATGACAATCTGGTTATAGTTCTTAGCCCAGCTTGATAGGAGAGCTTACACCACCACCAGGAGCCAAGGGAACTGGCCACACAATAGCCACGTAATGGTTGGGAGAGGATGATCCTTACTTGCCAGACCAGCATGTCTGGCAAGCATATAGAACGATGCCAACTTCCTCAACCAGTTATCTGCATTTTATTCTCCTGTTCAAGATCTAGTCCCACGCATCCTGGGCTGGGCCTTCCCCATCAACCAATCTCTTGCAGGTTTGCTCTGGGCTTAACTCAACTACTAATTCTCTACAAATGTGCCCAGAGCTCAAACCCTCAACTATTAAGTTGACACCTGTATCTAACTATGACAGTTTATAAAAGGGATACTATGGTCCAGAATCTTTGGAGTAAGATTTGGAGTGATCTTGCCTCCTTCTGGTTCCCCGAAGAGCCTGAGACTCCCCTGATTCTTCTGAGCAACAAGTGTCCCTCTCCTTTTTCTTCAGGATGCAAGAATCTGGATTTAAAACTAGTAACACTTACAATTTATAATACTATCCTATTGCAGGCAGTTCAACAACTAAAGTAGTTTGAAAGACTAATTATATATTATAGCTAACTGCATTCAAATTGGAGAAAAACATCTGTATTCTTTTCCTCTCAATTTTAATAGACAGAAAAGTATAAAATAAGTTAGTTTTGAATATTTTTAGGGAATTATTTTCATTAAAATTTTACTTACTAATAAAATAGTTCTCTTTGGTCAAAAATTGCCAATATAGAAAAAGGACTTATATGCAGTGACTTAAAGGAATGAACCTTACCCCTATCTCATATTACATTCATGGTTCTTAAATTCAATTACCTTGGTCCCTTTTACAGTGGCATTTCTGACCACAAAAAAATCACAGCTCTGGGGCTGGAGAGGTGGCTCAGGGGTTAAGCCTCTGCCTTGAAGGCAGAAGGTCCTGAGTTCAGATCCTAGACCCACATATAGACACCAGGCGGAAGCGGGGGCGGCCTGCGTTTCTGGTCCTGGTAGGGTGGAGCCTGTGAATCCCGGGGCAGAGTAAACGAGGAGGAGGTGGAGGCGGTCCATGGTGGTTCCCGAATTCGCCTGTGGTTCTACACACACACACACACATACCTACACACGTGCACACACGCATACATGCATAATTGAATAAATAATAAAAAAAAATTTAAAAATTCTTTAAAAAAAAATCACAGCTCCGTGTAGTAGTTGCCTAGCATGTGCAAAGCCGGGCTCAATCTCCAATACTGAAAAAAAAAATCACAATTTCTTTGCTTTGCTTTGGTACAATATTTAGGTACTATATTAAGAAAGCATAATACAACACAGAGTTTAGATAGACAATATTACATTGTCTTTAAAGTTATCAATGTTTCATGGTAATACAATTTTAATTGAAGAATGACTATTTAGTGCAAGTATAGTCACTCATCTGTGCTATATTTACAAAGACTCAAATGATTTCTAGCAGTACTCTAATTGGAAATTACCCTTGCTTCATCATTTTATTATTTTATTTCCAGCTTAAGTTATTTTCAGTAACCAATGGCATTTCCCAATAGAAATCAGAACCACAAAGAAAAATGCATTAGTCTTCAGATGAAATGAACTATCTTCCCACTTGAAAGAGTTAAGAACAAAGCCAGAATAAAATTTACCTACTGACATATCCTCAGTGGTGTAGTCACTGGTAAGTTGCTCTTGCTCCAGTAAATAATGTTCTCATCCACGTTTAGACAAGCAACCCTAATTAAATGTGTTGGGTTATGCACAAAAAAAAGGCATGAAAGTAGGAGAGAGACTTATTGGGAGCAAGGGTTGTGGTGGGATGGGGAAGGTGAGAAGAGAGGATAATGGGAATAATACGTTCAAAGTACATCTTATATATACATATATATGTGCATGAAGTTGTGGAAGAATGCATTTAAAAAACAAAAACAAAAAGATGCTTACACTTAAAATGTTCCATCTTAAAATAATTTTAATACATTTATTCACAATATTGTTAGGAAAGACACAAATGAGATATGAATTAAAATTCAGTGTTGCCACACACAGACACACACGCGCGCGCACATACATACGCACACACGCACAATTGACTAAAATAATAAAAAAAAATAAAAAAAAATTATTAAAAAAAAAAAATTCAGTGTTGCTATTTTTAAAAAATGAAATCCTCTGGTTGTGTAAAACAACTATCACAACTCAAAAAGTCAAGCGTTAAAAGAAAGTTTTTTTTTGCAGCTTTCTAGAAAAAGTATTTTATTAACATCTGGGTGTACAAATGGAAAAGAATGAATATGTGTGATTCCACCTGGCGAGCTTTGCGTACTGCAAGACCCATCTGTGCTCAGGATCTACCCTGGCTTCAGGAAGGAGACCTGGAAGTCTGGCAGTATGTTGGGCCAGCTGGGGCGGAAAAGAAATTCCCACAATTTCTGAAAAGGATTAATTCTAATAGAAGTATCCAAGGTGACTTAATCATTTTTAATACATCGGAATAGGAAAAAGTGCCAAGAGAAGCACCCATTTCTTTTATAGCAAATGCCTTTGGCCAGAAAGGTGCATTTCCTTAATAACACAGCTGCTGGCATTTCCTGTCCTTTGTGTATGTTAGACTGTTTGGTTGTCATTTAATACACACCAAAATAATCTGAGTTCCTGTTATATTCTCCTTTGTACTCTTAAGAGTACACCTTACTTTGTGGCAGATATTAAGAATTTAATAAAGTTTGTCAAACTTACTGAAGACACTGAGTAACAAAAATCTGAGAATTTAGAAGTATGCAGATATGATATATTGAAATTATGATTGAATAACTTAGAAAAAATATAATGTATGAGTAGACATCTGCTGGTACTTATGTATTGGCATCGACGTATACATTGAGAAAGCAGTACAAGCACCCACAAGCCTAACTAATTTAGGCAACTAACACAAAATCTTAATGACAGGTAAATCTAGGTAAAAGGTATATAGAAGTCTTGTGTATATATTTTTAAAAACTTATCTGTATTGGAAATTATTTTTAAATGAAACAAATTCTGCTAGGTAGAACATACCTTACACTAGCTAGTTAAGCATGCTTCCAAAGTCCTAAAAGCTAGAGGTGCCATGATGCGAGTCCTGCGCCTGGGAGGACTTGAGCCAGGATGCAGGCCACCCTGGGGCAGCACTTGGAGGGCAAAATGAAGGATCTGTTGGAGTCCTATACAGATTCACAAGGACTTAGTCTGTGCTGCCGTGGAATGCTGTCAGATAAGCATGCTGGAGAGCTATTTGTTTCAGTTCAGCAAGCAGCTAAGCTAGCTTCTGACCCCACTGATATTGCTGCATCTACAATCGGATAAAGGGAAGATCATGATTCAGAATGGCTCCCAGCAACTTGTTAGAAGGACTCACTCCTACTTATGCTAATTACCATGCAAAACTACTGGAGTTCCAGAAGTTAGACTATTCATTTAATATGCTGTGTGTACTCTTCTGAACTACTAAGATGTTAGTGAGAAAAATATTTTTTGTTGTCTGGGCTTTTGCTGTTTTGCTTTTTCAGACAATCTCTCTGGCCAGTTCAGCATTGCCTGGAACCCACTGTGTAGTTCAGACTGACTTCAAATTTATGGTCATTCCTGACAGATGTTTGCCACATACCTGACTAAAAGTTCTGTTTTAAAGCAGCACATCCAAGTCACTTTGTATGTAGAACTTTGTTATTGTCAGTAAATCTGCTTAGATGGAAAAAAAAGTTCTCATAGTAACTATTACCCAATATCCAGAAGTTATCAATTATTTTTTCCATTTTTTCTTTAGTTACTCTCCATTAAGAAATGGACATATTTATGCAAATTACTGACTCTGACTGTCAGCAATCTCAGATGCATTTGCACCCCATGCTCTTCCTAAGCCCATTCAAATAAGCACACACCCTGAAGACAGGCTTTCATATCTCATACATTATTTACATCTAAAGATTTAAATAATTAAAGTGCTTTTTCATAACTACCAGGTACCACTGATCTGATAGTGGCAGGGCTAAATACCCAAAGGTAGGGCACTAGCAAGAGGCTGAAGTTCTAAGATGATGCTGCAAATCGGTCACTGCTTCCTCCCACTTCACTTTTTCTAAAGAATATCACTTCTGTTTTTTCATTAAGAGGTTTTACACAAATCAACTAACACTATGAAAATAGATTCCCAATAGATGGTTAGCCTTTTTTCTTTCTCTTTATTTTTTCTCAGTGTACAGATGGAACCCAGGGCTTTTCTCATGTTAGGCAAGTGCTCCACCACCAAATTACATCCCCAGGACCTTAGTTCTGTTGCTTATGAAACTGAAAAACAGCACACATTTCCTATAGCTTAAGTAAAATCACTAACGATACAGGGAGAGAAGCTAAAAGAGCCAGTTAGAGATACATGTATATTTTAGAATGGGATAGTTTGGTGTAGGGTATAGAGAAGATAGATAAATAAGGAGGAAAAAGGGGTTAGATGCAAATAAAGGATAAGACAACTTCAATCTGGTCGGTTTCAAATGCTAAATGGTACAGCTTAATTTGACTCTAGAAAAGACTTCTATAATCCACTTCCAATTTGTTGGGAATAAACATTTTGACCCCCAAACAAATTTCAAATATTAAATACCATGTTTAAGGGTAGAAAAAGGTGTGCATTATTAGTTTACTAGGGCTGCCATAACAAAGTATTTCCTCACAGTTCTGAAAGTAGTTCTGTAGTCTGCTTTCTTCAAGCTTCTTTTGGCTACCAAATAACTGTCCGCTCAAAATATTCTGTTTTTGGCATCTAATCTCACCCACATTGCTCTTTAGATAAGGGTATTAGTTATACTAGTTAAACTGGACTAAGTACCATTCTAAATATTTCACTTTAGCTTAATCACCTCTTTAGGACCCTATACTCAAATATAACTAGATTCTGGATATGAGAATTAAGGCTTCATCAGGGGATATTTTTAAGGTGGGGTGAGCAATTCAGTTTGTAACAGATCAATGTCTTAATCTGTCAGAATGGTTTGGATTCATAGTCTAATAACTACAATTATGTTAAGCTGTTCAAATACAGCATAATAACCTGAATTTATTAAAAATCCCCCACCTTTCTTTCTCACTTTCTCCTTTCCCCTCCCTTTCTCCTTTTTCCTCTATAGAAAACCAAATCTCCAAATTGCATGCAAAAAAAAGAAGCTAGTTGCCAGGGCAGGCCTGGGGCGGTAGACACACCACAAGAATACACTGCCACGTCCCCTTTCAAATCGGAGCCATCTCACTAGTTTGCTATGGAGCCTGACGCTTATCTGTCCTGCTCCCTCATTGGAACTTTATTCCTCAGAACATGTAAATAACTCTGGGAGAGTCAGGCACTAAGCGATCATCCACCAACAATATCTGGTAGATCAGCTCAGATCGCAGTCTTAATATATCTAATTCCACCCAAAATAGAATATTTACTACTGCTTTGCTTTTGGAACTTAATTCCATACCTTTAATAATCCTGGTGTAGGTCTTCTTTACAAATAGCATATATAAAAACAATTCCTCATTTAATAAAGACACCCAAGAAGAGTAAGAAAAGTATTGAAATTATCATTTTTTTAGTATCTAGTAGGCATTAGGCATTGTCAGATACATTACAAATTGTTTTGTTCAATTCTCAAAATAATTCTGTACAGCAGTATTTAAATTTTATTTTACAGAGGGTGAGATAGACTCAGATAAATTAACAACCAAAAGCTTGGTAATAGCAGAGCGATTAAAACCCAAACCTAGTTTGGAAACTGACCGATCAGGAGTCTGTGGCTAACTAAACTCAGTTTTAGTATACTCATTTTTAAATAACACCCAGTATTAGGGAGGTTAAAGCAAAAGGACCACTAGTGTGAGAAGGTCAACCTGGATTACATGGAGAAACTTCATCTAAAAAAAACAAAAGGAAAACAGCATGCTACATTTGGACATGATAGTATTGTTGTGAAGTTTAAATGAGGCTTTTTTTTTTTTTAAATCGTAATGGTATGTATGGCTGGGAAGGTGGCTCAGAGGGTAGGAGTGCTTTCTGTGAAAGTACGGGGCAAAAATTCAAATCCTCATCACACATAAAAAGCCAAGCATGACCATGACCACACATGCCTATAACCATAGTATGGCACACAGGTGGATCCTGGGAGCTTGCTGGCCACCAGCCTAGCTCAAGACAGTGAGCTTCAGGTGTTCCAAGATGTGTAATTAGAAACAGGTGTCAACTTGACAACTGAAAACTTGAGCTCTGCACACATCTGATAATGATTATAAGGTGAGTTAAACGCCAGAGCAAGCCTTTTCAAGATGGTCTAATTGAAATGGGACAAGCCAGTCCACAGCAGATGGGATTTTTCCCTGGGCAGGTGGACAAAATGGAGGGAGCTGGTTAAGGAAGTTGAGCAGCCATGCCATTTGGCAAGGAAAGCATGCTCCTCAGGTATCCTGTGGACATGTGTGTTGTGGTGAGTTCTCTTGCCTCTGGCTGGTATAACCTCTCCTGCCAAGCTAGTCTGAGAACTGTAACCAGATAATCATAAGCCAGAGTAAAATCTGTTTCCATAAGCTGTTTGTTGTGAATTTATCAGCAACATGCAGAATAATAATGATAAAAGGGAATAAAAGAGTGATAGAGGTAGACATTCAACATCCTCCTCCACATAGGTATACATGGGCACAAACACCTGGGAAACACAGGGAGAGAGAGAGAGAGAGAGAGAGAGAGAGAGAGAGAGAGAGAGAGAGAGAGAGAGAGAACTGCATTAGAATGTAGCAGAACTGATGGCTGACTTCTGAAACTAGGCCTTGAGAGATCTTGTAACTTTCACTCTTGCTTTCTTGGAACACAAGTCTTAAAATTCTGAAGAGGCCAGGTAAGATAGCTCAACCTACTAAGGTGCTGTCTTACAAAACCTGATGATCTGAGTTTGATCCCCAGAACTGACATGGTAGAAAGAAAGAACCAACTTTCAAAAGTTGTTCTCTGTCTGATCTTTCTCTCTTTCTCATTGGTTCTTCATCCCACCCTCCCTTCCTCCTTTCCTTCTGTCTCTCTTGAATAAATAAAATAAATTTAAACACCTGGAGGGGCTTCAAATATACTCAGTGGTACAGTGCTTGCCTAGCCTGTGTGAGGCCCTACGTTCAATTCCCAGAACTGCAAAACAAAACAGTACAAAAATAATAAAATACAGGAGACTATGAATGAAGAGAATGCTATCGGAGAGGACCGGCTGATCCTGCACCATAGCTCAAACATGTCACCCTGGCTCCAGGCCCACATGATCCATAAAAAATAATCATGTTTTAAGCTACAAAGTTTTGGGGTGGTTTTTTGCATATCAGTCACTGAAGTCTAAAAGTATGTTCATATACAATCCTGTAATCTTGACTTTCCAAATTTTTCTCCTGCAAAGATCTTCAACAATGAAAACTAATTTTCCTACAACATAAAAATTAAAATATCTATATTTAAAATATAAAATATAAAGTATGAAAATAAAAATATAATGTATTTTATATAAATTATACAATTTATACAAATTATGCAGATTTATATAAAATATCTACAAGAATCTATATGAGGAACCCCAAGCACCCTTTTGTAAATACTGGCCTTATTTATCTGGTATAATCAACAATTAAATACCGCTGAAGAAAAACAGTTGTTTAGCTCCAACCAGTAAGACTACAGTATGGGTGACCAAATGGCTCCATCTCCTTTGTCTTCTTGTCTCCCACCATTTTACATTTTTCTCTGCTGCACTTATCAGATGAAACCTTAAGGGGTTTCTTTAAGTTCTGACATGCAAAGCGTATTCTTATTTAGCAGTTTTTCTGCAATCTGTATTTTCTGTCCAGATGTCTGTCCTGGCTCAAGTCTAGTCTACCTACCTACAGGGGAGCACAGAAAGCACTGGGTTAGTTCACCAGCTCAACTACTTTTCACTTCCCTTCTCTTTTGCCTTTGCTGTTACTATCCTTTCTCTGACCTCCATTATTACACTTGCTCTCATCTGGATATCCTTACTTTCAAGCTAAGTTTTTCTTGATATTCTCAGACCGGGCTATGTACCTTTTTAATAACTTAGCAACTACATAGATGGTATTACAGCTGTACTTCTCAGCTTATCATCGATTAAACAAATGTAGCAGGAAAAGTGAGGATAGATGATTCAGGGAGAAAAATAAAGCAGGGGATGGGGTAACCTTTCCAATGCTATGTGCGCACATGTGCATTGAAGGGAAAGATTTATATGCATTTCCAGATGGGCCTTAATGAGATGGCAAGGCACAAGAAAGTTTAGAACAAAGGAATGAGATGACCTGATTTGCTTTACATGACACAGTAGTTGCAAGATTAAGCCAAGAAGAAGTAGGGAGGGAAGGAAGATAAGGATGACACTCAGTAGTTGTCGACTGGGGCAATTTTGCCTCCCAGGGACTATTTTGTCAATGTCTGGTATCTTTTCACAGTGCTACAACTATGGGGAGAATTGCTCCTTGACCCTTGTAGGTTGGAGCAAAGAATGTTACTAAACACATTGCACAGGACGGTCCTGCCCTTAGTGTTACGGGTCCCAAGTGTCAGAGCTGAAGCTGAAAAACTGCTCTTATCTGTGATGGAATGCAGTTAGGATTAAGCTAAGAGGTAGGCAGTGGGTAGGTATATATCTCAGTGGAATGACACTAGTTTAGTACGAGCAAGGCCCTAGGCTCAATGCCTAGTGAAGAAGGAAGAGGAAGAGGAGGAGGAGGAGGAGGAAGAAGAGGTGCTGACAAGTGAGACACACTTAGCTTTGGGATTATATTATAAAAGGAGGGCTAACCATATTTGCTGAGAGATACAATGTGAGGAATCAAAGCTGATCCAAGGTTTCTTGCTTGAGCAATTAGAAAAAATAAAGTTCATCGTGAAATGAAAATTAGAAGCAGTGTGTGGGGAGCAGGTGCTTGCTTTGAGGGGTGAGATTAATGGAGGCTGAGGCATTGTTTTCGACACCCTAAATCTGAAATGCTCACTTAACATCATGTGAATGTATCAGGCAGACAGATGGATGTATGTCTGGGTCCAGAGGTGAAGGATGCAGACATTAACTTCAGAGTTGTGTCAGTTAGACATAGGTGTCAGCTTGAGAACTGAAAGCGGAGCTCTGTGAAGAATTAGTAATTAAGTGGGAAGACTCAGCCCATAGTGGGTGGGACCATTCCCTCCCTGGGCATGTGGGTAAGAGGGAACGAGCTGTTGAGTATTTGGCATATTTCAGCACACTTTGGCAGACTCGCAGCCTGGCAAGGAGAACATTTGCCCCTTTCTCAGCAATTCCTGCGGCGGTTATGCCCAGTTCCCTCTGCTCCGGATGTTGGTATGAACTTTGCAGCCAAGCTGGCCTATGAACTGTAACCAGAATCGTAAGCAGGAATAAAATCCCTTGTTTCCCAAGCGAGATGGTTGCATATTTATCGGGAACATGAAAACAAACAGCCAGACAGAGTCTTAGCATCTGTTTAGTATTTAAAGCTTCGGAACAGGATAAGATTCTCAGTACACAAAAACTGAGAAGTGACCTCAGCCCTGAGGCATGCCGATGTTTAAAGAGACAGGAAGCAGCAGCCAAGAAGCAGGAGAAGGAAGTACGAGAGAATGGCCAGCTGTGCCAAATGCTGCTCAGAAGTCAAGGGAAATGAGGGCCGAGGAAAAAGCAGTAGATCTAGCAACAGGAAGGCCGTTGCAGTTCGCCTGCATGGTTGCTGATAAATGACCATCGAACAGCTTAAGGGAACAAGGAGTTAATTCTCTCTTACAATTTTCTGGTTACAGTTCATAGTCCCGCTTGACAGGAAAGCTCACACCATCAGGGCCGAGGGAACTGGCCACACCATCACCACATAACGGCTGAGAGATGGACAATCCTTACTTGCCAGACCAGCATGTCTGGCCAAGTGAACAGAAGGATGCCAACTCTCTCAACCAGCTCTCTGTGATTTATCCAGGACCTAATCCCACCCACCATGGGCTGGGTCTTCCCCATCAGCTAGAAAATCTCCTTCAGGTTTGATCTAGGCTTAACTCAACCATCAATTCTCTACAACTGTGCCCAGAGCTCAAACCCTTGTCAAGTTGACACCTATGCTTAACTATGACAAAGGCCAAGGCTGATGCAGGAGGAATGCCTCATCCGGGAGGTGGCGAGAAAAGCCTAACTGATCTGGACTCAAGACAGGCCAACAGAGGCGCATGCTGATAGCTATGCGATCAGTCATTCTCTCTTTTTTTAAAGTTGAGAAACAAGATTCTTTTTCTTCTCCCAACTTTTTTTTTTATTCAATTGTGAGTGTATGCGTGTGTGTATGCATGTGTGTGTGTGTGTGTGTAGAACCACGGACAAATTCGGGAACCACCATGGACGCCTCCACCTCCTCCTCTTTGTTTACTCTGCCCGGGGATTCACAGGCTCTGCCCTATCAGGACCAGAAACGCAGCCCCCCCCCCCCGCTTCCGCCTGGCATCTATACGTGGGGTCTAGGATCCGAACTCGGGACCTTCTGCCTGCAAGGCAGAGGTTTAACCCCTGAGCCACCTCTCCAGCCCCTTCTCCCAACTTTTTAACATATTCAAATATACTGAAAGGTTGAATGGTATAGATACCAAGATCTAATCATGTTTATTTTAGTGGTATAATTAAATTATTTGAAGGTAACTTTAAGCACATTTCAGCTATGCCTCCTAAAATTAGCCTGTTCTTCTATAATCTTCATTAGTACCCCTAGGAAAATCCCCTGACATGTATTTTACATGCTACATTATTTGTCATATTTTTTTCATCCACTTATAATGTTGAAAGACCTTTCTTACAGAAGGGAATTTGACTGACTATTCTTTTCATACCTTTTAACTTACTATATCCTGGGAGTTCTTGAAAGCTCTTTCTTATGTTACTTTTATTTTCAGAAAGATATTTGATTTATTCCAAGATTTTTTTTTCTCAGTTATCACCACCTCAGAAGACTAGAAGGAGTGGTTTCTGGGGTTTATATGCTCTGTATTCACAACAAATGTACTACCACCTCTCATTTACCATAAGAATTCACAGGAGATCTCATCTTAAAGCTAATCAGCACAGAACCAAACATCATTTTATCGATTCATCACAACAGATCCCATTTAGAAAGCAAAATGAATTTACCAAAATTTCTTTCCTGATTCCCGATTAACAAAATAGTGCCTCCTGATACCGGAGGTAAGGGTTGCTGTCAAATGTGCCTACACGACTAGACACCATGTTATGCAAATGAGTTCATAGTCTGTTTCTCTCTGTTCCTTAACTGTCTCCACTGTGAGCAGCTGACAACCAACAACTGATGATACTAGTATTTGGGTTTCTATTACCGCTCATTCATATGCAAGTTCCTTAAAAAACAGAAGTAGAATGCAGAGGAGGAAAGAAAAGGAGAGAGAAGGGGGAAAGAGAGCCATGTACCACAACATGACTGTGGAAATCATAAGACAACTTCTGGAAGTTGTTCTCTCTTCTACCATGTGGGCTCCAGGAATTGAACTAGGGTTACAAGGTTTGCATGCAGTGCCATCTTTACCTGCTGAGACATCTGACTAGCACCTAAAAGTTCTCATTCTTTTAGGCTGGCCTTGAACTTGTGATCTTCCTGCCTCAGCTTCCAAAATGCTGTAATTACAAGCCAGTGTCCAGCCCATGTACTTAGCTTTAAATTTTACTGAATCTTGTTCTTTGACAATTTCATACATGCACATAGTGCACTTCGATGATGAGAAACCTCCTCCCTCTTTAATCTTCCTCCCTTACCAATTACAACCTTACCGAATCCCTTTCCCATATTCATGTCTTTTTGCTTTGTTCTGACACCCACCGAGTTTCACCAGGTGTATCTGTGTAACTACGGGCTTGGAATTCTGCACCAGTGGGCTTGTGGTGAGTACACTAATGAAGACAATGACTGCTCCTCCCTCAGAATCCATCAGTAGTCAACAGTTCAGAAGGAAGGCTCAGGGCTCCTGTATGGGCCTCGGCTGCTCAGACTAGTGCTGGCCAGTGTAGTGGCCACAGCTGCTGAGGGGACAAGAGTGTGGCCTGTGCCATGCTCAGAAGTCCTCTTCGGCCCTTCTGCCTGTTTTCCAACTCTTACATTCCTTCTGCTCTCTCTTTTGCCATGTTCCCTGAGCCTTAAAGGAGCTGGGATAAATGTCCTCTCTAGGACTGAGCACTCAACTGCTATTTATTCTCAGCAATCTCAGCAGTCCTGCACTCATTGAGAAGAGCAGCCTCTCTGAGCCTGAGAATAGTGTCTGCCTTTAGGATACACACAAATACTCCCAAGGCAGCTGACCTTAGTAGGTTCACCCTCAATGACCAATGCCTCCCCAGCCATGTGTTTTTGACTGGCTCTACAGTACCACACATATAAATTCTTTAAGCAACTACAGATGCAAGCTGACTCAGCAATGTTCATGGTAAACTTCCACAGAACATTTCCATTGTCAGTTGATCTAAAAATACTTGACGGCATAATTTTCAAGTTATATTATCTGCTGGGTATGGTGGCACAAGTCTATAACTTCAGTTGAGGCAGTAGGATCAAGAGTTTGAAGTCAACCTGAGCAATGCAGTTAAGACTCTGCCTCAAAAATATCATTACTATTTTCTACGTGTTGAGGTATAAAAATGGAGGACAAATGAATTATTTTTTTTAATTTAATGAACATTTCAAGCTTCTTACACTGCAATTGGCTTTTTTGGTATCTTACAAAACTTAAAATTATTTAGCATATAATATGAAATTAAGTTATAATTTTATTTATTTTATTCCATACTTAATACTCTGACTACTGACTCTTGATTGTAACAATGGTTTTCAATTCTCTGGGTCTATACACTATCTACATGTAGCAAATGAGCTTTGCTACAAATTTGGCATACCTTTTTTTGATTTTTACTTAAAAAAAGCTTTACCTGAATAAATCAGAATATGGGACTCAGATTTTATGAGGAACCTCTCAGGAGACCAGAAGTAAATTATTAATTTACACAAAAAGGAAAATTGTAGTTATAATCACTTCATAGTTTAAGTCTGCCTTAGATATTGAACTTTCACAGAGTTGTCTGGAAGAACATGCAATCTGACACTAGATTCTGATAATATGTATGCTACTGATTTAGACATAGAATGTGAATGTTCTCCCTAAACCTATTTCTACAGCCAGATATGTTATACATATACAATTGCAATTATAACTGTTTCATGATACTACCATTAATATTTTCACACTTTTAATGGGATATTAAACATTACTGAATTACTTGCTCTGTGAAGTACAAGACATGTAAAATTACTGTGGTTGCCAGTAATTCACATTCACACCTGTGGTAGGTCCCTCTCACATTGGAGCAGAATGTAGTAGAGATGTTTCACCACTTCTAAGGCTAGGTTATAGAGTTTTGTGGTTGACTGTCTCTTAGCTCACTTGCACTCTTAGGCAATCCACTGCCATGTTGTGAGGACACTAAAGCAGCCATATGAGACCATGAACCGAAACCATCAGCAAAACCGCTTCCAGATCCCTATTAAACATTATAAATTAATAAATGCTTTTGCTTGCTTTTAGTGGACATATAGCAAGTAACAACATGATATTTTGTCTTGATTATGACTTTTCATTTAGGTATTAAAAAATATAGCACTCTGGGCCTGGACAGCTGGCTCAGGGATTAAGACTGTCTCAAAAGCAGACGGTCCTGAGTTCAGATCTCAGGTCCCATGTAAAAACTCCAGGCAGAAATGATGGCAGCCTGCACTGCCGGCCCTGGTGGGTGGACGGTGGGAAATCCCAGAGCAAAGCAAGGAAGTAGAAAAGGATCCAGGCTAGTTCCTGAAGTCATTCTTGGTCCTCCAGAGGGAGACACAGTGCCCTCTGACACACACACATACGCACATAAAATAAAAATAAATAAATAAAGCACTCTGATGCAAGGTCTTTAAAAAAATCCATTAATGAAGAACAGTGGAGTTGGGAGTAATAAAGAGAAAATGGACAAAGTACACAGAGGTAAGAGTAGGAGTAATTTCTAATATTCTATAATGGGATAACTATGATGAACCAAAATTAAATGAATATTCTGTAATTACTGGTAAAGAGGTTTTTGAATGTCTCAAACATACAGAAATATCTGAGGTGACAGATATGCTAGTTATCCTGATCTGATCTTTACACATGGAATATATACACTATACCCAGTACATGGATAGCCACTATGTGTAAATAGCTGTAAAAATTAAAATTTAGTAAGTACCTGCTGAGCACTGCTGAGGGCAGGAAAACGCACACGCTGCACATAAAAGGTTTTCAGTGTAATTTCCACGTTATCCTGAACTCTCACTGGCCCCTTCCTAGGGTAGGAGGGTAATTGGTCTCCTGGATCTGACTGACTGAAGGGAGCCATCTATTGCGGCCTATTCTCAGGTACCCAGGAAATGTAGGGATTCCCTGTGTCGCTTCAGAAAAACCCTCTTGAGGTTTAAACCTGCTTATTTCTGAAGCACGGATTTTCCAAACAACATTTTGGTAACTTATACTTCAATCTTATCTATCTAAGTTAATTGAATCCAAATGTATGCAGAGAAAGGAAAGATGTTGCAGTTAACCTGCATGATTGCTGATAAAATCATGACGATACTGATAAGGGAACAAGGGGTTTATTCTCTTACAAAAGTCCGGTTATAGTTCTTAGTCCAGCTTGACAGGAAAGTTCACACCAGCACCGGGGCTGAGGGAACAGCTGAGAGAGGGACAATCCTTACTTGCCAGACCAGCATGTCTTGCCAAGTACCACAAGGATGCCAACTAGTTCTCTCTGTTTTATTTACCTGTCCAGGGTCTAGACTAGACAATCTCCTGCAGGTTTGTTCTGGGCTTAACTACCAATTATCTACAAATGTGCCCAGAATTTTGAACCCTCAACCATCACGTTGACACCTGTACCTAACCATGACAGAATGAAAATGTTCTTAGTTTCTAAATGAATATGCTGTGTGCTCAGGGGATTTACAGTATAAGTGAGGTAAAAGTCAAAACACATAAAGGGTTATACAAGAATTACATAGTAAATATAAACTCTAAGGAACAAATTATTATTTTGCTACTAGCAAACGTTAGAAAATATAGGGCTAGAAAAATGGCTCAGGTATTGAGACTCTGTATGGCAAACAGAAGATCCTGAGTTCAGATACCAGGTCCAATGTCAGAAACAGCAGCAGCTTGCACTTCTGACTCTGGTGGGTGGAGCCTGGGAAACCTCAGCACAAAACAAAAAGGAGGTAGAAGCAATCCTGGATAGTTCTGGAAGTTACTTGGTCCTCCTCAGGGACACACAGTGCTCTCTCTCTGTCTCTCTCTCACACACATACATAAACACACAGGTTTCCTGCTAGCTTAAAAAAATGGAAAATATAAAGGATGACTGGGGAGATTATTCAGGAGTTAAAGCCTTTGCCTCACAAGCAAAATAAAACCCGAGTTCGGATTCCTAGATCCCACATAAAAATGTGGGCAGAAATGGAGTCAGGGTGCAATTTTAGCCCTGGAAGGTGGAGTATGGGAAACTCCAGAGTGAAGCAACAAGGAGGTAGAGCAATCCAGGATGATTCCCAAAGTCAACTTGGGTCTCCTTCACAGGCACACATACTCAACTGCTCTCTGGCACACACACACACACACACACACACACACACACACACACACACACACATCTTAAAAAGAAGAAAATAAAAAGGAGACAGTTGGTGAGATAGCTCAGCTGGTAAGGCGCCTACTCACAAATGGGACAACCTGAGTTCAAGCTGTGGAAACCTACATGCTACTCTTCCTTCCTTCTTCCCTCCCTCTTTCCTCTCTTTCTGTCTCATAACAAAAAAAAATTCAAAAGAGAAAATATAAAGGAGGAAAAATACAAATACTCAGACCCATGCCAATCTCCTGAAATCAGGGAGGGAACCAGAACATTGCTGTTTCAACAAGTACCCAGTATAATACTGCTCCATGTCTGCTCAAGAGCCTGCTGCATACAAAGGAAGTGCATTCACTGTGGACAGGAGACTGAGGAGCCAGGAGGGAAGGCTACAGCGGAATGGGATCAGTCTTTACAGGCCACGCAGGATGTAGGGGAGGGGAAGGGAGACCCCGTACTGTGAGGACTTTACTGCCAGACACTATTACCTTACTTAAGATAACCTTATTTCATATATGGGAAATTGGAGCTCAGAGAGTGAAATAATTTGCCTGATGTCACAAAACTAGTTAAATGACAGAACTGGTATTAAGAGATACTTTCACTTTACAGATGGAATTGAGCCTGAGAGAAGTTGAGAATTTGGTAACAAACTGGAAAGTAGCAGAATTATTGAGTGAGTGGCTGAGGGGACACTTAACCCTCTCTTCAAATTGGGAAAATTTCTTAGGAAAACACAGAGGTAATACAACAAAAGTAAACTTAAAACATAAATGAGATGAAACCACTGAAAAAGATACATTTTTACTTGTGATGCAGTCAGTGATCATAAGGATCATAAGTGGTATAAAAATAATGTCCAAAAATGACTTTTCTCAATTCTAGTTTCATTTTAATTGGTTAGTTTACTAAACAACTACTAGCTCCCAAATTAAAAAATAAGTTAGAATCTGTCATCTATCTTTCTATTCACACACTTACTATAAATACAGAGCATATGGTAATGAAGAAAATGAGTTGGGGTGAATGAAGTTCAGAAAACTCCTTAGATAGTGCAGACAATTTGATACAAAACATTTAAGCTGAAACTCAAAGGTTGAGAAGAGCCAGCTATAAAACAGGAATGTGAACCTCAAGAGGGTTGAAAGGCCCTGAGGGGAGCAAATGCTGTAAGGCCAGTGTTAGAGAAATGTTCCCTCTATTGCAAGTCTTCCCACTTTCTATTTTTCAATTCTCTTACTTGTACTCTCTCACCACTTCTTTTCTGTTGATGAACATTTTGTTTTTCTTTACTTTCTTGATTTCCTGTTTTAAATTTCCTGGCTAAATTAAATGATAGCATGAACTCAGGGGAAAGTAATGCTACCTATTTCCAGTTCTTCCATTATCCATTCTGATAAATTCATCTTGAAGTGACAACTATGTCCCAATTAAGAAAGCATGCTTCTCTCTATGAGCTTAATGTTTTGATTTGGAGAACTCCTGATTGCTAATCAGTATGTTGCATGATTACTTCCTGCAAGTACTTGCAGAACGTTACTTTGTCACTGCAGAAAACCTCTGGGCCCTCCCAGATACCACTACTGAAGTCACATGCTCCGTTATGAGGATGGCTGGCCTTCTGGATGGGAAAACAACAAACTTGGGTAAACTGTTCACTTACACTAAGCTTAGTTTTCTTACTTATAAACTGGAAATACAAAGAAATTTCACCCTTAAACTTAATATATTGCTGGGGAAAATTTTAAACAAGAAAGATAATGTTTTCAATAGCATTTGAAGGCCAAGAAGATGTCTTAGCAGGTAAAGGCATTTGCTGCCAAGACTGATGATACAAGTTTGATTCTCCAGAATCCACACGGTGAAAGGAAAAAACCGACTCCCACAAAGTATTCTCTAATCTCCACAGTGGCAATGGTGGCCACAGTCACACACAACAAACACAACACACACATACACAAACACACACGAAATAAAATGTAAATAGCATTTGATGAGCGTATGCCCTGGAATAGACATGTGCTTGAAAGCTGAAATCTGTTGTTAAATCAGTCTCTACTTCATATCATCATTGCTGTGTTGCGTGACTTAAAATTTTTTTTATTATTTATTCAGTTGTGCGTGCGTGTGTGCGTGCGTGTGCGTGCGTGCGTGTGTGCGTGTAGAACCATGGACAAATTCGGGAACCACCATGGACTGCCTCCACCTCCTCCTTGTTTACTCTGCCCGGGATTCACAGGCTCCGCCCTACTAGGACCAGAAACGCAGGCCACCCCTGCTTCTGCCCGGTGTCTATACATGGGGTCCAGAATCCGAACTCAGGACTTTCCGCCTGCCAGGCAGAGGCTTAACCCCTGAGCCACCTCTCCAGCCCCGAGTGATTTTAATATTTATAGATTTGTATGCTTGCTTTATTAGACTAAGGTCCCTAAACACAATTCACCTTCTCTTCATAGGTCTCAAATAAAGAGCTATCAAGGGATGTGCCTAATCCCATGTTTATGTTTAGTAGAATGAAACAGGATGTTGACTTCACTAACTCTATAATACTGGTAAAAGGATGTCCAAGTCAAAGCAGATAGAATTTACTTGTACTCCTGTGTCTAAAGAGGAAAGGACTGACAAAATGATATAAAAAAAAAACCACAATGGAATATTAGACAGCTATAAAAAGAGGAGGAAAGACTGATACAATAACAGAAAACAACCTACAAGAAAGATTGCAGTTCTGCATGGTTGCTGATAAATGACCATCAAACGGCTTAAGGAAACAAGGGGTTTATTTTCTCTTACAATTACTGGTTACAGTTCTTAGTTCAGCTTGACAGGAGAGTACTCACCAACACCAAGGCCGAGGGAACTGGCCACACCATCTCTGTGTAATGGACGATCCTTACTTGCCAGATCAGCATGTCTGGCCAAGTATATACAAGGATGCCAACTTCCTCAACCGACTCTCAGTATTTTATTCATCTGTTCAGGGCTTAATCACACCCACCATAGGCTGGGCCTTCCCCAAAAATCAGCAACCTCCTGGACAATCTCCTGCAGGTTTATTCGGGGTTTAATCCAATCACTAATTCTCCACAAATGTGCCCAGAGCTCAAACCCTCAAGAGTCAAGTTGACACCTGTGCCTAACTATGACAAGTAAATAAAATAGTCTGAAAATTATGTACCACTTATGTTAAAAGGGAGAAATCAAACACAACCTAGTAGTATTTACTTGCTTATATAAGAATAAATTCCCCTAAACATACAAGAAACCTGTTGACCTTTATTGCTTCCTAGGCAGAAAACTGAGAGAGGTATTGCAGAAAGACTTTTCATTATCTGACTCTGAGTCATGTGACTGTATTACCTAATTAAAAACAAACAAATCTTGATGGACAAGACAGCAGTTTGAGATAGGTTATATTCTTAGTGGAAACATTTTAAGAGTGGGTGGTAGCTCCCAGAGTAAATATTCGTAAGGGATTTTCCTAGTTATCCATCTACTTCCAACTTTTCATTTTATATATGAGCAAATCAAGGACAGTGAAATTAAGTAACTTGTGTAAGGAACAAAGCAAAAGAGATGAAATTGGAAATCAGACATTTTAGTGTCTATTCCAAGACTCTACCACACTCTCTTCATTTTGGGCAGGGTAAACAAAACAGAGCCAAGTAAGCCTGTACTACACTAGGAGAGATCATGGTATATCTGAAACTTTAGAGTACAAAGGCCAAAATAAATACCTTAGAGTACTACATGGCTACATTCACAAAAAGCTTTGCATAGCTTTATGATTGTATGTGTACATTTTTTTCTAACCCAACTCAACTGAGGACAAAAATTAAAATGTCTCAGAATAACTTTTAACATACACATGCCTGGCATAAGATTCCTGCCAAAAATAAAATACAGGTTCACAATTCTATAAGTAAAACCTAAAGGTCACATGCATTTTAGAAATAAGAATGCTTTGGAGGGCTGGAGAGATGGTTTAAGAGTTAAGACTGCCTTGCAAGCAGAATATCATGAGTTCAGATCCCAGGTCCCGGGAGGAAATGGCAGCTGTCTGCACTTCCCACCCTGGTGGGCAGAGCCTGGGAAATCCCAGAGCAAAACAAAAAGGAGGTAGAAGGATGTCACCCTTGGTCCTCCACAGGGACACATAGTGCCCTCTGATAGACACACACACACACACACACACACACACACACACACACACACGTGCATGTACATGTGCTAAATAAAGTTTAAAAAATTTTAAAAGGTGCCTTGGAATTAAAAGATGTTAGGACCAGGCCTAGTATACAGGTATTTAATCTCAATTATTCAGGAGGCTAAGACAGGAGTATTGGGGGTCTGTCTGGAATATAGGATGGAGTTCAGGGTTAGCTTGGGCAACTTTATGAAACCCCATCTCAAAATAAGTAAAAAGAGGTCTGGGGATATAACTTGGTGGGCCAGTGTCTGCTCGGCATTCATGATGCCATAGGTTCACTTCCCAGTAACGTGTGATAAAGGTCAACTGGGTGTTTTCCGCTATCACTCTCCACCTTATTTTGGGACAGGATCACTAACTGAATTTGGAACTCAAGGATTTGGCTAGGCTGACAGGACAAAGAGCCCCAGAGAGTGTCCTGTCTTTGTTTCCTGGGATTATACACGCTGACAGATGGATCTGGCTTTTGGTGTGGATGCTGGGATCAAACTCAGGTCCTCATGCTGGCACTTTCTCTCTCCAGCCCAGACTAGAATAAGCAACCACAGCAGGCAGGGTTTTGTTATTGTTCTGAGACAGGGCTCAGACAGGGTTGCAAACTTGTAATACAGCCGAAGCAGGCCTTGGATTCACAGTTGTTCTGCCTCTACCTTCCAGGTGCTAGGATCACAGAGGTGTACCACTATGACTGGATTAGTATGTATTGTTTATAACCCACCAAAAAGGAAACAGTTTGTTTTTCAATTAAGGAATCCAATCTATAAGAGTGTGAGAGCTTACTTCTGAAAAGAAAACGATGTAGAAAAGGAAGTTCAAATGTAGGCCACTCTACTCTTACAACTGTCCATTAAGTTAAAGCTCCCTTTCATTAAATAAATGTTTATAGGTGGAAATAGGTAAATTTCTACCCCATATTACTGACAAATAGTGGAGGCAATGGGCTGTAACTAACCAGGAAACTACACTCTGTGAACGGAGTACGTAAAAACAGACATTCCACATATACTGGTAAGGAATAAATAATATTTTCTAATTTCTCACTTGGGGATTATTATTCTCTGATATAAACAAAAAGAGAGTTTTCTGGTGAACTCCTAATCTTCTATATCAAAATCTTTAAAATAAAAATCTTTTCTTGCTTTTGCCAAGCGGGTAAAGTTCTGTGATTAAAACACCATAAACACTAAAATATGTCCTTTTTTTCACACCCCCAATCCCATCTTTATTTTGTTGCATATTTTTTTAGTCACAAAATTTTTACAATATCAAATTTTCACTAAAACTTGCGGAGGATTTGATTTTTGATAATACAGTTTGGGAATGCTGCTGGATAATCTTAAGTTTTGCTATATTTTAACTGAACCAACTATTTGCTCAATTTATGAGTTAACATTCATGAAAAAAAGTGTATTCCAGTCTCAAAATGGAAATAACATAGTGAGCAAGAAAAAAAAAATCTCATTAGTTTTGGCTGTTTCAGGAAGAAATACTTTCTCAAAATCTCGTAATTCATACAAAAAGAAACCTAAATCTAAATATACCAATACATAATCTAGTATAACTACAAAAAGACAAAAACCTAGTCTGTTTTTGTCTAGAAAGAAAACAACAAACTGTTGGACTTCTTAGCTATCTATATCACAAGTACCACAAAATAAATTTATTGAAGAATTTCTCCCTACAAGTACTTGTTTCCTCTATAGCACCGTACCAAAATACTCCAGAATACAGTCATCTGAGACCACTGAAAAACAAAACCAGACCATAGTTCAAAATGCCAGTCCTCGTTTCTGTGCATAGGGTCAGAAACTGCAACTCTAACTCCAGGGCACAGAAACGACTGATCCAAAAGGCTGCAGATCTAAGCTGCCCTCAGGATCTGAAATGCTGACTCAGAGCAGAAGTGGTCACGATGTCCCTGAAACCTAAGGACCATCCTAGGGAGAGAGTCCTTAAACTTGTCAACTTAATTGAAAACCCCCTCTTCCAATTCAGGTGAGGCAGAGCTGCTGAAAGGCGACCTCGAGCAGTCTGAGCCGGTCCGGGACGGTCCCGGCCCTGTGCTTTCTATCCGCTTACGCCCCTTACCGTGAGTAGATCTGGGAGGGAGGAAAGAAACAGACACCCTAGGATTCTGGTGCGAAAGCCCTTGTCTTGGAAGGTGGGGTTTGGGGAGGAGAGAGGGGAAGCTCGGAGTGTGGTGACCCTTTGTGAACATACAGGGACAACTGGACTCTGGCTGAAGCTTGGGGAGCAGGATTGCGAGTGCTGGTTGCGGGATCGCTGCTGGATCTCGGGTTCGGCTCCCGCAGCCCCCCGCCCGGGAGCAAAGAGCAAAAAAAAAAAAAAACACGCGCCACTCTGCGGCCTCAGCAGCGTAATCCCTCCGCGCACTAGTTTTAATCACGCCCCTCCCCCTGGCCGCCCGCGTCACCTCCTCCACTCGAGCGCTTTCCAGCAGCTTCCAGAACCGCCCCTCCTCCCTCCCTCCCTTCCTTCCCTTCCTCCCTCACCCCCGCAAACGCAGCCACTCACACGCGGCGGGCACAGGCCCCGCCCCTACTCGACGCCGCAGTACGCACTGCGGCTGCGCGACGGCTTGCCGGGCCCTTAGCCACGCTTTCGCGGAGCCCGGCCGGAAGTGCTCTGATCCTCGCCTTCCCCGCCCCGCCTGAGTCCTTTTCTAGGTCCGACGCGCGAGCGGAAGGGGGACACTTTAGCCGCGGACTCAAACCGGAAGTGGCTTTCCTAGCGGAGATAGGCGTGGGGGAGGAGCAGCTCAAACCGAACGTGGGTTAAACGTTGGTGAGGAGCTCAAGCTGGAACCGGAGTTCGGGCCGACTGTGGACGAAGAAGGCGCGTGCCCGGGGGAGGTGAGTAGAGGGCAGAGCGGTTCCGGGCTAGAAAGGAACAGAAAAGGGCCGACTGAAGCGACCGGGGGAGCGGTGGGCGCGCCAAGAGGATGGGTTGGGACCCGGCTCAGGTGGGAAGGGTCGATTGTCCGAGTTGGCGTCGCGAGCGCGTTCGGACTCAGAGAGGTAAACACTGAACAGAAACCAGAGTTTGTGGCAGCCCCCCGAAGAGCGTGGGGATGGGCGGGGTAACGGAACGCCGCGCCTCCAGGGCTTGCGTTGGGCTCGGAAACTCACCTCGCTTGGACCGGTCTCCAATTCGGGGAACTGACCGGGGCTTCGTGCAGACAGAGCTGGGCGCTAAAAACCGACCCCAAGTCTTGCATTTAAATTCGTGTTGACCTCGCCTTTGGCATTTGGCGTGAGGGACCCACTTCTCCTGCGAAGGGGCGCAAGGCCCCCTTTCCATGTTTCCACATGGTGCGTGAGGGACTATGAATGAAGTGTAACGAGCCGCGTGCCCTTCGCGATACCCACGGCGGACTGCACCCCTTCTGGACTGGTAATTCCCGTTAGGATCTCTGCAGTGTCACTGGCTGACAGAAGTATTAAAAAGGGGATGGGCGAAGAAGGCAGGTGCTGGGGGTGAAGAGGAGGAAGGGAAGAAGGGAAGACTTGGCTGGTCTCACGGTTGAGTGAGCTCAGGTCAGGACATTTAAGTCCTATTGAGCTGTATAAGCACGGCAGTACGAGGACTTGTTTACGTAGTGACTCGGAGTGCAGCAAGGACTGGAAAGTTTTCCAAAGCCCACAATTTTGATGACTTTCATTTCATGAGGAAGAGGAGAATGAGAGTAGACAACAACCAAAACTTTCTAGTCTGTTTGTTGGAAGACTGAAGATACCAAAATTTAGATGACACACAGGGATGGACAGGTTACCTTTGGAGGGAAGATAACAAAGGTGGCTGGCTATTAAAGAACCACCTCAAGATTTTGTGTATTAGAATGAATTGCATTTGAAAGAAGACCTAGAAAGCCCACTTTAGTAGTTTCTTGAGGTAAATTTTTGCATTTACGAATTCTTGGCATCTGGTGTTTCTACTGCTAGCCTCCCTGGTTTTCTAATTTGTGTTTGGTAATGGGATCAGGAAAGCAGATTTTAAGTTGCCTCCTGTTTTCTGTATTGAGGAAAGAACACAAGGAAAATTTCACCAATTTATCCATTAATGTGCTAGTGTCTCTTGAGAATGTGAATACTGCAGAATGATATAAGGTGCACTGTATTCTCTGCCTACGATAGTAGCACCAAGTAGTCACTAACTTAGGTGCTCGCATTTTCTATGTTTGGTTTCATTTAATTCTTAGAACAAATCAGTGGTAACTGATAAGTTTCTGGGCTAAGGTATGCCAGTGTGTAGCTTATACTTTTATTGATCTGGAACTATGTAAGATTCACTCTTTCCTAGATCATCTAACTCCTTTCTGTAGATAAGCTAAAGTAGAACCACCCAGAGATAATAAATGTGGTCATGATCCGAAAATGAAGTGACTCCAGCTTGCAATAACTTTCATGGCAGTCAAACTCAATGGAGCTACTTAGCTGCTGGCATTTGGCAATGTATAAACATTTGTTGTTTTTATGACTATGGGTACGAGGTCAGTGATACTGTAAATATTCTATATTACAGTACACAGGATAGCTCCTGCAATAAAGAATTATCTGCTTCAAAATGTGTCGTCCCTGTCTTTTGGTTATCTGTTATGTTTTCAGAAATTAAACATCCAGATTCACTGTTGTTGGATTTTTTTTTTCCATTTTTCTGTTTTGAGTCAGGGCCTCATGAAGCTTACTTAGTACCTAACTCCTGTCTCTGCCTTCTGAGTGTTGGGATTGTGTACACCATGCCCAGCTTGACTCTTTTCAAACTACATTTTTATTTTTGAAAGTGTTCCTTCCTCTGAAAGTTTTGTGAAATTTATACAGCTAAAAAAAAAAAAGAATTAGTTTTAAAAATGAATCTGTGGAGCCAGAAGATGTGATTGAACCAGAATCAAAGATTCTTAGGTTTTAGAAAGATTTATGCTTGAAGTTACACAGTCCACGCTAGGTAATAATTTACCTCTGCTTAAAGGTCTTCTAGATCTGGTTTTGCTATTTTAAACCTATACTTAGACTGCTTTTAAAAATTGTCTTTCTGACATTGAACTGTGTTTCATAAGTTTGACGCAACTCACTTTACTGGATGTGGTCTGTTCCCATGAACTACACTCAAAGCAAGCTTGTCACATATAATTTGTACTATAGAAATGCTTGTATTTTGTTCTACAGATCATTCACAAATAGTATGAATTAATTTATTGTTGGCAACTTGTAGAATGTAATAATTCTATCTGGTGAAAGATTCTTGTGGTTGAAAACCAGCAAGAATGTATAAAATGTTATTCCAGCACAGTGAATCTGGGGTTTTTGTGTTTTTAAGGTTTTTTGTCATACAATGCTAGGGTAATTGTTTCAGTTGTGCATAAACTTTGAAAATCTTAGATTTTTCAAACTGCAGTTGATAAAGCTTGCCTTAAATAGTAACTGCCTGTACTACAAATTTTGTTTTATTTGCTTGCAAATTTTCAGAAAAAGTATCCTGTTTGCTGACCTTTTCCCTTAACTTTGCTAAATATTTAAGTACATTTAGGTCATAATTTTAGAATGTATTTATCTTAGAACAAATAGTTTCCAAATAATATTTAGTGTTTCTCTGTATTATAGAGTAAATAGAATTTTTATTTAATTTTCTATTGACTTTTTTTTTCCAGGATTCATTGAAAAGTCCTTAGTGATATTGGCATGTTTCAAGTGACATAAATTAGCCAAAGACTCGGAATGATGGATTCTCTGAAGATTGGAAATGGTTTGCCAATGATTGGACCAGGGACTGATATAGGGAAATCTTCACTGCCCGTGGTGGGGTACTTGGGAAAAGTTAGTGAACTTATTTTTGGCCTCAGTGCAAAGTTGGTTTATTTTTTTCACCTTCTATTTTTGAGATTTAAATTCAGTTTTAATTTTATGAGTGAAATTCTAAAAAATTGTGTCTTCCACGGAAATCTTACAGCAATGGCGAAAGATTATTAAAATGTTTACCTCTCTGTGTTGATATGTGAAAGTATAACTGAAATATAGATCTTATGATTCCCTGTTCTGTGAAAATATAGTATGTATATCTTCCCTGGCAGTTGATGTTACCTTTTTCCTGTGAGTGAAGCTGATAGTATTCTTAACTCTTAAAATTTGATATTTAAAGCTTTAATACTCTTTTTAAAATAAATGAATTTCTTTTGTTCGATGTGTTTAATCTTGCCAAGATTCTTGTTGAGAATGTAATATTTTTCTGTTTATTCTTTGATTTACCTTTTTGTAACCTGGTATAATTTAGGAATGTCTCTTTTAATTTGCTTTATTTCTCTTCTAGAATTATGATTCAGCTAAAGTTACACCAGATGGGTATTGCCCTGCTTGTAAAGAGAAGGGAAAGTTAAAAGCCTTGAAGACTTACCGAATTAGTTTTCAAGAATCTATCTTTTTATGTGAAGACCTGCAGGTAAAGTATTTATGTGGGACTTTTAGTATGTAGTGCCTTTTTTCTTCATTGTTTACACTTTTACTCATGTTATATTTTCTAAAATGTAGATTTTTAATGCATAGACAATCTGAGTTTCTAAGTTACTGCATTTGATTTGTTGTCAGTCTTGTTGGAGCCCGGTTAACTTATAGTGTACAGTAGTTACCAATCTCCAATTCACCTCAAATCTTAGGTACTTAAAAGCTTTTATAAAACTTTCTTCTATTTTGGTGTATGTATGTGTATCAAAGGGTACTGTGTGTGCCTGCGGAGGCCCAAGGGTTACTTTGGAAATTACTGTGGATTACTCTACCTTCTTTTGTCTTTGCTTTGGAGTTCCCCAGGGTCCGTCTTCTAGACCCAGAAATGCAGGTCGCCACCGTTTCTATCTATTTTTTTTTTTTTTTTAACGTGGCACTGGGGATCAGAACTCAGGTCCTTCTGCCTTGGAGACAGTCTTAACTACTGAGTCATCTCTATTCCGGTACTCAGAAGCATTAAGACATGGTACAAATTGTGTATTGCTCATAATTTTAGCATGTGGGAGGCTGAAGTAGCTGGGTTTTGAAGCCTGCCTGAGCTAGCAGACCTTATCTTGAGAAAAGAAATAAAAAAAACTTTTGCAGTTAATTATAATAATTTGTAACATCTGGTAAAATTCTGTGTGAGAACATAAGTTTTTATTTCATAATTTGTATAATTATTAGAGCCCTGCAGTTTCCTAAATTAAAAGCAACAGACATTTCATAAGTGATTGTATAATTTATGCTATATGAATTTAATTTCACTTAAGTAGGTATATATTCCTCGTGGCTAACCTAAAAATGCTGATTCAAATATGGTCTAAAATACATTAATATTTAGGAGTCTTGAATAGCACTGAAAATAATTTTGTTAGTTTTTTTTTTTGTTCTTTCAACAAAATCTTTGTGCTTTTAACAAAAAAGACTTGCAGACTGACTTGGCATTTAAAAACTAACTTTGTGAAAAATATCCCAGATAATTGTGTCATTAGCTTTTATTTTCTTGTTTTTACATCACATATAGAACTTCTCCAAATGTTCTTGCAACAGTAAAGTCACTTGATGTTGTCAAGGTACCATGATATACCTAAAACTTGTTTTCATAGCTTATGGCAGTTAACCTTACGTTAAACCCTAAATATTCACATAGCACATTAGCTTTAGTCACTAGACAAACCACATAAACCTTCACATAGTTTGATGAATGTATGTGTACAGCATTTTTTTCTAGCCCAACTCAACTGAATTCACCGAGGACCAAAACTAAAATGTCTTAAAATAACTTTTAAACATACAAATGCCTGGCATAAGAGTCCTGCCAAAAATATAAATACAGGCTCACAATTCTATAAGTAAAACCTAAAGGTTGCATGTATTTTAGAAATAAGAATGCCTTGAAGGCCTGGAGAGATGGTGCAGGGGTTAAGACCTGCCTTAAAAGCAGAATGTCCTGAGTTCAGATCCTAGGTCCCATGTTAAAACACCAGGAAGAAATGGTAGCGGCTTGTACTTCCTGCTTTGGTGGGCAGAGCCTGAGAAATCCCAGAGTGAAGCCAAAAGGAGGTAGAAGCAATCTAGGACGATTCCCAGAAGTCACTCTTGGGCCTCCACAGGGATGCACAGTGCCCTCTGATCACACACACACAAACAACAAATAAAGTTTAAAAAAAAGAAATGTAGGCTTAATCATGTTGTTGCTTTTGTTGGGCACATTCTGTAGAAGAGCAATCCCAAGCCTATTTATAAGTACAAGTTTCTTTATGCATTAGTCAGTTGAATAAGTATCATTGATGGTAACACCTCTAGTACAAAGCTAGATACAGTGGTGGGTAACAAATTCCTTGGCCTCAAGAAGATTATGATCTAGAAAGAAAGACAGTAAAAACAATAAAAACGAAGAGTTTTACATATTTTCTGCAAAGTAATGAAAAGTGCTCTAGTGTCCAGTATAGGACTTCTATAATCCCAGCACGAGGCTAAGACATGAGGCCCTCCAGTGCAAGGCCAATCTAAGTTTTAAATATATAGAGAATGCAAGACCCAGTCTTACCAAAATAAGGAAAGTGTTACAGGAGGAAAATTAAGCATCAGAGTTTGGGATATCAATAGAGAAGGAGTTTGCAATTTTAGGTAGAATGGTGAGAGGAGTGCTTTATTGAGAAAGTGAAATTGGAACAAATGTTTATGACAGGAAGAGAATGGAGTCTTCTAGGTACAAGAAGAAACACAAGTAAGACCCTGGGAGACTTCAAGCTGCCTGCCATATTTATATTGTTGCAATAAAACCAACAAACAAAGCTGCCTTTGAGTGGTAGAAGGTGGATTGGGAAATTATTGGTGAGCTGGAGAAAATAAGGTCTTACTATCCATGGTGAGGTTATTGTTTATCCTGTATGAAATGAGTCCTTTCAGGGGTGTTTCAGAAGAATGACATAATCTAACTTCTGTGTTAAGTTTCATCTATGTAATGAGCAAAAAGCGAAGGCAGGGAGTCAAATTGTCTTTTTCCACAATTTTTTTTCACAAAGCTTAAAGCCTCAAGAGTTACTAAGTAATGGTATCTTTTGTTATCCATAATGAGTCCCTTTGAATTATGCATGGTGTAACTTTGGGCAACCTAGATAACTTCAGAATGGGATCTTGTCACCAGAAAGATCAAATAATTAAAGGCTTGGAACTTTACAGTGAATTTGTTTTCTTAACTTCTTCGAGCCATCCTACCAAATTGCTCTCATCAATTTTTAGCCAGTCCATTAAAAGTTGGCATCTGAAGAGGGGTTGGTTTGTAGGATTCCTATTTTGTGTTCGTTTCAGCATTACTTGGTGTCCGAGTAGATACCAGAATTAAATTGTAGAGTGTGTACTGAGTACCTTGTGTAGAATTCACTGCTTATGTGGGGATAAAATCCCCAAACAATCTGATCACAGAAATGGCTTGATCACAGAAAGGCACTTGCAGTGCTCCAGGGGGAAGAGTAGAGGCAGAAGTGACAGGCATGGATGGATTCTGTTTGTACAGTTGTGTGGTCCAGGATTGCTCTTCATTGATATAAAAAATTCTCAAGTCCTTTCTATGAAGTGTTCAGTGTGTTTACATACACCCTCCCATGTTACTGTAAATCACTACTAGATTGCTTATAGTACTTAACACAATGTAAATGGTATGTTGTGCTGTATTTATTATGTAGGCAACAGTGACAAAGTATGTACATGTTCAATACAGACGTTACCATTGTTAGGTCTAACTCTGTAGTACATTTGGAGCCCATAAATACAAAGCACCAACTGTTTTTTGAAGGTAAAACCAGCAGAATTTGCTAAAGGATTGAGAATCAGAGCATGGGAGAAGAAATAAGGATGGGCCATGATACTTAGCCTAAACAGTTAGAATTTAGCTGCTAGTTACTGAGCAAGAAAGACTTTGGGAAAAGCAAGATTTGCAGGGAAGATCAGGAGGTCAGGATGAACTTGAGACCAATGTAGAGTAAGCAATTGAATATACATGAGTTTGAGATTGGAGATAGCCATTGAGAATTGATAGTCTTCAATATATAGCTAACTGACCATAAGTGTGGGTGAGTTAAATTAGATGCATAGATAAAGAGGTTGGAGAAGGGAGCCCTGAACCAGCTTTAAGAGATGGGAGATAAGAAAACAGGAATGTGAGAAGGAGGATGCATTGTTTTGGTAATCATGGTGAAAAGAAGATGGATGGTGTCAGTTGTTGGGCACTCTAGAAGGTGAGGACTCAGACTACTAGAGTGCTCTGAAAGTGGAGGTTCTCAGAGTGGGAAAAGGAGTAGTAAGTGATTACTTGATTCCAGTGAACTAGAAGGGAAATTGAAAAGTATTAGACATGAAAGGGAAGGTGTTGCATTTGCCTGCATGGTTGCTGACAAATCACCATCAAATGGCTTAAGGGAACAAGGGATTTATTTCCTTACTACAGTCTGGTTACAGTTCTTAGTCCAGCTTGTACCAACACCAGGGTAGAGGCAACTGGCCACACCATCTCTACGTAATGGCTGAGAGATGGATGATCTTTACTTGCCAGACCAGCATGTCTGGCCAAGTGTACAAAAGGATGCAACTTCCTCAACCAACTCAGTATTTTATTCATCTGTTTAGGGCTTAGTCCCACCCCAAGGACTAGACCTTCCCCATCAGCTACACAATCTCCTGCAGGTTTGCTCTGGGCTTAACCCAACCATTAATTCTCCAAAAATGGGCCCAGAAAAAAAAAAAAAATGTCCCCAGAGCTCAGACCCTCAACAGTCACATTGACACCTGTGCCTAATAATGACAGAAGGCTTTCCTGTCTGTGTTCTTTATTTTTGTTTTTTTTAATTGGGGAAAATGCCAACATATTTGTATGCTGGTTGTAACCATGAGGAAAGAAAAAAATGGCTGAGGCACCCCTGGAGCTGAGGGTGGGCCTCTCTTGCCCTGGGGAAGACAGGGGTCTAAGTTTTGACAAGCTCATTCAGAACAAAAGTACTGAATGTACTGATTAACTTGTGTATAACTGATTAACTTGGGAACTTTGGGAAGAATATCTTAGTGATTCTAGTCAAAGTGGCCAAAACTTTTTGTAATCTAATTTTAGAAATTTTCAAATCAATATGAGCCTATTGTACATTATGAAGTAGATTGTTTTATGATAGGTGTTGGTAAAGTCTTTTTCCATAATTAGAAGCTAGATTGATTTTCATCTTTTTAATGGTTAAAAACCAAGGAGCATGGTCTTTTATAATATGCAAATTATATGAATTTCTGATTTCAATGTCTGAATAAATTTTTACTGAAATTTAGACATTTTTTCTTTATTTAGTTTTTGGGTGGTACTAGATTCAAACAAGTGGCCCGGACCTGGTAGATAAGTAACCGCTGAGCTGTGTCCCCAGCCTTCGCAAAATGCAAAGTGTATTTGAGGATATTAATAGTAAAAACTCACATTCAGAATTAATACCAAATTGAAACTTCAGTGCTTTTAAGCAGTAAAAAGTTTTAGATTTTTCCTATTTTGAAGTAGTTCATTGTTTGCATTTATTTTGGAGCATTTCCTTTTTCAATTTTTTTTAAACAAAATGATTTTCATAATTTGTCTTTATCCATACCTGAGAGAAAATTACTTTCTAAGTACAGAAAGACAACAGTAATTTAATTTGGCAGCTCCAAAAAAGTCAATGAAAGACAGTATTAAGTTTTTTTAAAATTTGAAACCATCTTATTGTTAGAGTGAAGGGTGGAGAAGAAGGCAAGAAGGTGTACATGTAGAGTTAGAGGACAACTTTCAGAAGCTTCTGTTCTACTATGTCAGTTCCAGAATCAAACTCAGGTTTGATTTGTTAGGCACCTTTTCCCATTGAGCTATCTTGCTGGCCTTTTTTATATTTTTGAAATAGGGACTTACTCTGTAGCCCATGCTGTCCTGGATGTTGCTATTTAGCCAGATTGGACTCCCAACTCATGGCAATCCCAGTGCCTCAGTCCAGAGTGTTGGAATTACAGGCATGAACCTGTAACATTGAATTTTAAGTGATGTTAGATAATGACACTGTGCTAAAAATAATACTAAATCTTCCTATGAATAACTGAAGTGGAAGCTAGATATAAAAACATAAGCATTAGTTTACAAAAGGAAAAAATCTGCACATGAAAATTATAATTCAGATAGGCTCAATAATAGGATCCCAAATTATAGAGAAAAAAAAACAGTGAAAACATTGACACCATCATGGCCATTATGGTTTTGTTGATTTTATAGACATGAGTATGTGGTATGATCTTGATTACTTAAGCTTGGTGAAAGTTTTTTGGGTTTAGTGGGGTTTTTGTTGTTTTTGCTTCAAGTTTTTCTATTTATATCCCAAAATTTAACATTGTAACCATTTTTAAGTGTGTAAAGCCAGGGTTTTAGATATTCAGTTTGTTTTACAGCATATCTATAAGAGTTTGTTCAACTTTCAAAACTAATACTACATTGTAGTTCTTTCCCTAGGCCTTGACAACAACTGCTATGCGGTTTTATTTCCTTTGTGCGTGTGTGTATGTCTTTGTACTGGAGGGCACTTAAATATGTTGTACTTGTGGAGGCCCAAGGATGATTTAAAGAATCATCCCTGATTCTTCTACCTCCTTTTGCTTGCTCTGGTATTTCCCAGGATCCACCCCTCCCTTCCAGGATCAAAATTTTAGGCTGCCAGCAGATTCCACCTGGCATTTTTATGTTCTTTTGCTTGTGAGGCAAAGGCTTAATCCTTGAGCCATCTCCTTAACTCTGTAGTTTTATTTATAAGAATCTGTCTACGGGGCTGGAGAGGTGGCTCAGGGGTTAAGCCTCTGCCTTGCAGACAGAAGGTCCTGAGTTCTGATCCTAGACCCCATGTATAGACACCAGCTGGAAGCTGGGTGGTCGGCGTTTCTGGTTCTGGTAGGGCAGAGCCTGTGAATCCCAGGACAGAGTAAACGAGGAGGTGGAAGCGGTCCATGGTGGTTTCCGAATTCTCCTGTGGTTCTACGCACGCGCGCGCGCACACACACACAATTGAATAAATAATAATAAAAAATTTTTTAAAAGTCTTTAAAAAAAAAAGAATCATTTGACCTCGTCTAGATGAAATCATACAGTTTTTGTTTTTTTGGTAACTGCGTTGTGTACTTCACTTGGCATAATCTCAAGGGTCATTCGCTTTGCAGCATGGATGCCCCTTCCTCCTTCCCTCCCTCCTTTTGCCTCTCTCTTTTCCTGTGCTAGGGCTTGAATCCATAGTCTTGCACATGCTAAGCAATCACTCTACCACTGAATTGAACCCTCAGCCTTTTTTTAGTGCTTTGTTTTTTCTTGAGATACAGTCTCGCTAAGTTGGCCTTGAACTTGAAATATCTTTCTGAGTAGCTGGGACAATATAGATACACACTGACAGAACTGATTTCTTTCCTTTTTTAAAGCTGGATAATATTCCATTGTATAGTTACACCACTTTTTTTTTTTTTAAGACCATTGAACTGTCATACTTTGGGGGTTATTTGCACCTTTGTTATTAATAATGTTGCAATAAAACATGGATGTACTATTTTTTTGAGTCCTGCTGTGTTGTTTGTTTGCTTTTGAGACGTGGTTTTGCTGTGTAGGCTGAGGCTGATTGAATTCACAATCCTCCTGTTTCAGTCTACCAACTGTTAAGATTACATACAGGTGTATACCACCATGCCTGATTTGTTAACTGATTTTATAATGTTTCCTGGGAGTGTAGAATTTAGAAAATCTCAAGGTATAAAATTAGTTGTTGCGTTACTGATGGTCATTATACACAGTTGGCATAGAACTTTGTTGTTTATACTAAAAAATTTGACAGTATTTTGAAAATAGTGTTCATTTGTATTGAAAAAGGTACATAAACGTCTAGCATATTTCACACACCTATTGGTGAGCAGTGAATCACCTTAAAACCTACTGGCTTTCTAGGTATAGTGGCTTGATATTTTTTCTATCTTCATGATTCTGAGTTGACCTGGCAAGTCCTCCACTTCATCCTGTATCTGGGACAGTTGGATGCTAGTAGCTAGTTGGATAGCTAGTAACTGTTAGGGAGCTCAGCTTAGCTAGCCATGACTCCTTAGGCTTCAAGGGAACTAGCCAGGTGAGACAGCTTATATGACGCTTCTCTGTCCGTGGGGTATGCTGATGTACAGCATAAAACATGGCTGAGCCCATTTGGTAGAGGACTGATGATAAGGGGGCATGAATTACTGGAAGCTGTGGTTCTTCGGTTTACTAGAGGATACCAGACACCAGTTTATCCCACTTGTGTCAGAGGCATGTTTTAAGTGAGAACAATTGCCATATAGGTTTTTGAATTAGTTTCAAAATACAGGCTATATCAAAATTGCTTCATAAAATTTCATGTGACAATATTTCTCCAGTTTTTAAAGCTATATAATGCTTCTATCGCCATTCCCCCCTAAACATTGTTGAAATTTTTTTACTTGGCATTAGTTTTTATTATCATTATTGTTATTATTACTAGAGGAAAACTAATTATGTTTTTCCTTAGCTTATACCAGTAAAATTCAGAATAAACCATTGATAGATTTAAAAGGAAAAAAATTCATTGTTGGGGGAATTATGGTAAAAATGTTATTTGACTCTTTAGATCGATAAATATATTCATGTTAAATTAATGTTAAAATTCATATTTTTTTAAAACAGAAAGCTAAGGTACTGTTTGAACTTATTCAAGAGTTTGTAATTCTCATGATTTGCTTTTCCTTTCTAGTGCATCTACCCTTTGGGCTCTAAATCACTTAATAATTTAATTTCTCCTGATTTGGAAGAGTGTCACACTCCAAATAGACCTCAAAAAAGAAAAATCTCAGAAACCAGCTGTAAGGATGCACCTCTTTTAGCAAAAAAGAGTAGAAGTCACATCGTTAGTGGTGGTGAGCAGAATTTGAACAGTCAATATAAAGGAAAAGCATATGATGCCACCTCATCAAATTTGCCAGATGATGGCAGTCATGGGAGTCCAGTTAGGGCAGCTGAATCCTTGGAGCAGAATGAGACTTTGGAAGCTGGTAACGCTGACATTACCATTGAAGAAGACCCTGCTGCAGTTGGTGTCTCTAGAACTGGCGATAGTCTCCCTCAGACTGAGAGATCTGAACCGGAAATATCATCAGAGAGCAAGTGTTTATCATTTTGCCGGACTTCATGTGTTCAGTGGAAAAATACTCAGGCTCTCTGTTGGCTAGACTGTATCCTCTCGGCTTTGGTGCACTTGGAAGAGTTAAAGAACACTGTGAGTGAACTGTGCTCCAAGGAAGAATGTATATTTTGGCGGTTATTTGAAAAATACAATCAAGCAAATAAGCTTCTGTACACCAGTCAGTTGGATGTTGCTAAAGGTTGGTACTAATATATTCTTTTTAATTTTTGAAAATGTTGAGTTAGTCCTACAAATTGAAAAGATAACCTGAGCAATTAGTTTTTCTGTAGAGACAGGCAGGAAACCTGGGCATAGTGCCATATAGCATTTTGACTGCCTGAGGCTGTCTTTCTCAAAAGCTAATGGTGAAGGAAATGGGCAGCCATGTGTCAGGATGACAGTGGTCACAATGGAGTCAGCAGATGTAAAATCTAAAATCATTAAGCTACTACAAAGGTAGAATAAAGTAGCAAATAAAAGTCATCTCTAAATCCCACTCAAATCCTTCACCTTTACAGGGAGATAGATGAATGGGTGTAACAAACTTGTGCATTCTTGGATTTTGATATCTGCTGGTCATATATATATATATAAACGCACACATACCTACATGCATATATATGTTTTGTTGGTTCTTGTTTTATTTGTTTTGTTTCCAAAACACTGTTTTTCTGAACCACAGTCCTCCTGCTTTAATCTCTGGAGTGTTGGGATTCCAGACATGTACCATTGAATTTATTTTATTTTCTATGAAATGCTATACTCATGAACTCATCTTGCAACCCCAGAAAGATTGCTAAAACATTCCCAGTAACTATGTGTTCCTGTCATCTCATACCCCAACACCACTCTGTTCCTTTAAAGATAACTGTTATCCTGAATTGTTTTATTTCTTGTTAATACTTTTTCTTGATACACATATAGCTAAATAATATATTGGAAAATTTAGCTTGTTTTGAATTTTTATGAAAAAGGTATGTCTTCTGGAACCACCCATCTACTCGTTTTTACTCCCTCTCTCCCTCTTCCTATTTCCTGGTCTCCCCATCTCTCTTCTCTCAAGGATGGAATTTTGCTTTTTGCCCAAACTGGTCTTGAACTTCTGGATTCAAGTGATCTTCTCACCTCAAGTTTCCTGAATGCTGGGATTACAGTCATGCGGTACCACTCCTAGATTCATTCATTCTTTCTTTCTTTCTTTCTTTCTTTTTTTTTTTGTAAGGATGGATCTATGAAATTGCACTTTGTTCTTGGTAATTTTTTATTGCCGCATGATATTTCTGTTTTAGAAATATATAAATGTAGTCTTCTTTCTGTTTTCATGTGGAGTTCATTATAGGATTTCTTTCGGATACCCAAATCCACAGATACCCAAATATATAAAATAGATATAGATATAAAAGAGATATTTTCATAGAACCTGCACACATTGGCTCATGTACTTCATTTTTTAAAATGAATTTAGAGCTAGTTAGGCCTCACTGCTTATATTGTAATTATGTGCAACTTTATTTATGGTGCTGGGGATTAAAGTTAGGACTTTGTGTATGCTCAGCCAGAGTTCTTTTACTGAACCTGTACCCTTAGCCCAACCCATATGGCTTAAGTCATCTCTAGACAACTTATACCAATTGTAATGTAAAAATAATGCAAATACTGGTTAGATTGTTTAGGTAGGGCTGGAGAGATGGCTCAGAGGTTAAGACCCTCGAAAGCAATAGGACCTGAATTCAGATCTCAGGTCCAAATAAAAATGCCATGTCTCCCAGGGAGCAGAACCTGGGAAATCCCAGCGTAAAACAAAAAGGAAATGGAAGCAATTTAGGATGATTCCTGAAGTTACTCTTGGTCATCCACAGGGACATGCAGTTCCCTTTGATACACACACACACACACACACAATTTGTAAAAATTTGAAAAAAAAAAAGATCTTTTAGGCATTGCTGACCAGGAGTCTTCATGTTCTCTACATGTTCTATAGATGATCTTTTTTTTCTCAAATATTTTTAGTATGTTGTTGGCTAGGTGTAGGTATGCACAATTTGCTGATGTTCTGAGGGCCAGCTTGTGTGCTTATTCGTCTGTCACTGGACAATCGTTTTTGGTTTCTTCTTTTTTTGAGGGGGGGTCTTCATCATAGGTATTGCTGTGGCCATACTTTTTTCATTCTCTTAGTATATACTAATAAGAATAGAATTGCTAAATATAGTCCCTGAGTTCAGATTTACAGGTAACAGCAACTGTTTTTCAAAGTTGTACCAATCATTACTCTATCAATGCCTAAGATATCTTTTTAATAAATAATATTTTAAAGTGATGCCTTCCTGATCTAAATACTCTCCCCGAGCTGTTTCCACACTGAGGGTTTTGATATGATAGTGATATAAAATGATCTGTGAACTTGCTTGTCTCTAGAATTGAGTGATATTCTGTTGGTTCTTTATTTGTACATTGGTAAGTGTATATGGTGTATGTGTATGCTCCCTTTTCTGTGAAATGCCTATTTGTGTCCTATTTGTTTTGTTGATTGGCATGTTATTGACATTTTCTAATAGCCTCCTTGCTAATTTTATGTCAGATACATTTAACTGATTCTTGTAATTTGCAGCATGCTTTTACTTCTAATTTTTTTTGATATATAGGAAAGAAGAGCTTTCGTATTTTAAATTAGTAATAATTATGGCTCTTAAAGTTTTTTTGTTGAGAAAGTCATTCACTGATATTTTCACTGAACAGTAAAAATTGTCTCGATACTAAAATTCTTCTTTTCTTATTCTTTTTTTAATTTGTGGGCACTGTGTGTCCCAGTGAAGGACCAAGGGTGACTTCAGACATCATCTTGGGTTGCTTCTACTTCCTTTTTTCTTCGTTCTGGAATTTCCTAGGCTTTGCCTTCCAGAGCTGGAAGTATAGGCCACCATCATTTTTCCTTTGTGTTTTTACATGGCATCCGAGATCCAAACTCAGGAACTTCTGCTCACAAGGCAGAATATTAAACCCTGAGTTATCTTTCCAACCTGTTACTAAAGTTCTTAATTCAGCTGGAGTGAAGACTTGTGTATGGCTTGAGGTAAAGTTTATTTTTTTCATTATTCCCTTCACGTGCATCATTAGTTTTTCTAGGTTCTCTTTTGCTGTGTACCACCATTGTAGCCATGTAGTTTTCTTTGACCACTTGGTCTTTCCCTCAATCCACAGTTTTATTCTGGCTTGTTAAGCCTTGTATCTGGCAAAGCAAGGATTTTCACCATTATTGAAATTCTTTTGAAGGGTCTTAATGTGCTTGTGTCTTGATCTGTGTGTGTGAATTATCTTGAATCTCTTCTGCCTCCTCCTTGCTTTGCTCTGGGATTTCCCAGGCTCCGCCCACCAGAGCTGGAAGTGCAGATAGCTGCTGTTTCTGCCTGGTGCTTTTATGGGACCTGGGATCCGAACTCAAGAGGATCTGCTTGTAGAGGTCTTCTGCTTACAGAGGTCTTCTGCTTGCAGAGGTCTGAGCTATCTTTTCAGCCCTGTATTTTTTTTTTTTTTTCTTGACAGACTTGACATTATCCTAAACTTCCTTTCTTTGACATTGTAGGTAATTTCTTCATTAATACATAGGAAAAAAATGACTTTGATTGTGTAGTCCTTTATATGGATCCTGACCAGTGTGTCCCTACTGCTAATTCTGGCTGTTTACCAGTTTTTGCCATTACGAATTAACATCATGACAAATAGCCAGAGATCTTTTCAATACGTGGCAGATTAATATTCTAAGAGGCATATTAAGCCATTCTTGCTGGGTGGCTTCAAAAGGATTTTATTAAACCTTGCTTTTATTTCTATTACGTGGAAGAATATATTTCTAAATACTTTAACCACCTTTGGGTATAAACATTTTAAAAGTTATGATTTTGTTAAGAAGTCTTTTATTTAACCTTGAGTTCCTTTGAGACCGGATTTTCTTTTCATGCATTAGTCACTTGTGGTTTTTTGCTATTTTTAGAGTTACTTTTTCACAAACATTGTTGTCTTTGTCTTTGGCCTAGGTGAGTTTTGTCCATTTAATGATTGGAAAAGAGCAACAATTAAATATTGGAATTTTATTTTAATATTTAGTTTATATTCACTCATTTCAGAATTTTGACTTTTATAATCATTTATGTGAATTCCATTCCTTTGCATTGTGTATTTGCTTTTTTTTTTTGGCCATAATCGAAGAACAAAAACTTTATAGATTGATTATGTTATATTCTCTCATACTGAGAAGAATTTTTTTTTTCGTGAAGCATATAAAGTAGGATCAGACTGTATGAATTACTGATAAGAAATTTAAGTGAAAAGACCCATTGTAGCTTACAGGTAAAGGGTTTCATATGCATAGAGGCTCTTTCTTAGAACAGTTCTCTTAACAGTATGGTATAGCTACTTGTTAATAGACGTCCCATTTTGAGTATGTTTTCATTAAAGAAGTGATCAAAAGCATGTACAGATACATGATCAGAAATGACCACCAATATAATATTCAAAAGAAGAAAAACAGGAGGAGGGAGGGAGGGAACTGGTGTACCTAATAAGTTTGTATGAGCTGAAATAAAAAAAAAAAAAAAATCTAGCAAAAGGGAAACAATTCATGTACCTGTCAGTTATGATGTGGTAACTAGTCTACAAAGTAGTTTTATGAAGCAAATCTATGTAAACTAAGAAATAGAGTTGTATAAGTACTGTCATGGCACTGGGGATTTCCCTTCCAACTTTCCTCTCACCAAAAGACAGAAGAAGGAGGGGAGTTAATCATATGAGAGTTTGGAAATTTATTTGGTCCTGTGACTTAGAAAAGTTCAATAGTTATTCAAAAAAGAATAAAGGCTGAATGCTATTTTAGTATAATTAGTATTCTGAATTAAAATGTGGTATGTTCCAAAATCTGAAATTAACATGTTGTCAAAAGTAGAATATTTTATGTCAATTTCATGAGGAATCATAGTCATAACACAATGTTTTATAAAAAATAGTTATGTTGCCTTTAGAGATTGTGTATAGGGTATACACCTATATATATATATATATTAAAACAAATTTAATATATAAACTTTGTTTCCATGTATATCACATCCACATATCTCATGTATATGCAATTATTCCAAAATAAAACATGGGAATTTGAAATATGGCTCAAGGGTTAAGCTTCTGCTTCAGAAACAGAAGATCCTGAATTCAGATTCCAGATCTCACATAAAAATGCCAGGCAGAAGTGGCAGCAGCCTGCACTTCCAGCCTTGGAAGGAAGAGCCTAGGAAATCCCAGAGCAAAGCAAAGAGGAGGTACAAGCAATCCAGGACGATTCCCAAAGTCACCCTTGGGCACACACACTGCTCTGATTTGCACAGATACACCCACAGAGACAACATGCACTCATACACACAGAAAATAAAATAAAATGAAATAAAGAATAAAATGTACACTGAAATCTGAAACACTTGTAGTTCTAATGTGTATATTTTAGATCTGTTATTATTTGGATGAGGTGGATCTACCTGAGATTTCATACAGGTGTGTCAGATATTGAGGCAATATATAGCATACCAGAGAGGAGGCAGAATGAGAAATTTTGTTTTCCTTCTTATCTCTATAATACTGATAAACTTGTGGAAAAATTGATGAGAAGTTGATAAATGTTCTATTTTTTTAAAGGTGGAGATGGCAAAAAACTTCCTTCAGAAATATTTGCAGAGATAGAGACATGTCTGAATGAAGTGAGAAATGAAATTTTTAGTAAACTTCAGCCGCAGCTTAGATGCACCTTAGGTAAGTAATTTGTATAGCCTAACACATCGTAGTAGAAGTGGAAGCATCCTAAAGAAAGTACACAGGATTGGCAGATTCTTAGAGAATCTGGGCAATTTATTTAGACACCTTCCACTGGCTAGTCAGTGTCTAAATACGCAGATTGATGTTCCACTTCCTGAGAGTGGATGTAGTTCTTAGAGCCAAGTGAATACGTAGGAACACCCTTAGTTTCTTCTCAGATATTTTCACCCAGTATTCCTACCCAGCTCACTGGCTTGCTTTGCTTTTCTTTTTCGTTTGTTTTTTTTTGTTTTTTTTTTTTTTCCTTTAAAAGGATCTTTAATTTTAAATGTTCCACATTAAAATTTTGACTCTGGGTATTAAAAAATCTTCCAGGGCCCCTTCACAATTAAAAGCGAGACTGAACAATCTAGCAATTAGTTGGCCTGTAATTGACTTTTCTGAACTTTGAACCCTAATCTCCAACTACAAGACACTTAATCACCCACAGATATAAGACTGAATTGTACAATTTTGGCCAGAGGAATTGTTGGGATATTCTGCTTAAGTTACTGAAGCTGTTAGAATGAATCAGCCTTGTCCCTGGCAGCCCTAACAGGCAGGGCTTATCTACCAGTCCTTACTAAGTCAATTAGTGAAGGAATGCCAGCAAAAGAGATTTATTTAATATGGACACACTGGTAGCAGGAACAAATGGAGAGTCCAGTGGTCCCTTGCCTGTTGCTTCAATCTACCTTTGGGTCCTGACATGAGGTTTAGGTTTAAATAGAAGTGGAGGGCAAGAGGTGTGCATAACTAAGGGATTGACAGCCACAGTAGTGTTCCTATGCTTAATGGGAACACAGGAAAGGGTTCTGGGAAATGCCACTGGGTCCTTGCATCTCATCGGAGAGGAGGACCCAGAGAAGAGTTTGACATGCACATTAAAGGAAGCTCCGGGGATGGGAGGGAGAGGCACTGGGGGATGGGGAGAGAAGGGGGAAGGGAGGGGGGGCACAAGGGGATGGGAAGAGAAGGGGGAAGGGAGGGGGGGCACAGGGGGATAAGGGGTTAGAGGGAGGGGGGGACCGGTGTACCTGTTAAGTTTGAGTGGAAATTAAAAAAGAAAAGAAAAAAGCAAGCAAAACGTGCCTGTTGAAAACGAAATATTAATAAACTGCATCTCATCAGAAAAAAAAAAAGAAGAAGAAGAGGTGTGCATAATTAAGCTGTTCTGACAGAGTGAGGTCCTGCCATCACTGACACCTGTTGTCGCAACGCTGGTGTCCTGCTAAATGATCTGGCAAATCATCATAATTGTGTGAAGTCTCTTTTTTGTAGACAAATTCCCCCTGTGGCTGGCAACCTTTTTCATCTCCTGGTATGTAATTCCTAGAGAAATAACAATTTAGGAGGAACCATTGTTTAATGCTCTGGTGTCCAAAGAGTGGCTTACAAATGTCTCCAGAATATATTTATTCCTGGCAGGATCAATTCACTGATGGCCTTTTGACATTAAGTTCTTACCTTTTAAAAGGGCACAAATATTTTTGTTTTGCAGTTGGAGATTTGTGTTCAAGTGTTCCATTCTATAGGTATCTTTCCCTTAGAGCAGCCTCCCTCCATGACTTGATTTTTCAGCTTATCAGAGCAGAGTGAAATAAGAGAACTTTTCTGTTCAGGTCTTTAAATAATTTGCAGTGTTATAAAAAGGAAAACTCGTATTTTGTTTCTATTCTTGTTTTTGAGATAAGTCTCACTTAGCTGCCCAAGTTTTTATAAACTAATGCTCCTCCTACCTAGGCCTCTGAAATGTAACTACAGTGGTTCCCCCTCTGCTTTGGGTCTGTTTTTTGTATACAGAGGAAGAGTTTAAGTCACCACTGTGTAATCACGATGTTGAACACAAAGGCAAATTTTCAATACAGTAGGGGTCTTCTCTTGTTTGTACTCCTACCCTTTCAGCAGTAAAGCTTAAAATTCTAATGAAGTGCTTTAAAGAACACTTTAAAATCTTATTATCAATGATTTGTCATTCTGAAAATTAACATTTATTTGAAAGAACTAAAGAAAAAAATAGCATCTGTATTGATTGAACATTGCTTAAGTTTTTCAGATTACCTTCTTTATGGTTTTGTGTTTGAAGACTCTGCACTCTTCCCTGCAGTTTAAGAGCTGTAGCGTAATAAATACAAATCACAGCTCCTTTTGCCTGTGCCCAGCTCTTCCTCATCTCTACACAGAGGTCCCTGTTGTCTTCAATTCAGTGTTTAATGACTTTCTGCATATTGTGTTGGTGTAAGAGTACCTAGGCAATAAAACAGACTTAAGCTCCTCTTCTGGCTACATCATAACCTTCTCTTCTGGCTACTTTGTCTAGAGAAAGAGGTGGTTTTATATAAAGAGGAGAAATAATGTATGCTGGGATCTTTGCTTCTTGATACAGGGGAATATTGGGTTTCTACTTCACATTACGATCCTAAAACCACAGCATATTTTAAAAAAAAAAACAAGCAGGTTCGGAAAACTTTGAAAGAAAATACATGTGAGTGTCTTTGTCATTTCAGAGTGGAGAAATTTTTTTTAAATAAGATGAAAAGATTAACTCATACTACCTTAAAGTTTAAAACCCCTAGGCAAAGATAACATAAAGAAGTAATATTCAGAATAGTTTAGAAAGAATTCTTATATATCACTCCAAAAGGAAAAAAAAGGAAACACTTAGCACAGTATTACTTACTGGGCATGATAGGTCATGTCTATAGTCTCAGCACTTGAGATCCTGAGGCTGGTGGTCATGAACTCAAGGCCATCCTAGGTAACATTGAATTCTGGGCTACATAGTGAGAGTCCCCCCGCCCAATAAAAGAGACAACTGATAGAAAATTGGCCTGAAGACATTTAGTGAACAGTTAGCAGACAAGGTAGCTTGAGTAGTCGACAATAGTCACTTGAATGGCAAATAAAAGTATTTTCAAAAGGAATTCAAACTAGGTTAAGGTTTATGGTGGAGAGTTAGGAACTAGATTTAGAGGCAATGTGACCACTTAACTAAGTGGTTATAAAAATTGAATTAGTATAATATGGTCTCTAGTAAGATGTTTTATGTTTAGTACTTAGAAAGTTTGTAATCTAAAGAAACAATCAGTTTAGGGCCTGCCTAAAGTGGACTATAATCATGTAACTTTCTTTTAACAATTTGCTTTGAGTGTTTCATACATGAGTCACTGAAAATTTCATATGGAATAGATGTGAAGATTTTGTTAGTTTTACAAAATATAAATTACCTTTTTTTGTTAATGTTTATTACAATAGAGTTAGCACTTAAAGGCTGTGCTGTACACCTACAGCCAATGTGTACAGTGTTACATTTGTGTTTGTTTATGAAAATATGTTGTTTTGATACTATGTTTATATATAAAAATAGCGAGATTATATCACAAAGGTGACTAATAAAATAGCCTTTGTGACTGTAGATATTTATAGAACATGCTTGGGCAATTAACTTCCTGTTTGGCTTATGATTACCAAAGTGACAGTTGCTGGCCATGTTCTGGAAAAATGCAGTTCCAAACTAGAGAACTATGGGAATGACTCGATGTAGTTCCAAACTAGGGGAGAACCCTGGATGTACAGTTCTGTGTAGTTTCAAACTAGGGAAGAATCATGAGAATGAGGTTCTGTGCACTTCAGGACTAGAGGAGAACCATGGGAATGAGGTTCTGTGGCATTCCAGATGGGGGGAGAATCATGGGAATGAAGCTCTGCAGTTCTAGATTAGGGGAGAACCAAGGGAAATGGGTCTGTGAAACAGGGAGGGGAGGCAGACCCACAGAATCCCATCTTCTTTAGTCTTGAAAGTCACAGGAGTTTAGTTGTTCAGGTAAAGGACTACACTAAACAATTGAGAAGAGCATAGATGATTAGTGGAAAGATTCAAAACTAATCCTTTATCTTTGTATGTCCCATGACCTTGTGTGTAGAACTATGGTCACATGTATGCAGATCCAGAGCATCAGAACAGAAGTGGTATTTTAATGGTTGTTACCAGTTCTGTTCATATTCTAGTACTTGTTTTTGTTTTAATATTTATAGCAAACTATTAAGATGATTTTTGTTTTAATAAAATATTTTTATAGTTCTAAGGATTTTTTTTTCCCTCTCCCCGTGAGAAAAGATTGAAAATTCTGAAAAGACAGTATAGGACCAGATATTTTACATTAAGTTTTCATCAATGTCCATTAAGAAAATTAAGAGACTACCATGATTTATATAGTGAATGCTGGGCATTTTTAGAAATACTTTTAGGTTCTCAAACCCAGTTGTAAAGGAGTTATTCTGCATGCTGTACTGACATAATTAAACTGTAAATAGAGTAAGATCACTATTGGTCATTTGGGTTTCTTCTTACAGTTACAAGTTTTGAGTAATAATTTCCTTTTTTTTTTTTTTTCTCTGAAGGTGAGATGGAAAGCCCTGTGTTTGCGTTTCCTCTGCTGTTAAAAACTGATCCCCACATTGAGAAACTCTTCACTTATTCTTTTACTTGGAACTTTGAATGTTCACAGTGTAAACACCACTATCAAAACAGGTTAGTTTTTGACTTTTTAATGTATTTGTTCTATCGAAATAGTTCTTGGTAATGTAATTTGAGTAAAATTCTTTTGTACCAGTGTTACTATTCTATCTCTGTCTTCAAAAAAAATTTTTTGAAGCTAAGTCTGTCATATCCCGTGCAGGACTATTACTTGCCGTGTAGCCCACATTGGCTAGGATTTGAAATTCTCCTGCCTCAGCATCCAGAGTGCTAGAAATATAATATGCATCTTACATCTTGGTCTCCTACAGCATTGTTCCTTCTTTAATGTGTAGAGCCAGAGCACCAGAATTAGAAGTGTGGTGTTTTAATGGTTGCAGCCAGTCCTGTTAATATTCTGTAGTACTTCTTCTAAGACAGGGTCTTGCTGAGTAGTTCAGTCTGACCTCAAACTTGTCACTGCCTTGCTTCAGCCTTCTGAGTTCTGGAATTACGTGTATAAATCACATCTAGCTCCCACTTCTTAAACTTTTCTCACCACTGAGGTTTAAGAGACAGATTGTAACCCAGAAACTGATATTTGCTTACTCTCTTAAATTGGAAGGATCAAAAATCCATGGCTTGCTCAAATGAGTGTTCTTTTGAATTTCTTTAGTAGAATGTTGGGAACATTTTCAAATTCCCAGCTGAGGATTACTGCTTAGAATTTCTTGAAACTACTTTGTTTACTATTCTGATAGAGATGGATTTTGTTCACTTGCTTTAAACTTCTAATCATAGAAACTGAATCTAGGTTCCTAGAATGTGGTGGTATTTATCAGAGGTAATCTCCATTTTCAGTTCCTTCCATTAGTCCCTTACTTACATTTTCATGTAACTCACACCTATAAGTGTCTCAGCCTTATTTTCTGCTTCCTGAGGCTTCTAGGAGAATTAGTGAGACCCCACATAAAATACAGGACCCTAAGATTAGCATTGGGAGGAAGCCTGGAGAAGAAAAGCTGCTGGGCTGAGGAGATAGCTTAGTGGGTAAGGCATCTGCTCACAAACTTGGAGACCTGAGTTCAAATTCCTGGAAGTCCATATGGTACAAGGAGAGAACTGACTTTTGAAATTTGTCCTCTGATGTCTACCCACTGCCATAGCATACATGTGCATGCCTTCTTCCTTCCTTCGCTCTCATTACAAAAATGAGGGACACTATAAAAAAAAGAAAAAAGCTGCATATTGTTCTGCTTCCACATTCCTGCCACATACAAGGGACACTCAGAGAAGGCAGTGTTCATTTGACATAATTCTTAGCCCGACAGAGGAACCTTCCATGTTGATCATCTTTTTGGACTTAAAGTAGAGTTAGCTCTTTTTTCACCTACTAACAAGTCTCAAAGATAGATAAAAATGTGACCATATTATATAGACAGTTAATATCAAACTATGAGAGCAGTTAAAGAGAGTCGAGTCTTGGCAAATGTGTAGGGAATATAGGCAACAAAATAATTGCCTTTTAACCAGTTAGTAAAAAACTACTAGATAAGGGTGACAATTCACATTCCATTCATACTTGATTTGTGTGGATGATCCTCTATCCTTACCAAGCAGATATGTACACTATTGCTTGGAAAGGGGTTAGGTGGTGTCAGAGAGGAGCACATTATTGTGTGGCAGAATCAGGAGACATGCTTACATGTTCCTTGCCTCCTTGACTTCTTTGCTCACTGTGGAAAACTCCATAATCACTACCTGGGTTTTTAATAATATAAACAAGGTTAATGATTCGAATCAGCTTAATTACAGTTTTTTTTAGAATCCACATGCCATTAGCTTGACAGCTTTTCACTAAATGTGTTCTGTGTGCGAGGAGCTCTCCTAGCTATTGGGAACAATTTCTGTCCAGCCAAATTCAGACAACTAGTTGGTTAGGAAGATAGATAGGAGAGGGCCAGTGATGTATTAATTAGATCCTTCCAGCTTCTTCATGTTTCCTTTGCACAAAGATTATAAATGTGTAGAAATGTATAAGCAGAACTCAGAGCGCCAGGAAACTCTACTCCTTTAGCTTATATTTTTGGTTGCTTGTTTAAAATAATTTTTGTCCTAAAAATAAAATCTGTTGTGGATCCCATGCTAAAATGAAGTGGCATTTCACTAATTTATTTTAGTATCATAGCTTAAAACTTCCACTTACTCTGACAGAGCACTATCTAGCTAGTTTGTTTTAGTGCTGCAATTTTGTGCGTACGTGTGTGTGTGTGTGTGTGTGTGTGTGGTGTGTATGTACACGCACATACCACACACATAGGCTTTTACTTAATTTCCTAGATACTCTGCAAAGGCAGTTAAGAATCAGACCTGTAGAGGCTGATTGCGCTATTCAGATCCCCAATCTGCCTGTTCATCATCAGTATAAAAGTGGAAGCACTTGCTGCTTCAAGCTGTGTGGAAAATGGATGCCTAGCTCTGTTCCTGGCCATGCACATAGTAAGCTCAGAAGTGTCAAGCTGTTTTGGGAACCATAGCTTATTGACAAGTGTGTGCCCGAACCTGAAGTATCTTTAAGAATGATGAACTTAGAATGTTCAGTATGTTTGTTGTTACCTTTTGGTTGCATTGAATTTAAGATGTCAGCTTCCGTTCAAACTGATTGTTAACTGCCGTGCTTTGCTCACTTACCATATGTCCATATTTGTTAAGCTAGAATATACTTAGCAACTTGTACTTCTTTGGTAATATGTAATTGCTATTATAATTTAAAGTGTTTTTATTGGAGTGGATGCAGCTGAAGTTCAATATACATCTATTTATTTTGTGTGTGTGTGTGCGCATGCACATACATGCGTGTGTGCGTGTGTGAATTAGTAGAAGGCACTATATGTGCCTGTGGAAACTCAAGGATGGTTTTGAGAATCACCCTAGATTGTTCTACCTCCTCTTTGCTTTGCTTTGGATTTGCCAGGCTCCATCTTCCAGGACTGCCATTTTCACCTGGCATTTTTACATGGGATCTGAACTCAGGAATTCTGCTTTTGAGGCAGAAGCTTAACCCTGGGCCATCTGTCTAGTCCTACATATTTAAAAATCATCTTTTTAGATGATGACTGTTGCTTCAGATACTTAGACTAAAGTACAAATTTAGAAAATATACAGCTTGACAAAAAAAGAAAAAGAAAATATAGTCTGTGAAAAGCACAATTTATTTTATGCACAGCTAATTTTTTCTAATAGATCAAGAATATTTGAAAATACCTTATTTTTGTTGTCAGTACTGGTTAGTCAAATTGAGTTGAACAAGTGAGTATCTCATAAACTTGACAACCGGGCTGGAGAGGTGGCTCAGGGGTTAAGCCTCCACCTTGCAGGCGGAAGGTCCTGAGTTCGGATCCCAGATCCCACGTATAGACGCCAGGAGGAAGCGGGGGCGGCCTGTAGTTTCTGGTCCTGGTAGGGCGGAGCCTGTGAATCCCGGGGCAGAAGGAGGTGGAGGCGTCCATGGTGGTTCACGAATTCGTCTGTGGTTCTACACACACATACAGACACACACAGACACACAAACACACACACAGACACACACGTGCATGCACATACACACGCATATGCACACAGTTGAATAAATAATAATAATAATAAATTAAAAAAATAAACTTGACAACCTTTGAGTGGAGATTCTCCCTCCTCATAGCATTATTGGTCACTACTACTGCTGACTGATCCTGCTGAGTAGAGAACAGGGATGATCCTAAACATCCACCATTGTATGGAAAAGATCCCCACAGGAAATGATTATCTGGTGTGACATATTAGTGGCTTTGCTGTTGAGAAATCTTGCATTAGGCTTTGGTTGAAGTCAACACAGATGAATTTAAGTTGTGCTTTCTTTTTTTAAAATAGGTGCGCGAAGAGTCTGGCCACCTTTACAAATGTTGTCCCTGAGTGGCACCCACTTAATGCTGCCCATTTTGGTCCATGCAACAGTTGCAACACTAAATCACAAATAAGGAAAATGGTATTGGAAACGTGAGTTGAAACTGCATTTTGATTTTTATAATAAAGATGTTTACAAGTGTTATAATGGAGAGTAGTAACTACAACCTGCCCTTCAGAAGATTTAGCCAAAATATGTTTAAGAATTGCCAGTTGCTTGTCTTTATTGAGAACTCTGACCAGTAAGCACGTTGAATCAAGTGATTTACTACTGTAGGGCTGGTTTAGGGTGATTGTCTTCACTCTTGTTTCTTTCTCAATTTTTTTGCCTCGTTTTTTCCTTTATAGGGATTTAATTTATTTTTTTTTTCCTCTGCTGAATGCCGCAAGTCTTTAAACTCTACTAGAAATCCCAGAATTTCTTCAGTTTGAAGAACTAAGATGATTCAAAGATGTGTCTCAGGCTCATTGTCTGAATTTTCATCTTGTCCCAGATATTGGTCTGCTAATTAATCATTTTTGGTAGCTTTCTGCTTCCCTTAAACAAATATTTCATTCATTTTGTCCTCAGCAGTCGCTGTGCCTAGAGACTGGTGTTGATATTTGTAGAGACCAGAAACGGTCTGTGCTTCACTAGCCGTTAGTCTCCTTAAGCATACAGGACAGCTCTGCCTTACATAGTTTGGTTTTTTCATTAGTACACTCACACTTGTATATAGCCTCATTAACCTTCCACTTCAATCTAACTCAATATTAAGAAAATGATGTATAATTTGACATAATAAGCAACAGTGACATTAACCACCGATGCCTTTGAATCTGCCAGAAACTTCACAGAATCATTCCTAAAGGTTTAGTATTGTTCAAGTATTACGTTCTCCATTAATTTAGTGTTGCCGTAAGGTTGAAGCTGAAAAGCAAAACAGGCTCACATTCTAGGCTTCTACTTCAACTATTATAATCAAGGCAGTATTTATTTTGAAATGAGAAAGTAATGTGCTACTGTAATACAGCTTTCTCTCCCTCTCTCTCTCTCTCTTTCTGTTTTAGCTTATCAAGGTAGGGTTTGCTATGTAGCTCCAACTTATTTCAGACTTAGTGATTTCTGCTTCTGCCCCCCAAGTGTTGGGATTTCAGATTATAGGCATGTGCCATTACACCTAATTCTGTTCTTCTTTTGTAGAGGTTTATGTAGGTTATGTAAGTACCTAGCTCTGTCTCTTTCGATACCTTTATTTCCTTCTAGTGTGAGTGCATATTTAGTTGAATCAGAATTCTATTTGCGTTATTGCTACTGTACATTTATTATTTTTCTCTAGCAAGCAGCACATAATACAATTTTTTTCTGTTTTCATTTGCTTTGTTGTTAACTGATTTTTTTTTCCTCCCAATTATGTAACACATTTGTAAACATGCACATGCTTCAGATCTGTGGATCCCATTTCCGTCTTCCTTCTTTGCTCTCTTATGTTTAGTTCCATCATTCACTTCAGTTTTCCAGTCTGCACTGTCTCCTGGTGCAAGGGGTGTTCCTTATGCAAACTCACAGTCCCTATTCTAGTTTTCAGCCCAGGCCCCACCCCCATATTCCACAACATCTGTTGCATATAAATGCTGAATCTCAGTGATTCTTTGGGACAGATAGATAAGCTCTTCTCATCAGTATTCCTGTTCTGTATCATTTATGTCATTGCGTCATCACTATGCAATGCCAGAGAACACTTGCGCTTTCTGTCTTATAATATTTATTGATTCCTTACTTGCTCGTTTCTTTTTCCTTTGCTTTGTCCTTATAGATCATTACCTGGTTTTGTCCTTTACTATTACTTCATAGCATCTGAATGTGAGGCAGAATAAGAATAACTGTGAACTGTCTATAACCTGATTTGGCTAGGGTCTAGGTTTTAAGGTCTAAATGTTGAGGGTTTCTCCTTTTTCTTGATGAGACAGGTAGAAAGGCAGCAATGAGTGGCAGGCTGTTGACTTATACAAGCCTATCATCATTACTTAAGGCTTCTTGGTATATGTAATTTCATCTAATATTTAGATCTGCTTTATGAAGCTGGAGGATTGAGGGTAGATTCATTCACTACCTTATTTGATTTGTTAATCAGTTACATTGCAACATATACTTTTTGCATGTGTGTGTATGTTTGTTTGCATCCTGAGGGCATTTGAGTATGTGTGCCTGTGGAGATCCATTGGTGACTTCAGGAGTCATCCTAAGTTGATCTACCTTATTGCTTTGCTCTGGGTTTTCCCAGGCTCTGCCTTCTAGGGCTGGAATTACAGGCCAGTGCCATTTCCACCTGGTATTTTTCCAGATCTGGAGCTCCAAACTCAGGTTCTTTTGCTTGGAAGGCAAAGGCTTTTTAGCCCCTGAACCATCTCATCTGTCTTTACTTTTGATTATATAGATTTGTTGCTTTACTTAAAGATTAATACTCTGAGCAACAAATGTTTGCGTAAGCTCAACTATATTTCAATGAAAAAAATACGTTTTGAATTCTAGTGGGCCACTTTCTGAGTCAAATTTATGATTTGGAAATTTTCCATATTCAGAAGTACATTGAATTTATCTAAATATTTGCTTAAAATTTAAGTGAAAAGATATTTATATAAAACTTTTTAGTTTTTTGCTTTGAAATTAATATAATTTGTCTTACAGGTATCCTGTAGAGCTTAGAAACAAACTAAAATATAGATTTTTAGAGATAATGTAAAAGTAATTGAGTTTATTACAATACTGTCATACATTATTTTAAAAATTAATGATTTTGTAAGTTCTTTCAGTGTCTTGTCTCAGATCACCCACATCTATAACACGTACCCTTGGAAAACCAAATCCATTGGTAAATCAGAAATGGTGCCTGCTGGGTTCAGCTTTGCTGCTTGTCTTTAGAATTGTTTAGAAATTATATTCAGAATGCGGTGACATGAATCACCAAGATCTTAGAATCAAATTTAATTTTACTTCACAATCTCTTCTTTGGGGTAAATCATATCCTCCCAGACATGTACCATCACTAATTGGCATCGAAAAAACTTTGGATTGAATAACTTATTGTCGTGATTAGTTTTTATTGTTGTTTTGCTGCTGTTTGGCTTTTTAAATATATTTATGCTAACTGTGTGTGTGTGTGTGTGTGTGTGTCAGCCTAGGTGTGACTTCTGGAATCATTTTGGACATTTGCTTCACTCTGGGGTTTCCCAGGCTCTACCTTTCAAAGCCACAAGTGCAGGCCACTGCCATTTCTGCTTGGCGTTTTTATGTGGGATCTGGAATTTGAACACAGGTTCTTTTGCTTGCGAGGCAAAGTTTTAACCCCTGAGTTCTCTCTCCAGCCCCTGTTGTTTGTGTTTTTGATATAGAGTCTCATTATGTACCCCAAATTGGCCTTGGAATTTATATTCCACTTACCTTATACTCTTTAAATCTGGGATTATAGGCTACTATACTAATCCTTAACAGTAATTTCAGTACTAACAGATTAAACTCAGAGTCTTCATACATGTTAGGCAAGCACTCTGTCACTAAGCTGTTAACCTACTCATTTGTGTGTGTGTGTTTCACGTGTGTGCATTTCTTCCTGTATGTGGGCACATATGTACATGTATATAGAGAGAGTGGAGGTTGACATTGTGTGTCTTTCTCTATTGCTCTTTGCCTTACAGAATCTTGCTGAATCCAGCTAATCTAGCTAACCAGCTTGCTTCAGGGATCCCCTGTCTCTACTTTCTACATGCTGGAATTGCAAGAAGGCTGTCACACTTCACCTGTCATTTATGTGGTTTCTGGGGATCTAAACTCTAATCCTCACGTTTGCTCTGCAAGACTTTAAACTCAGAGCCATCACCTCAGCTTTCTAACTACTTTTTTTTTTTTAATCTTGAGACAGGATTACCAAGTTGCCAAAGGTTAACTAGGATCTTGGATCTTCTGTCTCAGACTTAGGAATATCAAAGTTTACAGGCATGTACCCCTAGGTCAAGTATCAGTGATTTCTTTTTTTTAAACTAGTGTTTATAAAGAATAGTTGAGTAGTAAGAATAGAAGACATTTCCGTGCTGTACTTGCTGAGCTTATCCAGGTATGTAATACGATGATTTTTTGAGACTTTTCTTTTTTTAAGAAATTCTATCTCATCCAAAATTTTAGAATAGAATACTGATACATAAGATGTTAAAATTATATATACAAACATAACTACATATACATACATAATTTTGTTTGGCTTTTGTTTTTGAGATAGAATCTTACTTTGTAGCTTAGACTAGCCTCATACTCAGAATTCTCCATCCCAGCCTCCTGAATTGTGAGGATTACTAGTACAACCACACTTGATCTAAAATGCTTTATTTTTTTTTTTAATCAGATCTTTAAACTCTCACCAGAGAACAGTTTGCAAACCTTTGTTGGGCATTCAAATTTTTCTAAAAATGTATTTATCTATAACTAATATAATGAAGTTCTAAGTATTTGATTTGCAGCTGATTTTATTCAGGTTTTTATTTCTTATAATCTGACAGTTGAAATGATATATTAAATACAAAGTTTAATGTGATTTAAAAATTACACTTGTAGAATTTTCTACCTGAAGTATATATTATTACAGCATAAGTGCACAAATATGCAGTTATTCATTTTGTATTTTCTTAGGTGTAAATTACCACATAAGTGAAAATCAAAGTCAGAAGAGTCTTTGCCTGTAGTCTTGTTGACTACTTCCTATCCATTGGTCCATTCTGTCCAGTTTTCAGATGGTTGAGGCAGAGCTTGAGTGGCTCTCCTCAAATTTGAGCAGCATGTCTCATACCCTAGCACTGGGAAGATGGAAGTCTGGAAATAAAACCAAGGGGGCAGGGTTCTTAGGAGAGTGAAAATGAGACAAGCTGAGTTATGAGTGGGAGAATACTGTAACATAGGGGACCTTACAATCAGGTGGACCCAGAAAGCAGAAAGAGGAGGAAGAGGGAGTGTATTATGTGTTTGGCTAAGATGCCACTGCACAAGTTTAACCACTTTTAAAAAAAAAAATGTATTTATTTTTTCCCAATCATACAAGCTTAATAAGTAACCTGGTCCCCTCCCTCCACCCCTCCCCAGATCCCTTTGCACCCTCCCCCCCCTTTTCCCTTTTCTTTCACCTCCTTCCTTCCCTCCCATTCCCTGGAGCATCCTTTAGTGTGAATGTCAAACTTCCTTCTGAGCCCTCCACTCTAATGAGGTGTAAGGACCCAGTGACATTGCCCATAGCCCTTTCTTGGGCTCCCCTTTAATATGGGAACACTATTATGACTGTTAATCCCTTGCCTATAAGGATCCTAGTGCCTTGGGGGGTCCTTGACATGTCAGTCATTGCACAGGTCATGCAAAGTCCGATTATGGCTACTGTGGTCCTAACTTGTGTGGAGTATCTTGCGTATCATTGCTCCTCCCCATCTTTAGACTCTTACAATCTTACTGCTCCCTTCCACAAGTTTCCCTGAACTTTAGGATGGGGAGAGATTTGTCTGGTCTGGTTCCAGGTGATTAATGTAGGATCTCTGATGTTCTGAATTATGTTAACCACTTTTTAAAATAAGCCATTGAAAAAGAAATACTATCTGTTTATGTCCTGGCGTTAATAAGGTGCAGCCTCACACATCTTAAAACATGGAGGAAAAATTTTTTAATTTATTTGGCTTTTGAAACTTAAACTTCTTACTTGAAGGAACTAGTGTAGGTGGTGGGTAGGAATATAGATCAAGGGAAGGCTTATTACTTAGCATGTGTGAGATCCTGGATTGAACCACCAAGATGAAACAAAAGTAGTAAGGAAGATATGAGAGCTTGCAGCTATTTGTCAGGAATGGTAAGAAAACCCAGTAAAGAATTGTGCTCATTGCTTGGCAATGAAGGCAATCTGAAACCAGGAGGAGAAGACAGGAGGATCAGCAGGACAACACTAGCCTTGGCTGCATGACTTGCAATTGTTCAACATTTCCCTGCTCATTAGGCTCTGGGAAACTGTGGTATATTCATTTTTTAGCAGTACAATTAACAGGATGTTTTATTTTATAACTTTTGTTTAAATTAATTCTAGTCATATTCCCTATCCTTTTTTTTTTCCCTGTTTTCATGTGTGTGTGTGGTGTTTGCATGTATTTATGTGTGTTCGGGTACACTGAATGTGTATATACATGTGGAAGTGTGAGGTGGATACAAGGAATCTCTCTCTAGCACTTTTCCACCTTATTTCTTGAGATTGAGTTTCTAATCAAACCCAGAGCATAGAGCTGGTCTGGCTAGACAGCTTGCTCTGGGTCCTCAGTCTTTCTCTTCTGAGGCTGTAGCTATAAGCAGCTGCAATACCCAGCCAACATTTTAAGCAGAATCCTGAGGTCTGAACAGTGGTACTTTTGCTTGCATGCGTAGTGCCTTAAACATTGAATTATCTTCCTAGCCCCATCAATACACACACACACACACACACACACACACACACACACACACACACACCCCTTGGGCAATAAAATTTCTACCTGTCAAGATCTCAAAGCAGGGGGATTTACTTACATTTAACTAGAATTTGCATATTACTACATCAAAGAAGGTGTAGAGCGCGGGCTTTCGTCTTGTTACTTTTAGTTTCACTGATTTGCCAAAAAATATAGTCTAGGAGATTTAGAATATATAAAAAGCATAAAAGTCTGATCGTGACATGTATTATCTAGCTTATTCCTATTAATATAAGGCAAAAAACTGAAGATATTTCCTAGTCTAGACACATTTTGAGATTGCTTAAGTAATAGCCTTAGAAATTTAGAAAGCTATCATATGAGTCCAAGGGAACTACATTATAATAATACTTTAATTTTTAATATTTTACAATTTTACAATTTTATTTGCTTTCAAGTATTTTATTAGTAACAATAGAGGCCAGTGCCTAAGGACTGCCTATCTAAAAAATACATCTCTGTTTTATTTTGGATTACTAATTTCAAAGGCACATCACATTTTAACAATTGTTGGTATTCACTTGCACATTTTACAATCAGTGACAATTTGGAGTCAATGAAGTAAGCATGATAATAACAAAAAAATCAGGAAAAAGAATTCAGTGTTCTAGACAGTTTGCAGAACTTTGTAGTTTACTCATATTCAAGGATTTAATTGCTCTCTAACAAAATGATTGACAGGGAATAATTTGCAAATTATTCCTTGTCAGTATGAATAATTTGGCATTGTGGATATTGTTTTGAGTTCATTTCAGCTGAATAAATTTTGATAAGCTAAGTAAGTTTTGACAGCTGTTTAAATATTAGGAAAAGAGATATTCAAATTTTGTTAGTTATTTGAGGCCCATCTATAGATTCTGTTTTCTAGTTTAATGTGATACTATAATGGTAAAAATACATTTTTAAAATATGGCATCTTTAAATTTTATAATAAATCAACAAGAATTTGTTGTACAAATTAATCTTTTCCTAATTAGAAATTTGAATATGATAGACATCTTGTTGCAGTTTGCCTGCATGTTTCCAATGTAACAAAATGACTTATGGAAACAAGGGATTTTATTCTGACTTATGATTATCCAGTTACAGTTGTTAGTTAGTCCAGGTTGGCAGGAGAGCTCCTACCAACACCTGGAATCCAGGGAACTGACCATAGGACTTCATCCACAGGAGTTCATCACCAGGCACATCCAAGTATGCTGAAACACAGGATCAGCTCCCTCTCTCTTATCCACCTGCATAGAGAATAGTCCCACTTACTCTGGGCTGGGTCTTCCACATCAGTTAAATAGATACTCTTTGCCAGTTTGCTTAGGCTTGCCTCAGCTATCAGTTCTTCACAGATGTGCCCAAAGCTCAGCCTGAAATTGTCTGTTTCTAATGCTCATACTTCCTTACTGCCTGAGATGAGAAAAATGGGCTAAATTAATGTTTATTTGAATATTTGGGGCTTAAGGTTTTCAAATGTTACCTTTCCCCATGTAACAAAAGTGATTGATTTGGTCATTTGGTACTAAAGAAAACCTAACAGGTCTGGGTTTTTTTCCTTTGAGTTCTACAAAATAGTTCTATGAATTTGTCTTTAAGCCAAAGCCATATAGCTACTTACAGAGCAATTTTTTTGTTTAATGATCTTACTTAGTAAGTCTTATTGCATGGTGGCTTCCATCTGTCAGTGGTACTATTCCAAAAAGGGTTTAGTGTTTTTACACTTCCTAGAGAGACTTCTCCATTTTAAAATATGACACACATCTTGAAGGTACTTGAGATAAATGAATCAGCTAGCCTTGCAAGTGCTATGATTGGCTCTCTTCAAATGATCTTTTGTATGAGCAGGTACATGGCCTCGGGTCATTTGACTTCTCTTGCTTTTTCTCCTCCAGAGTGTCTCCCATATTCATGTTGCACTTTGTAGAAGGCTTACCACACAATGACTTGCAGCACTACGCATTCCATTTTGAAGGTGGTCTTTATCGAATAACATCTGTAATACAGTATCAAGCAAGCAATCATTTTATAACATGGGTTTTATGTGCTGATGGTAAGTGTTTACATGATTTTGTTTTGTTTTTGTTGTTACACCATAGGCAAGAAAACTAACATAGTTTTTTGATTTTAAGATAAACTTCACCTTTATTCTTAAACAGTGGTCAGGAGTATCCTTTCTAACTCTTCTGCTGTGTCTGTGGGTATTTGCTTGTTTAATTGCTTTTATTTCTTAGTTTGGTTATTTGATCAATCACCTGTTTTGATGCAGGGCCTCATTTTGCAGCCCAGGCCTTGGTCTTAACGCTTTGCCTCCTGCAAGCTGGGATTATAAGTGTGTACCACCATTCCCTACATTATTTCTTCTTAAGACACAAGATGAAATCATATACTGCTATTGGTTTACAATTTGCCTTTTTCTCCTTGATATCTTTGTGCTTATTTTAAATTATATATGTGATACGTGTTGAATGAGGAAGTGAATGGTGAGAATTGGAATTTCTTTTGATATCTTGTACTTCTAAAAAAGAAAGTGTATTTTTTTATTGAAACAGGAAAAGTAAGTTTTGCTTAGTTTGCATTTATTAGTCCAAACAGAAGGAAACACCTAAGAATATTAACATTATGCCATGTAGTTTTCCTATCGCTAAAAAAGATACTGAAATTCCTAGTTTACTGAAAGCTCCAGCCAATGTACAGCTCCAGCCTGGTTAAGCCTCTCAGTGAAAGCTAAGTACAGTGCATGCGTTTGGGAACTGTTGCAGTTTGCCTGCAGGATTGCTGATAAATCACCATCAAATGGCTTAAAGGAACAAGGGGTTTATTTTCCTAAGATAGTCCAGTTTCAGTCTGTAGTCCAGCTTGACGGGAGAGTATGCACCAACACCAGGGCCTACCACTGATAGTGGTAATATTTTAATCTTACTTTTACTTTTACTTTTTGAGAGTTTTTCTTTCTTTGTCTGGTTTATTTCAATAGCCTTTTTTCCAGGTTCATTCATAGTATATAGCATGTGTCAAGTTTCCTTTCTTCCTTTCTAAAACTGAGAGTCAGTTGTGCGTGTTATTTGTTCATCCGTTTGGGTCATTGCTATCTTTTAGCTATGGTAGTTGTGCTGCTGTGACCCTTGGCGAACAGATGCCTAAGTTTTCTTTCACATCTTAGCTAATACCTAGAGTAGAATTTTTAACTCTTTTTGGAAGAGTGGTGATTGTTTCTACAGCAGCTATACCATTTCTAAGAAATAAAGGTATTTCAGTTGCTTTTCCATCTTCTCCTCTTCTAAGGAATATTTTACGGAGTCACTTTCTTAATCCTATTTCATGCCTTCATCCACATGTGACCCCCCCTTCTTCTACCACACTGCTGAAATAGGCAGAGATGACTGTCAATGACTAGACTGCTATAAATGCAGGGCACTTGACTGAGCTGCCTTCATTACCAGGATGTGGTACTGTAGACTATTAATCCCTGAACTGTCCTTACCAGCCTCCATCTTGTTCCCACTTGATGAATGAGAAGATGAAATTGAAATACATGTTGGTACATGAAGTGACAAGCTTCATATTTTTTTTAAATGTGGACAGATCTTATATATGGGATATGTTGCTCTGTTTTGTGACATTGTTAAATAAGCAGTTTGTATTCTGTGTTCAAAAAGTAATAATTTTGCTTTGATATTTGTATTTTAGGAAGGAATTTGGTCTATCTAGTAACTACTCTAGATTTTTTTTTCCCTCATACAAAGTTAACAGGTACATCAGTCCCCTCACTACTCTAGATTTTAAGATTTCTTTTGTTATCCAAAATAAGAACTTTACCATTTGACAGAATGAGACAAGGATAAAGCTGTTTTAAATTATTCTTTGGTGGATATTTAGTATATCACAGCTATAAGAAGGTGAAGGTAGAGTATTGTCCTAATATCTGATCTCTGATTTTCTTTCCCGTCTTCCAGGAAGTTGGCTAGAATGTGATGACCTGAAAGGTCCATGCACTGAAAAACATGAAAAATTTGAGGTTCCTGCTTCAGAGATACATATTGTCATTTGGGAAAGAAAAATATTAGAAATGACAGATAAAGAATCAGCTCACTTTTCATTAATGAAGCCGAATGATCGGCGTGTGTTAGGTGAAGAGAAAGCTTCTCCTGCATTGTCCTCTGCCGCAAAAACCACCACATCAGAAGCCTCAGTCACCCACCCTGCACCTGTGTCAGTTACTTCTCACACGGTCTCACAGGACAAAACCGGAACTCCTGGAGATACTATACTTTCTGATACAGCAGGTTTGATTGACAGGATTTTACCTTCAACACTTGAAGAAACAGTCCAGCAACCTGCCTCCATTTTTCAGATCAACACCAAAGATTTCCCTTTAGAAAGGAATCCTGTAGCAGAACATACAGGAGTGGTCAACACAAATATTTCACAACCACAGGAATCACTAATGGCCTCTTCATTATCTAATCAGTGTAGGGAGAAGCTTATCCATGCCCAATTCGTGGATTTAAGCTTCATTTCTCAAGTTGTAAATGGAGACATACCATCAGTGCAGCCAAATGCAAAGACTGAATCTGTGGCTATTGACCATGCTGCCAGTTTTGTTCAGCAAGTGAAGTCAGTGGAAATTGAGAAAAATTCCCAGTTCCTTCCACCACAGACTGAGAAATTAAAACCGGAACAGCATACCGTATCTCAGATATCTAATTTGAAGAAAAAAGAAACTAAAACCACAGCGACCAAGTCATCACAGAATCAGTCTTTGAAAGAAAACCAAAAGAAACCGTTTGTGGGAAGTTGGGTTAAAGGCCTGTTAAGTAGGGGTGCAGCTTTTATGCCGACTTGCGTTTCTGCTCATAATAGAAACACCATAACAGATCTGCAGCCTTCCGTTAAAGGGGCAAATAATTTTGATGGCTTTAAAACAAAAGGTGTAAGGCAGAAAGCTAACCGGGTGTCCAGAAACACTTGCAGGTGTATAGAGGAGCCTTCTGCGGACAGCTGCTCTCCAGCAGCTCCCCTGCCGGCAGGTAGCACAATGGTTGCTTCAGAACTTGTGAAGAAACAGGAGAATGTCTCAGGAGCAGCTCCTCTCAGCCTCAATCCCCACAGAAACCACAATGGCATTTCTTTAGCAAGCCATGTTGAAGATCAGATTCATAAGCTTCGGCTAAAACTTCTTAAAAAACTAAAGGCCAAAAAGAAGAAATTAGCTGCTCTTATGTCATCCCCCCAAAATGGAACACTTGCAAGTGAAACTGTGGAAGCTGCTTCCCATTGTGGGTCTCCAAATGATTGTGAGTCAATAGAGGACTTGTTAAATGAGCTACAGCATCAGATTGATCTTGCAGATAACAAATCTAAGAGCACCACTGTTCCTAACGGGACCTCATACAATGGTCAGAGCCATGAAGAGATTTTATCAGAGCTGCTGTCTCCTGCAACTGTTTCAACAGAGCTCTCAGAAAATGCAGAAGTTGGCTTTCAGTACTTGGAAATAGGAGATAGCAGCACCCCAGCACCAGTACCTAGTGAATTAGACACCATTTCTCAGGACTTACTTCTAAAACGGGACCATACTTACTACAGCCCCACCAAAAACAATTACTGTGAAGAAAGACAGCCAGACCCCTTAGTCAACAATACCTGTGGAAGAACGTTGAATTTGGAGAGTCCCATGAAGTCTGATATTTTTGATGAGTTTTTCTCCACTTCAGCATTAAATTCTTTAGAAAATGACACATTAGACTTACCTCATTTTGATGAATATCTGTTTGAGAATTGCTGAATGCTCACTTGTTAGGTTAATATTTATTACTACTAAAAGAATTTAACGGTTACAGGCAGTGTTAACTGAAATACACTGGCCTTATATAGTGACCATGAGTAAAATTGTAAGCTGCTGCTATTCTGCCTCTTATTTTGCCCATGAATGTATAACTGTTTTACAAATTAAAATCCTCAGGATTGTGTCTTTTTGGTTTCATTTGTAATTGTAAGAGAATGAGGATTTCAGAATGCTAAAGATGAAAAATATTGGGCTGAGGCAGGTGTTGTGGCACCTCCCAGTTCCCCCCTTAATTCTAACCCTGGTAGGACCATGGGAATCCACAGAGCAAGTTGGCTAGCCAAACCAGCCCTGATGGCTCTGTGTTATTTAGAGACCCAAACTCACAAAATAGGTGAAAGAACGATGGAGAATATTCTTGATAACACCCTTGGGTCTCCTCCACAGGCACATATTTAAGAGTATACACTCACCCCACATCTACCTACTCACATGTACACACCTGCTCTACACATACATGAAAGGGAAAAGATGAAAAGTATTATCTAGTTTCTGAAAATTTGTATAGTTGGTTGCATTAAATTTTCAGAGCTTAAAAATATTTTTAAATTTTATTTTACTGTTATGTGGAAGTACATGTGGAAGTCAGGAATTTGGTCTCCACTGTTATTTTCCTGGGCTCCAGGTATTGAACGAAGGTCATCATGCTTATGCATCAGGCCTCATTACACTGAGCCATCTATCTCACTGGCCCTATAAATTTCCAGATAATTCAGGTTTATGTGTGGGGGACTTGAGAGGTGGCTCGTTGATAGTGCTTGAAAGCATGATGTGAGCCTATAATTCCAGCACTGGGGAAGCAGAAATAAGCAGGATCCTTGAGGCTTGGTGCTCATCCAGTCTAGCTGGATTGGGGTGAGCTGCGTTTAGTGAGAGATAGCAACTGAAGAAGTAACTGATGTTAACCACTGACCTGTATAAGAGCACACATGCAAAAATTTATAATTTTTAATAAGTTTATGCTTGGTTCAAGAAAACTAGTTCATACAGTTGAGTTTGCTCTGGTTCCACCTAAGTGTCTTTCTGCTAATAGTGTGGAAACTACATCTCAGTACCACATGTTTCTCCATCACTATGACACTGAGTGATGGAAGTGATCTGTTAGAGGAAAATTCTTAGTGATGATGAACTAAATGTTCATATTATAGCACTTCCCCAGTATTAATTTCTCTAACTACGGTGTGGCATCAGGTAACATTTCTGCTTTGAAGAGAATAGCTAGTGCTTGCAAATTGGGTTCTATTATTTATGAAGTAAGTGGTAGTCCTTTGAAATGCAACATTCTGACAAGTGAGCCGGTTTTATCAGCTTTTACTGATTGCATAGCTGGAGAGTTGTAGACGGATTGGAGTAAACTATTGTGTCACGAGTTCTACCTTGGATTCCATGTAAGTTTGGATGCGCAAAAACATTTCTACTGTAATGATCTGAGTTAAACTTTTTTAAAGGTAGCTGGTAAAACTCTTTGCTTGAGACAGTATTCTATTGTTTATATCTCATGTTTACTTACTCCTGTCTCTTTAAAATTTTTTTTCCTGGTTACAAAAATGCATGGTGTAAAGAAAAACTTCTGTTTGCTTTTTTTCTTTGTGTGTGTGTGAGAGAGAGAGAGAGAGAGAGGGAGGGAGGGAGGGAGGGAAAGAAAAGCACTTGAATGTGTAGCCTTTGAAGTTTAGTAGCCCAACCCTGCTTCCTCTAGAAAGCTCTTGTTCCCTCAGTCTTCATGATGGCTGCATTGACCAGACCTGTCCTGTTTCTAAATCTAGCCTTCTGCTGTAAGAGCCCCACCATCATGACTATATCCCGTCTGGAATTGTAAACTAAATAAATTTCCCTTTCTACCCTTAATTTGTATGTGAGTATTATTTCTCAGCAACAAAAAGGAGTAACTAATTGCTCTCTTTTCCCTCTGTTCCAAAATGCATTGAAAGCCGCGCTGGTTGCATGATTGACTTCCTCAAATCCTTTCCTGCACCAGCTAGTAGACTTGGGGATTTCTGATAAGTACTAAGCACTATTTGTAGGTAAACCTGAGAAAGTCAGTAAAATAAGTAATGTCCAAACAAGGAGCTAATAATAGTGTTGAAGTGGTGTGGGAAGTAATTGGTTACTGACATTTTGGTAATCTTGACCTCAGAAAAACACTACACCATTGCTTTTAGAAGATAAACGGGTTACTTCTTTTGAGCCCCTCTCCTATTTCTGTGCTTCTATCTGAAGATTTCCTTGTTCAAGTTGATTCAGTGTTGAGCACAGCAGCAGCAATGTCATTTAGGCCATGACAAAGCTGCTTCAACACACATTTCCTGTGTGGGGCACATCACACTGTGCTCAGCAGAGTTACACTGGGCCATTTTATCAGTTAAAATCACAAAAAGACCAGGGGGTAAATAAGTAATACACTTGGCTACAGAAGGAAAACTAGAATGAGCAGGGAGAGTTTATTTGTTCTACCTCTACTGGACATACGTCTTCATCAGTTCAAACTTCTCGTTCTGCTGAACATGTCCACAAATAAACGTTGGAAGGCCTTGTTACATAGCATGTTCCTCTGAGCAAGCAGCTGCTGTCTGAAACCATTAGGAGCACCTGTGGTCCATGGACTTCAGAGGCGAATAGGTGGGGAGGGTCTTTGGATTTTGCCCTATATTGCATGAGCCTTCAGGCCCTTGAAGTGTGGGAGGGGCAGACTAAGGAAGATTGACTGGAAATTCCCTCTAGGCAGCCCTCCTGCTCCTGAAGGAATCTTTACCTCGACTCCTGTAAGCAAACCCAATAAACTTGGCTGGCCAAGCCAGACCTTGGCATAAATATTACTTTGGTCTGTCACAAAACTCCTATCTGGGGTGGGAAGACAGATGTGTGGCGTATCCCAGGAAAAGTCTTCACACAGCATCACAATTTTTAGGGCTACAAGGAAAGTCTGTAATTCTATCCTTCAGGAGTCTGAGGCAAGAGGACCATAAGCTGGAATCCAGTCTGGGCTACGTAAAATGGGGATTTTTTTTTTTTTTTTTTTTTAGTAAGTACAGAGAAGAAAGTGGGTTAGTGAGAGAACTATTTAAGAAGGTGGGCTTGGAAAGTCTGCTAGCACTGACAGACAAATGAACAAGGGCTAAAGTGAAGTGAGAACATGATTGAGGGAGTGGTCGTGGCCGCTGTGTGGGCATCATCTTAACCTGTCGAGTTATTGGAACAGTCTCTTGGACCTGGAGAATTTGTAGATGATGGACAGTTTTCATAGCTCTGGAGGCTGGAAAGCTCATGAGCCAAGTGCAGTACATCAGTTATCTGCAGGGAGTGCACCTTCTTCATTCATGGCAGTTCTTACAGTTTCCTCACCTGATAGTAGGGATGATTCCTTCAACCTTTAAATGGCCAGTATTACATTTGCATCCTTGGAACAAAATACCCGCCATGGACAAGGGAAGAAAGACTTTGGTTCATGGTTTCCGTTTATCATAGCACTCAAGGCATGCTATAAATCTCCACAGAAATTGCAAAAGGACCACTAAGATTCAGGCGTGGGGGGGGGTCTTGTGCTCGGGAGTCGAAGACTGAAACCAAAATACACATAGAGGATAAAGGCAGAGTTTATTAGAAGAGAGAATGGAACTCACAAATGTGAATCTGTGAGGATCAAGAGCCTTCTGATGTACTGTACCAAAACGTCATGCTCTTATTTAGAGATTGAAGTGGGAGAACAGTATAAGAGGCTTAGAGCAGAGAAAGAAAAGAACTCACAGACCTAGAGTCCCATGAGGAGCTGAGAAGAGCTCACAGACATGGAGACCGAAAGCGACCAGTGAGAGAAAGCCAGAAACGGAACTCGGGAATCCACAAGGAGCAAAAGAGGGGAAGATGGCTGCACGGTCAGGGGTATCTATAGGGTTAGGCAGGCCCGGGGAAAGTGGCTTTTCCTCATTGGTTAGCTCCAGTTTCTGCAAACCTGATTGAAGCTTTTAGTCCCCTGCATCTCATTGGTCTGTTCATATTGGGGCCCAACCCCGTTGATCTTGAGGGGGACTTCCAGATCCAGCTGTTTGTTTTAAGGAATTTAAGCTTATCTGCAAAGGGGAGCTGGTCTCCATATCTTTCCCTGAACTGAGCGTTGGGGGAAGTTGCAACTTTATCTCTGAAGGATTTGAGTCTGTTCCTCCAGATTATTAGGGTGTGTTCTTTCAAGGTAATCCCAGCAGTGGAGATGACCTTGGAAGATCTTTCAAGACCTTCCCAGCATGGCCCTGTTCTAAAACTGCCTAAACTAGTCAGTCCATTTTGTAGCAAGGACATCATGTGTTAAAACCTCCGGGTGGCTGCTTTTGTCTTGAATCATTTATTACTAGGGTCAGTCAAAAAATGAATCAAGTTTTTTTTTTGTGCTACCCATATTTTCATGTTACCTAAAAGTCATATAGTAACTTGCTATACCTAAATGAGCCCGGACAGAAAGATGGAAACATTTAGGAACATGGAAAGGAAAGAAGTCCTTTCCTCTGGGATCAGTTTGCCTTTCCTGCTGACAAAGTCAAGTAACTTCAACAGCACAGGCAAAGCCAACACTGCCTGCAGAGATCATGGTGTTTTCCCAAAGGCATCTTGAACAAGGACGTCACAGACAACACCAGTTATGTGCCAACATTCCTTTGCTCCCAAAATCTAAACACACCTTCATGATTAGAGCAGTCATGCTGGGAAGGTCTCTGAAAGTCTTTGAAAGCCCTGTTGTAAATGTTCGAGGATTGAATTTACAAAACCACAGGAATATACACATCCATTGTAAAGACACTAAGGGTCTTTTTTTCTCTCTTCCCCTACCCTCCCCCTCACACCACCCAGGACTGGGTTTACCCTGAATAAACACACTTTACTAATCTGGAATAAAGGACTTTAATCCTCTGAGAAGATATGGTCACCAACTTCCCAATCCTCTGTCAGAGAAAGGATGTGGAGATGAGTTCTGCATTGCAGATAAACTCTATTTGAGACCAATCACAAGATGAACTGGGCTGGGCCCAATATGAACTGATCAATGAGATAGAGAGGACCAGACCCAGAGAACCCCCAAAGATTTGACTCAACCATCCAGTTGATCAACCCATGATAATAAACCACCTATGAGTCCATTACAGGAAGAAATTCTTGATAATAGGTAAGTCTAACCATGTGTGTTTACTGAATTTTTAAACTTTACCTAACTCTCAAGCTTTATGTAATCTTTAAGCCCTGTTGTAAATATTCGAGGATTGAAATTACAAAACCACAGGAATATACACATCCATTGTAAAGACATTAAGGGTCTTTTTTTCTCTCCTCCCCTACCCTCTAACACACCCACGTCTCAAAGGGCGTATATTATGCTATGTCTAAATAGTTAATGAACTCACTAACTTTGTTTCATCCTGTCTCACCTTGAAATTCTTTTCTGCCATGTAGTAAGGTTTTACATCTTAGGAATGTGAGTTTTCACATGAACTGTAACATTACCAAACAAAACAATAGGCAGAAATTTCCACATGCTGTCCACTTTGCTAAAAAAGGGGGGGGGATCTTGCTTTACCATATCTGAGTGGAGGGGCAAGACTTCTCCTTAGGCTGGGGGAGGGTGGTGTGCTAGTGCTGCTATTCCTACAGACCATGAACACCTGGGATTTGATATGCTTGTGGCCTTTAAAAAACTTTAAAGACAAATCAGTAAACAAAATAAACCAGGCTTCAAGAGTTGTGTTTCCTTTGGCCTGTCAAACATCATAGCCTATTTGTTTTTTGTAGGATACCTTGAGCCTCTATGCAGTTGCTTGAGAAGCTTGTCTTAAATGAAGTTTAGCTTAAGCTTCAGATGAAATTCAGCCAAAAGAAAGACAAAGAGAAAGAGAGAGAGGGAAGGAAGGAAGGAAGGAAGGAAGGAAGGAAGGAAGGAAGGAAGGAAGGAAGGAAGGAAGGAAGGAAGGAAGGAAGGAAGGAAGGAAGGAAGGAAGGAAGGAAGGAAGGAAGGAAGGAAGGAAGGAAAAGACTTTCTGGAATTAGGTTTTGTTTCAGTTGAACTTCATGGTCTGGCATAGTAGTATATGCCTGTAATCCCAGTACTTGGAAAACAGAAGCAGGAAAACCAGTAGTTAAAGGCCATCACTTGGCTACATAGCACATGTGAGGTTAGCCTGGACTACATGAAACTATGTCACACACACACACAAACACACACCTCTGTGATGAGAAATCAGATTCAAGTAAGATTATGAACAATTTATAATTTTTCACATCTTTAGATTCATGCAGCTTGAAGGTGGGAAGATAGTTTGAGTCCAGGAGTATGAGAAAAGCCAGGATGGGACAGTCTGTGAAGGTCTCGGAAAGCCATCCCTCAGTGCTGGGATTACCCTGAGGGAACAACTCCCCCCAACCTTAATTTATGAAAGGATATGGAGATTAGTTCTTCATTGCAGATAAGTCCTGCCTTAAAGTCGAGCAAAAGATCAGTGGGTTGGGCCCAATATGAACTAACCAACAAAGAAAAGCCATTTTTCCCAGACTTGCCTAAATGTATACATATACCTGACCTTGGCAGCCATTTTTGGCACCAGCCTCTCATGACACTCCACATCTGGAGTCTATGAGTTCTTTTCTAGCTCCATGCCCCTCATGGATTCCATGTCCACAGTCCATGAGTTCTGCAGAGGCTCCCTTGCCCCTCATGGCACTCCATGTCTAGAGTCCGGGAGTTCTGTTTCTTTGTCTCCTCTAATAAACTCTGCCTTAGTCCTCTGTGTGTATTCTGGTCTCAGACAGAACACAGGAACCTGGATACATACAGACTACTAGTGAGCTACCCTGCAACAGGGTGACATATAGAAACCCCATTTCTACTGCACCCTCTTGGAGGACCGAGTATGCTCACCCACCCGTTCACCTGCCGGTCAACATGTCCTGAGTTTTCCTATCTTGAGTGCTTGTCCCCTGCGTTTAGGCTTGTCAGATCTTTCAAACTCGCTTCACATCCTTTAGGAAAATATGCTCCAGCTATGCTGACTACCTTTTAACTTCCTGGGAACATCTTTCTACAGGCCTCAGGTTGACCATCCATCATGTGCATTTGTGTGTGTGGATCTGTGTCACTCAATCTCTAACCCATGAAGAGGCTGTGAGAACGAAGCCCTGGTGTCTGCTGTGACTTCCCAGTCCAGCTCACTGTTTTCAGGATAGCATGACAGCTCATGAAAGGAGACTCCTTGACTATTACACTGGTATATGAGGTCAAGCTGGGAGGTGCGCCTCAGGGCAAGGCCTCTGGAGCTGTGGGGCAGAAGGACCCTGTAAGGAATGCTTGGTTAGTACACCTAACTGTGGGATGCTAACTGGAGGAGCATGGGGCTTGTGAGCAGCTCAAGAATTGGGACTGGATCCTGAAGGACAGTGTGCTGGAGCCTAAACTGATCACAAGAGAAAATGGTCTCTATTGTAAGGAGCCTGTGAGTTCTGGTAGGTTAGATCCCGTTTTAAGAAGGAAACCCATGCTTTCGAAGTCCTCATAATTTTAATGATGGCAAAAAAAATGTTAGATTAGAGTTAGCAGTTATAAATGAGCTTGTGACCTCACTCGTCCTTAATTTTCTTGCTCCCACTGGAAGAAAATAGGTGTGGTATTTTCACACCTTTCATTTCAGGTATTCTAGCAGGGCTTCAGCCTAAGAACATTTTGAGAGGATCCCTTTATTCTGCCTGGAATCCCATGGAAGTAAAGCTACCTTCTTTAGGGATACTGAGGCAGGATTAGAGCAGCCATGCTGGGATGGGTCTCTCAAGGTCTTTGGAATTCCTGAAGGACATCCCCCACTGCTGGAATCACCCTGAAGGAGCACCCCTGCAGAGGAATGGACTCCAGTCCTCCCAGAGATAAGATGGCCAACTTCCCCATGAAGTGATTATGGAGATGAGCTCTCCATATCAAACAACTTGATCTCTAGCCCACATGGGCCCAAGAGCAACTGGGTTGGGCCCATGGGAATTAACCAATGGGAAAAAGCCAGTTTCCCGGGCTTGTCTAGGTGTATAAATATACCTAGCCCTGGCAACCATCTTTGGCGATCTAGCCCCTCATGGCCCTCTAGTGCCATGAGTCCGTTTCCAGGCGCCTACTTCTCTTGGAGGCTTCCTAGCCCCTCTTGGCACTCCAGTGCCATGAGTCTGTTTCTTGTTCCTTGCTCCTCATGAATTCCATGCCTAGGCACCGTGAGTTCTCATGGGCTCCCTAGCTCCTCATGGCACACATGAGCTCTGTTTCCTGTCCGCTTCTCATGGAGACGTCCTAGCCCACGTCTGGAGTCCGTGAGTTCCAACCTTCTCTTCTCTAATAAACTCTACCTTAATCCTCTACACGTGTTCTGGTTTCAATCTTTGACTCCGGAACACAAGAACCCTACAACGTTGGGGTGGTCGAGACTGTTTTCCCTGCAACAATACTAACTCAGAAGATACTTTATTGTCGACAGTTATTTGATATAGAAAATCATTTGTCCCTAACAAACATCCTAGAGGACTTAGTTAACTCTCGCTTCCTCTATATATATCTTAATTCTGTTGGTGATGAAGTAGAGCCCAGAGACAAAAACTGTTCCACATGACCTCAGGGTTGGTGGAATATATTATTACAGCCTGAAGTGAATTATTTACTTGAAAAACATTCATGTCCCCGCAATGACACTAGTACTGAGAATATATTACTTGCAACTCTTTAACAGGATGCATGCTATTTCTGTTTTAGTTAAAATTGAGGGAGAACTGAGGTGACCCAAATGCTGTTTTCGTGGTGCTCGGGTCCACAAGCTGGGATGAGCTAAGTAAACGGAATCTTAAGCCTAAGGCTTGTTCATCCTTTCGGAAGTAGACGCGACGATACAGAACCAGCTGCATTTGCTACTGACATGGGGTTACTGTGAGCGAAACGGGATGTGTTCATTCACACATCCGGTAATCTGTTCTGTTTGAGTCGCTGCCACTCCCTTGCGATGGCAGTGTGAGCGTCCTGTGACAGGCCTCCACACCTGCAACTCTCATTGGAAAAGGTGGGAACAGGACCACAGAAGCAAAATCCTGACAGATGGAGCAGATGTCGACCTAGTGAGCGCGGGTGGGAGGGCGCGTCGCCCTGGCGTTGCAAGGCGCGGTGGAGGAAAAGAAGCGCTGCCGTCCCTGGGTGGGCTCGAACCACCAACCTTTCGGTTAACAGCCGAACGCGCTAACCGATTGCGCCACAGAGACCCAGCTGCCTGAGCGGCCGCGCGCTGTGTACACATTTTCGCCGCGGCGGCGCCGCCTGGCGCTGGGCGCGGCAGGCGGGCAGAGGCTGCGCGGGGGCGGGGAGGGCGGAGCCTGAGATCCGTCCGGGACTCCCGGGACCAAACGACTCCGCGGCCCCGCCGGACGGCGGCAGCGCCCCGGGGAGCGTGTGCCCGGAGGGACGCGTGCCCGCCTGGCCATGCTCGCGCCCGCGCCCTGAAGCTGCGCCTGCGGCGGGGAGCTGGGGCCGCACCACGAGGTTGCCGGGCGGGGCCGTCACGCGTTTTCCAGGGCAGTTATGGCCTGTTCGCCTCTGAGTTTTCTCTCACTTCCCACGGCCGTGAAAAAGTTTTTCCACTCGGCTCTGCCGCACATCCGTGTGTGCGGCGTCTGTGTTTTCGTGCTTCCTGCTTTGAAAACAAGATCGATCACCACCCGAGAGCTAATTTGCATCCCCCTGGGGATGCGGCCCCTCCGGGAGAACACACGGCCTAGGGGGCGCGGGAAGGAGGTCCGTGGCATGAACATGCGCCCTGAGGCTGCCGCCCATGGCCAGGCCTTCCCCGACTTCCACCGAACCAGGCTGCCTCGGCCTGGGCAGCGAGGCGCTGGGCCGAGCAAGAGAGGGCACTGCCGGGCACAGGGTCCTCACGACGCTTACGCAGGGTTCCTGCCAGACCCGCTCACCGCAGCCCCCAGCCCGGTGAAACCAGCCACCCCCTGCTGCCGCCACACCGCCCCTTCTCCCCCGCCCTCCTCCGTTGGCTCCTCCTCCTCCTTTCTGCACTCCTTACTTTAACCATCTTTAAAGCACACAGTTCAAAGCATTAAGTACATTTGTATACAACCAACACCACCAGCTAATTAATAATTCTTATTCCCTGTCTCCAATGAACAAGCTTCTGCTTTCTGTCTGTAGGAATTTATCAGAGAAGACACCCAACGTCTGGCCTGCACACACACACAGCATACTGCGCACCATGAACCACACACAAACACACACACACACACACACATACACGCACGAACCACACACAAGACACACACACACACACACACGCATGCTGTCAAGCAAGTGCTTGCTACCTCGAGTTGCACCTGAAAGCTCAAGAATACTGTTTAGGCCAAACTCATTTGAAAATATTATCTTTTTTTCCCTCCAAGAACTTTTTATAAAAATATTTTTATTTTTTTCCCTAGTTTTACAAGCATATTGAATAATTATCCCCCCCTTCTCACTCTTCCCTTTTCTCCCTTTCTCCCCTTCCCTTCCTCTCCCTTCATCAATCTGTCCTACTCCCCTTCCACTTTCTTGTCTGTCTGTTTCTATGGGTCTCAGGGTTCCCTTTGAATCATTTGCTCTAGTAGGGGTTCAGGCCTCTGCGGCGTGACTAGTCTGTTTCTATTAGTCCAAGTTCTAGGGTCTGTCTCTCTTTGTCCTTGTGCATAAGAATGCACTGTGAATGATAGAATATTAGCAGGACAATTCTACCTATGTAATTATACTTACTAAGTATACTTATAGTATACTATTATACCTATGTAATCATATTTACTAAACTATAAAGCAGGGACTCCAAGAGCCACATGGTTTAATTCATTAAAATTACTCTCTGTTAGCAACTTCCACTAACATGGGCTTGAATCACTTTGTTCCCTTGCAGTACCCCCAAAGACTGTTGTCTTTGTGGAGTACTTAGTAGGCACTCAGTGAAAGTCAACATGTCAAGTTTCATCTTCCTGATTCTGAATCTACAGAACTCAGACAGCTTAAGGGAGTCAAGGGTTTGTCCTTGCTTAGGATTCTTGGTTACTTTTTATCCACATGACAGGAGAGTCAGTACAAACATCAGGAGCCGAGGCAACTGGCCACACCATATCCACAAGAATTGTTGGGAGAGGGATCTACTTTTTCGCTTGCCAGCATGTCTGTATGTCTGTAAGCTAAAGAACGCCAAAGTACTGCACCAGCTCTCTTTGCCAAAGTACGCGCCAACTCTCTCCATCTTACCTATGTGCTCAGGGAACATGGACTGGTTCTTCTTGTATCAATTAGGTACTCTCCCACCGCCTTAATCAGGTTTTCCTTTACTACTAATTCTTTATGGGTGTGCTCAAAGGCCCAGGCCTCACCTGTAAAGTTGATGCTTGTATCTAACTGGCCCAGCCACATTCTGTAAATTGGGAAAAATGTAATCTGATAGAAAAATAAGGTTCCCCATACATGAGAAACACATGAGGAATCAGTTAATATGACAGCATACCTCTTCTCAACTCAACCGAAAATATCACACAACAATGAACAAGAACAGAAGAGTTTGGGGGCGGGAGAGGAGGGAATCCCAAGAAGATGAAATCAGTGTACGTCAAAGAGATATCATCATCGTAGAATTATTTACAGTGGCCAAGAAGTGGAATCAACCTGAGGCCATGAGCAGATGAACAATCAAAGAAAAGGTGGTATCAATATCAAAAGCAATCTCTTTAGCCTCAAAGAGGGAGGAGACTCCTTTCAATTGCAGCTACTTGGATGACCCTGGAGCAGGAAGTGAGCCACGCACAGAGAGGCTGTCGTGGTTTAAACATGATTTGTTCCCTGTAGGCTCATGTATTCGAATCCTTAGTTAAAGGTCATGGCACCTTTAGGAGGTGGAGTCTTGCTGGAGGACGGCATCTCACAAGGGTGGGGCCTTGAGGTCGATTGGCCCTGACCCACTAGTACTTTGCTCTTGTAGCTTGCAGTTTGCTTTCTCAGCCTCCATGCCTAAATCGCCTCCAGCTTCTGCCAGCCAGCCATGCCTTTCCTGCCATAAAGGAGTGTTATCTCCCCTCTGGAACCGTAAGCCAAATAAATCTTTTCTCCCCTTAAGTTGCTTGACTTAGAGTGTTGTCTCAACAGCAGCAGAGAAGAGTAACTGTACAGAAATAAATGCTGCATGATGTCACTTAAGAGCATCTAGAAAAGTTAAACTTACAAATAGGAATTCTAGTTGTGTGGGGATGGGTTAGATCTGGAGAGATTTTGATCAAAAAGGGAAGCATTTTGGTAAGCAATTGTACAACATGGAATTGTAGTTAACATATTACATTCTTGAAATTGCAGAGACTACAACTTAAGCTCCCTCATTACAAAAGTAATAAATAGGGAGGAAAATAGTATGCTAAATGTCTTCATCACATTATATAAGTAAGAAGTATATACACACACATAGTATACCCTACAGATAGGTGTAATTTTGGATTAAAAAACACACATGACCAATATTGCCATAAATGTTTCCTTCACTGTTCAAAAATATATGAAATTAAATTTTCCTTTCTCTAAATGGTGGAGAAGAAAAATGGCTAATATGAAAATATACAGTGAAGGTACAGTGGGAGAGCCAATACTCTCCCACCTTCCCTTCCTTTCCATTGCTTCCCCCTCCATCGCTCCCTCGGGAGAGCAGCATTGCTCTTATTTCTGCAAAACAGTGTGCTGTGCAACTGCACTTTTCACCCTTTTGTCCTGGGAATTCTGTGAGAAATTTATCCCAAGAAAGTGAGCCAGGGATGTGATTAGTGTTTGAAATCTATCACTTGGGTCTTATTTGTACCCAATAAATAGGAGTGGTCTAAATGTTCAGTAACAGAAAAAGTGGTAAATAAATTGTACTTAGTTAGAAAATAGAGATTGGATAAAGACAAACAATAACATCTGTAAAGAACACTTAGAAACATATGGTCATAGACTTGAGAAATAACCCAGGGGTTAAGAGTCTGCCTTGCAAGCAGAAGATCCTGAGCTCAGATTCCAGGTCCCACGTGGAAATGGCGGTGAACTGCACTTCCTGCCCTGGTGGGCAAAGGCTGAGAAATCCCAGAGCAAAGTAAAAAGGAGGTAAAAGCAATCAAGGATGATTCTTGAAGTCACCTTTGGACCTCCACAGGAACCCACAATACCCTCTGATACACACACACACACACACACACACACACACGCGCTAATAAAATAGAAATAAAGTTAAAAAAGAAACACAATGATAAAATGCTAAGCAAAATTCTGGACCGTATAGTCATAATAATAATATTAAAGATTTCAAAGACTGTAACAGATACAGTCAAAACATAACATTTAAGTGTGGAGGTGGATTAGTGAGCTGCTGTCAGTCTTGGGGGTGGGACCCAGCTGGGGGAACTGCTGTCAGGATCATTCGTGGCTGCAGGGTCCGGTTCTGAGCGCCGCCACCCTGCACATTCAATGCTGTTATCATTCTTGTCGTTTCAGAGCTGGGGAAGCCAGTGCAGAGTCAGCGGTTTGTTGGGAGGAACAGAGCTCATGAGGGGAGGTCAGGAGCAGATGTGGGGGGCTGACTCTGGATGCAGGCTGTGACTTTGGCTGCCCAGCTGCTCACGCGGCATGTACAGTGTGAGCTGGGTGTGTAAGGGGCAGGGGGTGGCATGTGTACACTATGTGCACACCTGTATGTGTATGGCAGATGCAGAACTTATTCGGAATGGCAATTTTTCTATTATTCGCCTGCTGTTTTCCCTACTGTCTGAAGTAAGCAGTCCTTAGAGGGGAAAGTCAGGACATTTCCCTAAATTGCAGGCTGAGGGTGGTCGGTGTTTATTCTGCACATTCATAGTCCCCATCTGGTGGGGAGGGCTGGGGAATGTTAGTGTGTGTGGGGGTGGTGATCTCAGAGGCCAGAGTGCACAGGATAATAGCCAGCTTTTCTCTTTAGCTCCTTCACAGAATCCCTGCTAGGAAAAGAGGTGATTCTCTGGTATATGTCAACTCCACCAGGGGCAGCAGTGTGCATGTTGCGAGGTGTGTGTGTGTTGGATTTTGCCCTGTTACTCTGCAGTGATGAACTGTTACTTAAACAAGCAACCCTTGTATCCTTGAAATCCTGTGTCTTTACTTCCTGTGTTTTCACAGGGTACTTTCATGTCTATTCTTCCTTTTTAAATGTCATTTTCAATGGGAGACTCTTTAAACCTTTGCAAATGTGTTACCAAATACACCGTGTAATGAACGAATAGCATGTTGCATGACAGCAAGAAGATGCTGGGTGAATTAGGGAGGAGTGAGTCAGGGGCCTCAGGGTTCTACCCTCCCCGCAAGGCTCTCTGACACCAAATTCCCAGGGGGCTCTTGGGGGTCAGTGGAGATGCAGGCTGGAGAAGAGGCATCGGTTTCCAGCCTCCATCAACTGGGAGGGTGACTGCTTTAGGAACCTAAGGTGTTAGCAATCACGGAGCTGCTAGTGCAGACCTCAGAAAGGGCATGGCTGAGGAGAGGTTAACGGATTTCTTTAGGGTGGAGTGGAACCTGGAAAAAGTTAATCATGGCTGAGTGTGAAGGCCTTTGGAAATTGGCATTATACGGAAACTTTTATGTGGTTTAGGTACTCATCAAAGAGACGATGCTGTAGATGGAAAAAAATCACGTCTTTCACTGCAAGGGAATAAGAGGTGATTTACTCTGGAGCCAAGTTTGAATGGCTATGGCCCGGGAACACAGATTCGGGGTACTCCAAACTTCATGTGTTGCACGGTAGCAAGTTTTTTTTTTTTTTTTTTTTTTGAGATTTTGTAATCGCAGAATAAAGACAACTACAAAGCGAGACACTTTCCAAATACATGGGTGGAGGCACCAGCCTGGTCTGTGAGTGCAGCTCGTTTTCCTGTAAGTGATCCTCCCGTTTCAGCCTTCCCAGCAGCTGCGATCCTGCTGCACTGCCTGAACATTTGAGTAGGGAAGAGATTAGTAAACAGCGAGGTTTGGAGGAGATTAATCATTGGGATGCAAAAAATGCAAAATAACTATATTCACTCGTTAGAATTTATTGTGGTAGTTACTATAGAAAGGAGCCCTGGAGTAGAACTGTTGGTTGCATCCCAAGAGCTGGGAAAGGGAGCAGATGGCAGGATTTTGCTCCTCTGCATTCCGAGTTTAACCTCCAGCACCTGGTAGAAGGCACGAGACCAGACAACAAACAACCTGACCTCCCTGCAGCCCAGTGATTGGGCAACAGTCACAATTTGGTTTATGATTGACATGTGGTTTTATGAAGCCACAGAGACACAGAACCTAATAGAAGTTATCTGAAACATTTCTGACTAACTGTGAAGTCTGTTCCTTTGTGCCCTCCTCAGGCAACTCCAGGGGTGCACCAGGCCACTCCAGGGGTATACCCCAGGGAAGTGGATCCTGCTAGGTTTTCTGTCTCATCCAGACAGTATTGGCCCAGCAGAACTTTAAAATAGCAACTGAAGAAAACCATGGAACTAGTTTTGTTATAAGAAGTATTTCCTTAAATATGAACTAGACATGCGATGCTACAGTGGCCGAAAGGGTGAACAATAAGAACGTTATAGAGTTTGGTCTGTTATTAGGTGAGCTGTCCTGGTCAGCTTGGTTCCATCCATTCTCATTGGTGGCATTTGTCCTGCATATTGCAGATAGTCATGACAAAATGGTATGTGGGAACAAGGGGTTTATTCTAGTTTAGGATTATCCAGTTACAATCTTAGTCGACCTTGGCAGGAGAACTACCGACATCATGGGCTGAGGGAACTGGTCACATTATATTCACAGGAGCTGAGAGAGGGCCAGTCTTCATTTGCCAGACAGCCTGTCTGTAAAGTGCATCAATGACTGCCGGCTTATTTAACCAGTTCCCTCCATCTTATCCATCTGCCCAGGGACGAGTCCCACCCATATGGGCCAGGTCTTCCTCCATCAATTAGACAGTCTCATTTAGGCTTGCTCAGGGTTTAATTCAACTTCCAGAGCTCAAGCATTCAATTGTTATGACAACACCTGTAGATAAGTACTACACCACCTAGTCCATGCAAAAAATTGATTACCTCTTATGAAGTCATGCTGAGATAAGTATGCAAGAATCCCAGAGGTCTCCAGTACCTAAGTCTGAGTCCTCTCACTGGACATGATATTGTTTTAGGCTCAGAAATTCCTCTCTAGAGAACCCTCTGCAGATGCACAGATCATCAATAAACTGACACTCCCCGCTCCAGCTTACAAGGACAACGGAAAGGCACCATTTGCTTCCAGACACTTTTTAGAACAGTCGTTCTCTACACAGGGTCCAGGACCCCAAGATTTGGACCCTTTCAGGGGATGAGCAAGACTAACCCCCATCTTGGGTATAACTCAGAAGTACAGCACTGTATTTAAGCACACAGGAGCCTCCGCCTCCAGCACTGTCCATGTGTGCGCATGTGACACACTCACTAACATCATATAACAACGGTACGGGTAGTGTTTGCCCTTTGCTACTCTTAATCCTTGTCAGTTTCCAGATCAGTGTGTCTTAAGGAAACTGAGCTGGGAAGTACACGGGGAGAAATGAGTTCTTTTACATTAAAGCAAACATGAAAGAGATGTGTAAATGTGTAAGGCAGTCCTATTGTCCACATTATTTTTTGTTCTGCCATCCTAACACTCAGGACTTGAGGCAGCAGGTGTTGAGTCCATGGCAGCCTGGGCTAAAGAGCGAGTGCAAGGGAAGCCTGGACTACAGACCTGGTGTCAATATTTATATATGCGGCTGGATAGTTTCAGCTTACTGATAGAGGAGTACTTAACATTTGCAAGGCTCTATTTTGATCCCAGTACTGAAAAATAAAAAAAGAAAGGAAGAAAAAGAAAAGAAAAATATGAAGTTAATTTTTAAGTTGTTTTAATTTCTAATATTGTAGAGTGATAGGCTTACCCCATAAATAACAGCTTGTCATGCTTTTTAAAGATAGATGATTAAGCAGGTCAGAGCTCAGGCCAGGATGGGAGCAACCGGCAGAGTCACATTGTTCCTAGAGGATCATGGGATGGTAGAAGGTTTGGACTGTTGGCACAGGCCACGAAGAGCCATGAGTGCACGGACGTGAGTTCCTTAGGATAGTGAGCAGTGCCAGGCTGATTCCAGCCATGGGCATTTCAGCTGCTCTTGTGGCATGAGTTCTGATGCGAACAGTGGAACTTGTTTTCGTCCATTGCAGTAGTCACAGTTCTCTGGATGTTGGCCTCTCTTGGTTGGCGCCTGTGTCAATCAGCTTTGCATCACTAGAATGAAATGTCAGACACAGAAAGGGTATATTTAGCTCACAGCTTTAAAGGCAAGGACCATTCCTCAGCTACATCACCTTAAGACATGGGTGGGAGTATATTGTGGAAGCAAACGAGTAAGGACATTTAGACTCCTGAGTCCCCAGTGAGGGTACACCCCAATGACCTAAGAACTTCCCACTAAGTCCTGCCTCCTTAAAGTCCACACCACTTGCCAACACTTCCACCATGGGAAACATGTTCTCAAGCTGTTATAGGACACACAGGAAACAATAAAACCAGGACACTGCTAGGTTGTGTGTACAGAATGTGATGGAAAATACTGAGTATAGTAGAGGTGGAAGAGATGGCTCAGTGGGAAAGAACATTTGCTGTTCAAGCAGGAGGACCTGTGTTCAGATCCCAGCACCTATGCTAAAAACTTAGAAAAGCTAGGTATGACTGGGCGCTTGCTGTAGTTGGAAGGGAAGGGTGCTTCTGTGGACGGAGCTAGGCACATCAGTGAAGCTTGTACACTTTCATCCAGGGTCACTGGGTGACCTCATCTCAAGGGAATAAGGTGGCAGGTGATAAAGTAGGACACCCGATGTTCCTCCTATGGCCTCTATAGGTGCATTGGTGCACACACCTGCACACACACACACACACACACACACACACACTCATGCACACCGAAGAGACAGAGAGACAGTCAGAGAGACTGGGTAGGAGAAGAGAGAGGAGGAGGAGAGAGAGGAGGAGGAGAGAGAGGAGGAGGAAAGAGAGGAGGAGGAGAGAGAGAAGGAGGAGAGAGAGGAGAAGAGAGAGGAGGAGAAGGAGGAGGGAGAGGAGGAGGAGAGAGGAGAAGAGAGAGGAGGAGGAGGAGGAGAGAGAGGAGGAGGAAAGGAAGAGGAGGAGAAGGAGAAGGAGAGAGGAGGAGGACAGGAGAAGGAGGAGGGGAGGAGGGGGGAGGAGGAGGAACGGAGGAAAGGAGGGAAAGAGGAGAAGAGGAGGAAGAGAGCGGCGGGAGGAAAGTAGTGGAAGCAGGCGGGGCGGAGCGGGGGCGGAGAGGAGAGGAGGAGGCAAGGAGGAGGAAAGGAGGAGGAGGAGGGGAGGAGGGGAGAGGAGGAAGAAAGAGAAGAGGAGGAAAGGAGGAGGAGGAAAGGAAGAGGAGGAGGGGAGGAGGGGGAGGAGGAAGAGAGGAGGAGGAGAGGAAGAGGAGAGAGGAGGAAAGGGGAGGAGGAGGAGAGGAGGAGGAGAGGAGGAGGAAAGGAGGAGGAGGAGGGAAGGCAGGGGAGGAGGAGGAAGGGGAGAAGAAGGAGGAGGAGGAAGAAGAAATAATGATATGATTTGAGTGTAATGAGGAGAGAATGAAGATGTTTGGGGGACAAGAAGCAGATGAAGAGGACTCGTGCTTGATGGTGTTTGGACTTCATTTGGGGCCTTAGAAGGGGTTCCAAGGGGCTTCCAGATCACAGCAGCAACTGAAGGAAAACAGCATTTTAACACCTTGCATTTGCAATAAGTGATTCAGGCCTATAAGGTCTTCATGACATCTATACTGCACCTCAGGGGACTGCTGTATAGCTTACCTTTTTGACAAATTTTGAGAGAGAGAGAGAGAGAAATAGAGAGAGAGAGAGAGAGAGAGAGAGAGAGAGAGAGAGAGAGAGAGAGAGAGCGCTCAGGCTCTAGGAGCAGGTAACCTTCCCATGATGGTTGCTATGGTTTGAATATGATTTGACCAAAACCCATGCTAAAGATTGCTTTCCAGTGTTACAATGCTGAGATGTGGTGGGGCCTTTAAGAGGGTCTCTCTCTCTCTTTGCTTCTTTCTCTCCCTCCCATGTTGCTCCAGGGGTAAGATCATCAGGTCTGGATCAGTGCTTGCCCCTTCCTGTGATATGAGGTTACGTACAGGAATCTAGCTGTGGACATTGCTGGGCTTTCCCAGGTGGTCATGTGATAGATGGTTCACACAGAGTACGTGGGGCCTGGCACTTTTTGAGCCTAGAAATTATGTTAAAAGAATAGTCTGTGTCAGTTATTTGAACTTAACTATAATGTTAGAATGTTTACAGTCCAGTATTGAGTGGACTATATGTATAGAACACTTACTTGCACTTGCTTACAGACAACCTTGCACAATATAAGGTTGCTTTTCAGGCAGAAAGAATTGACTGTATTCAAATTCTATTTCTTCACTAGTCCTGTGCACTTAGACATGTTGCTGCGTTACTTCCCTATCTTGGTTTCCATGTGAATAAAATGAGTATGATAATATAAGACCCATGTCTTAAGATCTTGCTTTTACTCGCACAGAGGGGTCTTGGGGTCTTTATTACTATGAAGAGATAGGCAGATAAAGCTGTCAGAAAAGCCACCTGTCAGCCCTCATCAATTCGTGTTGACTGCCATTGTCACAACTGCTGCAAGCGGCCCTGTCTCGAAGCATCCTGTGAATGAGGTGTGACCATGTGACATCTGTCTCTTAGTAACTGGCCAGCGTTGACAGGAGCATTGTGACGGGCTTTACTACCACGTGCTGGGGATGTGGTCACCCCGCTTGATCCTGTCTATTTACTGTCCATGAAAATGGGAGGTGCACATAGCAGCAGCAAGGGGTGCAGACACGCAGTGGGAAGCAGCAGCCTCAGTTTCCTTCCTATTTGCTCTTTGCCAAAAGGTGAGCAGCGAGTCCGCAGCACTAAAGAAGCTCCTCTCGGTGCAGGGACCAGTCTGTAGGCAAGCGCGCTCCCATCGAGCTACATTCTCAACGGGTCTCACTCTGCAGCCCCAGCCGACCCGCTTAGCATCCTAGGTGTAGGGATCATGGGTGTACCATTCTCGTGATTGGTTTTTTTCCTTGCAATTAAAGTTCTTCAGTTAATTTTTCCTGTTAGTACTTTTAAACTCTAGACTCCGGTTTGTTCCATTTATTCACTTAGAAACTTTAGATATTACCTTTTTTTTTTTTTTTTCTTGAGCAAGGAATCCAGTCTAGGGCTTGTGCGGGCTAGGTGTTACAGTTCCTTTTCTTTTTGTTGCTGTGAGACAACACTCAGACACAACTTAAGGGAGAAAGGGAAATTTCTTTGGCTTAAATTCCAGAGAGGATCTAGTCTATTATGGCAGGAATCACAGAGCAGAAATCAGAAGCCAGGAACCACATAGCAGAAATCAGAAATCACATAGCAGAAACCTCCTAAAGGCGCTGTAACCTTCTCAAACTTTAGTATAAACTGAGGATTTAAACACGTGAGCCCACGGGAACCACTCACATTCAAATCCTGACACTAGGTGAGGGCTCTGCACTGGGTTGTAGAGTTACTGGGTTGTAACTCCAGCCCTGGTGTTATCTTCCAAGGCTTCAACATGAAAGTTCTGGTTCTTCTGCTGCCCTAGTCCACCAGCATCTCTCAGGTACATCTTAGCTGTGTTGATGGAAGGCAAGGTTTGAACATTTGTAAGCACTCCTGTGATGCTTCAATTATTGTGTGTGTGTGTGTGTAGCAGTTCACCTGCATGGTTGCTGATAAATGACTATCAAATGGCTTAAGGGAAAAGGGGTTTATTTTCTTACTGATAGTCCGGTTACAGTCTGTCCAGCTTTACAGGAGAGCTCACACCAACACCAGGGCTGAGGGAACTGACCATACCAGCTCTATGTAATGGCTGAGAGAGGGACAATCCCTACTTGTCAGACCAGCATGTCTGGCCAAGTATACACAAGGATGCCGACTCTCTCAACCAGCTCTCTGTATTTTATTCCAGGTCCTAATCCCACCACCTGGGCCTTCCCCATCAGCCAGACAATCTCCTGCAGATTTGCTCTGGGCTTAACCCAACCACTAATTCTCTACAAATGTGCCCAGAGCTCAAACCCTCAACTGTCAAGTTGACGCCTGTGCCCAACTATGACAGTGTGTGTGTGATGTATGCAGGGGCATATGCTCCTGTGCTGGCCAGAGGGGGATGTCATGTCTTCTGCTATCATTGTCAACCTTATCACTTTGACACAGAGTTTTTCTCACTCAATGGGAATGTCACCAAGCTCTTATGATCCACCTGTCCCTGCTTATCAGTACTGGGGTTATAGGTATATGCAATCGTATCTAACTTTTTTTTTCTTTAAACATGGGCGCCAAGGATTTGAACTCAGGTCCTCATACTTGCAGTACAAGTGCTTGTTCCTGCCAAACCATCTCTCCAGCCTCTAATGCTCCATGTTTACAGCAGCCTCTTCATGGTGCATGGGTCCAGGAGGGCTGGGAAAGCTCACAGCTCAGGCGATGGGGCTTTCCCTTGACTCAAGGCACCCGGTGATGTCACCATCGGCTGGGTCTGGCCCTGTAGGAAGACCCTCTTCCTGCCTGTCTGTCCCTGCTGTCTGCTCATGGGGAGGGCCAGAAGCTGTTGGGGCGTCCACTGTCTGTTTCCAGGGAATGTGTCTCCACTGAGTAGGACTCTAGAGTCAGCACACTGGACAGGATGAACAAAAACAGGGTTCACAGGCTTCAGGGGTTCCCAAGGAGAGGCCTAAAAAGACTGAACTTTGGGGGGGCCAACTTGCCACAGGGCTTTGATTCCTCTTGAGTATTGTGTTTGGGTTAGTCTGGAGGTGACCTGATGGCCCATCTCCTGGGCTGGACGAGGGAAGGTGGCTGTGACCGTCCTGATTCACATTTCCTCCTAATCTCTCCAGCCTGTTTCTTGCTTTTGTAAACCACTGCTCATGCGTGACTCAGGGCTCTGGTAGAAGTTCTTTTGTGTCTGTATGTGGCAGAAGGGAATGGCAGGAAGGGAAGGCCAAGCGGACGGGAAGGTGGGGGGGTTGTATGCTGGAGACTGGGCCCCAGGCCTTGCGATTGGTAGGCGAGTGCTACCGCTGAACTAAATTCCCAACCCTATTAATGGGATGAGGATTGTACCATGACTTATGCATTTTCTTTGGTGGTAGGATTTGAACTTAGGGCTTCACATGTGCTTGCCCACTTGAGCCCAACCCTTCTTTCACTTTGTATTTTGAGATAGCATCTCATTGAACTGTCCAGAACTCTTAACTCTTCTGTTTGAGCCTCCTAAGTAGTTGGGATTACTGCCCTGAGTTACCAGGCCCAGTTTAGGGTTCTATTAGGTAGATGGACTTCTCTGATTTCTTTAAAGGACCACAAAAATTCTAGACCATGTTTTCTTTTGAGAATTCATTGTATAGCCCCCTCCCTCTCTCTCTCATTCTACTGGAAGAATTGCTAGCTGATAGCATTTCCCTCTTCTCCAGTGATAGAATCCTTGTATTGTTGGGCCTGGCAGGTGGGTAATATGCTCTGGTATCTCTTGCAGAGGAAGAGCAATGAGACGGAAACGGATGTTCCTGGAAAGATGGCCAAGAAAACACTGGAAAGAGCAGCTTCTTCTTTCTTCCTGGGTGGAAGAGGGCTGTGATGTCTGGAATCTGCAGCAACCATTTTGGCACAATGAGGGAAATGTCTAGAGATTTTTCAAAGAACTTCACGCCGGAATTCCCTTGTATTTTGAAACACTTTCTTTCCTGAATGGAAGGATGAGATAGTGCATTCCCTGCCTCACTGATGACGTGGATCATGTGATGTGCTCTCACCAATGAAATGCAATGTTGAGGAGGGGCTGCAAGTTTCCACAAACTGTTTGCCTCTTTCTTTCCTCTTTGGCGTTTGAAGGACCTCAGAAAGGTGTTATACAGGTGTGTCTGGGAAGAAAGCTGTTCTTGCTACCATTGAAACACTTAGAACAGGGAGACACTCTGCACTCAACTAAGAAGCATCCTTCCTTCTGCAATGAAGGTTATGCAACACAGACAACCGCAACAGCTCAAAACACACAGTGGAAGCAACTGTGAATGGCTCTGTCCTAATCAGAACATCAAAATCACCCCCCATTTCAAGGCTCAGGGAAACTTTCTGAAGAAAGGGGTGGTTAGAATGTGAGAGCCTGAGGGTGGGGAATGGTAATGCCAGGCAGGAGCCTCTGTTCTTGTCAGGGCTTTGGTGCCCAAAAGCTCAATGTGGCGAAGTCTATTTCCATAGCATCCACAATACTGGCCTTAGCATTTTGTCAAGGAGGAGAAAGGGTCTCAGGAGGTACTGCACCACCCTGAGACGGGTGCCACACAGTGCTGTCCATACCCAGCAGGTCTTGGGCACCTGCCAACGCAAGCATTCTGGAATGGTCCCTATGGACTACACAGGTTAAGGGATGTAGGAACGGAAAGGAGACTGGCTGGAAAGAAGGGGTGAGCTGGCATGGTAGGGGCAAGAGTGGGTGATAGATGATGAAAACACATAAATTTATTGTCGTATGTGAAAGCTTTAAATAATGATGATGATGATGATGATAAACAAACCTTTGCAGTTATAAGCCTCAGAGCTGCTGGAGCAGACCCTGTGATGAAAGTCTGAGTGAAGAGGTCTGTTAAGGAGTCATGTTGTAAAGAGGAAGAAGGACTGGAGAGATGGCTCAGGGGTTTTGAGCCTTTGCCTCAAAAACAGAAAGACCTGAGTTTGGATTCCACAAAAAAATGCCCGGCAGTAATGGAGGTGGTCTGCACTTCTGGTCCTGGAAAGAGGAGCCTGGGAAACCTGATGACAAAGCAAAAAAGAGGTAGAGCAATCCAAGATGATTCCCAAAGTCACCCTTGGGCTTCCACAGGCAAATGCCATGCCATCTTCTAACACATTCTCTCTCTCTCTCTCTTTCTCTAACACACACACACACACACACACACACACACACACACACACACACACACACAGAGTAAAGGGAGGAAGAGGAGGAGATAGGATTGGACAAGGACAGCACCACCTTGATGGGAATTTAACAAAGTGTTGCCCATCCTGAGAGCAACTTTAGGCTGAGGCTATCCCCAGAGGAGACCCTCTTGACGGCTGCACTCTTCGCCCCCCTCCTGTACTCCTCCCATGGGGGTGGTCTGTGTAGTTTTGGGGCAGTGCATTTCTCACTGACCTCTTGCACGCTGCACCAGCCTCTTTCTCCTTGGTCTCTCCCCACCCTGCAGGTGGTCCTTTGTCTGGGAGCCCCTGGGGATCCAACCCCTGCTTTCCAGGGGGTGGAATCTTGCTTTTCAGTACAATGTGGGTGTGTGGGCTGCTCCTTTGCCCTTCGCCTTTGGAACTGGGCTGTGTGTTTCCTAAACTCCTGGAGTCCCAAATCAAGCTCTGTGGTGGCTTTCTCATCACTGTGGCTCACTTCCTATAGCCCCAAGCAAGTGTCTGGGCGGGCGGGCAGGCCTCCCTCTCGCAGAGTCTCTCTCTAAGCTCCTCCACCTCTTCCTTCTGTCTGGAGCTGTGTGTGTGTATGTGTGTGTGTGTGTTTCTTCAAGCATTTTTGTTGCTGCTGCTGTTATGAGAGGGAGGGAGGGAGGGAGGGAGGGAGGGAGGAAGGAAGGAAGGAAGGAAGGAAGGAAGGAAGGAAGGAAGGAAGGAAGGAAGGAAGACAAACCGAGACCAGAGAATGAATTAATAGGTAAAAGTTTTAATTAGAAATTTGAAAAAGGGGTAGGAAGAAGAGACAGCACTTACCATGGGGGAGCAGATCCAGTCTGCCCAACAATAGAGGAAAAGAGCAGTGTCTTCTGTTGTCGGAGTGTCTAAGGTTGGTGAGTGATGAGGATGGTATATGTGGCACTACTGATTCAGGGAGGCCTTAGCCCGGGCTCCCGAATCCAGGAGGTCTGGCTACAGACAAGCCTGAAACCATACAAGCAGAGGAATGGACAACTAATGGGCGGAGGGATGAACAACCAATGGGAAGTGGCCATCTAACCTGGCACCCAGTAAACAGCTAAATGATTGGTGGCTGCTCTCCCCCTCCCCTGAGGAGAGGGGTGACCACACCTGATTGGACCCCCGACCCTATATAAGCCCAAACACTTCCTGACTAAAGTTGAGCCTGGGGCCAACTCGTAGTCTGCGTGCTGCTTCTCGCCTGACTCCCGGGGTGTGGGTGGTGACCCCGTCGCCGTCTCGCCCATTAGCCTCTAATCCACGAGGCCTCAATGTTTCCCCCTTCCCCCGGCTGGCCCGGTGGGGGATTCGGCAACAATAAGGGACAAGGAAATACACATTTTCGAGAAGGGAGGAGACTCTTGGTGCATATCAGGTGCTATAGATTAGATGCAGAGAGCCTGCTGTCCCCATGAGGATGTCTATTTCTGTATCGGCAGCATCCCTCCCTTCTCTCGCCACGCAGTAGAAGCAGACCTATTCTTTGATCATTCCTGCATGGCATTCTGTCATTTTTACTGCTTTCTCTTAATTTAATGACCCATAAGTATATCTTCCGTTTGAAAGAAATGCATGTCTTTAATTGCTCACATGCCTCGCCTTTGTCTTTTGCTGATTTACTCTGCCAATAAGCATGTAAGTCTATTACGAGCATGGTTTATTTCTGTAATCAACCAAAATTTTAAAGAGGAATTTCTGGCTATGGATTTGATATGTAACGATATGCCAGGGCTATAGACAGTGCATATTCTTGAGCAGCACGGGAATTAGCTGGGAATATGGGCCAGGCGAATCAGAACAATGGAAATATAAAAGGCACCAGTTCTTAAGCTCAGGGCTGATGGAGTCTGTGCAGACATGAAGGCTAACACAATCTTATCATGGTCATGTAAAGATGAGCGGGCTGGGTTTCAGGATGAGCAGCGGTCATTCTGACTGGTAGCATCTTCAAGATGTGATCAACAGGGGCTGGAGAGGTGGCTCAGGGGTTAAGCCTCTGCCTTGCAGGCTGAAAGGTCCTGAGTTTGGATCCTAGACCCCACGTATAAGACGCCAGGCAGAAGCGGGGGCGGCCTGCGTTTTTGGCCCTGGTAGGGCGGAGCCTGTGAATCCGGGAGCAGAGTAAGCAAGGAGGAGGTGGAGGCATCCATGGTGGTTCCCGAATTCGTCCGTGGTTCTACACACACCACACGCACACACGCACAATTGAATTAAAAAAAAAAAAAGAAAAAATCACTTGGAAAAAAAAAAAAAAGATGCGATCAAGAGAGGAGAGCAGGGAAAGCAGGGGTCCTGTGTACCTGCACCACTGAAGAAGACTCTGCTCCTTACAACAGCTTCCTAGTGTGCTGTAAGGGTCTGTAGGAGCCACTTCCAGAAGACAGGGAGGAAGATCCCAGAACAAAGACCCTCAAGAAAACATTTTACCTGCAAAGCGATGCCTGCTTTTCTTTTCATACTGACCGTTTTGGCTGGGGATGTACCCAGTGGTAGAGTCTTTGCCTACCTGTTGATTTCATCCAGCACATCAATCAACAAACAACCAACAAACAAGTAAAGGTTCTAAGCTTGGAAATGTGCTTCACAGCACACTCTTTCGTTCTTCTCTTCTCCAACCTTGGATTGTAGACTGTCAAATCCTCTCTGAGCGGTCTGGAGTGGCTCTGGCTTCTTCCTGCTTGCCAAGTCCTAGTTGCAATTGCATCTGTACAGTTCTGCCAGGCTTTGGGGATTTTGCATTTCCTTGGAGCTCTTGAATGGGGAAGAACACAGGGCCTCCTCTGCCCTCCAGAGAAGAGTTCTGAAAAAGAATGAATGAAAGAGGACCCTGTCAGGGGCCAGAGCGGGGGACCAGACTGCAGCACCTGGAGAAGGTAGCATCCAGGAACTCTGAGTCATCTTATCTTATGGGAAGGGAGGAAATACTGAAGGAAAGAAAGAAGGAGAACTTACAGGACCAACTTTCTTGCTTTGCAAACAGGAGGTTTGGGATCTGAAAGAAAACGCTTCATCCAAAGGCACATACATCATTATCATTATCATCATCCCTGTGTCTGAACCCAGAGCCCTAACACTGTTCACATTCTCCAGCCTTTCAAGGATGGATTCTTGAGAGCATTGCTCTCCACCCTGACTGAGTCAGTTAAGAAGGCTGGGAAGAGACAAGGCTGAGACAAGCAGAAAGCATGCTGAGGGTGAGGGTGTGGTTTAATTTTTAAAAAGTATTAAATTACTTTGCGATTGTTATTTTCTTAATCCCATCTCCCTTCCTTTACCCACTAAAAGTCTTTCCAAGCAGTCTCTCTCTTACTTTCCCATCTTTGTTTATGTGTAGCCTCCTGAGCTACATGAGAGTTGCCTGCATTAGCATGTGCTGGAGCACTTGTTGGAGCAAGCGAGTGAACCACTGAAGAAAGTGACTCCCCTTCCCACGTCCAGCATTAACCATCATAACAGTCCCTCAGGCAGGAGTGGGCCTCATGAGTTCTTTGCCCTCTTTCTTTTTTTTTTTAAATATTTTACTTATTGATTTTGTGTGTGTGTGTGTGTGTGTGTGTGTGTGTGTGTGTGTGTGTGTGTATCAGAGGGCACTGTAGGTGGAGGACCAAGGGTGACTTCCGGAATCATCCTGGATTGCTTCTAACTCTTTCTTGCTTCGCTCTGGGCTTTCCCAGGCTACACCTGTATTGGAAGTACAGGCTGCCTCTGGTTCCACCTGGCGTTTTTTTTGTTGTTGTTGTTTTTTATTACTTATTAGTTATTCAATTGTGCGTGTCTGCATGTGTGCACGTGTGTGTATGTATGTGTGTCTATGTATGTATGTGTGTATAGAACCACGGATGAATTCGGGAACCACCATGGACCGCCTCCACTTCCTCCTTGTTTACTCCGCCTTACCAGGACCAGAAGTGCAGGCCGCCCCCGCTTCCACTCGGTGTCTATACGTGGGGTCTAGGATCAGAACTCAGGACCTTCTGCCTGCAAGGCAGAGGCTTAACCCCTGAGCCACCACTCCAGCTCCTCCACCTGACATTTTCATGTGAGACCTGGAATCTGAACTCAGGACCTTCTGTTTTTTGAGACAGTCTTAACCCCTGAGCCATTTCTCCAGCCCCTTCATCCTCTTTGTTGATGATATCTTGACAGATCCAGTCCTGTGCAGGTTTGTACAGGTAAACACAGCTCTGTGAATTCATAGTCATGTCTAGAATTCACTCTGTCATGTCTAGATGTACTGGCTACTCTTTTCTGTTGCTGTGAGAGAACCCAAAATCAAGTAACTTAATGGGAAAAAGGGACATTTATTCATCTTAAGGTTCTAGAGGGGAGATATAGTCCTTTCATAGCAGAAAAGCCTTGGTGGGCTGGCAGAAGTTGAAGGCAGGCTAAATCACTGCAGACATCTTGGAAGACTGCTTGCTGCAAGAGCAAACCTCTCCTGGACGTAGAGTGGACTGATCCATTCCAAGGCCCACCTCCTGTAACTGTCCTCCTCCAGCAAGACTCTACCTCCCAAAGCTGCCATGACCTTCCCAAACACATTGAGACTGTGGGGGACACGTTTCAAACTATGACACCCGTAGACACTGCTTGGTGGAGCTCCGCCCCCTCTGGCCCTTACATTCTTTCCAGCTCCTCTTTGCACTTCCTGAGCCTTGAGCAGTGTTTCGTGATTAGATACCTATTTAGCGCTGAGTTCTCCACAGTCACTTTTTTCACTGCACCTTGATCAGCAATGATTCTGGTACTAACCAGTTGTGTAACCAGCTGAGCTACATTTCAGCCCCATGTGGTTCGCTTTTAACTGCAGACCATGGAAGGAAGAGGCTTCAAGATCTTGCTCCTTGTTCAGCAGTCCCTCTCAGCTCTTGTGTGGTATAGGTGACTGCTGCATCTTTAAACAAATACCCTGGAGATGGCAAGCCTGTTGTGCGTGGCGCGCGTGTGTGTGTGTGTGTGTGTGTGTGTGTGTGTGTGTCGTGGGTCGGGCAGTGACAGCATAGTTGCATGTGGCCATGCAGGAAATCTTCCGTCAAGGCTTCCCCTGCTCTCTATCGAGTCTTCAGACCAGCTCAGTATCTACATCTTCCAGGAAGTCCTCCCATTCCCACATGGGCTCCCACCATGTCTAGTCGTCCACATTCTAACCCTGTCCCTTCCTAGCACATCTTCGCTTACCCCTCTAGGCAGGTTATCTGGGCCTCCTTCCCCTAGATTAGAAGTTATCCAAGGTCAGGCATCTTCCTCATATCTTCATCTTGCGAATGGGCTCAGTGCTCTGTGGCGTGGAGCCACCTGCAGCGCGGGAACCGTCAGCAGCCCTCGTGGGTTGCCGAGTGTTGCGCTCTTCTCTGCTGCAGTGGGCAACACTCACACAGTCAGCTAAGGGAGATAGGGAGGTTTGTTTGACTCGTGGTTCCACAGGGGATGCAGTCCATTATGTCAGGAAAGGCATTGGTGGGTGGCAGAAGCTCGAGATAGCTCAGGTCCCTGCAGCCACCACCGAGGCTGAGAGAGCAAGAACAAACTGCAAGAGGAGGTGGGCGGAGCTACCCAACCTCAAGGGCCGCCCCCTGTGACGTGTCTTCCTTCAGCAAGGCTCCACCTCCTAAAGCTGCCACAACCTTCCCAGGCAGTAACAGCGCGGGATGCAAACACATGAGCCCGTGGCTGGGGGGGACAACGTACATTCAAACCAGGAGTTCACCCAGGGTGAAAGGAAACCGGAGCTGGTGCCAGAAATGACGGGCTAGTCTAAGAATGGAGGAGCGCAAAGACAAAGAAAGTTACGGGACTAGAACTCGCCATGGACCAGGGAAAGGGACGTGGGAGGAAGAGCAGAGAATGGCAGCCGGGCTGCAGACATGGAGGAAGAGAAGCAACAGTGCGGTGTGTGCCGTGGCTGCTCTGAGCTGGAAAGCCCAGTTCACATGAGTGTCCATCCCTTCACCTTATCTTACCTGTCGCAGTGCTGGGGATGGGACCGTGTGCGCGTGTTCCAGCTCGCCCTTGGACTTCTGTCTACTGTTTTAAAGCTGGCCCACGTTTAAAGTCCTTTTATTTTTTTTCTGTTTCTGACATTTGTCAAAAAGAGGTCGGGGCCCTGGCAAGCTGTCTTACTAAGATTAAAATAAATGTATCCACTGAAACTATTTTTTCCTTAATTGTTTGCAGAATCCAGAATTCCTGCGGTTGTTTCATTCCAATTGCTCTGAGTCTTTCAGATGAAGTTTGGAATTTGATGCAAAAAACAAAAACAAAAAACCCTAAAAAGCTTGGTGGTGGTGGTAGGTGGTGGTGGTAGTGGTGGTCGTGGTGGTGATGGTGGTGGTAGTGGTGGTGGTGGTGGTGGTGGTGGTGGTGTGTGATTTTTAAAACTCGTTGCATCTTCTGCCCTGTGTTTCCGACTTAATTTTATTTATTTATTGGTTTCCTGGTGTTTGGCAGCTATAGCCAAGTTGTGGTTTTCCAGGAGTTTCTTTCATAAGAAGGAACTATTATTTGCTCTCGCCTCTTCGATAGGAGCCTGGGTTTGCACCGTTGACAACTGCAACTGCACCCCAGGGCTGTGGCATGAATGTCACCTTCCACACCTCACCTAGCTCAAGCACCGTCTAGGAACCCAGGCAAACACTGTCACTGACATTTCACGATGCATCCTTGACTCTGTCAAATTATCCCTGAGGGAAGCGTTCTTGGGAATGAAAACAAACGAAATTTCTCAGGGCCCACAGGAAGTATGTGGGCATTGCAGCATCCCAATTTTTACTCCTTCAATAAGTTTGCAGGGGGCGATCTAGCCCCTCATGGCCCTTTAGTGCCATGAGTCCATTTCCAGCTGCCTACTTCTCTTGGAGGCGATCTAGCCCCTCATGCACTCCAGTGCCATGAGTCTGTTTCTTGTTCCTTGCTCCTCATGAATTCCATGCCTAGGCACCGTGAGTTCTCATGGGCTCCCTAGCCCCTCATGGCACTCTACTGCCATGAGCTCTGTTTTATTTCTGCTTCTCATAGAAGTGCCCTAGCTCCTCATGGCACTCCACGTCTGGAGTCTGTGAGTTCCAACCTTTCTCTTTCTAATAAACTCTACCTTAATTCTCAAAAAAAAAAAAAAAAAAAGTTCTGCAGGGTGTTTGGGTAGCCAGATGGTAGGGCACCCACACTTCTCTGAGGGCCTTGGGACACAGCTGGATATATCCTCTTGTTTCTGTTGCTAGAGCATACTCCCAGAAGAGGGTCACTTTCTGAAGAAGACATTATTAGCTCATTGGACTCTTATGAGGGCCTCTTGGGAATGGCAAGAGTCTGTGCAAAAAGTCCTCCATGGAGAGTGAACTGAGGCAGCCTTATAACAAATCCATCATTGTGGGAATTAATCCAGTCTCATGAGACCTGAATTAGTCTCTTCATGGGATGGTCCCTCTTCTAGTAGCCTCCACCTCCGATATAGCAATTGAGTCCTTTCAAATCATTGACATGAAGACGTGAGGCAGTCAAACTATCTAGGGAGCTAAAGAGTATGTTCTCTCTGCCATTCCCTTTACTGACCACTCAGGTGGTCTTAGGGATAGAAGAGGCCCTAGTCAGAACCTTTGCTGTCATATTGCAGAGTGTTACTGTCTTATCTCAGAATGCTGTTGGTTCCTCCTGCAGCTGAAGTAGTTGACTTTTCCCACTGAAAAGTTTTCTGGAAAAAGAATTGGAGGATCAGATCTTTATCAGTTATGATGATCAATTTCCACATGATGGCTTTTGTGCTGGGTGGAGATTGTGAAGCAGACTGTTCTGTGAGTCTGTGCCCATCCTGCTGAAAATTCATCTTCTTTCATTGATCTGTACAATTATGGAAATACTCTTATTCATGTGTCTTTGTTGCTGAACTCTGCCTGTCTTGTCTGCTTTAATAGTAGAGTAATCACTGCAATGATTTTTATAAAAAGAGAGTTCATTTGGGAGGTGACTGCATGTGGAAATGGGAAAGCAAGTCCCAAGTCTAACACTACCCCCGGGACGACAGGGATTGGGGTGTTTGTAGACCGAGGCCTGGATCAAGTGTCAGTTTTACCATCAGGACCCCAAACATCAGTATTGTCTATAGTCAGTAAAGCAAGTGACTAACAGCAGGAGAAGTTCGAGTTTACTCAGGAATCAGGAACCATCTATCCTTTCCTTCATGTATTAATTACTTTAGCATTCCTGTCACCAAAAATATCGAAGTAGTAGTTTAAAGGAAGAGAGCTCTATTTGGGCTCACTATTTCAGAAGATTCATTCCAGCGGCTCAGCCAGGAAGCACACCGAGGCGGGGGAGGGAGGGTGAGAAAGAGCTGGGGGGAAAACGTTGGAGAGGTATCATTCCCCCCACTCCCTTTTGTTCAGTGAAAGCCCCACCCTATGGGTGGAACTACTTTTAAATTAGGTCTTCTCCAATTAACTAATTAACTAATTAACTTGGGAAACACCTCACGGATGCACCCAGGATTGTCCCTCTAAGTGGAGTCACACTGATGATGAGGAGCCACCATCACACCTTGGCTTGAGCTCAGTGAAGTGAAGCTGTGCACTCTCACAGATGTACCTGGGGAACAGAGGAGTCTACAGGCGTTAAGCCCATAAAGGGAGAGGAAGAATGCATCACTGATGTGTCCGCTCTGGTCTGTTTCTCTCGTCCTTGCCCTGTTGTCTGTAGAGAAAGCCCACATCCCCTACATCTCCTGCCCCTCCTGCCCCTCTCCCTCAACACCCCTCGGCTGAGCCCACACCAGGCTTCATGACTGGTCTTTCCTGTACACCCAGCTGCTATATAATCCTAGGAGTACAACAGAAATTGAATTTGAATTACAGCACACTGCTGTGAGGCAGGCTTGTTCCGATATCTGTGTAACAAAGAACCTCTGTTAGTACACTGATTAAAAAGGCAAGCCTCAGGGTCTGACTGTCTAGAAACACTTCTTATCTGTGCATCCCTGCGCGAGCTCCTTGTATAGTTGAGACTTGTTTTCTGTTTGTATGATGATGGTAATCACGCCTAACTCATGAGGTTGCTGTGAAGATCCATCAGACAATACTATAAAGTGCTTAGAACAGGGCTGGCATGTGATAGGTGCTTAGAACACAGCGAATGCTGTTATTAGCAATAAAAGATATATTATAAGTGGATGGTGGGTACATGGCTGCTTTTTGTTTTCAGTTTTAGAATGCATATAGGCCGTATGGATTTCTTTTTATGTGTCTTATGTGTGTTATGGGCATGAGAATCGATGTCTGTGAAACGCGAAGCTCAGTGAGTATAAGTGCTTGCGAAGCGAGCTTGGCAACATGACTGATACCCAGGATCCACAAAAAAGCCAGATATTGACTTACTTCTGTAATCCCAGCACTCCTACAGCAAGATGAGGGGCGGAGACAGGAGAATCTCTTAGAAGCTCATAGGTCAGCTAGCCTGGTGTACACAGAGTGGCAGAAGCAAAGGGGAGCTGACTTGACAAGGCAGGAGAGACCTGACTCCTGAAAGTGGATCTCTGACATCCACATTCTTGCAAGCATACTCACACACTACACCACGTGCCCTATACATTCCCCCTATACCTTCCCTTTACAACCCACACTACGCCACACCACCACCACCCCATACCGTACCACCACTTCCTACACCACACCATCTCACACCAGCATCTAGGAACCCACACACACACCATACTCCCCACACTACACCACACTACCACCCATCCACCTGCTACACCATACATCCATACACACACACTACACCACAACCACACTGTCACCTACCCACCCTCTACACCATACCATCATCCATACACACACACTACACCACAACCACACTACCACCCACCCACCCGCTACACCATACCATCATCCATACACACACCCTACACCACACTACCACCCACCCATCTGCTACACCATACCATCCTTGCCCCTTACATTACACTGCACTTACATACTACACCCCTACCCCTCTACACTTCCATACATACTACACTGCTACCACCCTACACCACCCCCCACACACTATACCACACCCCCACACATACACTATACCACACCACCACCTATATACATACCACATAGACACACAATTGTGCTAAAGATACATGACACAATTATAATAAAATAAAAATATATATGTAATGAGGATTGTTTTAGCTGTTAAATATCCCAGAGTTCCAAAACAACAATGAAAGAAAACATATATTATTTACTTTGAATTCTTTTTTTAATATTTTATTTATTTACTCGTGTGTGTGTGTGTGTGTGTGTGTGTGTGTGTGTGTACTGTATGTTCTGTGGAGGACAAAGGGTGACTTTGGGAATCATCCTGGGTTGCTTCTACTTCCTTCTTGCTTTACACTGGGATTTCCCAAGGCTCTGCCCGCCAGAGCTGGAAGTGCAGGCCACTGCCATTTCCTGCCTGGCATTTTTTAGATGGGATTTGGGGGTCTGAACTCAGGACCTTCTGCTTGGGAGGCAAAGTCTTAACCCCTGAGCCATCTTTTAGCCCTTGAAGGAAAATATTCTACCTCATTATTGGAACCTACATACCAAACAAGGGGACTGTCCATGTGTTCTGTTTCATGGTCCTAAAAATATGGTTACTACAGGAGTATTATTGATTCTCTGGGAACTTCTTAGTATGATCTCATTTCTTCTTCTTCTTCCTCTTCTTCCTCCTTGGTGCTGGGCATGAAATGCAGGGTCTTGTGAACATTGTGCAGGTAACTCTACTACCGAGCTTCACCTCCAGCGCTGTCTTGCTGTGTTTCTAAAGCTGACCTGAAACTTACCCAGCTTGGTTTCAAACTCTTTTTTTTTTTTAATGCTTCCAAAGCAGTATTATTTAACCTTCAGAAGAAAGGGAATTCTGCCAGTTGCTACAAATGGAGAACATTGTAGCCAGTTGCTACAAATGGAGTAAAGTCAGCAAACCACAAATGAACAGATGCTGCATTATGCCATTTCATAGACACAGACTGCGGGGTTGCAGAGTAGGTGATTATTGTTGATGACTTCATTATTTAATAAATATTCTGATATATTACAGGATTCTCTAGAGGAGCAGGTCTGATGGAATGAATATATATTAAATGGGAATTTACTTCATAGGCTTACATAATATGCTCTCACAATGCTGTCTTCACACCGGAAAGGCTGAGAACCAGTTACTGCTCAGTCCATGAGGCTGGAAGCTTCAGCAGCCCCAATCTAATGATGAAGGCCTGGAGGATCCCTGAAAAGCCACTGGTCTTCAGTTACGTTAGAAGGATGAAGAAACGGAAGGCCGAAGCAGCACAGTGGGGGGAGGTGGAGGGAGGGAGGGAACCGGTGTACCTGTTAAGTTTGTATGAGCGGGGGGGGGGGGGACGACGACAAAAAACAGTAGCACAGTGGCAGAAGTAGCAGCAGCAGCAGCAGCAATAGCAGTGTTACAGGGTTACTCTGGGGTCTGTATGTATCCAGGTTCTTATGTTCAGAAGTCAAAGATTGAAACCAGAACACACATAAAGGATTAAGGTAGAGTTTATTAGAGGAAAGAAAGAATGGAACTCACGGACTCCAGACGTGGAACATGTGCTTTCAAACTCTAGACCTTCCTGTCTCAGCCTCCCAAGTATTTGGATAACAAGCCTGTGTCAGCACGACTGGCTTTGTTTCTTGGAAGATCATCAGGCTATAAATTCAATGGGATCACAAGAACTGATGCCTGAACTCTCCAGAATAGCCACCTAGTCCAGAGGGGACAAAGTTATCCTGAGAGGGACAGTTTCAGAGGAGACCTGATTAATTTTTGTGTGAACTGCCAAGACCCCCTCACCAAGGAAATGCATTTCTATTTTCTTTCTTTCTTTTCATTCCCCATATAGAAAAAGAAAGATGCTGGCAGGGGGTGTTTAGTTCTGGGGGTCAGAGGATGGTGCCCAAATCTGTCTCTCTTGTGCAGTTTGCAGTGTGTTGTTCTGAAGGGCTGATTCTTCAGACAGATGCTCCTTTGCTTTGCTGCTGGATACTGGGGCTGGAAAGGTGGCTCAGGGGTTAAGCCTCTGCCTTGCAGGTGGAAGGTCCTGAGTTCGGATCCTAGACCCCATGTATAGATGCTGGGCAGAATTGGGGGCACCCTGCGTTTCTGGTCCTGATAGGGCAGAGCCTATGAATCCCAGGGCAGAGTAAACAAGGAGGAGGTGGAGGCGGTCCATGGTGGTTCCCGAATTTGTCTGTGGTTCTACACACACACACACACACACACACACACACACACACACGATTGAATAAATAATTTAAAGAAATTCAATGCTGCTGGATACTCACACATGTGAACTTGCTTGTCTCTTCCACCTGCCTGGTTCAATAAGTTTGTTGAATGGATGAGAAAATGAATGAATGGATGTGTGAATGAAGGACTAGGAATCATCACAAAAAAAAGATGGGAAGAAAGTAAAAAGATTAGGTCATACTATCTGTTAGAGAAAATATACACATTTTAAAAACACTGTGAGGACCAGGGGTGGTACACATCTGTCTGTAGTCCCCAGCACTTCACCCCAGAGACTGAAGCAGAAGGGTCACAAGTCTGAAGCCAGCCTAGATTAAACAGAATCCAAGATGTGTGTATTTGTATATATGCTTTTGCATGTATACATGTACATGTGTATACGTGTGTGTGTGTGTGTGTGTGTGTGTGTGTGTGTGTGTGTGTGTGTAGAGGCCAGAGGGCAACCTTGGGTGTTATTCCTCAGTTCCTGTCCATCTTTTTTTTTTTTTTAAATTAAATTATGGTCCTGGCTAACATCTTTTAAAAAATTTTTAGGGGTATTTATTTATTTAGTGTGTGGTGCATGTGCTCGCCGTATACTTGCTGTAGTGGCCATAAGAAGGTCAGAGGACGACTTGTGGGAGTCTGTTCTCTTCCTTCTAGCCAGGTGGGTTCCAGGGATCAAACTCATATCCTCAGACTTGATGGCAAGCCCCTTTATGCACTAAGCCATCTTACTGGACCTCAGCCAACATCTTGACCAAACAAATGAGAGGCTGTCAGCCAGACAGTCCTGCTGAGGCATTCCTGGATTCCTAAGCCACAAAACCAGAGAGATAATAAATGTTTTGCTGCTGCTCTGAGCCACTCACTTTTGGGATAATGATGCATCGGAGGGTGACTAGCAAGAACCATCCATGAAGGCATTGCACTTCGCTTTGTGTGCAATGGGACCATGTTTTTTAAAAGGATTGTGCTAACGATGTGCTTATGTGGGTTGCTAAGGGGGATGGTTAGCAGCAGGAAGACGGCCTGAGTTTCTGGGAAAGGTCTGAAAAGTTTTTGGTGCTACATCAAGGGCAAGACCAAGTGCATAGGCTGTCTTGGTGGTGAATCTGAAGGAGCGGTGAAGGGTGGCACTTAAGCTTTGAGTTCAGGAAGGCAGGAGTCCTCGTTCATTTTCTGTCACTGACATGGTTTGAATGCGGTGTCTGGCAGGTTCATGTGTTTGAACACGATGCTCAGCTGGTGGCGCTATTTGAGAAGGGTATGGAACCTTAGGATGTGGAGCCTTGTTGGAAATTTTCACTGGAGTGGGACGGGGCCCTTGAGGTGGTCCCACTTCCACTTCCTATTCTCTATCTCTTTCTTTCCCTTGCTGCCCCCAATCGATTGCCCATCCCCTGTGAGTCAACCGCTCTGTCTGCCACAGTATGTTCCCCACTATGTATCCCCTCTGGAACCTTAAGCTAAGCAATAGGCCCTTCCTTTCTTTAGTTGTTTGGTTCAGAGTATTTTTTTTTTTTTTTTTTTTGGTTCAGAGTATTTTATCACAGTAGCAGAAGAGTAACTATTACAGTCATTAAACAGAAAATCTGAAACTGAGTATTTGTAAAGGATGGAGGGTTATCTTGGCTGTGGCTCTGGAAGCTGGAAAGTCCAAGACTGGGCAGCTATATTTGAGGAAGGTCACAAGTGTAGTCAACTCATGGTGGAAAAATGGTAGAAGAAGTGGTATCTTCAGAAAAGGCAAAACACAAGAGGCAGCTTCGCTTTCTCACTATCTTGTGGCTGCAGGAACTAATTCAGTTCCACAAAAAACGAGAAATCTATTTCTTCACCTGCAGGAGAATTAATCTAGTCCCAGGAGAAAGGCGTTGATCTACTATTCATGAAGGCTCTTCCCGTTCACCCAAAGCCTCCATGAAGCCCCCCCTGCCAACACTGCCCCACTGAGGGTTCTCAGTTCCAGCATGTGAATTTTGGGGGACACACTCTGACCACAACCACGGATCAATAAGATCTCATGAACCCAAAGAAGAAACTTACAAGTGAGCACCTGTTTCGGGGTGAGGTGGGAAGCAGCAAAGAAGTGGGGACCATCTGTCTCCCGGCAGTGAGAAGCCCCCACTTTCAGAGTTCTGGAGGGTGGAGCAGCAGGCTCCCTGAGACTGGGCGGGTGGGGCACACAACTCCTCACTGCCAAGTGTTCCTCGGGTGACAGTCTCTGCCATCAATATTTTTAGCATATGGCCTTTTGGAGCCTGAAGAACAGCATTCACCTCCTGGATCTGGTCCTCCAGCTGACAGCCGGTGACACACAGAAGAGGGAACTTGAGCTGGGCCTGACAGGCGAGAGTCTGTTACACTGCCAATCTGCTGGAAGAGATGAAGTCAGGCTGCCAGCTTTACAGAAAGCCTCTGTCTCCCTCCTGTCTCTCTGTGGCCGCAGACGTCTACCGACTGGGTGCAAATCAGATGCTCACAGCAACCCAGCTCCTGAGTCCCAAGTGGAAGGAAGCCTCTCATGTAATTGCCTGCTATGACAGTTACACACGGCCTGAAGGGAATACCTGTGCAGTTAACGTTGGAACAGAAAAGCACCAAGATGTAAACATTGCTGTTAGAGATCTGAGAAGAGGCCTGAACCCAAACCCTCTGGGATTCATACCCTGCTTGGCTGCACCAAATGAAGTCTGATTTGAAACAAAGCCAGATGCCAAGAGGGAAAATTGAGAAAGAGTGAATGGCTTCACAGGCTGTGTATTCAGGCTGTAGCAAAGTCTAGAGCTGGGAGAACAGAGAGGACCATGGTCCCAGAATGAAGTGCGGTTTGAGTGGGGATTTCCATTGCATTTGCATTTGAATGATTATCAGACACTAAAGGCACATTCTTTGCTCCGTGTGTGACCAGTCTGACAGGTAGGATCTGATGTAGTTTTCCTCTGGATGTCCCCAAAGGCCTGTGTGTCAAAGGCTTGGTCACCATCCTGCATTGCTGTTAGGAGGTGGCAGAACCTCTAGGAGAGATGGAACATAGTGGGAGGAAGTTGGGTTTTTAAGGGCAGGCCTTCAAAGGGGATATCGGGATCATGTCGCCTTGTCCCCTTCTTTCATGACTGTTGTGACTTCTTGTTACAAGCAGCATTGGGCTCTATTCTGAGCACCGATGCAGGGCAAAATAACTCTGCACTTGATTGTGCATATGGACGCCACCACCTGTCCAGCACCTCCCACGAGGCATAAACTGGTAAATAACTTATTCTGGAAAGTAAAAAGGTGCCGCCCAAAGGTTATCAAAGAAGGAACCATATGCACATATGCACGTTAAAACCACATCAGACAAATCAGGCTTGTCTGTTAAGTTATTCTACATAGTTGTTGATAAGTTCATGACCAAATTGCTTAGGGGAGCAAGGGTTTTATTTGGCTTATGATTGTCCAGTTAAGTCTAGACCAGCTTGGCAAGAGAATTCATAACAATACTGGAGACCAAGGGAACTGATTATACCATATCCACAGGATCACTGAGAGGGGCAAATCTCACTTGCCAGACCAGCATGTCTGATCGAGTGTACTGAATCATGCCAGTTTCCTTAACCAGTTCCCTCCATTTTATTCACCTGCGCAGGGACTAGTCCCACCCACCACGGGCCAGGCCTTCCCCATCCATTAGACAATCTCCTTCAGGCTTGCTCGGGGCTCAGCTCAATCACCAATTCTTTACAAATATGCCCAGTTTGAACTTTCGGTGATACCTGCATCTAACTACAAGGTCCAAGAATTTATTAAACACATCAGATGGCCAAAGGATATAACGCCTTCACCTGGACCTTGTAAAGTGAAGGTTGTCTAATACTTTGATTGGCCCACAGACCTGTCTCCTGACCCACAGACGGACACTGTCCTGGGGCGTCAGCTTAACTCAGTCTCCGCTGCTGCTGGGCCTGGCTCATCCCTGTGAACCTCCAGCCTTTCTCCATGCCTCCCGATGCTCTCCAACTCTTAACCAAAACCTTTGGCAACCCTATGTGTCTATATCAGCTCTCTGCCTCTGCCTTCAATAAGGCCTTTAACCCTTTTACAGGCATTTTATAACTGACATATATAGATGTCCTTACTGTGTAATATGTGATCTGAGAGTTAATATTAACTGCTGAAATTAGAATAAAAGAACCTGTATTTGCCGATAGTCAGCTATCAAGAGAAATTGGGACTTCGTGGCAAATTGCAGCTGATCTAATTGATGAAGTTGTGAATTTATTGTTATTGAATAATTTCGGACACCGGGGAGAGACATAAACACGCCTGTGAGTTTGGCATAGTGTACTCACAACGCCATGACAGCATCAGTGTATTCCGTCACGACAGCAATATCTGCTGGTGATGGTGGCTGGTTATGCTATGTCAGAAGCGAGTTGCTTCGCTATAACAAAGGGTGCAAAAGGCAGTTCAGAAAGAATGCAAAGGAAGCTGCCACATTGTCAGCGACACCTTTGTGCTTTGAGGGGAATTAGGGTTCAACAAGACAATATCATCTACTGTCCTGAAACAACAGGGCGATCTAGAAGTTGGGGTTTTGATGCTTTGCATGCATTTGCAGCTGTTACCTGGTGGAAAAGGCAGATGAAATCCAGGGACAAGGCAGCTTGGGGAGGGGCTGGGAAGGGCACTGAGCTACACATGGGCAGTCCTTTTCCCTTGCTTCCAAACAGGGCAGTTCAAATGTGTTTTTCCAAAGAGACAGAGCAGAACAACAGGGGACAGTTTCCTGAGAACTGCTTTCTAACTAAAGCTATGCATTCCTCTGTCTCCTGAAATAGCACAATCGCTGCTATAGTGGTGTAGCATGCTGACTTCAATTTCTTCTATTTATATAAGCAAAGCTTTTCCAGGAGATCTGTGACCCCAGCAATACAAGGGGGGTGGGGTGGGGAAGTGTTGCAGCATTTTGCGGGAATAAGATCATCGCTATGAGCAGCACGTCACCATTATCATCAAAAGCATTTGCTGCATGTCTGTGCAATAAGTAGAGTTGGTATTGGAAATGAAGTGTGTACCGCACATCCTCCTTGGATTCTACAGGGAAGCTGGCGGGCATCTTGGGATTTGTACATGTGGCCTGCTGCCTGCACCCTGAAGATGTACACTGCTCAGATGGACAACTGCTGGATTTCATTCTTGGAGTCTCCAGTAGGACTAGAGATTTGGGACAGCATTTAAGACAGTGGTGAGTTATAAATAATCCTGTGTCACCACCTCTAAGGTTTGGGGATGGAAGAGGGGTCAGAAAGAATCTAGGAACTGGAAGAGGGGGAGGAGAGCTGTGAAATGCTGTCTTATGGGGGTAGCATGACTACGGCACTTATTCAAGCACTTATCCAGGGTCTGCCTCTCAATATTCACAAATGGGGAGGGGTTCATGGGACCCTATTGCTGAATGGGGGGAGGGGAAGAGGGGAAATAGGCAGGGGCCTCGTGGCTCGAGGTAAATGGCAAGCAGGCAATGGGAGTCACCACCCAGACTCCGGGAGGCAGGCAAGAAGCAGCAGCAGAGTTGGCTGCAGCCTCGGCTTTACTCAGGAAGTGTTTGAGCTTATATAGGGTCGGGGGTTCAATCAGGTGGCCACCCCTCTGCTCATCATTTAGCTGTTTACTAGGTGTCCGTGTTAGATGGACACTTCCCATTGGTTGTTCATCCCTCCTTCCCATTGGTTGTTCATCCCTCCCTCCCATTGGTTGTCCGTCCCTCCACCTGTATGGTTCCTCTATTGGGACATGTCGGGGCATGTCCGTACTTGTCCGAGCTTGTCTGTAGCCAGACCTCCTGGATTTGGGAGCCGGGGCTAGGGTCTCCCTGAATCGATAGTGCCACAGGACCCCACTCCTACTCAGGGGAGGAAATGGCAGTTGAGGGCTGGTGGGGGAGAGAAGTCATCGTCCTTAGTGATGAAGTCACTGGTGAGTTTCTCACACGCTGCTGGATAGCTGCACACTCAAGCCTATGAGCGGCCCTGGTTAGGCCCAGTGGGTCACAAAGCAAAAACAAAAAGACATGAAAGAGGGAGGAAGATTTGGTTGTAAGGAAGGGTGTTGATAGGGGTGTGAAGGGCATAAGAGAGAGTGTACCATCTGGGTGATCCGCTCCCTTGATTTTCTTTTCTTTATTCATGTACAGGAATATGTAGTTCCTGAATACAAATCCTTTGTCAGGTAAATGTATTGTGAAAATTTCCTCTCAGTTAATGGCTTGCCTTCTGTCTTCTGATCAGTGGAACCTTTTAACAAAGCTCAGTGGATCAAGTATTAGTTTTATGGTCCGTGTAGCATTGTTGCCTGGCTCTCGTCTGTTTTGTCTGTTTGTCTTCTTTTCATGCTTATTTTCTGCCTTCTTATTCATACTGTGCTATTGTTCTTATTATTATTTATTGTTTCCCAGAGTTGGTAAAGCTGATCCTACCCCAGGCTCCTTCTAACTTTGTTCAGGTAGTCTTGTTTCCATCTCATCTTACTACCCAATTACAGTCTTAGGACAGAAGTGAAGAGAGGATAGAAACAGTTGGAGTGCATGCATGCATGTGTGTGTGTGCGTGTGTGTGTGTGTGTGTGTGTGTGTGTGTTTTATCTTCATCCGTCTGCCTATCTCACTTGTCTATCTAATAAATCCAGATATGCTATCTTTTATTTCAGATTAGTGTCTCTCAACAAGACAGGGAAGGACAAGTTTCACTGGGGAAAGAACACAGTACCCCCACCTGTGTGTCTTCAACAGTAAGATTTGCTATTGAAGATAGAATCAGGAAAGCCAGGAGTTGGCAACATAGTTCAGCAGGTAAAGTGCCTCCTCACAAACATGGAGACCTGAGTTCCATCCCTGGAAGTTCACATGGTAGAAGGAGGGAATTGACTTTTGAGAGTTGTCCTCTGACCTCTACCTATGCTCACTCTCTCTCTTTCATAAATTAATTAATTAAGAAAAGAGAACCAAGTTTTCATTTGAAAAAATATGGACAGAGCCAGTCCATAATGAATGGAGCCATTCCCTAGACAGGCAGATAACATGGAGAGATCTGGTTGAGTAGTTTGGCATACGTTGGCATTTTTTCACATGGGCATTCTGGTGGTCAGTTCTCCCTCAGCTCCTGGTGTTGGCATAAATGCTTCCAGTAATTTGTACTATGAGCCATAACTGAAATCATAAGCAAGAATAAAACCCCTTGTTCCCTAAATTGAAGAGATAAATGAAGAGAAACTGGAACATCTTTTAATGAGTGTAATCCTCGGAGCAACAGTGAATGAACCGACTCTGAAGCTGTCCTCTGACCTCCACGCCCATGCTGTATACGTGCTGGAGCACGCGTACACACACCACACACACACACCACACACACATGCACACCTATAGCACACAGTAATAAAAAAATAAATTCACATACAAATGAACAGGTTGTACAGTCTTACAACATTTGTAATTGTGTCATACTGCCAAAAAGAACAGAATTCTAGCTTAAGCATCAGGACTGATGGATCTGGTTTCATATCTTTTCTATTGTTCTCTCATTTCTAATGGTTTCATATTTGTGGTGTGGGGGATTGGGAGGAGGTCCCTCAGGCCTCCGCCTCAGGGTCCTGAGGGTAACAGTGTGTGCCACCATGCCTCGTCTTCTACTCTCTAGGGCACATCATTAACCAGTCAGAAAGTTCCACTGTCTGAATGACTATTAGACACGCTGTAGTGCAGCCTTGTTTTTTCTCGGGCCATTTGACATGTGACATTTCTTTCAGTGGATGGCACTGTTAAGGGATTTCATGCTTATCCTCACATTTGGTGACATCTCTAATATGCCACAGCAGGACTCAAGTGCAACCCTACAGGCTAGTAACGAACATGCATGCCATGAGCCAGCTGTGGGGAGATACATGTCTGGGATCCCAGAATTTGGTAGTGCAAAGCAAAAGGATCAGGAATTCAAGGTCATCCTGGCTACAAAGTGAATATATCGGACTTAGCTGGTGTTAATGACTGGGAAAGTGTGGCGCCTTTAGGAAGTGGAGTCTTGCTACAGGAAAGTAAGTCACAGCAGGGGGCTTTGAGGTTTGGTAATCTGACCCTGTTTCTTCTTGTTTTCTGTCTCCTGATGGCTGCAGTAACCTGAACCAGCCTCCTGGTTCTGCTTCCAGCCATGTCTTCTGTTATTCAATTCCTGCCATCATGTACTATATATCCCCTCTGGAACTGTAAGCCAAGTAAGTCTCCCTTTCTCCCTTAAAGCATGTATGAATGTTGTCTTGCAGCAACCAAAGGAAGAGTAACAGCAACACTGACTATCAACAAAGGAAGTTTAAAAAGCACAGTATTCAAAGCCAGATTGGCCATACTTCAGGGTCAATAAAAAACCTAGTTTTAGGAGACCTGTGGGGCTTGAGCAACTAGTGCAAGGCCACATATCAACCTGAAGTAGTGAGGAGGCAAATCAATGAACATTCCTACGTGCTGCAGTATATCAGGACCAGTGGCAAAAGGATTTGACAAGAGATGCTTTGCTTCTTCAGCAAAGGATGGGCTCTTAAAAATCATGACTCAAGTACAAAAGGAGACTATATCACAATACTTGAGTGAATAGTAAGCTAGCAGCCAGAAAGGCAGTTGCTCACAAAGTCACGTGAATGCTTTGGTAAGCATTGGTAAACCCTGAGTTCCTCCACAGGAACTAGAGAGCTGAGTGGTGACACGTTACCAAGTACATGTGGCCCAATAGTAGGGTGACTATCTTTGAGCAGGAGTCAGGGACAAGTTGGGAGATCCTCAAAGAATGAACAGTGCCTCAAAAATTGGACCATTTGCTTTAGACACTATGAGATCACCACTTTCTGCCCAAGCAGATGATTCCCTCCTCTTACTGTTCCAAATCCCCATGCTCTTAACCTTGTACCTGAAAAAGTCCATGCTCTTTCCTAATCGTGCATGTTTCTTGGGAGAGAGCAGAAAGAATTGCATAGCTTCTCCTTCCAAAGCTCCAGAGAGATGCTGCAAGCTCTTCATGATTCTGAACACCCTGCTGGAGGTCTCCTGCACATATACCACTTCCTCTCATGCTTACCACATCCGTGTGCTTTGTAGAGCTAGGGTTTGAAGTTACCACCACAGGGGATCTTTCAGTGAGATCGCAGTTACTTCATTCAAGGCAGAGAATTCCTCTCCTACTTTCCAGGAGTCAGACTCCATAATTCAGATTTATGGTACAAAACTTTAGAAGAAGCTTGTCTCACAGTAGGTGGAGTTGAAACTCAATCCTAGATCCATTTCAACTGCCCACCACAGCTGCTGGGATCGCCAGCTCTTAAAACCGTTATGTGAGGCCTTGGGATCATTTCTAGGGAAGGAATGATAGAACAGGCACATATAATTCATGCAAACAACATGTAGCATACATGCACACACATGCATGCACCCATTCCAGCACTGATGGCTCATATGTTGCCAAGCCCTCCCATGTGTCAAGATTTTCTGACTTTAGAAGTTTTTAGCTGGGATGGTGGCATGTGCCTGCAATTCTAGTACTTGGAAGGCTGAGGCAGGAGGTTCATACGTTTGAGGGTCCAGTTTCAAAAAAGGAGCAGGGGGAGGAGTCAAAAGGAGGAGAAAGAGAAGTTGAAGTCAACTAGGCTAGGGACAATACAGTTCAAGGTGAACTTTTTGTGTCCGTTGACCTCCTGGAAGCATATGTTGACCCTGCTCATGGTGAAGCGAGCTTCAAATAGTTCCTACAGGATTGTCTAGGTAAGTTGGGCTGCTTCTGTCCACAGAGCTCTAGGTTGGGAAGAGAGGGTGAAGAAAAGGAGAAAAGAAGTGCTCCCCAGTTGGAAGCAGTGCTCCTGCAGCTTGACCAGGGCTTTGTGGCCTTCCTCTCCCATGCCCACCCCATACCACAACTTCTGTCCCTCTCCAGAGTGTCTTTTCCTCACTTGCCTTCCCTGCCTGTGCTCCAGGATAGAAGTTTCTACATGGAGGAGAGGATCAGGGGCGGTGAGGTAAAAGGGGGCCACAATATTACCTGTGGTGATCAGTGTCAACCTTACACCTAGGTGGTAAGTCACAGGGTCAACCTGAGAGGGATTGTCTAGATTTCAGCTGGCCTCTGGGCCTGCTTGGGAAGCATTATCTTAATCTGGTGATTGATACAGGAAGACCAGGCTCATTGCGGACAGGAGGCTGGGTACTGAATAAAGGAGGGAGTGAGCATGGGAAGCCAGCAAGCCGCGTGCATGCTTTGTGCTCCTTCGCCTGTTGCTGGGACTCCCCTGCCGGGATGGACCATGACACAGAATTGTGAGCTGTAATTCAATCCTTTCCTCCTAAGTTGTTTGGGTCAGGTTTTTGTTGCGGCTACGTGTAAGGAAACTAAAACATTACCTCACTTCCCTGTACCCATTGGAGGAAGCTCTGTCCCCAGGTCTATCGGACAGTTCCCTGTTTGGACACTTCCTCTTTCCCAGCATCAAGGTCTCTCCATTCAGCCTGTCCCCTACCACAACTGTCTCCACTCAGTCCCCAGGGCCTGGAATTCTAACCTCTTCCCTTCTTTTGAAAATAAACCCCCTTCTGCCACCACTCATACCCCATGTACAGATGTCTCTTCCTGTATATTGGGAAATCTGTCCTCTCAGTTTCTACTCAAAGTCACATGGACTCTCTTGCCCGACCTTTGCCAACTTGGAACTGGAGAAAGAAGAAAGCAGAGGAAGATTTATGGGCTTACATACCTACGGCTAGAGGGCAATGCCCTTAGCATCTAAGCAGCAGGAGACAAATGCTTCTGGTCCCTCACTACCTGAAGCTCCACAGCTCTGTGGGCAAGCTATTCTGTGTGCCAGGGCAGGGGGGTGCAAAGCTCGATGGGTTGGTGAATATTCTGTGCTGGCTCAGACTCCCCAGCTGAGCCTCAGTGGGCCTCTTCAGGGATTTCTAGAGATGTTCCCAGTTTACCAGGACAAGGAGAAAACTCACTTCTGATGACAATACTTGCTCCTAGTCCTTTCTGAATAATCCTGGCATCTTGGTTTGCTCACCTTACCAGCCCCAAGACATATCTTAAGGGCTGATATCCGTTGAGCAGTGTCCTCCAAATTTAGATATATTTGAGTTCTAACTCTGGAACTCTGAATGTGATCTTAATTGCAAACATGTCATTACAGGTTTGATTTGCTATGATGAAATTGCTCTGGATTGGGGTGGGTCTTGAGTCAATATGAACAGGAAGGGACACGAAGGCAGGCACACTGAGAAAATGTCACTGAGGATGGAGGCAGACTACAGTTACAAGTAAAGGAAGGCAATGACTGCTGGCCATGCTAGAGAGGAAAAAAAGGAGCAAATTCTCCCCAGAGCTTTTAAAAAGAAACTGTGACGGTTGTAGAGGTCAAGTTGACAACTGAAGACAGTCTTTGGGCACATCTGTGAAGAATTAGTAGTTAGGCAAAGCTCTGAGGAAACCTGAAGGTGATCATCTAATTGATGTGGGAAGACTCAGCTCATGGTGGGTATGGTCATTTCCTGAGCAGTTGGATAAGATGGAAGTAACTAGTTCAATAGTTTCCCACACAGACTGCTGCACTTACCCTGAATGTTGCTGATAAAATCATGATAAAACAGCTTACAGGAACAAGTGGTTTATCCTCCCTTACAATTGTCTGATTACAGTTCTTAATTCAGTTTGGCAGGAGAGTACACACAACAACAGGGGCCGAGGGAACTGGCCATATGATATTCACATAATGGCTGAGAGAGGAACAATCCTAATTTGTCAGGTCAGCATGTCTGGCCAAGTATGCAGAGGATGCTGTAGCAGTTCGCCTGCATGGTTGCTGACAAATGACCATCAAACCGCTTAAGGGAACAAGGGGTTTATTTTCTTACTGATAATTTGTTATAGTCTGTAGTCCAGCTTGACGGGAGAGCATGTACCAACACCAGGGCCAAGAAAACTGGCCATACCATCTTTGCATAATGGCTGAGAGAGGGACGATCCTTACTTGCCAGACCAGCATGCCTGGCCAAGTGCCATTAATTAACTCAACCGTTAACTCTCTACAAATGTGCCTAGAGCTCAAACTCTCAACTGTCAAGTTGACACCTATGTCTAACTATGACACTCCACCCCTTGTTAACTTGACACAAAAATATAGCACTTTTAAACTGTAACCTTCAATCCCCCTAGGTGTTAAAAGTTATCTTACTTATAATATAAATACATTTAATTTTATTGATTCTAAAAGTCCAAAATTAAAAGTTTCTATAATCCAATTTAAAATGTCAATCATGGGCTGGAGAGGTGGCTCAGGGGTTAAGCCTCCACCTTGTAGGCGGAAGGTCCTGAGTTCGGATCCCAGATCCCACGTATAGACGCCAGACGGAAGCGGGGGTGGCCTGCGCTTCTGGTCCTGGTAGGGCGGAGCCTGTGAATCCCGGAGCAGAAGGAGGTGGAGGCGTCCATGTGGTTCGCGAATTCGTCCGTGGTTCTACACATACACAGACACACACACACACACACACACACACACACACGCACAAACACATGCATATGCACACAGTTGAGTAAATAATAATAATAAAAAAAATTTAAAAAATATTAAAATGTCAATCATTAAAAGTTCAGTTATTAAAATGTTGGAACTGAAAGTCTTTAAATATGCCAAATCTTTTAAATGTAGGAGTCTATCAAGTCAAAATAAGTTAAATATTCCAACACAGATAAAATATCAAAATGGAATCATTGATACAATAAGAAAATATAAAGTTAGCATCAAATCCAGCATATCAAATACTGCATCCTGTACTTTAGTGTCCATCTTCTGTTGCTCATCATGTAGTCATGGTGGCTCAAAGATTCTAGGCATTCCCAGTCCCTGTTTGCAGCTCAAAGTTATAAAAGCAGAGTTCTCTGAACCAGGCTGAATCTCCACTCGCAGCCGTCCTCAGCATACAGCCCATTGTTCTGGCATCTCCAACACTCTGGGTTCGCCTCTGCAGCTGTAAGCTTCACCTTTCCTTGCAGGAACTCTATGCCTGCAACTTGGTGCCAAGTTTTTTCTGCTCTCCATGAACCACTTTACCGTACACCAAAACCAGTACCAGCAAAGTTGAAATGTAGCTTGGTCCACTCGAGCCACAGCTGTACCAACTTTAGCACACTGACTGTTGAAGAGCCCCTTTAGGCAGCCAAAACTTCCAAAGGGCAAGAAACAGCTTCAGCTTGGGCTTTCGGCCCCTGAAGGAATCCGGATTTTCAAACTATGAAATCGCCATACGGTGATGTTCATGTCTTCCACTATCCCAAGGCAAAGCACTAGGTTTTCCTTCAGTGATACTCATTAGCTCCAACAGCAGCAGCTGCTCTGCTGCCTGCCCTTTTCTCATTCAAAACAGCCAAAACAGATCTCTTCTATCAGGCAAACCAGCCCATAATCTTTAAATTCAACTTCACCAAAGTCCTTGTTCCCTTCATCACAAACCAAAACTTTCTCAGCATTTTCATTATTGAAATGGCTCATTAAACTGCAGAATGGTATTTGTAATCCACAAACTTAAAAGCTTCAAACATTTCAAAGTTTGTCCAACAAAACCGTTCAAAAGCCACAAAATCCACATAGCCAGATTTATCAGCAACACCCCACTTCTCCAGTACCAAATTCTGTTGCAGTTCATCTGCATAGTTGCTGACAAATAACCATCAAACAGCTTAAGGGAACAAGGGGTTTATTTTCTTCCAGTAGTTTGGTTACAGTTCCTAATCCAGCTTGACAGGAGAGCATTCACCAATACCAGGGCCAAGGGAACTGGCCACACCATCTTCACATAGCAGCTGAGAGAGAGACGATCTTTACTTGCCAGACCAGCATGTCTGGCCAAGAGTACACAAGGACACCAACTTTCTCAACCAGCTCTCTATATTTTATTTCAGGGCCTAGTCATCCACCACGGGTTGGGCCTTCCCCATCAACTAGACAATCTCCTGTAGGTTTGCTCTGGGCTTAAGTCAACTACTAATTCTTTACAAATGTGCCCAGAGCTTGAACCCTCATGTGTGGAAATGACACCTGCATCTAACTATGACACAGGCATACTAGCAAGTGAGAAGGTGTGTCCTTCTCTCAGCTGTTGTACAGATATGATGCGGTCAGTTCCCTCAGCTCCTGATGTTGGTATAAACTAGCTTTCTATGTTGATGAAATATAACCAAGATCTGTAAGCAAGAGCAAACCCCTTGTTTTCCTGAGCTGTTTGGCCATGCACTTATAGCAGCAACACAGGAGAAACTAGAACAGAGACTGTGCCCCGACATTGGATAACCGGCCTTAGAAGTTTGAGAAAATTAATTTCTATTGCATTACATTCTCCTCGATTTGTGGTATGTTGCTATAGTAACCCTAGAAATTAACACAACAGACCCTACAGAAGGTGTCTTAGCTTTATATTCCATTGCCTTAATGAATGCACAGCACAAAGGGATTGATTCATGCTCGTGGCTTCAGGTTACAGTTGATTATCATGGTAGGAGAGTGAGAACAGTGTCAGAGTTGAGAGAACTGGCCACACACTATCCACAGGAAGAGCTGAGACAGTTGTTGTACACTTGCTTTCAAGCATGCCTGCTTGTCAGTGTGCCGTATTCCAACCAGCTCTCTACTTCCAGCTTCTCTACCTGCCAGGGAATTAGTCCTGCTCAGCATGGTCTGGTCTTCCCACATTAATAAAAAAAATCTCCTTCAGACTTCCTCAAAGGCTTGCTTAACTATATAACTCCTCGTTGGTGTGCCCACAGGCTCATCTCTTCACCTGAAGACAACTGCCACAGTAGTACCAGCTCAAAATGACTTAAAGTCCCTCAGCCGCCCCCTGATTGAAGATGCTGAAACATCCGTTGCACTGAAATGGAAAATTGTTTTGGTTGAAGTCACACAGCTCTTGCATCCAGGCACAGCGTCCTCCAGGACCGAGGATGGGGGAGCATTGAAGACAAATGACTTAACAGCAAGCTGTGTGGATGGATTGACAAATGCTATGAACAAGAAATGACACAATATCTCAGCTGGAAATGCCAGCAAATGCTTGCTGGGCGGACTTGGTATCAGTCAGCTTGCAGAAGTCCTTTGCCATTAAGCAATAAAGGGCAGGATCTGAAGTGTGTATGCTGTGCTCACGGACATCTCTGGGACCCGGTATCTGTCATCATGCCTTCTCTGGCTTTGACATTGTTTTTGTAGATATTAAAATGGTGGGAATTGTTAAGAGGTTCAAAATTTTCAACTGTCACAGTATCCTGGGATAAAAAGTTGCTTTAAGTTTGCAAAAAGGGTTAGCCAGTAAAATATAGCAAACTCAATTAAATTTTAATATATTTTTAAATCACTTTTTATTTTTATTTATTTATTTTTCCCCAATTATACAAGCTCAATAGGTACCCTGGTCCCCTCCCTCCCTCTACCCTTCCCCAGTCCCCCTTGCACCCTCTCCCCTTTTCCCTTTCCTTTCACTCTCTTCCCTCCCTTTCTCCCAGTGCCTCCCCCTTCTTTCCCTCCCATTCCCTGGAGCATCCTTTTGTGTGAAGGCCAATCTTCCCTCTGAGCCCTCCACTCTAGTGAGGTGTAAGGACTCAATGGCATTGCCCAGAGTCCTTTCTTGGGCTCCCCTTTAATATGGGAACACTATTATGACTGTTACTCCCTTGCCTCTAAGGATCCTAGTGCCTGTGATCCATGCTAGACTTTGGGGGGTCGTTGACATGTCAGTCATTGTGCAGATCATGCAAAGTCCGATTATGGCTACTGCAGCCCTAACTTGTGTGGAGTAGCTTGCATTTTGTTGGTCCTCCCCATCTTTAGGCTCTAACAATCTTGCTGCTGCCCCCTCTTCCACAAGTTTCCCTGAGCTTAATGTCTTAATTTATAAAATATTTTATTTGGAAGAGAGAGAGAGAGAGAGAGAGAGAGAGAGAGAGAGAGAGAGAGAGAGAGAGAGAGAGAGAATCAGTGCCTGGCAGGCTCACCACGTTTGCTATCTAACAGACATTCTGTGACTCTGTGAATATGGTTCTGCCACACTGCATTAGACGATGCCATTGCTTTTGAGCTTGGGTGCCTCCCTATCAGTGCCATGCGGTATGGAAAGGTGATAGAAAATTGATGCCTGAAGAGGACTTGGAGGGCAGGCAGTAGCCCAGAGTGCCAGATGCAGCCCTGCTCAGTGACTCCTCCTGGGCTGAACTCAGTGGAGGCCGCCATCTTGTTGGGAGGGATCCATCCATTAGGTTGCATTCAGATGTGCAGTAAAAAGCTCTTCACTGAGATTCTCCTATCACATATTAGCATGCTACTAGGTTATGGGAAGCTTTTTCAGGGTTTATTTTCAAGCCAGTGTCCCTCTGAACTCTGGGGTGACCCCACCACATCAGTATTCAAAGCGATAAGGAAATAAATATATTCATAGTCAACAAAATATTGGCACTTAAGAATCCTGCTAAATGTCACTGCAATGCTGAGTCTGGAGCGACCTCTGTCCTCTTCTGCCCTCAGGCAGGTGAGAGGATTTGCTCCGCTTCCCCTTCTTTCTCAACCTTCTTAAACAAGGTTGAACCTGACCACCTGCTGTTGACTTGAGTTTTTGATTAAGTACAGCTTCGCCTTGGCCCACGGGTCCACCTGTAACCACTGACTGTACCTGTAGGCACAAGGAACACTAGGTACCACACCAGGAAGGCCTAATCTTTCCTCTTGGTCACAGATGGAGGACTTAGGTGTCCATACACCATGGTATTAAATTTGGCAGCATATTGGAATCTCCTGAGCAACGTGTAAGACTTCCTGAGTTCCACCCCTAGACATTCTGAGTTCATGTGACGTAGAACAGGGACAGGAGGGCTTTTCAAAGCTCTCTGGGTAATTTTAATGTGTGACAAAGTCAGAACCACCGGTACAAGGTCGGCTCCCAGCACATGCGCTCCACAGCAGCCCCGGCCTATCAGAGATTCTGATGAGAGCCTTACTTAAAGCTTCTGAATCAGAGCCTGCTTGTTGTCCATATCTCTATGTTAGACTCACGTGTACAAAGACATTGGAAACACTGTATAAGAAGAGGGTGTGGGGGAGGTTGTCCCCTCCTTTACTGTTCCTGTGTTGTTTGGTCTTTACCTGAGACAGCCTCTCGATGAAGCATCTTTCCTTGTGCTGACTCTGAAATCTGACAGATTTGGCTTTAAGTGCAGCGAACAATGATTTTTAATGTGATTGCAAATGTGGCCAAGTTATGGGAAACTTCCGAGCTTTCCTCGTGTGTAAACAGGGTAATGGTAATAGTATGGTGGATGTTTTGAATGGTGAATAGTATGGTAAAGGGACACTCTCCATGAAGCATCTCACTTCTGACACCAACTGCAAGTTTAGGGATTCCTCAACCTACCCTTGATTTTGGTAGTTTGTTGGACTGACTCACAGAACTCAATGAAAACTGCTATGGTTTTTACAGGGGAAAAAAGTCAGATTTTAAAAAATAGCCGTTTATGCTGATGGGGCGGGGAGATGCTTTCCTCAATGGTATACTCAATGATACATGATTAATTCTCCAGAAGGTATTCAAGCACATGCCCAGATGAAACTCAGTGGACCATACAGGTGAAAACCCATGGAAACAGGAGGGCAACTGGCAGAGAAAAAGAAGGATTGTAATGGGAAAAGGACTGGGGATTATCATGTGAAAGAATCAAAATGTTCTTTCTTCATGTATGAAACACTAAAAAAATTTTTAAAAAAATTCCTGCAACTTTTTAGAAATCTTGTTTTAAGAACAGTATTAGAAATTTAGCCCTCAGGTTGGGGAGAAGGCTCAACAGTTACAGCACTGGCCACACAAGAAAAAGGACCAGAGTTCAGATCTCCAGAACTCACATGAAGTGCCGACTGGGGTGGAAGCCCATCCGTAGTTCTGCCCTGGAAGGGAGAGCCTGGGAATGCCCAGAACAAGCTCTCTAGCCAGACTAGCCATGAGGGCACATCTGAGCTAAGAGACGCAGGCTCACAGCTGTAAGCTGGAACAACCACGAAGGACATTTTCCAATATTATCCTCCAGCCTCCACCCGCATGCGCACTGGATGCACCTGCACACACGGACCCTATAGTTCATAGATTAAGCTAGACTGGCTGACCAGCAGTTCCAGGGAAACACATTTTATTTTCAAATGAGGACGAGTGCAGGATAATGGATGGATGGATGGAAGGTTCTTCTTGCAATTTCTCTTAAGAAAAAATTCAATAATTAAGTTTATTTTTTAAAGATTTCTTTAAGTTGCCCTTAAATGAGAATTTATCTCTTAACTAGCCTTGCTGTAAAAGTCAAAGTGATGTATGTAAACTCAGCAAATCTGATCTTTTTCACTGAACCATTTGTGTGTGTGCGCACGAGCGCGTGTGCGTGTCTGTCTGTGTATACTAGAGGGTACTGTGGGTGTCCTTTGAGGCCCAAGTGTGACTTCAGGAATAATCCTGGATTGCTCTACCACCTTTTTGCTTTGCTCTGGAGTTTCTCAGGCTATGCTTTCTAGGTCCAGAAGTCTATCCTGCCACCATTTCTGCTTGGCATTTTTATGTGGAATCTTGGATCTAAACTCAGGACTTTCTGTTTTCAAGACAGAGACTTAACCCCTGTGCCATCTTTCTAGCCCTTCACAGAATCATTTTAACTTTCATTACAGCACTGGACCAGGGTAGTTTCTAGTGAATCCATTAAATATCCATACAAAGTTCAGGCATTTGAGAAAATAAACAATTTTTGTGCATATATATATATATATATATATATCATTTAGTATGTAAGCTAGTCACAATTTTTATAGAAAATTATTTTCTATACTGTTCACATTCACAGGAAAGAAGTGCAGAGGCCAGAGACTGGAAAGTGCCAAGCTGGGTCCTGTGGCAGTTCCTCTGAATTGTTGCCAATAAATTGATGACCAGTGACTTATAAGGGAAGAAGGGGTTTTAGTCTCTCTTGTGTTTGTCCAATTACAGTTCTTGGCAGGAGAGTCCACACTAGCACCAGGGGCTGAGGGAACTGGTCATACATTATTTATAGCGATTCATCCACAGGACTACAGAGAGTAGGCCAATCTTTACTTGCCAGACCAGCATGTCTGTCCAAATATAAAGAAGAATGCCAACCTCCTTCACCAGCTCTCTCCATCCTATTCACCTGCGCAGGGACTAGTCCACCCATGATGGTTCTTCCCTGTCCATTAAACAATCTCCACTACCAATTCTTTACAGCTATGCCCAGAGTTCATCTTTCAATGGCCAAGGAGACAAAGGTATTTAACTATGACAAGACCTCTATGGTCTTTTTTACATGCTAACAACAATGTTGCTTTTGTGTGTCATGTGTGATCATATGAAGGGAGAATAGATGCTCATAAACTTAGGATAGGGTTATGTCCTTATAACTCTTTACTCTCTGACAAAACATAAAATGTACCTGAACTGTTTGCTGAATATGTCAACTTCGACACAGAGCCTAGGAAGAATGTTGGTTGTTTCCCAGGATGATTGTGAAGTTGACTGGGAGCCCTTCCCTGCCTAGCATGTGATCCTGGACCACATAGCACTAATCTGGAAAAAGATTCAAATTCAGAATTCCATGCATGTTTTCTATTGAATGTATTAGGTACATTTTTGTATTAGGTAGAGCTCTCTAGAGGAACAGAACTAATAGAATGCATATGTATTGTATAAATTTTTATTTATTAGATTAACTTACACACTGGGGCTGGATAGTTTAACAATGGCCATCTGTAGGCGGCAGAACTGAGCACATTGCAACTAGATGCCTCACTAGTCCCCGTGCAGCATTGAGAGCTAAAGCTCCTGTAGTGGCTGCTTTATTTAATTGTTCATGTTGGAAGGCCAGAGAAGCAGGAATCTGATGTCAGCAGAGATAGATACAGTAGTTCAGGAAGAATTAACCTCCCTCAGGAAGAATTAAGACAGGAAGATGGGTGTTTTTTTTGCCTTGGATTTGGAAGATGCTATTACTTTGAATGTGGTACTTGACCTCTCAAGTGAACTTCTCTGGAAATTGTTGCATGGATAAAGTGTATTTCCTAGGTGATTCTATATCCAGTCAAGCTAGTGATCAAGACCAACCATCACACACTTACAACATTGTTAAGTTGAAAAATCCTAAGTTGAACCACAATAAACTAGGGAACCACCTATACCAGAAGCCTGGAAATGTCATCTAAGCTTTGGTATCCGAAGCCTTTACTGAGGCTCTATCATAGGGGCTCTATCACCCGGTTAAACTCAATTTCCAGAGAATTCCTGCTGTAAAGCACAGACAGGGTAAGGAAAAAAAAGAGGCAAAAATGGCTCAACTCCAATATTTAATAGTCTATGTGAAAAGTGTTTATTTTTCTCTCCTGCAAAGGAATTCCAAGGATAGGCAAACCCAAGGTGGCTTGGGCAGGAAAAGACAGCTGGGCAGACTGGCAAGCTAGAAAGTATGTCCTTTCAGCTATTCCCGTGGAGATGGTGTGGCCAGCTCCCTCAGCTCCTAGCACTAAGGAGGACTCTTCCCTCAACAGGGATGCACTGATGATCAACTTGAACCGTTTCTAATTTATGAGAGTGACTTAAATGTGCCCTGAGAACAACAAGGCTGTGGGTCAAATGTTTTGCTTGGCTTTTTTTGCTTGCCTATTTGTTTTAGAGACGGGGTCTTGCTCTGTGGTTCTGGCTAGGCTGGGACTGGTTATATAGCATACTGAGTGCTGGGATTGCAGGTGTGAACTCCTATGCTTTTGTTAAGTGTGTTTGCATTTGGAAATGTGATAGGCATTTTTTTTCTAATTTCACAATATTATGTACTATTGGATGTTATATTTTACTTAATCACTGGTGAACTAGAGAATCTCTAAGTGTTTCTTAACAAGTTTGGCATACAACGAAAACTGCATTATCTCTCAAGATATGTGAGAACATCTGTTTTTTTTCTAATGTAGTAAATATATAAGGGTCTCTTGGGATAAGCTTTAAATAGACTTAATACTGCATTCAGGAATGATAAACAAGATGTGACCACAGGAGTGAGAGAATGTGAACATTTCATACTAAAAACATTGAGACTTTATGTTTAATGCAGTGTTAAGAGTTGACAATTAAATGTGTAGGAATCAGGAAACTCAATTAAAACAAGCATAGGAATATGAATTTAGCCACATGCTGTATTCATTATGAAATCATTTAATACCGCAAACAACAACGTCTTCAGCTGGTTTATTCCAAAGGAAAACAGGAACAAAAATGACTCTGATGCTATTGTGTACTTTATTAATGTGGTCAAGCTAATTTTGCTGGGAAATATACATAGTTCTTGAATATTTAAATGCCCATTAATCTAATTTTGGTCTTCTATTTCCTTGCATGTTACATAATTCTGTGTTTTAGGAAAGTGTAATGTTAAGAGCATCAACTCAGATCAAAACTGAATATTTTCTCTTACATATGGTTACCAGCTTGTTATATGTACTTGTATATATATAAATAAATGTAACTGTGGGAGAAAGAAGACCAAGAGAGAGTAAAAGAGATGCTGGGGGGGGGGACGACAGATGTGACACAAAAACAGAAAGGAGATGGGGAGGTATAGGGGAGTTGGAAGAGAACAGGGAGATGAGGGGATTGGAGACCTGGGAAGGAGAATCTACTGAAATGCACTTGGCTTTAAATTGCCCAAGTGATGTAGTCTGTCCATTGAGGGCGCTGCTGGGAGCTCTGCTGCCTGGCTAACACTTTTCCTCACTTTTCCCTCTATGAATACACATCTCTTTTGTTGTCTAGATTGGTCTCTAACTTGCCCAGGTTGTCCTTAAACTTGCCATCATCATCCTGCCTCAGCCTCCGGAGTGCTGGGATCATAGGCTTGAAACCACTACACTCAGCAGGCTTTCTTTAGTACACACGTGTTTGAATAGAGCTTGGTAGTGCAGACCTGTAGCCTTAGCTGTTAGGGAAGGTGGGGAGGGAGGATCACAAATTCAAGGACAGTCTAAGTAACTCAGTGAGGCAATAGTCCAACCTTAAAAATAAAATGAGGGCTGGGCACTCCTGTGGTGGCATGGGAGGCAGAGACAGGAGAATCAGCCAGAAGTCTGTAAGACAGCTAGTCTGGAGTGACCCATACAGGCAGAAACAAGAGAGATCCTGCTTCAACAAGGTGGACGGTGAGAACTGATTCCTGAAAGGCATCTTCTAACTTCCACGTGTGTCTGTGGCACACACAGACACACACACACACACACACACACACACACACACACACACGAAATAGATATATAAATGAAAATTTAAAAAAAGAATGGTCAACCAGGCAAGCACTGGGAATATCAGTTCTACTCTCAGACATTCCCCTGATTAAGTACTATTAAGAATGACAACAGTAGAAAAGACCGGGAAATGATTCCTCACAGACCTCTGTCAGCAGCACACTGCCAACTGTCGGCTTGAGTTCTCTGCTCAGGTCAAACTGGGATCTTGAGTTATGCTGCAGAAAGAATTTCAGGGTGAATCAGTTCTGTTGTCAGCTTGACAGATTCCAGGCTCACCTGGAAGAGGGGCCTTTGGCCATACCTGGGAGGGATTATCTCGACTGTGTAAACTGAGATGGGAAGACCTGCTATGGTGGTGTGCTGGGATTATGTCTTGCAAAAACAGAGAAAAGGAACAGGCCACAGCAGGTACTTAACTGCGTTCTCCTTGATTGTTCAGGTGATGTGAGCAGCTGGTTCAAAGTTCCTGCTGCCTTGGCTTCCTCAGTATGATGGATCTGTGAGTCAGAATAAACACTCACTCTCTTAAGTTGCTTTTGTAAGAGTACTTTATCACAGCAACAGGAAAAAATAATTAAAATGCTAGGGAGCAAAGTTGGAGTTCAAGAAAAGGTTTTAATTTGGAGGGAAAGTCCATAACTAGGGAGGTCATAGGCTCTAATGGGGGAACCTACTACTGTTGTTTTGAAAAACAGACATATCGTCAAGTTACCTGTTAAATATTTATGCTTGCAGTCATAGAGAGATGAGTATTGCTCTCAGCCTTGGTCAGAGAAGCTACTTTCTGCAGTGGGCAATGGATAGTTCAGCAATTCATGGTCAACATGCTGAGAATAAGTGTGTGCTGGGCGCTTAAGCCTAAATGGGACGTGCACATTAACCCCTATACCTTCAAGACCCAGGGAAAAAGGATGAATAGGAAACAAAAAGAGTGTAAGAGTCAGAGGATGGGGAGGAGTGTTGTGAAATAAATTAAATACATACATACATACATACATACATACATACATATATACATACATACATACATAAACAAGTAAGTAAGTAAATAAACTTTAAAAAGAAAGAGAAGGGATTTGGTTCTTCACAGGTGGTTTGGAATTTTTGACCAGAGACTCTGATCCTTGTATGAATAAGGGGTTCCTTTAATTTTGTGGCTTCCTATAACACTTCATGTGCAGTTAAATCAGAATCCAAGAGTCAATCCTGATTCTGTCACTGCGGAATTAGATTCCCTTTTGTGGTTTTCAGTTCTGTTGATAAAAGAATTTCAAAATTGTCTGAGAAGGAAGTTCAAGACTATTTTATTAGAGCTTTTGAGGGGGGAAAACAAAACAAAACACCCCAGCAGGGCCGACAAGGAGTAGCAACTTCCTGGAAAAAGGAGAGGGGGAGGAAAGCCACGCTTGCTGAGCAATGGAGGGGGTGTCTGCAGAGAGTACGCCCCGAGTGTCCAGGCGAGCAGGATTAGAGTGTGGCCAGTATGTGAAAAAAGAAGATAGAGAAGGGGGAAAGAAGAAGTTATGCTTTTTGAGGTAGAAGCCAGGAAGTCAGGCCGACTTAGCAGTGAAGATCTAAGTGGCTCCAGAGAGGAAGTGCTGCGGGCACCCAAGGAGGTAATTACTCCTCCCTCCTCATCTCTTTAAAGTGTCTTCAAGTGTGTCAGCTTTGCTGAGGGCTGGTGTCTGTCTAGGAGATTGACAGGCCTGTTTGGATTAAGTTCCACTTGAAAGGGACCATGTTATATTTGGTAATCTCTCCACCCAAGATCAGAGGTAGAACTCAGTCCCTTTCCCTTAATAGACCTCAACAAAGTCCTGATATTTTCCTCTTCCTCCCTTTCCTATGCATATGGTAATTTAAATTCTCTCTCCCTAACTAAACTGTAACTAACTAGATAGGTCAGGCTGACTTTCAATTTGTTTAATCAATTAATATGTATGTGTATATGTGTATCAGAAGGCACTGTGTGTCAGTGTGGAGGACCAAGGGTGACTTCGAGAATCATCCTGAATTGCTCGTACTTCCTTTTTGCTTTGCTCTGGGATTTCCCAGGATCCACCCACCAGCACCTAGAAGCACAGGCTACAGCTATTTCTGCCTGAATTTTTTTTATGTGGGACCTAGTATCTGAACTCAGGACCTTCTGCTTGTGAGGTAGAGTCTTAACGTTGGAGCCATCTCTCCAACTCCAGTCCGGGCCTTCAACTTGTAACATATCTGTCTACCTCTGCTTCGAAATGGGTTGAGATTTCAGCCATGCCTGGCTTATCATGTAGTACTTGAAATCTTTTTTTTTTTAATTTTTTTTATTATTTATTCAATTGTGCGTGTATGCGTGTGTGTGCGTGTGTTTGTATGTGTGCGTGTGTGTGTGTGTGTGTGTGTGTGTGTGTGTGTAGAACCACGGACGAATTCGGGAACCACCATGGACGCCTCCACCTCCTTATTTACTCTGCCTGGGGATTCACAGGCTCCGCCCTACCAGGACCAGAAACGCAGGCCACCTCCGCTTCTGCCTGGCGTCTATACGTGGGCCTAGGATCAGAACTCGGGACCTTCCGCCTGCAAGGCAGAGGGTTAACCCCTGAGCCACCTCTCCAGCCCAGTACTTGAAATCTTAAGGAAGGACAATTCTGATGCTTCTTCCTTTTTTAAAACCGGTGGTGTTACTAGAGAAATGGAATCCACAGCTGATCATAAAGAGGAGGGTCCATTCTCGATGACTTCCAAACCTGCGAAAGCCTGTTCAGCTAGAAGGAACTTGGCTGGAACCCATCTCCCTTAAGTTAATTCATTTGGGTCTATCAATCACCAGGCCACCAGCCCGCTGCCAGGAAAGGATGGAGGCACAGTTCCACACTGCCCCCAGCAACTGTTGGAGGAGTTCTTTAATCTTTTAGGAACCTTGACTTGGATAAAACGAAATCTGAGGGTTAAGAAAAGGACAGGCATTTGGAAGAAAGCAAGACACACCCAAGATCATGGGTGTAATTTCTAAAGAAGAACTGTATTTCATCATCTCTACAGTAGTCATATATAGAATTCTGGTGATTTTTGAAGTTATTATTTCAAATGGTTGCTAAGGAATTTAAATGAGATTCTGTGACATACATTTCAATTGGTAAGGTAAAACTCTTAGACAGCAGAGATTACTCCATTTTACACAAAGTTAATGGCGTTGCTTGAGATTCCCAGAAATATTTGGGAGAGAAATGAGTCCCTAACTCAAAGCCATATACACTTGGGCCTTAAGCCTTGTCATTACTATTTTAACACAAAATATCTCTATGTGAAAGGAATAGTATGTTTGTGTTGGCAGCTTTGACAGCAAATGTAAATTATGCTGGAATCCTTGTTTCTCAACTAGTGACAGGCTTCAAACAGATTCAAGAGTGAGGGGCTTCTCTTCCCTCTCATGTCCCCACCGTGTTCTCTGTCTTTCTATCCTCCTGTCTTTGGTTTACCTATTGCTGGAATTCCTTTGCAGGAGAGAAAAATAAACTCTTCACTTAAGCCATTGAATATTGGGGTTGAGCCATTGCTACCTTTTTTGGCTTACCCTGTGTGCAAATTAATTTAAGCCTAACCAATATTAATACTCAAATTATTGTTGGGATTGTTGATCAGTACCAGACTAATTTATAGCACATGATGTATACATTGAGAAAGTATTTGTTGAGTAAGGGAATAAATGAAAGAGGACTGAAGAAATGTACCATTTGGTCCCTCTGCCCAGATGTCCCTTGCATCATTTACGGAGATCAAGGTTTATAAAGCAGTATCTAATCCCATGATTTTTGATGGTATGTATATGCTTAATTTTTTAAAAAAAAATTGTACTTGTGAACACGTGTGTGTGTGTGTGTGTGTGTGTGTGTGTGTGTCAGAGGGCACTGTATGTCTCTGTGGAGGACCAAGGATGACTTCGGGGATCATGCTATATTGTTTCTACCTCTTTTTTGCTTTGCTCTGGGATTCCCCAGGCTCTGCCCACCAGGACGGGAAGTGCAGGACCGCTATTTCCTCTGCACTATGTCCTCTTGGTGTTTTTATGTGGACCTGGAATTCCGACTCAGGACCTTCTGCTTGGGAGGCAGAGTCTTAATCTGTGAGCCATCTCTCCAGGTCAGGTTTTTATTTTTTAAAGGTTTCAATCTCTAGCCCAAGCTGGTCCTGATCCTGATTCCCCAATCAATCCTACTATTTCAGATTCATACTAGCGAATCACCAAACCCAGCTTCTAGAACTTTTAAGGGGGAGATGCTGGTCATGTCTAACAAATTATTTGGGACTCTTCTAGTCACAAATATATAAAAGTAGCTGCCATGTCGAAGATTTTTTCTATAAGATCATTACTTTGTTCAAGTCTAATGACCTCCTGAAAATTGTTCTCTGATACTTCAAGCACCATTATAGCCATTGGGTCTTACATACACCAGGTACATATGCACTTTTATTTGTGCACACATGCATATAACATGTATGAAAATATATATAAAGAAAAATGAATTTAAAATAACCACTACTCTCAAGGTTTTCTGCTGTCATGGCCAGTGAAAATCCAGTCTGGACTCCAGGAAAACACCACCATGCTTAACTTCTCGGGAATTTCACGCACCTGGAAATACAGCAAGCTCTCTTTTGCGTCTGTTTTCCTTGGATCGGCAAGATGACTTTGCAACTCCTCTATGTTGTGAGCATCTGCAGTTTGTTTTTTTTTATTGCTGAACCATTCCACTGTAGGAATATCATGTAATTTGTTTATCCATTCACCTGCTCACAGGCATTTGGTTGGCTTCTGCTTTAGGCTATTTTGAATAAAGCTGCTGTGAATAGAGTAGAGGTCTTTGTACACAGGGTGGATTTGTATCCCACAGAAATTCTTAGGTCTGGCTACACTATAAAAAATTTCAACAACTCAGTAGTTTAGGCTGTGGAAAATTATCCTTTCCCAAGTGAAGGTAAATTTTTACATGGGGTTTCTCTTACCACAAAGGAAAATACATTATGAGTAGATTTGGAGGGTAACGTATGACTAACTTGCTCATGGTACTACAATGTGACTATTGAGTGTTCTCAAGCGCTGCCAATTTCAAATCACACTCAGTACATACTCTTCATTCAAGTTTGGGCTGCCATTGCAAGTTGCCTACTACTTGGGCCTTAAGACCCAATGGATATAATGGTGTTTGAAGTGTCAGAGAAAGATAGGGGTGGATCTTGGGGCTTTAGCAGACCACTACAGAAGAACCTTGAAATATCCTCTAAGGAATTTTCAGCAAAGCTATTCTATATTCTTTAGATGATAAGTCTCCTTTGAGAAAGCTGGTCCGCTATTGATAAACACTGACTACATTACTGTGGGTCACTGTGTTATCATGTGAACCCTAGTTTTCCATGACAAATGAGTGTTATCTGCCTGAAGTCGGGGAGGGGAGCACACACAGCACCTTGTCATTAGAGGGAAATGGTAAACACAGGTCCCTGGTTTCATGTAGGTCCTGCAAGCATGAATGTATTGCAGGAACAAGTAACACCTGCCTTGGTTCATGCAGCTTCATACAGTTTCCTATGCCAAGTTGACTGAGAAAGACAAAATTGGAGTGTGGTTTCTAGGCATCTGCATGTGTATTGCTCAAGTCAAGGGGGCAGCGATAATGCTACAACTCCATCCTGGGGTGCCATTGCAGGACCGTGGGAAAAGGAAATCACTCAGTGGGTTGAACTCTGACAGTGCAAGCGGAGCTCATTCTGCTTAGAAGACCTATATAGTCCTAAGAAGAGTATAACATGAAATTAGACAGTGACCAGTGCTCTAGCTTGATGTAGAAACTTGAACGCACACAGCTGAGAAACTGGAAAGAGGTATATGGGTGGCATTTTCTGAACGTGCACGAACTGTGAGGATGTGGATCCCATGTGAATGTCACAAAACATCCACACTAAAGAAAGCTTTCAATAACTAAAAGAATAAGATGGATCAGAGTGCATCAGAATCTAACCTCTTTTCCCCAGCTACCTGGGTCCAAATGGCCTCATAAATATAATGGCCATGGGAGCTGTGGACATAGCCAAATGGATTTCTGCCCATCAAGGCTGATTTGGCTTGAGCTACAGCTCAGGGCTTAACCTGCCAAGAGTAGAAATCTATGCCAATGTGGCACTGCTCCCTGTGTTAGAGACTGCAAGGCAATTAGACCCATCAGCCCACCTCCTGGAGCAGATTGATTACATTGGGAACTACTTCATCATGGAGGGGTCAGCACATCGTATTCACTCACACAGACGTTTACTCTGGGTAAAGATTTGCCTTCCCTGGCTATAACACGCCTGCCAAACCGGCTGTCCACAGATTTAACTTCACCTTCCAATTGCTGTTGCTACTGAACAAAGATGTCATTTTGCAGCTAAGGAAGTACAGCAGAGGATTCATCTCTGTCACTGGTCTTACAGTGATGCAGGTGGTCTGACAAAACACCAGAATGCATTGTTATAGTATAGCTGTGTGGCAACACCTTATACACTGCAGTTGTGTCCTCTAGGATGCAGAACATACACTATGATAGTCATCAAAGCATGATGCCTTTTTTCCATCACCAGGATCCATGAATTCAAGGAATTGTGGGACAAATACAAAAGTGGAATAACTCTCGTATTCTAATAATGATTTTTTTCCCTCTCTCCTTGTAACTCTGCTAACCAGAATTTTGTTCACTGTGTATTTCCATCAGGGGCCATAATAAAAGAGGCATTTGCCATTTTCTCATGTCACTGAGCCAACAGGCAAAGAAGAGCATTCTTTTCCTACCCAGGATACTGAATTCTGATTATGAAGGGAAAACTGGACTGCCCATACACAATGGTGGGGGAGGTATTCCACTGCAGTTTGGATGGGAAATGTCCTCTGAAGGTTCGTGAGTTGAAGGCTCGTTTTGTAGCCTGTGTCACTACTGAGAGGTGCTTGAATCATTAGGGCTCTAATCTCATCAATGAACTGATAACTGATGAGCTCATAGCCAAATGGGCGAATAAGAGATGAGACCTAAGAGAAGATGTAGGCGGCTGATCCCTGGGGGCGTGACTCCGAAGAGTCCCTCTTGTGCCAGATCCCTTCTCTGCTTCTGGGTTGCTATGAGGGGATCATCTCTCATCCATCATTCCCTAATAATTTCTTAATTAGTATTCCCTAATACATAATAATATGTATTGTCCTATCTCACATAATAAATAATGTCCTGTCTCAACCACAGGCCCAGAAGTCTGAAGCTAAGTGACCTTGGATTGGAAATACTGAAACTGTGAGCCAAAATAAATCTTTCCTTCTGTGAGTTATGTTGCTTAGGCATTTTTTTTATAGCAGTAGGCGATTGGTCAGTAGTAAAGAGCAAACCACACATTACATGGAAGAATGAAAATGGTCCATAGCCTTCAGGAATGGGGATCTCAACAGGCTAGGAATTTTGTCCAATTAAGTAAGGTATTTAATAAGAACAAAAGAATCTATAATCAGTAGGAAAAGAAGAAAATCATAAACACTAATCTGCAACCTCATAACCCACAAGGGAATATTTTGCTTATATTGATCTTTCTTCATCTTCATTCTTTTAAAAAAAAATCCTTCCTTCCTTCCTTCCTTCCTTCCTTCCTTCCTTCCTTCCTTCCTTCCTTCCTTCCTTCCTTCCTTCCTTCCCTCCCTCCCTCCTTCTCTCCCTCCCTCCCTCCCTCCTTCTTTCCCTCCCTCCCTCCTTCTCTCCCTCCCTCCCTCCTTCTCTCCCTCCCTCCCTCCCTTTCTCCTTCTCTCCCTCCCCCCTCCTTTTCTCTCCCTCCCTCCCTCCTTCTCTCCTTCCCTCCCTCCCTCCCTCCCTCCCTCCCTCCCTCCTTCCCTCCCTCCTCCCTACCTTCCTTCCCTCTCTTCCCTCCCTTCTCTCTCTCTCTTGGGGAGGATGAGTGCAAGCCACGATGTTTACTTGGAGATCAGAAGACAACTTTCAGGAGTTGGGTCTCTTCTTTCACCATGTGGGTTCTGAGAGGCTGAACTTGTTGGACTTGCTAAGTCATCTTGCTGGCCCCAATATTTTTAAATTTTTAAATTCAATCTCCCTACTGTGTTACATATGTGTTAAAAGTAGTTAATTTTGTATTTCAGCATTTAAGCTACAAGATACAGAGAAGGAATGTGATTCAGTTACAAGTGAAATGGTTACCATCCAAAGATGAATAAAGAGAGTTGTATCATCTTTTAGGGAGTGTTTTTCTTTTAGAGAGAGAGAGAGTTTATATCAGAGAGAAACATGATTTTGTCTTCTTTGGAACTCAACTTTGGTATGGCTGAAGAGGTATGGATGGACACAAAATAGACAAGACTTGTGCCAGTTGGAGCTCTGCTAGCCAGAACTTTTGTTTCCTGTGTGTAGCTATGAGGTCAGGAAGGTGATGGGAAAGAGCAGCCATCTTTCTATGCTAAACATAGCTGAGGGCACGTGACTCTGTCATTGCTGATTTGCCAGCTTCTGATTGGCTTAGGATGATAGCCAGGCCTCCAATTCATCCATCCTTTGCCAGAAACCCCTTCAGTTTCCATGGTATGATGAGTATTAGCTCAGCCTTGACACTTTGCTTTGACCAGGTGCCCACACTTCCGGGCCCTCCTCTCTTCCTGACAGCCCGCCCTGAAGACTTCAGGCCTCTGCACCCGTCACAAAGACAGCTGCCTCACAGTTAGGGAGGCTGAGTGGTGCTCCTCTAAAGATATGTTCAAAATGCAACTAAACTTGGAATTAAGGTCATTGCTGGAGCAGACTGTGTTCCTGATTCATACAACTGGCGATGTCAAGATGGAGACAAGGGCAGGGTACCATGTGACCCAGCAGGCCAAGGAGCACCAAGGACTATAGCCAGAAGTTAGAGAGGAGAAGAGAGACTCTCAACAGATTTTAATGGGGACATGGAGTGTCCACACAATGATTTTAAGTTTTCTACTTCCCAGAACTATGGGACAAACTTCTGTTGTTTTAAGCCACTCAATTTGTGCTATCTTGTCATAGTAACCCCTGGAACCAGAAATATACTAAGACTTTTAAATCATTTTCCATAGATGCAAAGGTCAAATCCCTTAAAAAGTGTGTGTGTGGGGGGGGGTATAGTGTGAATAAGGCATATTTAGTGTTTTTTAAGTATGTACATAAATATATGGTTCTATTTCTCTGGTCGAAGCCTGACCAACACAAGACATGTATTTTCAGTTACTATTGAAGAAATACCAGAGTGTACTGCTCGTGTTCGTTTAGCTTGTAGAGAATCAAACATATTTTCTGTGAAGTATTTGCATTCACTCTTTTCAGTTCTGCCAGAGAAGGGTCTTCCTGGTAGTGTCGCAGGGGCTCCTCACCCTTTCTTAACCTCTGCCACAGGCTTGAAGTCCTCTTGCTGTGGTCTTGATCCTCCATTCCCTTGTGGTGCGTGGAACCATCTCTTAGTGCTCATTTGCATAGTTTATGCCATCAAATATCTGCTTAAGTCTTTTGCTAATTTATTTTATTTAACTTGCATATGCTCTACCACTGGGCTAGACTTCCTGGCTCAGTTCATCTTTATATATATATATTTTTGAAAATAATGTCTCCCTATGTAGCTCTGGCTAGCACGAAACTCGGTATGTCACCCAAGCTGGCCCTGAACCCATAGATGGCCACACTGTGCTTCCAGCTTTTATGATAAAGGATTGTTTATTTTGTCATTATTGACCAGAGACTGGTTATTTGTGTATTTTGGGTGCAAGCCTTTTATTAGATGTATATATGGCAAATCTTTTCTCCATGATTGTGGCTTACATTTTTACTTTCTTAATGATATCTTTTGAAAGGCAGAAGTTTTATATTTTGGTGAGGTCTAATTTATTGATTTCTACTTTGCATGGCTTATACTTTTTGTGTTATCTAGGAAACATTTGCCTTCTTTATGGTCATAAAGACTTTTTTTCTGTGTTTTTTCTTGGAAGCTTTACATTTCTCAGTTTTTATGTTTAGGTTTAAGATTCGTAGTTACATTTTGTGTAGTTCCTAGAAAATATCAAGGTTTATTTTTCTCCATATACATAACCATTTGTTCTAGAAATACTGGTTGAAAATACTTTCCTTTCCCTGTTGAATTACTTTGTCAAAAAAGTGAGCTGAACATATGTGATCATCACTTTTTAAATTATTTATTTATTTGCAGTGTGGGGATTGAATACAGGACTTCCTGCATTTTGAGCATGTGTTCAACAATGGAGTTATACCCTGCATCTAAATATCATGATTTTTCAGTCCCATCTGAAGGGAATATTCCCAAGGGAGGCCATATCTATTCACGGTCTCTTCCTTAAAGACAGGCAAAATTGAGGTGCAGCTGAATGATTGCTTGTCTGTTCTTTTCCATCTTTTCCATTTTCCACACTTTCAGTTTGCTTACTCGATTTTCCTACACACTGACAAATGTTATCTTGCCATGGTGTATGCTTGTGATGGAGGAGGGAAGGGGCTTATGGATACTATCCTGGTTTCCTGTTGCCTTCATTGATGGTCATGCAGTCGGCCTCTTTTTGCTTTGCAAAACTATGATGAGTTTATAACTTGAGATACTACTAGGGGGTAGGTCACATCTGTATAGGCTGCTTGGATTTGGAAAGCACCTATCTCAGTGCCCTGAGCATGCATGTAATCAATCAGCCACATTTCAGGTTGGAGTAAATTCACTCTGTTTCCTTGTCTGTAAGACTCTATGAGGATTCATCTCAATTTGTCTGTAAGACTGTATGAGGATTCATCTCAATTTGGTCCAAACCAGGACTTCTGGCTGTTCATGAAGGAAAGAGAATCTGATGGTGGTCAGGGAAGGAGAAATGATATGTGAGCCTTACTGATTTAATTCTGTCAAAAGAATATTGGCATGTGACATCTGAAACAAAATACGTCTGTTTTCTTTGTCTTATTTATCTTTCAGATCAATATTGGTCTGAATATTCTTTAAATCAACCAAAATGAATATAACCTGGTTTGTAGCCATATGTAATATATACTCACACACCCAGCTTGTGTTTCTGTACTTAGCACTGACCCCAGTCTCTGTACCCTCTTGCTTCTCAGCACTGTGAGTGGGGAAAGGCTTCCCCTCATGAACGCTTAGGCAGGCTTGCATGGTAAGGGAAGGGAGATGTCATGAGACAGCAACTCACAACAACAGAGCAGAGAGGATACATGAGTGTTGTCCCTGTCAGCCAGGCAAAGTGCCCCGTGTTGCCATGGTGATGGAGCTGCATTGCCACTAAGTGTATGAGCAGCCCCCCTTCCTTTTCTTTTTCTTTTTTTAATAACAACTGGCCAATGCCACTTCCATCCCTGAACTTCTGTCCCCATGAGTCATTGCTCGGCCCCAGCTGTCTTGATCTCTGTTGACAAATGGTTGTCCTTCACAGTCAAGCCACTAACAGTGTTCTAATTAATGAATGTGCTAATTATCCTTGCCAACTCCCTGCACATTGTCTAACTAACCTGTCACGGAGATGAGTGCTGTACTTGCTAAATCCTGAGGGTCTGGGGGCAGTGCATGGCAATGAGAGGGTGGCCTTGCAACCTTGGAGCTGTGGGATACTTCTTGCTAAATTACCGCAGCAAACGGGAGCCAGCGTCCTGGGGATACATTATTTCCTGCCAGGCAGGTATGTTTTCCTTTCCTTTCCTTTTTAAAAAGTCTCTCATCAGAAGCAGAGGCAGCGCTCAATCAATTAGCCTCTGACTGCTTAAGTGCAAATGCAGAAAGACCAAGGGCGTCCCAAGATCCCTATAAGATGCGGGAACAGCACACAACACGCATGCAGTTGGGAAGCCAGGCGCTGGAGAGCCCCAGGCCTGTGCTGGATCTGTGCCAAGCTGCATGGGCATCCTTTTTTTTTTTTTAAATTCGATTGTGCATGTGTATGTGAGTGTGTGTGTGTAGAACCACGGGCAAATTTGGGAACCACCATGGACGCCTCCACCTCCTCCTTGTTTACTCTGCCCCGGGATTCACAGGCTCCGCCCTACCAGGACCAGAAGCGCAGGCCGCCCCCGCTTCCGCCCGGCGTTTATACGTGGGTCTAGGATCTGAACTCAGGACCTTCTGCATGGCATCCTTAATGATTTGTCTCCTGAGATCCCGCTGAGGAACCAGGGCAAAGCGTTGGTTCGAGTCCAGCACAAGCCAGGGAGGGCTGTAGACACAGCTGCCCTGTGATGAGGATGCCGTTCTAGGCAGGAACGGTGCGGGTGGACGTTCATCCGAGCGGGAATCGCAGGCTGTGCAGGCGGGGCGCCCTCCTGAGCTCCCCTCCGCCCGCGCCCCTGCCTTCCGTTCTGTCTCAGCAGCTCTCTATTGAGATGAATGGCATTTCCAGAGGCTTCACCTCTGGTAAGTGCTCTCTGCCTCTGCCACCGGAATCCTAATGTGCTCAGTGATTTAGTGGCCACCCAGCAACTGTTAACACAGTCTTTCCGGGGTGCAGTGGCACGTGCTCTATGCACCCACTCTGGTGACTCCAGGCAGCTCAGGGGATTGGAGGATGTCCTTGACACCTGCAAGGGATCTAACCGGCCTTCTACAGAGCGAACGACCGGACATTTCCTGTGCTGGTCTCTGAAGATTAGCCAGGGGCCGCCTCTCTCATGGGGCTGGGAAGATTCCAAGTGTTATGTGTCTAGGGCACCTTGCTGGAGCCTGTGAGGCCACTTTCTCTGTGCAGGCACACGGATAGCCCTTCCTGTGGAATAAACACAGCCACGAGTGCAGGAAGGCAATGGGTTGAGATTTAAAACACGGGAGTGTAGGACAAGAAAACCTAAAAGACTTAGAAACTGGAATTTAGGGCCAGAGACGATCCACCAGTAATGTGCTCTCTTGTTAATGTAGGAGGACTTGCGTTCCATCCCTGGAACCCAGAGTCTGTGGTGGTGGCTCTAGTTCACTAGGTGAACTCCGGGCCAGTGAGAGATTGTTTTAGATAACAAAGTGCCTCACATCTAAAGAATGATAGCTGAGATAGTGCGGCCTCCACAAGTATACAATGCTCACCCCTCACCCTCCCAAAAAAAAAGGACTTGGAAATTTTAATCTGATTATAAGTAGTGGACAGTCCCAGCTTCAAACAGGTTATATCAGTACTTGTGCTGTCTTGCTTTCTAGGGAACATTCCCCTCAACCCTGCCATCTGGTCTTGTGCTTGTCCTAAGGGCTTAGGTGAGTATAACTCATCTGTGATAGGTGGTGATGGTGTCAGATGTAAAATCCCCAGGTTGTGGGGAGAATACCTTCCATTCTGTGGAGAAAATTGCTCTATAGAAAATCCAGCATGTCGGGGCTGGAGAGATGGCTCAGGGGTTAAGCCTCTGCCTTGCAGGCGGAAGGTCCTGAGTTCGGGTCTACGTATAGACCCCGGGCGGAAGCGGGGCAACTTGCGCGTCTGGTCCTGGTAGGGCGGAACCTGTGAATCCTGGGGCAGAGTAAACAAGGAGGAGGTGGAGGCGTCCATGGTGGTTCACGAATTCGCCCGTAGTTCTACACACACACATATACGTACTCATACATACACGTGCACACCACATGCACAATTGAATAAATAATAAAAAAATTAAAAAAAAGAAAATCCAGCATGTCAAGAGAAACTGAAGAGACAGAGATTATAGTAATGATAATATGGGGGGGGAGATAGTAGAGAGAGCTTCCTAACCTCAAAGCCCAGCCTCATATCTGTCTTTATAACTTTTGATCTCTAAGTTTTTTGGATTATTTGAACTAATAATTTTCTCTTTCAGTCTGAATTAGTTCAAGTTAACGTTCTAGTACATGCAGCTGCACCTCTTAGTAAAAGGCGAAAGATTTATGCGATCTGAAGAGAAACCAGAGTATATAGCTGCACCTCTTTTTAAGAGGACTGGCCTTCACTTCTGAAGCATCCCCACGAAGATATGGTGAAAGGTTAAGCTCCCACACACTTTTCTATGTGTGCGTGTGTGTGCATGTGTATGTGTGTCAGAGGACACTGTGTGTCCTGTGGAGGATCAAGGGTGACTTCAGGAATCATCCTAGTTTGCCTCTACCTCCTAATTTTGCTCTGAGATTTCCCAGGCTCCACCCACCAGGGCCAGAAGTGTAGGCCACTACTGTTTCTGCCTAGTGTTTTTACGTGGGAGCTGGGATCTGAACTCAGGACCTCCTGCTTGGGAGGCAGAATCTTAATCCCTGAGCCATCTTTCCACTCACCCCCCCCCTTTTGAAACAGATTTGCTATGTAGTCCAGGCTAGCCTCAAACACAAAATCTTCTACTGTAGCTTTCCAAGTGCCAAGGCTACAGGCATGTGCCACCATGCCCATGCATGCATGAGTGTGATCACACTCTAGTATGTACACAAATCTTGTTGGTATTGAGCCCATAAGCAAGTATGCTTCACTCTGTGATGGTTAATTTTATGTATCAGGCCCCTGAGCCATAAGATGCCCAGCCGTTTGGTAAAAACTTCTGGATGAGTCTGAGGATGCTTCTGGAAGAGTCATTTATTCACTGGGTTGAGTGAATAGGATCTGCCATTGGACAATCTTGTCAAGGCCCCCCAAAAAATACAAGTTGAAAGAAGAACGAGTTCTTTCTTTCTTTGGTCCATTTTTCACACTGTAAATCAGAGTTACTGGCTAGTCCCTAGCTTTGGACTCTCTAGCTTTGATTGTACTGTTGGCCTCCCTAGCTGTTAGGTCTTGAGGCTGCGACTGAGCTATATCATCAGATTTCCCAGGTCTCCAGCTGTCAGTTGGCAGATCATGGGAACTGTTGGCTTTGTGTAACTGTGTGTACTATTTATCATGGAATCTTCTGTCATATATTCATATATTGGTTCTGTCCTCTGCAGAGTCCTGACTAATGCACACTCTGTACTCTAGAAAGTACCCCAGCTACTCACAGAAACCCCAAGTTTTATAATCAGACTGATTCCCTCCAACTACTGACTTTAGTGGATCAGAATTCTGCACCATGCCCTTGTGAACATAAGCCTCAAAATTATCCAAGGGTATACATGCTGGCCTCTGCTGCTGTAGGAATGGGGCCATGATCACTCCCCCACTCGGGCCTTCCCCACTCTGAGATACAACTCCCTGCTGCCACCTATGGTAGTAGCCAATGAGGTTTTGATAAAAGTACCTCTTGATAGAAGTCAGATAGTTGGGGGGCTGGAGAGGTGGCTCAGGGGTTAAGCCTCCGCCTTGCAGGCGGAAGGTCCTGAGTTCGGATCCCAGATCCCATGTATAGATGCCAGGCGGAAGCGGGGGGGGGGGGCGGCCTGCGCGTCTGGTCCTGGTAGGGCGGAGCCTGTGAATCCCGGGGCAGAAGGAGGTGGAGGCGTCCATGGTGGTTCCCAAATTCGTCCGTGGTTCTACACACACACATACACATATGCGCGCGCACATACACACACACACAATTGAATAAATAATAATAAAAAAAATTTAAAAAAAAAAGAAGTCAGATAGTTGGGTCTGGGACTAAAAGTTCAGAAAGCTTGCCTTTTTCGTGTGACCTTTGCAAGGTTGCTGCTTACACTGGGAACGCTGTTCTGTTCTTTCCCAGCAGGTTTGGACATACATTTTCTGTCACAGCACAAGTTGCAAATACTTGACAGAACTCACTTGGAGGTTTTCCTTGGAGTGATGTATTAACTACTGTATTTTTTTCTTTCTTCCTACCTTCCTTCCTTTCTCTCTCTTTTTTGCAAACATTTCTGTGTGTGTGTGTGTGCGTGTGTAAGAGTAAACTTGAGTGTATGTGCCTGTGGAGGCCCAAAGGTCTCATTGTGGATTGCTCTACCTCCTTATTGCTTTACTTTAAATTTTGCCAGCTTCTGCCTTCCAAGACTGGAATTACAGACCACTGTCATATCTGCCCAGCGTTTTTTGCATGGGGTCTGAGAATCTGAACTTAGGTCATTTTGCTTGGGAGGCAAAGGCTCATATCCCCTGAACCATCTCCCCAGCCTCACTGCTCACTCTATTTCTGATTCTTGCTATATTCTATGGTATAATCTTAGGCTTGGTTTTAATTTCTATTTGAGTTTCTTTCACTGTGTATGTATGTGTGTGTGTGTGTGTGTGTGTGTGTGTGTGTGTGTGTGTTGTGTGTAGTGCTTGTGTGTGTGGTCAACCTCACGTATCATTCCTCTGGTTTTTGAGACAGGAGTTTCACTCATTTGGACCTCATTAAGCAGGCAAGACTACTGGCCAGTAAGTTCCAGAGATCCTCCAATCTCTGCCTCCCCAGCACCTAGATTCCAAGTATATCCTAATGTTCTCAGTTTTTTACCTGGATGGTGGGGATTGAATATAGGTCCTCATGCTTGTGTAGAAAGCACCTTACTGCCTGAACTGTCTCTCCAGCCTCACTTTTGTTTGTTTCTTGAAGAAAGGAGATGCCAGTTGTTTTATATTTATCATTCATTTGCTCATTCATCCCAGACTATGTGACTGCTAATCTAAGACCTACAATGTGGTAGTAATACAAAGTGGCAAGTGCCATTTCGTCCTTCTCATTAGAAATTCAAGGAGCCAAGGGCACACTGAGGATATAGGTTTATAATTTTTAAAACTCTTCATTTAATCTTCTCTTTCCCTTAGCTAAAGCAGGGGGTGCCAGTGGCTCCTGGATCGCCGTCGGGCTGTGCTGGTCAGTGTGGTCTTCAGAGTTCATGCACGGAGGCTGCCCGTGACAAAGCTGTGCCTGAGAATGTTCCTCTCCGTGGACCTGCTTCTTCTGGCAGATTACACTGACCAACTCAGTCACTTTGGTGGCAAAGAAAGAAGAAAGAGAGAAAGAGGAAAAGAGAAAGGAAGGAAGGAAGGAAGGAAGAAGAAAGAAGAAAGAGGAGAGGAGAGAGAGAAGAGGCAGAAGAAGAGGAAGCAGCAGCTGCTGTGGTAGCAGTGGCCACGGTAGGGGCGGCACTCTGTAACTAACTGTTCTGCGGATCTTCGGAAATTCTAATGATGAAAGCCAGGGTGCTGGCCGGCACTTCCCCTTCCTGCACAGTGAGGCTGTGGTGCTGGGGCTGACCAGTCCCTTGTGGAGAGCCTGAAGCAAGCATGGATCAAGAGGCTGTGGGCAATGTTGTGCTGCTGGCCATTGTCACCCTCATCAGCGTGGTCCAGAATGGTAAGGAAGCCCCCCTCCTCAGGGAGGAGTAGGGGTGGGGGGCATTCTGTCTGATGGGTGTTTGTAAGCTCCGTGTGTACAATACCCTTTGTATTTGAATATATAGAGGTGTGTGCGTTTCTGGGTGCACTTGAGTTTTCCTCTGGGTTCTTGTTCACTTTAGTGGTGACGACATCTCATGCTCACAGAAAAGAGGCAGCAATTTGAAGGGCTGGTGTGCAAACAACCTGACTCGAGGGGCTACAAGTAACATTTTAAGTATTAATGGTGCGAACAAGTAAGGTTGGAAGGCAAAGAATCTAGAAAGAAACGTATATGTTCACTTTGTCATTGAGCCAAACTGACCTGCAGTTCAAATGAGTTCACCTGTCATTTACAACCAGAAAAAAAAACCCCAAAAACCAAACCAAATCAACAAAACAAACAAATAAAAAAAAAAAGTAAAAGAAAAGAAATAAATGATTTCGAGAACTATAAAGGGGAAATCACTTTATTGTTTTACTTGTGTATTCTTTAAAAAATTCTTTTGAAGAAATAAACAAGCCGTAACAAGCTGTAACTATAAGTGCTAAGTATAGAACCTAGGGGTCTGCACGATATTGGCTATTTATCATCCATCTATCTGTCTGTCATCTATGGACCAGGAGAAATGCTCTTGTTCATCTTCTTTAAACCTCGCTACTATCTATGCAACCAAACAGGATCCTAAGATGTGTGAAAGGCAGAGCTCTATAGAGCATCACCTTCAAGGTTTGCCAAGTGTTTTTCGGAGTATATTTTCATAAGGACACCAGTGGCTTTGTGTTACGCAGTTTATTAAGGGAAAACATGAGAGTAATTACTGAGGGCAGCGGCCATGGTTTCATCGTATTGCTGATGTTTACACACTGTCACACTTTGGAACTTGGAGTACTGAATCACCTTGAGATACTCTGACATTTGTCTCCTTCTTGCATGTGGACAAATACTGGGGATTTTCCCTGGCTGGGCACAGAGCAAAGCTTCCCGTTGGTCTCTAACATAAAGCTTTTATGAACAGCTTTCAAAACCAACTGTCTCCATAGTAAATCACATATATTCAGGGGACCGTGTGGCTGGGATGGAGACTTTCCCACCAGCAAGCAAATGGTCAGCTTGCATCTGCAGGACCCTCTTTAACACCATTCCTCCCACTCCAGCTCCCTGGGAGTCAGCTAGACTAGCTAAGAGCAGAGGGACATCACAGATCTGTCCCACCTGTGGTCAGGAAAATGAGCTTCGGCTGTCTGGGTGAAGCACAGAAGAGCTGCTTGCAAATTTCACAAGGACTTTTGAGAAGCAAGCAGTGCCCTTCCTTTAAGGAGGTTCTGAGCTGCCCAGGTGAAGTTGAGACCATGCAAGGATTTTTTTTTTTTTTTTTTTTTGGTAAGGCTTCAGATGCAAGAACAGTGTAAAGGCATTGGGAGGTGACACCTCTAATTCTCTGTAAGCATGAACCTAGGCAAACACTAGGTTCAGATGCAGGCCCAGCCTCTCTGCAATCCTTATAAATCTCAGTGTTGTAACCTCAAACTATCTGCTGGCATTAAAAAATATGTGTATTCAAAGCCGGTACTTTCACACTCCACTACAAGATGCCATTCTGAAGCCTTCCTGTTAGTTAAAAAAGAAATCCGGTTGTCACCGAGCCCTGTGCACTGTTTGTCTTCTGAGGGAGAGGGCCACATGTATGCCCGTGGCGGTGACTGGGTCCACATTTTCAGTACGCCCTGGGAGCCTGGCGTTCTGAAGTTGAACAGCACCCAGCCAGCCTGGAGCCACTTCCCCTTCTGCCCTCTAACTCTCTTGGTCTTCAAGATGTTGGAACTCTTGGCTCTCTTCCGGTCTGAGCCAGCAGAATGTAGATTTGGCAGAACTGAGAAAGCTAAGAAACCTAGATCCAAGCTTACGCTGACAGCAAGCAGAGCATTCAGCTTTCTCTCTCGGAGGCTCTAACAGCTTTGACATGGGCTTAGACCTGGGAAAGCCACATGGGCTACTCTCCAATTTACGATGGTTCTGCTTGTGATTGTTCAATTTTTAAATTTTTAAAAATTTATTTGAGAGAGAGAGATAGAGAGAAAACATGCACGTCTTGGCACACAGGTGGAAGTCAGGGTACAACTTTCAGAAGTCAGTTCTCTCCTTCCACTCTGTGGGCTTCTGGGAATCCAGCTCAGGTTGTCACGTTTGCAAGCAGGTATCTTACCCACTGAGCTATCTTGCCGGTCTGGTTTTTCAACTTTTTAATCATGGTCCATCTGGTGGTTGGAGGTGGTGGGAGTTAACACATTTGCCCGTCCTCCTTTAAGTCTTTTCTTACTCTTGAGGAAAGAAGGGGGCCTAGATGGCTTTGCAGTGGAAGAGTTTGTGGGCATGTGTTCAGGAGGGGAGCCAAGTTCCCCTAGCCTCCTGTTCCCACCCCAGCACACACCCTCACGAGAAAACACAGGCTTTGTTTTGAAAGGCCTAGTGATCCAACCTGGAGCTTGAGAAGAATAGGAGAAAAGGGGAAATTGAGGGCTTCAGATTTGGGGACAGATGTGAATGAAACAGAGACAGGATGAGGGTGGCAGAGCTGGGACTAGATGGCAGGCAGTGGGCTTACCCTCGTGGAAAAAGGACCGGCTTTGTTTTTTCTAGCCTTCAAGGGAAAGAAGAGAGGCGGGCAGAGGGAAGTACAGCCAAGTTGTTTTGCTGGTTGAGGGAATACCTCTGCATTTCTTCACCTCAATCTTGTTTATGGGTTCAAGGGCAAGGGATGCCATCTCGGGTTCTAGAAAGAAAGTGATCAGATGTTCTATTGTGTTTCCTATTAGGTAGAGACCGTCACACAGAATCATTATCCTTTGATGGGCGAATCCTGCGAGGAGCTCCCATGTGTGAGCAGGGGGAGAGACGCTTGTGAGAAAGCCGCTTTCCCTGCCTGAGCCACGGTCTCCTTATCTACGGAGTAGGAGTGTGAACCATGTGACAGACCCAAGGCTCAGTAGGAATGTGCCAAGTTCCTATTAGGATTCCCAGAGCATGGCCGATCCCTCTTTGTGCAAAGTAACTAATCAGATATACTCAAAAAGGGCACATTCCAACACAAGAGGATTTCTTGTTTTGTGAAAAGAAAACCTCGCAAGGTCTTTATTCATCACCATTGCTCAGGCCTCCTTTTTTGAGGACGCTAATAAAACACTGATGGAAAGGAGACCAATTCCATTTTCCCCTTTCCGCTCCCCAACCAGGAGAAATAAAGTAGGAGAGAGGGACAGGAAAACCTTCAGTCTCCTCCAGAATTGTCCTTTTAGCATCTCTGACACTCCCTTTTCAGCACCTGCGTCTTTCTTATCTTGGGTCTGGCCTGTCTAAGCCTGTACCACACAGCCAAAGAGGTCCTTGAATTTCCAATCTTCCCAACCTCCACCTCCCAAAGGCTGGGATTACAGGCTATTGTCATCGCATTCATTTTACATAGCTCTGGGGAGTGAACCGGTAGCCTCATGCATGCTAGGCAAGCACTCTACCAACGGAGCTGTATCTCTAGCTAGCCCCTATTTTTTTGTTCTTTCACTTTCTCTGGTGTTGGAGATAGAACGGGGGCGGGGTGGGGTGGGGGTGGGGTTTGAGCATGCTAGGCATGTACTTTATCACTGACCTACATCCCCAGCCTTCTCCTTTCTCTTTTATCCCGAACTCAACACACTGTAACTTACTGTTCTGTTTACTGGGTTACTTGTCTCCTCCTTTGCTATCCTCATGAGAACATGAGCCTCTGGGGTCAAGGCTCTTGTCTGTTTCGTTCTCACGTGCAAGGTAAATGTCTGGCTCGTGGCAATGGATACCAGCTGTATGCCACTGAACTAACCACCTTGTTGGCCTCGTCTGCAGTTGTCCTGGGTCCCGATCCCCATCGTACTCCATCTCCTGAGTAGGACAGATGGCTCCTGCCTCCTGCCTCTGGACCCTTGCATGCGCTATTCCATTTCAGTGCAGCGAACTTCCCCTCATCCCTGATCCCCATATCTACTTGACAAATTTCCATTTGCTCTTCGGTTTTTCTTTTAGGTGTCAATTTGTCTAGTTGTCCCCTGGCCCTTGGGAACGCTGTGTATGCGTTCATTCTCGCCTCGGCTCAGCTCGCTACGGCGCCACAGCTGCTTTTCTTGGTGGTTTATCTCCTTAGACTGTAAGACCTTGAGAGTGCGGCTGTGCCTCGATGACTGTGGCACCCCAACACCGAATGCAGAGAGGAGAGGGAGCAGCTGTGGCACACATTGTTTTGCTAAGTGACTTTTGAGGCAGGAGACCCGTGGGCCGGTGAGAACATGCTTCAGGGAGGCGGTCAACTGCTTGAGACAAGCAGTGAGAGCGGATTCCTGAATGAGCCCGATCATGAACCAAACCTGAATCTTTCCCTCTGGCAGGATTCTTTGCCTACAAGGTGGAGCATGAAAGCAAAATGCAGAACGGAAGGAGCTTCCAGAGGACCGGAACGCTTGCCTTTGAGCGTGTCTACACTGCCAAGTGAGTCTGAACCCTGCTGCTGCTGCCTATCAGCAGGGACTTGGGGCTGAGGTGAAGGAGGGCGGACTGTCCTCAGGGTCACGTGTCTGGCTGCCAGGCCTCAGAGTGTGCAGCAGGTGGGATTCTCGAATGCCCTTCCTCATCCTCATCTTCACTGAGGTGAGTCTTAGAGGAAGGAAATAGGGGTGCAGGCAAAGGGAGGTGTGGCCTCCCTGTTTCAGGAACAAGCCCAGCTTTCAGTGTTGGAGCTGGCCTGTTTCCTGTGGGTGTTGCAGTCCCACAGCACAAGACAGCGTGACTCAACGGCAGCTCTAGAAGCCATAGGCAGTGCAAAGCCTTCCACTCGCCACCCCCTCGTGGACCAGTGGCAGTCTGAGGGGGTGCCAGTTAATTTCCTAACACGGGGCTCCCTTCGAGCGGAACAAGAGCAGAAAGGAGGCTTGTGTAACACATCACCCTGCTCTGGGCCTTGATTTTGGAATAGAAAAAGTGGTTGGGAGGCACCTGACTAGCTCTGGGAAAAGGCTGAGAGGGTCTGTTTGGCATGCAAATCTGAAAGGCTGATACTCAAATGAGCTTTTCCTTCACCTAGAAGATATTTAAATAGAGGGTCGGCTGAGGGTTGGCCAGCTAGAAATCAGTCTGTCAGAAAGGAAGGCTCCCTGCTGTGCTGGGGCAGGGGGGGAGGGGGGGAGGGTGCCTCCCTCTGGGGTTAGTGAATATTCCCAGCCCAGGAGTGACTTTGATGTCTCCAGAGCTTCTCCCAAAGGGGAGTCATGCCCACCAGAGTGAAGTGTTAAGGTATGATAAAAGAGGAAAGGACAAATTCAAGGATAGACTCTCTGGGGGCCCAGCCTGCTCTGTGGGGGCAGCTTAGTGGAGATTCCCCACTGACTTAAACAGACTCCAGGGAAGGGTTAGGACAGCCTTTTCTTCTTTCCCTTTCCTCATCTACGTATCGTTTGCTCTGTCTGCAAGGTGTAGTGGGGGAGTCCCAGGAGAAGTCTTTTTCTATGCAGTCTTCCACCACTGACTCTTTTGTTCCTTGGCTTATGAATTGCAGCGAGCCTTTCCTGGACCACACCCAGGCCCTTGGCAGCATCAGCTCAGGGTTACTTCCTGATTCCTAGCTCTCTGGGCCCTTGGTCCTTTCCCTCCCGATCCCTCCACAGAGCACTCCTAGAACCCTTGCTCTCCATCCCACCCCATACCCCACAGCTGGTGTGCCTCCGCTGCTGAGCCTACTCTATCTAGTAGCTAGATCTTAAGGGATTCCTTTGTCGAAGTTCCCACAGGGAGATGTCTTTATTTACATCTGGACTTTGGGAACTTAAATTTTCAGAGTCAATTTAAGGCACTAAAAGATGTCACCAAAAGACATTACAAACCCATCTGAAGAAATCCATAGGCTCCATCAGCTTGTTTTGCACTGTTCATTGCAGGGGGATGCAGAAGGGTCTCAGACGTCACGTGAGGGAGATGCAAAGAAGGTGACTTTGATCAAGGGTGAGGACAGAACCTTTCTAAAAGTGAAATCTAAAGAAAACACTCATAATTTCATCAATGGGGATGAAAAATGTCCTTTTATTCAGATGGGTTCATCTGTCCAGTGACACTGAGTTCTTCTGGACTCTATTTTTCCACTGAGAAAAAGTGACAATGGAATTGAGAAGTCTCAAGCCATGTAGCAGGTTAAGATTCATTTTATTTGAGTTATTTACTTTTTGAGACAGAGTCTTGTAGCCCAGGCTGGCCTCAAAGTTATGTTTCTCCTGCCTCTGCCTCCCTCAGTTTGGGATTCCACACCCATCTTGAGTGACGGAGTGAAATAACTGTTTCTAAGAACTCAGTGTGCTTGCTTATACCTGGCCTTGCTGGCTGCCAGCCTGAAATTGCAGAAGTGTTCTGCGGCTAGTGGCTGAGCTGTGTCGCTTAGGAGAGTGGTTTGGAAATTCTGCCACTGCATGAGGGTTCCAAAGATGTATGCGCAGGAAGAGTGGTGGACGGTTGTTTTTCTTGGGAGTTAGCACCACGAAGACGCTATAGCCCAAAATCTCTGTGTTTTCACCACTTAGCCTTTTTGAATGGGGAGGAAGAAGGTCTGGGGAAAGGAGGTGTGTGGAGAGATAGGAAGTAAGAGGGTGGGGAGAACTTTCTGTGAGATAAGGATTGCTCAGACGTGGCTGTGGTTCTGTTGCAAAGACCACTTCCTCTGAATTCTAGCAAGACTCAGAGGCATCCTGCTTGCTTTCCTGTGCCAGGACATGATCGGGAAGAACGTTATGTGTTGTCCTTGTACGAAGGCATCCCAGCAATAATGTCTCTAGAAGTATTGATACAGATTGCAATAGAATAGTACTATATACAACTTAAACATTAATATATCTGTCATTGGCTTGCACGATCTGCATTTTGGTTGAAGAGGAAGAGGATCTTAAATGTTTCAGGATGGAGACTAAAGGGTAGGTGATATACACTGGTAGGTTGAGGAGCCTAATGCATGTCGTTTTAGCATGAACTATGATTGCTGACAGATACAGATAGCTTGAGATTATGGGCAGTGAATGAACAGACGTCCTAAGCCAGCCTTGATTAATGGCCTACTTGACCACCTGTCTAGCCTTGGGCCAGGCTGAGTTAGAGAGATAAAATGTGCTGGACCTCGACTCTCTCGTGTACACAAAAGGTAGTTCAATCCTTTGCTCTCAAAGCACAGCAGAGCCTGTGAGCATTTGGCTTTTGGAGAAAAATCCTAGTTAACTGACCTGGGTTCCTCCCCGAGAGTGCAGGTTGCAGAAAGGAGTTGGCTAACCGGAAATGTGCAATCTTCTCAAATATGTCATGGGCTCTGAGTTCAGGGTCATGAAAAGGTGTCACCCTGAGGAAGGAGCTGTTTGCAGTGACTTTGGAGAAACTCTAACTTACCAAGTGCTGAGCGGTCTGGTGCTCCATGAGGGAACGTCTCAGTGACCACAGATGCTCTCCTTCCCTCGTTTGCTTTTTTAGAGCACATTTCGAGAAGTGCTGCCTAGCGCCATGGCTCCACTGTCCCTCTCTGCGTCCTGCCCAGTAGTGCTGTCATTCAGAGGCAATGCATTTACACTGATCCTATTGATAAGGTTATTACTCTTATCCATGGCATTTCCTTATTTTAAATAAATTCAAACCCACGAATAGAATATTCAAGTGCTTCTGTAGTTATTCCTAGAGGTGGAAAAAATGAAAGGGAAGTTAGTCTGAGATTTCTCCAGAAAGATAGTAAGAGTGTGTGTGTCAGCTTGAGGGTGACCGCAAGGCCACCTAAGCAGCTTCCATGTGGGCCTCCAGATGAGAGTCAAAATGGGTTCATCAACTGTAAATGACACAAACTCTTTTTAAAAAGTCCAGAATAATAGAGATCATAGCTGTAAGACTGGATGTTTCCACCAGATTAAGAAGGATGATATTGGAACAGTAGAAGCCGTTAGGTACTGAACACTTCCTGTGAGCCGCAGGGCGTGATCTCGTTCAGTCTCACCATAGTATAGTGGTACAGTGAAGAACACTTCCCTGGGCTTTACAGAAGAGTAAAGCGTGGCTCAGCGGCTCTGAAATGTGGCCACATTACTGCAGCTGCTGCACTGGCAGGACATGTAGGCTGCGTGGCCCTCGGGGGCAGCCAGGAGGCTCACGGCAAGAAATGGCAAGAGATGGCGGTACCGCTGACCTAGACTCCAGGGATGAGTCAACTAGCAGTCCCCGGGGTGCCCAGCCCTGGGAAAGTGGAGACAGGAGGATTTCCAGGCCCTCTGGCTAACCAGTGTAGCTGAAACAAAGAGTTTGAAGTTCCATCTCAAAAAAAAAAAAAAATGAGGTGAGCAATTGAAGAAGACACCTGATATTAACCTTTGGCCTCCACGTACATGTGTGCACATGTACACACGCACATATCCACCCACCCTCAAATCACATTTTCAAAACAAGTCAAAACCCCAGAAATACAAGAAAGATATGGAAATCCTCAATAATAATAAGGTCAATTTTTAAAAAATTCTATTTGAAAGCATGCTGCTCAATTAGCTGAAATAGTTTTCTTGAGCTGAAATGGATTGTATTTTCTTAGTCCCAAGACTGCAGTTGGTATGTCTGCTGACACTCCAGAATAGAGGCTCCGTTGCCACACTATGGTGGCTACTGCCACACTGTGGCTATGGCCATACTTTCTGTGAACCTGTCTATTCTAAGATGGCATCCCACATGAACATAGGGCCTCCTGCCCTGTGGAATGAAGCTGTACCCCTAGGTAGAGAATTTCTAGAGTTCCAGTGCACCCTTGAAGGTCAGCACCTTGTACCTGGTTATTGGTTGTGCTTATGTGCTTAGGACAGGAGACTTGACACCAGTGACATTTGTTGACTTTTCTGTTAGAATGACATGAAGGGCCCCGAGGCCAGACAAGGAGAGTTGACCTTTCTGGGGTCTCTGTGCTCTATGGATCAAGGACTGACCAATCCGGATGCATTAGCCACCTGTGTTAGTTAGATATATTGGTGTCAAGTTGACAACTGAAGGCTGAGCTCTGGGCACATCTGTGAAGAGTTAGTAGTTAAGGCAAGGCCTGAGCAAGCCTGCAGGAGACTGTTTGGCTGATGTGGGAGGACCCAGCTCATAGGGCGTTGGGACCATCCCTGGGCAGGTAGTAAGATGGAGGGAGCTGGCTTAGTAGTTAGGCAAGCTTCTGCATACCTTGGCAGAATGGTAGTCTGGCAAGTGAAGTTTGTCCTTCTCTCAGCAATCATGGTGGATATACTGTGACCAATTCCCTTGGTTTCTGGTGCTGGAATGAACTCCCCTGCCAAGCTGAACTGTGAACTGTAAGGAAGAATAAAGCTCCTTGCTCCCCTAAGGTATTTGGTTGTGGATTCATCGACAACATGCGGGCAACCTGGACACCAGCTTTGTATCACTATCATTAAAGTGGAGAAGTTCATCAAAGTCTTCGTTTAGGAGGTTTCAAGTCCGAGATTGTGTGGCCCCATTGCTTTGGGTCTCTGGAGAAGGCAGCGTATCATAGTGGGAATGAGTATTGATATGAGGATTCTGAGAGAGAGAGAGAGAGAGAGAGGGTAAGAAAAGAAGATAGGCGATCTCACAATCCCCTTTGATTAATGGCCATTAATGACCAATGATCTGCACAAGGCCCCGCCTCCCAAAGGTCTCTTGCAGTGCATTCAGGAGAGTGGGCATTTGGCATATGGGCCTTTGTGGGGGACACTACCCACATTCAGGCTACCTGAGTTCTTCATGACTCAACTGAAGCATGAGACATTTGTGAAAAACAGTTGGAAATCAAACTTTTGTTTTTACTTATATTATTTGAATCCCATTAACCTGTGGGCCTCAATCTGTGCAATGCATCAGAACCTCCTGGAGGGTTTGTTAACACACCAGTTACCAAGCTTCTTTCCCAGTTTTTATTATATATATATATATATATATATATATATATATATATATATATATATATATATATATATTGTGTGTGTGTGTGTGTGTGTGTGTGTGTGTGTGTGTATTAGGGAGTACTGTGTGTTCCTGTGGAGGATCAAGGGTGAGTTTGGGAATTATCTTGAATTGCTTCTAACTCCTTTTTACTTCACTCTGGCATTTTCCAGGTCCCACCCATCCGGGCCAGAAGTACAGGCTGCCACTGTTTCCATCTGGCATTTTTTTTTTACGTAGGACTTGGGATCTGAACTCAGGACCCTCTGCTTGTGAGGCAGTCTTAACCCCTGAGCCATCTCTCCAACCCTTTCCCATTTTTTAAAAAAATATTTCATTTATTTATTTTATGTGTGTGTGTGTGTGTGTGTGTGTGTGTGTGTGTATGTATGAGAAAGAGAGAGAGAGACTGAAAACTCTGTGTCCCTGTGGAGCGCCAAGGATGATTTAGGGAAGCAAGCATCCTGGATTGCTTCTACCTCCTTTTTGCTTTGCTCTGGGATTTCCCAGTCTCTGCCTACCAGGGCCGAAAGTGAAATCCGCTGCTGTTTCTGCCTGGTGTTTTTACGTGAGACCTGGGATCCAAACTCAGAACCTTCTTTTTCAAGACAGAGTCTTAACCCTTGAGCCATATCTCCAGCCCCCCTTTCCCAGTTTTTAATGCCATAGGTCTGAGGTGGATACAAACACATGTGTGTCTAACAAGTTCTCAGGCAATATGGATGGTCAGACTTACCCTGAGTACCCCTGCGTTATATCATTCGTTGAGATCTCCGATGAGTCATGGTTATTGCCGTTCTCTTAGCTTTGTAGGTGAGGAAGCTAAGTCCAGAGAGATTGCTTTGCCAATAGTGGACAGTTGGTCAAGTCAGCCGAGGACAAAGACCCAACCAAGTGTACTTCCCATGGTATCGTATGGCTGCCAGACACTTCGCATGCCTTGCTCTCTTACATTTCTCTGTCTATTGCATTGTTTTGGTCCTAACCTAGACTGTAGGCTTCTTACAAGGACCCTTACCTTTCACTCTGCATAACTGAAGAGTCACAAGTCTAGCTTTGGAGACTGATGAGGTGTGACTCCCCTCCCACTCCAACATACCTGAGTGGGGAGACTCTGGCAAGTTGGTCAGTTGCTTGGGCCTCATTTTCTCATCTGAAATATGATTGCATTTGTGATAGGCACAATACTTCTACATAACAGCCATGAAAGTCTTTCATTTCATTATTATTTCATGGGATGGGAGAATCCAGGTTGATCTCGAAGAAAGTTGTCCTGGATTATAAGGTAGGACTCAACAGAATCCTTCAAATGGGGAAGGAGGCAGGTTTCACATCAAAGGCTCACCCATCATCTCTATCTTTGCAGTTGGATAGGGCTATGAGTCAAGGAATGGTGAGGATCATCAGAGGCTGGAGAGACAGGCAAGGAACTTCTCCTTCAGAATTCCAGAGAGAACTCAGCCCTGTTCACACCTTGTCAGTAGCCTAGAGAGCCCCGTTTTAGATTCCCAGCTCTGGAACCATGAGAAAATGAATTTGTGATGTTTGAAACCTCTAGTTACATTCGATAGAGGAAAGCTCTAGATTCACGGGGTATAAGCACAGTAATGTGGGGGAGCTAAGGTGGTGAGGGACACGTCAGCACCATGCCTGGCATAGAGAGACAACCCCTCCAGGAAATGAGGACTGTGCCCGGCACTTAGAGACCACGCTATCAGCTGAGCATCCTCATAGCAGCTTTAGTGGAGAGACCTCAGTCTCTTCAATGCTTCCAAGACCACTTTCTTTTTCCATCTGGTCTGCTGATCTGTGTCTGACAGGAAGTTTTCCTTAGTCAGGCTTTTCTTGCCCTGCCACCCCTACTCTGACAGTGACCACGTCCTGCTGCCTGCATTGTTCACTTTTCAATTCCAAAAAGTCCACAGCACTGCCAGCCACTGGCACCCTGCCAAAGTGAATCTATCCATCCGTCCCTGTCTGTGATCGGCTTCGTTTAATAGCAGAGTTAATGGATCCTGAGTGTGCACGCCTGTCACTTCTGTCTGGGGCTGACTGCTGCACATGTAAGGGGAGGGATGAGATGGGTGTGTGACCCTTTGTACAATATTATGAACTTGGGACTTGAGGTAATTTTCAGACCTCAGTGTACGTACCCATTATCTGATTTCTTTCCTCCTTATTTGTTCTACAGCCAGAACTGTGTAGACGCGTACCCCACCTTCCTCGTGGTACTCTGGACTGCGGGGCTACTTTGCAGCCAAGGTAACTTTCACTTCGTGAGTTTTTTTTTTTTTTTTTTTTTCTGTAGCTTTTGCGGGGTTCAGAGATCAGGGATTTTATAGAAAAGCCACGACCTGACGTCCAACTCCAGACCAGGAAGCCCTGGAGAGAGGACAGCCGGGGAGGTTGTGTTCCGGGCATGCTGGGTGCCCGCCACGCAGCTGATAATGCATTGCTAATGCTTGCTCCCTGGTGGCTGCTTGAGAGCACCGCGCCTGCCCGACAAAGGTGGTTTAAGGCTAAATGTGACTCAGAATCCTTCAGCAGCATTCGCTCAGAAGCAAGGGCACTGGAAATGAGAGTGCCTCGGGGATCTATTCTGGGCCTGCTGTTGCTGGCTCTTCTGCTAATAAGCTCCTGGTGCGGCGGCCCTCCTGCGGGCATGCGTCTGCAGAGCCACAGGCTGGATTCCAGGTCTCCAATCCAACTGCCCACCGCCTTGGCTTCAGCAAACAGATGATTTCACAGAGCTTATTTAACATTAAATGGAGACTGGAATTATATATATTACATGTACACACATACATAAACATACACGTATCATATAGCTAGGTATGTATTTCTCTTTGGAAATTTAACTCTGGGAAGTTTGGCCAAGACTAGCATTTGTCTGGTAGTGGCTCAGTGTGAAGCCATCAGTTTCTGGTGCCTCAGTAGGGCCTATTGGGAAAGATCATGAACAACGATCTGACACACGATTGAATCTTATCATCTTCTCTCCACTCCATAAGGCATGTCCTCAGTGGATATAAGGTTCCCTATTTCCCTTGAGGATATGTTGATTCAGGGAGATGAAGCCACTTGTTTAGCCACAGGGGCAGGATCAGAACCCAGATCTTTCAATTTTAAGTTCTGGATTTTTTTTCCTCAAATATCGTGTTACTTTATTCATTTAAATAATAAAAGTACTTTTGAATATCCACTGAATGCCAATGCTGTGTCTGGATGTGCAAGGATAAATAAGACAGTCAGGGCATGCGACACATACTGATCGCCAAGTTGAGACAGAGCCAAGCAAGCGAAGGGACAGGTTGCTGCCAAGAGTGAACCCCACTCATCCAGCAGCGAAGTCACTCAAAGGCGCCCTTGGTTCCTGGAAGGCTGTCAAACTCACCATTCATTTTCCATCTTCTCTCCTGAGTGGAGTCAGAACCATGCCTGGCATTACTGAGAAAAAAAAATCAAGACAACACTCCCAGTAGGAATTACGACTCCTTTCATGCTGGATGACACTTGAACTGGATAAATCCGCAGCAGCTCTTACTAGCTGAATAAGGGTGTCTCAGAGCTCCGCAAGTGCACGTCTTCTGTCAAAACAAACATTGGCACTGCCAGCACTCAAACATGTCAGCCCTAGATGATCATTGGCATTTTTTTTTTGTGAATACAATAGATTATAGAAGTGTTTCTTTGTTTTTGCTGAAAGGAACCTCAGAGATGATTTTAATACAATGCCCTCACTTTCCAGAGTCTCCCAAGAACCAGAGGGATAAGTGGCTTGTGTAACATCATAATCTGGAGCCTGGATTTGTCCCTAACTGGTCGTCCATGTGACCCAAGTTCACAATGGAAGGTCTCTGCTGGTCCCTGGAGAAAGGAATGGGCTTAAACCTTTTCCACCTTTGCTGTCTATAAGCTTCCATTCAGCTGAATTCTTGCCGAAAGAGAAGTGGGTTAATGAGTCACAACAGCTGTCCAGATGGGAAAACCTTGTCCAAGACAGATCATTCATTGATTGTGACACTCCTATGACTTTCAGGGACGAGAGGAGCCTCCAAGAGTCCTTTGTACTTTTGTTCCTCATCCTCTCTCACCAGGTCTTGACGTGTTGCTGAGAGTGACCCAAGTTCTGATGGTCTTGCCTCAGTGGAATGCTGAGCTTATAGTGTGTTCCACAACACCAGTTTTTCTGCCCCCACCCAGCCTCAGTTTCCTCAATGTGAAACAGGATATTGTCTATCTAGTCACACTCGAGTGGCAAGGGAGGGGGACACCCTTCATGAAGCTCGTGACATGTTCTTGGCACCCTCCAGCATGAGCCTTGTAACTGCCAATGCCTTGACTGTTTATAATCCACAAACCATTACTTTTGTATGATTGAGCTTAATGATGGAAGCTCTGTACGTGTTATTGTTGATGATGCTGGTGGTAATGAGAAGGTTTTGAAATCAGAAACATCTGCAAACCAGAATCATTTCCTTGCTTGATTTTTTTTTCATTCATTTGACAAATATTTTTAAAAATCTGTATGTGTGCACAGAGGTGATCTGAGAAAATAACAGTTGTCTTCACAGACCTTGGATTTTAGTTTAGATTTGCTCTTTTGCTCGTTGGAGACAGGAAAGTGCTCCCAAACAGCAGGTGGCTTTGAACTCTGGGTCCCCAGATATCTGGCATGTGAAATATGCTCATAATGACAGTCTGTCTATCTGGTGGTGTTGAAAGAATTCTTGGAGGTTCCAGTGTTCTTATTTCTATTGACCAATTTTATTAACAGTCCTTTCTACCAGGAAGGAAATCTGTAGTTAGCCTTTGCTGATATACAGAACCAGTTACTCGACTGCTCAAGATCATACTAGCTCGAGTAAAACTGGTCTTTTCAGTTCTCAGTTCCAAGTCCAGGATCCTGTGGGGTTGTTGGAGTGCTGTCTATGCCATGGCTGGAATGCAAAGGAATCTTCTTAGAAACCTTTCTAGAGAGAAGCAATTGGCCAGGAAATCCGCATTGTGCTGCCTGCTGTCCCGGGGGTATGGGCTATATGTCCTCAGGAGACCAGCCTCCTTTCCTTACCAGCTGTTACGCTTACACACATACCTTTGGGCAGTTGAACTCAACTTTCCACAGCTCTAGATACACATGTTGAAAGAATTTGGATGAGATAGGTAAGCAAATACTTGACAGACCATGCGGCGAGGCAGCGAAGGTAATATGTTATTAAAGTTCTTAACTTTCTCCCAGCCCTTGGGCATTTACCTGACATGTGTATCAGCTCAGTTCCCACAGCTATCTGTGACTTCTGCTGGGTTTTGTGACCAACGTTGATGGCTTAACAACCGATTGTACTAGTATTCTGCCTGCAAAGCCTGTTTTGCAGCTTATCAAACTGACATGTGTTTTTTCATTTCTCTACTTAGTTCCTGCAGCTTTTGCTGGACTGATGTACTTGTTCGTGAGGCAAAAGTACTTTGTCGGCTATCTGGGAGAGAGAACTCAGAGGTGAGTTTCAGGATGCTGCTGTAGCAGGTGGGGTGATAATTCTAAAATGTGTCTTGGCTGCCATAGAAGACTGAGCTGGATCTCCTGAGATGGAGGAAGGAGAGACAGGCTACTCCCTTTCCCTAAACTCTGAGGGACATGTCTAGTTTTCTTGTTTAAGATTTCCCGTACAAAGCAGCGAGTGACCCACACTGAATGCTTTAATGACATGTGCTGTGCATTTCTTGCAACTGCACGTGGCTGTTCTTACCCGCAGACTGGACAGAGGTGACTCTGAATGTGTGGCTTCCCTGGTGTCCTGGAAGTGAACAGATTTCATTGTTTGTCAGGCTTGTGCCTTTGCCAGGACTGCTCTGCAGTGCTTGCCGGGGGCTGTAGAAGACCTGTGGAGAATTTGAGATGCAGTATATGAGCCTTGAGACTCAGAAGGGCTCCACTGTCTATAGGTGATCTACTCCAGAATACTTATCACACCCCCTCCTTGGCTGCATCCCCCTCCCACCCATTATAGCAGCACCTTCTCTAATGACCAATGGATCTTCCTTTAGACAACATCCTTCCATAGCGACAAAGGGAATGCATGGAGAAGGGAGGTGGTTGCAAAGTGTGTGTGTGGCAGGGGTGGGGGGGTGTAGCCTGCAATGCTCAGCAACTTGTGGTTGATGGTGAGCCTGGCTGCAGCTAGGAAAATAGTGGATTGTTGTGGCGGTCCTTCGCCCCTATCCTTTCTAACAGCATTCTATTTATTGTCTCAATCCCAATTCTGTTGTTTCTTTTATTATTTTTTTCTAATAGGTAGTGAGTGATAGCTTCCAGTCTCTTTCACATTAGAAATTTCTGCTATCCTTTCCCCTGGTGACTGCCTGCTGTTGAGAGTGCTGCGGAGTGTTCGGCAATGGAATCAGTGGTCCTGTCCCCTGGCCGGCTCCTGATGCAGCTCCGGCTTCCTCTCTAGACGTCCCCAAGGATTAGCAAGTCGCTGTCACCATCTGCTTGAAATTCTACAGTTGTTTTAATTTTGACAAAGTTAGTCTGCTGCCCACGGCCCACAGGCTTTTTCATTGTAAGGGTTCATGAATCAACCACTATCAGGGAATGAACAGATACTGGGGGAAAAACACAACCAACGCAAAAAACCTTAAAGCTTTTTGCATTATCTGAATGTCACTAAAATAGAAATGACTCCACCTCTCAAGCCCCACCCTGATGCTACTCATCCCATGACAGAAAGAAGAGCCCACCAGCCCTTAATCCCCTCCTTGATGCTGGCACTTCTGCCCTTTATTCTTCCCTCTTTCTCTACCTCCTCCCTCCCTCTCTTCTTTCTTGCTTCCTTCCTTCCTTTCTTGTTTCCAGCTATGCTTTTATTTTTAACTGACACATTAGTCGTGTGTATTTTTGGTCTGCAGAATAGCATTTTGACACATGTATAGCTTGTGAGATAATTAGCCCAAGGTGAGTGGCACACCTACTACCTCAGACATTTATCATTTTCTCGTGCTGGGTAACTTCCAAGGTCCTGGATTAGCTATTTTGAAATTTACAAATAGTTGTCTTCATAATACCCACTGTGCTATAGAACATTAAGAAGCGGCTCCGTCTATACAGTTGCACCTTCGTGCTACTTCACATATCCCAGGAACTATAACCATTACTGTTAACTACTTTTTAAGAAATTGTGTGTATGTGCGTTCATGTGTCCTGTTGCTGCCTGGCATTTTTACCTGAGATCTGGGAGTCTGAACAGGTCCTTGTGCTTGGGAGGCAAAGACTTTACCCCTGAGTCATCTCCCCAAGTCCTTATCTACTTCTTTGAGGCAAGTGTTTTGGACACTGTTTGTCTTTAACATGCCTCACTCATCACAGTTCCATCTACGTTGCTACAAAGGACAGAATAGCTTTCCTTTTTATGACTGAATAATATTCCAGATGTACAGGTAGCACTCTTTCCTTATCTAATCATTTGTAGAGACCCAAGGATGACATTGGAAATCATCCTGGATTGCTCTACTTCCTTATTGCTTTGCTCTGGGGTTTTCCAGGCTCGCCTTCCAGGGCCGGAAGTGCAGGCTGCCATCATTTCTGTCCTGTATTTTGATGTGAGGTCCTTTTGCTTGTGAGGTGAAGGCTGTAACCCCTGAGCCATCTCCTCAGCCCCCCCCCCCCCCCGTTAAGTTTTAGAAAGAATAAAAATGCAAATCTGGGCTGTTAAAGGCTGAGGCTCCTGTAGGCATTGTCTGGGTCCAGCAGATACTTCTGTCTCTGCCTCAGTTTGTGGTCCACAGATTCACCTGAGCCCATGGGGGAGGAGTGGGGGTTCTGCATACGTCTTGCATCATTGGGCCTGCTGGTGAGGGAACACATGCCAGCTCTTGCCGGTGCACCCCAGGCCTGACTGCTGGAGAGATACACTCGGGGCCCAGCCCCTGTGGGACCACATGTCCAGACAGTTCTGAAAATGTGCCCTCCATTCAAGGGCCCCCAGACTCCTTCAGGCACCATCATCTTTTGTTTCCCACTGCTGTTTTAGCTTCGCAAACTACTTGTTCTCGGTTCTGGAATACGAGTGGCCTTGTTCAAAAGATAGATCTGAGTATAATTTGACACACTATTTGATTTTTCATAAGTTAATTGCTCAGAGGTCTCCATCCTATGGCCAATGAAAGTCCCTTTCTTGGGCGCTTTTGTTTTCCTTCCACTGCCTTTACTTGGAGCCCCAGACGCTCGGTGTTTGATTTGCTGAGGCTGCCAGGGCAAAGCACGACAGCCTAGGTGACTTCCGTAGTGGAAACGCATTGTTTCCTTGGTCCTATCAGCCGAAGCCCAAGAGTACAGTATGGCATGGTTGGTTTCTAGAGTTTTTCACCTGGCTTGTGGCTGGCCATCTGCAGGTGTCTTCATGTGGTCTTCCCGTCCTACCTGTGTATGTGCGCTGCTCTCTTCTTATGGAGACAACAGTCAGTGTGAAATGGGGTCCATGTATCTGCCTAATGATATATTTGGACTGAATGTGATCAAAGGACACAAAGATTCAGTTAGATTAGATGGATAAACTTCAGTTATCTATTTCATTGTGTAGCAACTACACTTAAGAATGATGTATTAAATATTTTTAAATTGCTAGGAGGATAGATCTTTTTAAAAACAATTTAAATTTGTGCACGTGCATACGTGCGTGCGTGTGTGCATGCGTGTGTGTGTGTGTGTGTGTGTGTGTGTGTGTGTGTGTCAGTGTGTATCACAAGGACACTATGTGTGCCCGTGAAGGTCCAAGGGAGACCTAGGGAACCACCCTAGATTGTGCTACTTCCTCTTTGCTTTACTCTTGAATTTCCTAGGCTCTGCCTTCCAGAGCCATAAGTACGGGCTACCACCATTTCTGCCTGGCCTTTTTACATAGGATCTGGAATCTGAACTCAGGACCTTCTATTTATGAGGCGGATGCTTAGCTCCTGAACATCTCTTCAGCCTTAGAAGGATAGATTTTTAAGATCATCGCATAAGTTGGTGAGGTGACAAATAGGTTCACCAGCTTTATTGAATCTTTGTGAAACATATATGTTGATCAAGACACCACATCATCCTCCCCAAATATACATACAATATACATATTAGTAAAAATTAACCACTAAATATAGTTTATTCTGAGGTTCTAGAGGTTGAAATATCAGGGTATAATTTGAAAGGGGCACAATTTGGTCTAAAGCACTACGGTTTGGAATCAGTTTTCCTTCCTAATGAGGAGCCAATAGGTCGTATGTTGTGAGTGTGACACACAAGCAACAAGGACATGAGCATAAAGCTGGGCAAGGAGCAGGAGTGGCATCAATGCGTTGGCTTTTTGTTACTGTGACAAAAGACCTCAGGGAATAACTTTAAAAGAATGAAGGTTATTGTGGCTCATGATTTCTGAAGCTTTAGTCTGTGATTGGCTGGCTCTGTTGCCTTGCGTGTCAGCCAAGGCAGAAGCATAGTGGGACTGTGCCTTGAATAAGGCTGCTCATGTCATGATAATCAAGAAGCAGAAGAGAAAGAGAAGAGAGGGAGAGGCGAGGAGGCTTAGCACGTGAGAGCCTGTGTCCCGTTACTGGGTGCTTGGCTTTCATCAGTGCAAACATGGCCCCTTCTGGCCCCTTCCCAGGCGGCTTTGTGAGGGTACCTAAGGGTGGTGTTCCAGAAACGGAAACACCTTCACTAGCTTATTTAATTCACGGCTCCCAACATGGTCTACATCACATATGGCTACTGACATGGGTCTTACAGGCACTGCTGAGAGGGGCCCCTGTAGAAAGTGCCTCGATGTATCCATGGTGTCTGCGACTCCGTTTAGATTGCCTGATGGCCACTGGGACTTGACAGCCTTCTGCCATGAAAGAGCTGGAGTTAAGGACACAAAGAGCCCCGCTGTGTGTGAACGGTGAAGGGCTTTGAGTATAGGCTCCTCATGCCTGACTTTGACTAATGTCCTCACTAATGCCAGCAAAGACCCAACCACCTTTCCTAAGAAGTAAATGGGCAAATGACACATTAGTGAGTAAAAGGAGCTATAATTTAAACCCCCTGTGTCTGAAAGTGGCCGTATTTGGGGATGAAATGGATGCCATTTGTGCTGCGACTACTACTTTTTTCCCTTCTTTTCTAGCACCCCTGGCTACATATTCGGGAAGCGCATCATCCTGTTCCTGCTTCTCATGTCCCTGGCTGGAATATTCAACTATTACCTCATCTTCTTCTTCGGAAGCGACTTTGAGAACTACATAAAGACTGTAACCACCACCATCTCCCCTCTGCTCCTCATCCCCTGACTGCTGAACCCTGGGCTGGTTCACCCACCTGATCGATAGCCTCGAGTCATCATAACTCAGCCCCGCAAAGGATTCTGCTGCTCTTTAGCTGTAGATAGCTGTAAATCTCGTGGCCATCTGGGCTCTGCAGCTTCAGTTAACCTTGCTTTTCCGGGAAGAAAACAATTTTATGTCGGCTCCTCCCCTCAAACATGGCAGTGACTCAGGATTTATGATTTGGGTCCGTTCTGCATGTATTCCTGACTTATCCTGCTTTCTGAAGATGCTATTGTGGCCAGATGTATGCTCTCCAAAAATAAAATGCACAGGCAAATTTCAGGAGGGTGGCTCAGCGTGGCAGATATATTTTTTTAATTAACTACTAGTGTTCTTTCCTCAATCTCATTGATGACATTAAAAACCACCATATCTGTCCTGCAGATACTGACTTCTTTAAGATGTTTTATTGATGGAGCATCCGAGTCCCTCTTTGGATTAGTTTGGTATCTTAATTCACTAGCATCAAACACATCATAATATATAACTTAAAAGTGCTGCAATTCCCTTTAAGAATCCAAGAAGATGCCCACTAAATGTTTGTTGAATAAACACATAAGTGAATGGACAAGCTCATGAGTCACTCACTAGCTGTGTGTATTGAATACAACCTACTCCCATTGATTTGTAGTCATCCAGATGGTGTCATCCCAGCAGCCTCTTGGCACAGAATACAGCTTGGAAGATTCAGGGTGCAGTCAGATATCCAAGACACCCCACAGAGCAAATAATAGAAAGGGGAAAGAGCAGGAAAGCAAGGGCCAGAGAGAATAAAAAAGGGCTGAGCTCACTTATAAGAAATCCACTCTTAAAATACATCAGTGCCTTCTTAAAGACCCATCTCTCAACACCATTGCATTGAGGATTAAGTTTTTTACTTTGGGGACACAGTCAAAGCACAGCTGACTCTATATGAACTTGGAATCCTGGACTGGTCTGGCGGTCCAAGCCAAAGCCCCCTGGTTTGATTGCCAACCTCTTCCAGCAGAAATTCCCTTACGCAGCTTCTGCTCTTGGCTATTGCTGGAAGCAGTTGGGTATTTGTGTTCTTTCTGGTGACAAGAAAAGACATGGCAGCTTAAGACCTGGCCCCTTGGTTTACTCATGCTTGGAAGGTAGCACGGTGATCAATGACCCCAAATTACTTGTGACTGAGGGAATTTCCAGGATGTAGTTTTCTATTTTAAAACTGGCATGGGTTTTGGAAAAGCCAAGATGAGTCAGTTACTCTGAAAGTGGCATAGGCCAGCAATGTCCACTGAAGCCTGGGACACCTTAGCTGCCAAAGGTCACACTGTTCAAAGTGACTGTGAAACTCCAGAGGACAGAGGTGGGGTGCAGTGTTTTTCCATCGCGGCTTTGGGGGTGCAGCCATGGTGCATGAGTGGCTGAGGGTAGCGAGGGGTTAAGACAAAAAAATATGTGCTTGTTGGAAAAGAACAGTTTTAGGAATGGGGCTCTTGGATGAACACCCCCTCCTCTAATCGGAGGCAGCATGTGTAGTCATCAAACTCTCCATCTGCTGAGTTCCAGGCCTGGTGAATCCCTGCTCAGTGGCTTCTCCCTGAAGTTCAGTTTTGGCACATGGTAAATTCGGGTAAGAATAATAGAAGTCCAAGGCATGGACATTGTGAGGGTTAATGAGGGAAAACAAATGAAAATGCACAGTGAGTCCTGGATGTAAGTGAGCAGCTACTATCATCTGATTGTGCTACTGCTATGCACCGGGTTCCCATGAAGCCAGGGCTGAAAACGACAGACGTCTGTCATCAGTGCACAGGTCAGAGGTCTGGGTGGCTTCTGTGCCATCTGATCATCCTTGTGCCTGGCTCAGGTGAGACGGACTAGAGCTGCAGTCTAAGCTGAGGCTCCCCATTTCTTCTTGACTCAGTTTAGTTCTGCTCCTGGCTTCTCTGCTTGATCTTGCACAACATGGCAACTCGTGTCCCCCAGAGCTGTAGGGGGGTGTTAGTGGTGATGGTTGTGACCTTCCCCGCCTTTTAAATTAAGTTCCTTAAGCAGGCTAGTCCCATGCAAGGCAAGCTCAGTTCTTTTCTTTAAATAACTTAAAAATGTTGTATAGAATTTTTTCAATGACATTTTGGTTGGCATACAAATGTTTCTTTGAGATATTGTCAGACACTCATATCATCCTGCTTTGCTCTTACCCCTCCCCTGTTAGCATCTTCTGCCACCCTTTGTTCCCTCTTGCTGATTCCCTCCCTCCTCCAAATATGCATTTTTCTCTTTCATATCACAAGCATTTCATTACCTTCTCTTGTTTACCTTCCCTTTAGACCCCTTCCTCCCCTTTCCTAATTCCATTTCTACTTTCATGTCTACATATAATTTAAATCTAGATTCTGCATATGAGAAAAACACCCACTATATTTGTTTTGCTGAGTCTGGCTTATGTTGCTCAACATAATAATCTCCAGTTCCATTTATTTTCCTGAAAATGTAATTTCGTTCTTTACAGCTGAATAAAATTTCCTGTGTACACGAACCACATTTTCTTTATCCATTTACCTGTTGATGGACACATAGACTGGTTTGGTACCTTGACTATTGTGAATAGTGAGTCAATAAAAATGGATGTGTCAGTGTCTCTATGATGTGCTGATTTATCCTTTGGGTATTACCCAGGAGTGGAACAGCTCATCATACGGTAGATCTAGTTTAAGGTTTTGAGGAATCTCCCTACTGATTTCTGTAGTGGATGTACCAGTTTACATTCCCAACAGGAGAATCTAAGGATTCCTCATTCCCCCACATTCTTGCCAGCATTGGTTGTTACTTCTTTTCTGATGGGGGTGAAGGACTATCACAAAGCAGTTTTGATTTGCATTTGCTGATGGCTAAGAGTGTTGGATACCTATTCAATTACTCACTGGCCATTTGTATTTCTTCCTTTGAGAACTGTCTGTCAATTCACTAGCCCACTTATTGATTGGATGTTTGGCTTACTGGTTTTTAATTTTTAGATTTCTTTATAAATTCTAGATATTAATATATCTGATCAGATATATACGTTGGCAGGGAGCCTCTCATTCTATAGATGGTCTTTTGATGCTGCTGATTGTTTCCTTGGCTGGCAGAAGCTCTTTAATTTATTCATTCCCATTTGTCAATTCTTGGATCATTTCCTGTACTATTGGAATCACTTTCAGAAACTCCTCGACTGTGCCTGTATGACTTACCATGTTGTTCGTGTATTTTTCACAGCATTTTCAAAGTTTCGCGTCTTACATTAAGGTCTCTGATCCATTTTGAATTAGCCTTTGTGCACAGTGAGAAATAATCATCTTAGTCTCATTTTTTCATATGTCAATATCCAGTTTTCCCAGGACCATTGTTAAGGATTTTTCTTCCCATGCATGGTTTTGATCAGGTAGTGCAGCTGTGTGGGTTTATTTCTGGATCCTGTATTTTTGTTCAGTTAGTCTACATATCATGTGTGCATGCAATACCATATTGCTTTTAATACTGTAGCTCCATAATATAGTTTGAGATTGGGTATTATGATGCTTCCAGCATTGGTGAGGATTGCTCTGGCTAGTCAGGCTTTTTTTTATATGTATGTGCCTGTTTAAATCTTTGAATTTTTTCTAGTTCTGTGAAGAATATCATTGGAATTTTCATGGGAATTGGATTGAATTTATAGATTGCTTTTATGTTACATTTTACATTTTCCCAATGTATTCCTTAATGACTCTGAATTTCATTGGAATATATGACAGCCTCATCTTTTCTTTTTCTCTTTTTGATTTTCATTATTTTTTTAAAAAATTTGTTTTAAAAAATTTATTTTTAATTCATGATAGTTTTGTATTGAATAGATTGATTTTATGCCATTTTCACCCCTTACTACCTGATCTCCTCACCTCTCCTTTTCCCGCTGCAAATTTTCCCAGCCAGTCTTCCTCCTACTTTCATGTCTTTCTGCATGTGCAGTCCACTGAATTTCACTTATGACCTTCATTTTCATCTTTAATTTTATTAGGCTTTTTTTTCTATTAGATCAGCTAGGATTTGTCGATCTTATTTATTTTTCCAAAGAATCAACTGTTTCTTAGATTTATTCTTATATTGTTCTTTTAGAATTCCTTTCATTAATTTCTGTTCTGATCATTTCTTTTCATTTATTGTTTTTGGGTTTGGCCTTTTTTATTTCTCTAAGACCTTAAAGTATACCATTAGGTTATTTATTTGAGATTTCTCTCTCTCTCTTTCTCTCTCGTAAACATAAGTACTCATAGCTAAACTTAACCCAAAGGTACCAGGTACGTGTGTTTTCATATTTATTTAAATTTAATTTCCTCCCTGAGTCTGTCCATGACTCATAGTTCATTCAAAATTATATTGCTCAGTCTCCAAGCATTTGTGCAGTGTCATGATTGGGTACAGGTTATCAAGTTAACTGTTGAAGATTTGACCTCTGGGCATATTTGTAGAGAATTAGTGGTTGAGTTAAGCCCAGAGCAAACCTGTAAGAGATTGTCTAGCTGATGGGGAAAGCCCAGTCTATGTTAGGTGGCACTAGGCCCTAAACAGGTGAATGACATACTGAGAGTTGGTTAAGGAAGTTAGCATTCTTTTGTACACTTGGTCTGACAAGTAAGGATCGTCCCTCTTTCAGCCATTATGTAGAGATGGTGTGGCCAGTTCCCTTGGTCCTGGTGTTGGTGTGAGCTTTCCTGTCAAACTGGACTGAGAACTGTAACCAGGAATCATAAGAGACAATAAACCCCTTGTTCCCTTAAGCCAGTTGATGGTCATTTATCAGCAACCATGCAGGCGAACTGCAACATGCAGTTTCTGTAATTTTTCTTGCTATCGGCTTCTAGTGTTTGCTCCATTATTTGATTTGATAAGATACAAGAAATTATTTCAATTTTTAAAGACTTTTTTGTGGCCTTGCATGTAATCTATTTTAAAGAAGCTTCCATGGGATATTGAGAAGAATGATATTCTAGATTTGTTGGGTGGAATATTATATAGATATCTGTTGTTTATGTGATATTTAGCTCTGAGGTTTCTTTGTTGATTTTTAGCTTTAATTTCCTACTTGAAGATGAAGTGTTGTATTGAAGTCATCCACTATTATTCTGTCAGGGCATATTTGATTTTTTTTTATGTCCATGAGCACTTGTTTTATAAAATTGGGAGCCCCAATGTTTGGTCTTATATATTTACAGTTGTATATCTTGGGTGATCACTCCCTTTATTAATATGTAGTGATCTTTCTCTTTTCTGACCAATTTTTGGCTTGAAGTCTACTTCAACAGACATTAGAATTGCTTTACTAGCTTGTTTCTAGCTCCTATTTGCTTGACAAATTGAATTCCATCCTTTGACTTTCTTGGTCTGTGCATGTTCTTGCTGATGAGGATAATCCTGTATTTTAATACAGTCACCTGGGCTGCATTCTTTTTTTTATTTATTTATTCATTGTTCACGTGTGTATGTATGTATGTGTGTGTGTGTGTGTGTGTGTGTGTGTGTGTGTGTAGAACCACGGGCGAATTCGGGAACCACCATGGACGCCTCCACCTCCTTGTTTTACTCTGCCCAGGGATTCACAGGCTCTGCCCTACCAGGACCAGAAACGCAGGCCGCCCCCGCTTCCACCCAGTGTCTATACGTGGGGTCTAGGATCGGAACTCAGGACCTTCTGCCTGCAAGGCAGAGGCTTAACCCTTGAGTCACCTTTCCAGCCCCTGGGCTGCATTCTTTTAACTGTAGTTGAAGTCATTCAGGTGCAAGAGTATTACTAAGAGAAGTTTGCTCATTCCAGTAGTTTCATTGGTTATTTTTTGATTGATTTGAATATTGTTTGTTCTTTTCTTTCTCTTCTATTAATAATAGGAGCTGGGTTTATACGATGGATTCCTTTCTAGGTCTTCCTTGTTCATCTATTCTCCTCATGAAATGTGTTCTTTCTTGTGTTTCAACATGAGGCTTCTCTGTATATAACATTACTTTAGGTATCTTCTGCAATGTTGGTATAGTGGTCATGAACTGTGTGGGCAGTTTCCACAAATTTTAAAAGATAGCTTTGATGGATATAGTGTTCTTGGTTGGCAGTTATTTACTTCCATGTCTTGAAATATATCATCCCATGATTCCTGGGTTTGTAGGACCGCTGATGAGAGATTTGTTGTATGTTTCTGCTTGTGTAGATTTATTGGTATTTTCTACTTACACCTTTAAATACTGTTTTTATGTTTCTGTTTTTTATAGCTTGACTACAGTATTTCATGGAAAGTTCTTCTCTGCCTGTGTCTATTTGGGGTTCTTAATCCTCTTTTGTTTGGATGTCCATTTCTTTTTCTAAGTTTGAGAAATGACTTATATGCTTTTTTTTTTTTTTTTTTTTTTTTTTTTTTTTTTTGTCTCAGCTCCTTCCATCCTGTGGATTTTAGGTCTGGTTTCTCGAAAGTATCCTAGAGTTCTTGGAAGTAGGCAGCTTTAGAGAATGGTCTACTTTCTGATCTCAGACCCAAGGAGTATTCTCAATTGACGAGGTCTGCTTCTAGACACCAATGCAGAGCTGCCTTTTCTTATACACTTCACTGCCTGAGCCAAGCCTGCTGTTGCCTGCACTTTTTGACTGGCATCCCTTCTATTTTCCACAGTTGCTGCCCAGGGCTATCTCTCAACCTGAGACATAGCAGTTTAAACTCAGTCTTCCTGAATTGTGATTGCTGTCTGTTCTGAGCAACCCAAGGTGGTTAAAGTTTGAACAATTGGTTTCCTCTAAAGATGGTGCCCATGGGCTGGAGAGATGGCTTAGGGGTTAAGACTGCCTCGCAAGCAGAAGGTACTAAGTTTGGATCCCAGATCCCACCAGGCAGAAATAGCATAGGTCTGTACTTCCAGCCCTGGTAGGCAGAGCCTGGGAAACTCCAGAGCAAAGAGGAGGTAACACAGTCCAGGGTGATTCCTGAAATCACCCTTGGGCCTCCACAGGCACACACTGTGACCTCTGATTCACACACACACACACACACACACACACACACACACACACACAGATGATACCCACTGGCTTCTGAGATGAAGGAACTCTGTTCCCTGCTGACCTATCACCTGCCGGGAAAGTTAACATGTCAACAAGACCCACAACTGGATTTGAAGCTTGTGAAAACTCGCTCTGTGAATTGGTTTGCCGGTGTCTTCACCAGTACTGCCAGGCTTACCTTTCCCATCAGGCTTTTTTGGTTTCCCTTCACCAAGTGGGAGTGGCTTAGCTAGAGTGGTGTTTGGTTTGGCTTATTTCTTTATCCCTGTGTTACCCTTTAGCATCTCCACGTTTCACATCAATTCTATCATTTCGTGACTTTCCAAAGCCTTTCCTCCCTTTCTGTTGAATAGATTCTATTTTTCTCATCCTGACCATTGTCCTGAGCTAGGTCACATGAAGTCTGCCATCTTAACTAGAAGTCAGATCACTTTTGATTAATTGACAGTCAACTGGTTAAGGACCTTAACTCATCTGTAAAATGCCTTCTCTTTTCTCTAGAAGTTGAGCTAATGAAAAGAGTAGAATCATGTTCTAGGTTCTGCTTATGTGCCAAAAAGGACATGGTAAAGTGTTTGGGTTGGGGGGGGTGGTCATTTCAGTATCTCTTTTCTCACTTATCTTCCATTCTCAAAGGAGCCAAATGGAGTCAACGGATGGTGATGTGTGGTTTCTGGACGTATGTGAGTTTGCATGTGTGAGCACCAAGGAAGGAATTTCTTAATGAAGTAGTCTCCTGTTCATTGCAGAACAGGGGCTACTTAACCTTTTCCCTATCTGCATGGGAAAAGCACAATGAAGGAGGAGATGAGGTTGTGAACTCTTGTCTCCCCTCCATACTGATGAACATGGAGTGTTTTAATGGTGAGAGTCAAAACTCTGCACAATTAGATTATAATATTCACTCCTGTTCCACAGTTTTTCCATTTCTCTTAGTCCACGAAGGCTGCTGTTGTAAAACATCATGAGAACAACTTCCATAAATACAAATAACTAAATATATTCTTAAGTACTTGATGAAAGAATGAGATGGGTCATATGGCTGGGTGCCCTTGTTTCTGGGGCCATGTGGTGGGGGCTGTGGTGACCGTGACGGGGAGGCGAGGCTGGAAGCATATTTGGGACGGTGGGCTGACCTGTGCTGTATTAGTTTCTTTTCTCAATGCTGTAAAATACTTGATGAAAGCAACTTAAGGGAGGAAGGGTTTGTTGTGACTCACAATTCAAGAAAGCAATATCCATCGTGGTGGTGAAGGCATGCCCACAAGAGTTTGAGGCAACTGGTCACATTGTTTCTGGAAGCAGAAAGAGAGAGAGGAAGTGGAGTTGAGCAGTAAATCCTCCAAAACCTACCCCCAGAGATCCACTTCCTCCTGTGTAATTCTGTCTTAGAAAAGCTCCACAACCTTTCAGCATACTACCACGAGCTGGCAGCCAAGTATTTCAGACACTTGAAACTCTGAGGGACTTTTCACACTCAAACCACGACAGATGTTCTCAGATTTTAATAAGTAAAACATCAGCTATGGAAGTTGCTTTTAAAAATGCAAATCTTAGTGGCACACCTGAGATAGGATTTGAAGGGTTGGGGACAGAGTCCTGGCAATTCCCATTGCAACGAGGACTTGGGCTTTTCTCAACATGGCTGCCGCAGATTCCTTGACGTCCAGGGCAGCTTTGTTCTAGGCTGTTCACTATGATTCAGCACCTACTAGCCTGTTGAGTGTCTCCAACTAAAGATGTGCTGTGCATGTAGAAACACACACCGGATTTTGAAAATGACAGAAAAAGGTGAGTGAAATTATCATTATGAAGTTTTTGCATTGATCATCGATATGGTAGTATTGTGCATATATAAAGTAAATAACATTCCAGAAGTTTGTTAGAACGAATTTTCCGAGTTCCTTGGCGTTGTCCTTAATGTGGCTAAAGAAAGTTTTAATGACACATGCCGCTGTCAGCGTAGCCCCTCTGGAGAACATGCTGCGCTGTAAGTTCCACAGGAGCTATGCAAGCCTAGACGCTGAAGTAAAGGCTGGACATGATGCTCCGCATTCCCTTGGGGGTTCTTTCTTGTAGACAACAGGGAAAAACGCATCTTTGAAAGCTGCTGCCAACACACTGGTCTTGTCTCAATCGGGAAGATAGTTCTTTGATAGCTTGTTACCACATGATCATGAGAGTGTTTCATTAAGTATTTCTGATCACAGATGTGGCACATTATTAAAACATAATTTTTACTGTCACCCTAGAGGCTAAGGTTATCTGGATACGAGAGAGAAACAGCTTGTGGAACTGGTATAGAAATGAAATTACTGGGAAGCAGTGCACTCAATTGCAGATTGACTGGGGGGTTATTCTTATGAAAATGTTTAGAGAGGACTTTCTCTTCATTTGTGCAGAATTGCTCTCCAAATTAAAAATTTGCCTTGGCACACCAATATGCCAGAATCCCAGGAGAAGCATCACCTCCTGTTTTCTTGCCGTCCTTGCCAAGCCTTAGCTACTGTGCTGCAGGTAGCATGCGGTTGTATGAAGTGTGCGGGCTAAAATGGACCACAGCTGTGCATGTGGGTGCATCCTCATTAGCCTGAAAGAAGTCAGGAGAAACTTCCAAAATATCAGGCAGTCCATTGGAATGAAAATAACTATTTCTTTCTTTTAATTTTTGAAAACAAAGTTTAATGAAAATTTGCCTAAATAGCAAATATGGACTTACTATTTATTAATAGACTGAAGCTGTATCAGCAAAATGAAATAGAAGCCTTCTCGGAATTCAAACTAATAACTTCTCAGTCAATCAGCAAGAAGGTAAAATGAGCATTTGGTGCCCCATTACTTTGATGCATACACATTTGGATATTCAAGGTCAGTACTGTTCTGACCCTGTGGTCACAATGACTGCCTGGAGATGTCTATTTTTACCCGGATCCAGGAGGCCTTGGATGTCAATGCCATCGTGTTCCTCTGTCCTGGCTGCTACCTGAGTGCTCGTCTTGCTCATGAGGGCATCATCTCTCAAAGACTCTACCATCAAAATCTCATGCTGAAGTAGCAACCTTCCAGCTGGTGGTTATTTAGATATAGGGCCTTCAACAGACAAAGCTCTCAAAAAAGAAAAAATGCCCAAATATGCTCCATGACTCCCTTTTGTTCCTTAAAGCCACTTGAAATTGGATGATTCATTTGCTCATGTGAGGATCTTGGGGGAAGATACCATCTGTGCACCAATGAACAGGTCTTCGCTAGATATCTGTCTCTTTGATCTTGAACTTCCTAGCCTGCACACTGTGAAAAATGAATCTGTCTTTGTAGGCCATGTGATAGAGGGTGTTCTATTACAGCAACCTAGTGAGCTAAAATGCTCCCCAATTAAACTTTCCAGTTTATCAGTCAGGGATATATTGAAAGGTTTGACACTATAAGATTTAATTCTGGGAATTTCTAGTTTCAGGTGAAGGAAAAGAGTTGGAGGAAAGTGTGTGTGTGTGTGTGTGTGTGTGTGTGTGTGTGTGTGTGTGTATCCACTGAGAGGAAAAAAAGCCACAGTAGCTCTTTGGCTTTAGCCTTTGAATCACTTGGGTTAATAATGGGCAGTGGCAGAGCTAGCACCTGACCCTCACCTTGTTTTAATCTTCAGTTTCAAAGCTCCTCTGTGCACGGGTTTCTTGCTCTCATTCTTCGCCTGTGGTGGGACTGCTACTGAGAAATTAAATGGGAAAGGCCAGGCAGAGTAGAGAAATGGGTCACTGAGAAGTTGAGAATTATTTGTGCACTTTTCTCGAATGTTCCCCTTTACCTCAGTAAGGGATTCCCAGCTGGTGTATTATTAAACATGGCGAATAAAGTGCTGAGCACAGAACCTGACCTTGATGAAATGCTTTTTTCCTTTTTTTTAAAAGTAACATTATTTATGACTCTTATTACTCTTCTCATTTTGTTTAAAAATGTTTTAATATCGTAGCATCAGCAAAGCTTCTATCGTGGAGAGAGAACTCGGCACTTGCTAAACTCAGATTGGAGAAAGGAGAGTGAACGTCACTGAAGAGAGGCAGGAAATAGGAGAAGAGAAGAGAAGAGAAGAGAGAAAAAAGAAAAGAAAAGAAAAGAAACCACTGTGAAATGTTTAAGTGGCATTGGAAAGCACTGGGGACACAGAATGCAGTGCCGAGGGTCCACACTGACAGAGGGTCCTTGTCTCAGAAGCTGCCTTTTGTTTGGGAGAACAGAGTTGTTCATGAAGAGATGGTCAGCAGTTGACGCCATGGCGGCAAGCCAGCAGCATGGATTCTAGGACCTCAGAGGAAACCTCGTCTGCTGCCAAAAAGTGAGGGAGGCGAAGGACATCACTGATGTCCAAGGAGAAAGACTATGGGTGGGTCTGGGAGTGACTGTGGTTGTAGAGAAATGCTAGGGGGAGGGGTCATGCAGAGCAGATTGTTTTAGCTCCACACATCTTCATTCTGGGGACTGGACCTCACCAGTATTGCAGAATGACTATCTTCTGTGTCAGTTACTTTTCCCATTGCTGTGGTGGAACACCTGACAACCATAACTGAAAAAAGGAAGAATTTCTTCAGTTTCTATAGTTGAGGGGTTGTGGCTGCCAGAGAGGATGGAGTCACCCTGGTCAGAGCTGATCAGGAAGCAGAGAACTCAGGTCAGAGCTAGAATGAATATCACCATCAAAATCTTCCCTTAGCAACTCACTTCTACCACCTAAACCACAGTCTCAAAGGTTCCATAACTTCCCAAAGCAGAACCACCGGATGGGAAACAAGGTTTTGAACACATTGAGCCCACGGGGGGAGATTTCATATTTAAGCCATAGCACCATGGTTTAAAATGTTTATATATATTATAGTACATGTGAATGGACTATGTGATAGAACCATCACTATGTGATGGATGTTTGATATGAAGTTTGAGATCTGAAAGTTGCACCTACTACTTTGCTCTGTAGTTTCCCTCTTCTGTTCTTCTGGGAGACTTTGGTGCAGTGGTCTGAAGGTCTATACTGTGAAGGAGAGCAGGGCGTGCAGGAACCACACAGATAATGAGACTACTCTGCCTGCAGTGAAAACTTTCCCTGAATGAGGAAAAGTCCCCCAGCACAGGTGTGGAGACTTTAGTTTCTGGTCTGTAGGATTTAAGGGATTCACATGTTCACAGAACTGTTGAAAGTGTGTGTGTGTGTGTGTGTGTGTGTGTGTGTGTGTGTGTGTGTGTGTGTGTATGTATGTAAAACAATCCAGTGCTTGAAAAGAAAACATTTAGCAGATTTGTAAAGAAGTTTGGAAGCAAAAACTAGTAATCTATGGGGTAGAGATATGGCTTTGGGGTTTAGCTTCTGCCTCAAAAGCAGGACTTGAGTTTGGATCCCAGATTCCATGTAAAAAACATACTCATGGAAATGGTTGGAAGCCTATACTTCCAGCCCTGGTAGGAGGAGCCTGGGAAACCCTTGAGTAAAGTGAAAAACGAGTAGAGCAATCCAGGATGATTCCTAGGTACCCGAACAAATGAATGAACAAACAAATAAAGCACAACAACAACAACAAAAGAACTAGCAATCTAGAGACAGGGATCCCTCAGGAGGTAGTTGGCAGGTGACAAATTCAATGGTATAAATATAAATGTAATCTATTGCCTCATCGATTACTAAACTTTATTGGGCTGATAGGCTATTTAGGTCCTCTTCCTGCCTCACAGCTCCATGTGTGTCACTCATGAAGCTGCATGCTCAGCTGAAGAAGATAGCCCCTATCGGGACCTCCAAACCTCCAAATAAGCTATCAGTGGTGCAATTTAGTTGCAAGATGATACCCAGACTAAAATGGTGGCTAATGGATGGCATTAGATAGAAGGTGTAACTTTATGAAAGATCAACAAATGTTTGGACTAGATGGAAACAAGGAGAATGTCTGGTTTTGAGTCTCTGGGTGAAAAAAGAACCACAGTACAAATAAGTTTTGATTGTACCTTATTGTATAGTAGGAACAGAAGGTGCTATGCAGGCTGTTGGGAAAGAAAAACTATCAATAGTCTTACCCAGATGTGAATTCTTCAAGCTATAATAACAACTATCCGGGAAGGATGTGCCCATCAGTGCAACAGTGGTGTGAATATTATAGGGGTAAATAATTGTTTTGTGATTAGATTCAAGGTTCCATCTTCAGTATCGAACACATGTCCAGTACTGTAAACCAGACTGAGAACCTGTAGATTGGAAAAGCATGGGTCCTAGGGGGGAACAAATTACTATTGTTTTACTATATGGGCAAGTTATCAAACTGCCTTCTGAACATTTACAGCTTATAACAACTCTTCAACTGAGAAGTTTCTTTTTGCAATGGAAGATGTTTACTACAGGGAATCACAACTGACCAAAGTGCAAAGAATACGTGACTATGGAGTGTTTGAAGTGTTTAGCCCTAAACAGGATTATCTGCTATCAGCCCCAGCTCCAAGACTCAAGGAACATCGCAGCAGATGGGGTGGCAAGAAAGTAAGAACTGGTTGGTAGAGACCAGTACCACTAAATAATGTGTTTTGGATGTGAACAGAGTTGTTGCACCTGTGACTTCACTGCATCTGTGTTTACTTGCACAAGATCTGCACAGAACTGAGCCTGTCAATATTTCTCTATGGAAGGGGAAAGACCTCATAAGGCACGACACCTCCTTGAGGGACTACTTTATGGTTAATGCTAGTTGTGGGAAGGGGAACAACTTCTTCAGTGGGATATCCAATAATACATTGCCCATGCTCCATTAAGTGCTTAGGCGTATGACAGTGTAGGTAACCCTGATGCAACTCAGTGGCCCCCAAACCCAAAAAAGCATTAAAGTAGGAGGCAGACTGATTGGGAAAAAGAGGGTTTTTAATCAGAGAAGGAGAGAGGATGATATTGGATCACAATATGTGGTGAAAATGACTTAAATTCCTAGCATTTGCCTGTGAATAAGGAAAAAAAAAAACCATTCCACACGTCTTATTACACTTAGTTCTTCAATAAACCAAGCGAGTGCATAATATTAACATCCTCATTTTACAAGAGAGAGATTGGTATAAGGTAAAAAATCTAGGAACTAGCATTATCTACTATCTGGGATCCAAATTCAAGTCTACCATATGTAAGTCATGTAATGAATCGACCTTAGCAGGTAAATTCATGAATTTACCCTCTTGCCTTTTTGGAAGGTCTATGACAGTTCTGAACTGCTTCAGGTATGTGAGAGTTAGCATGTCCTTAAACCTTCTTAATGAAGCAACTGTTGAAATAAATTGAGTTCTGCCATGGATATAGGCATTGTATTTGTGAAAGGATTTTGCTATGTGATTCAAGTTAACATCTTAGAACTTAAAACCAGATTGGTCTTGAATTTACAGTTTTCTTGCCTCCATCTTTCAAGTGTTGTGATTATAAGCATGTGCCACAGAGACTTTTTTTTCTATAAAGCAAGGTCCAAGATAATTCATAGAACTATGAGGCAGAGGATTAACCCCTGAGCCACCTGTCCAGCCCCGGATTTCATCTCCTGATGAAAGATCAGTTGGGGTAGAATCCTGAAACCCTAGACCAAGCATGTATCAACCAAAAATCTTCTTATCAATAGCTGGTCCCAAACTGCCTGTGAACAACATCAAATTGCTATTCTCCCTGGCTTGGCAACAAACCTCACTGAGTTTATGTTCCCTGTCCATGCATGTGAAAGGAACTCCTTGACAATAGTTTGTAACTATACTTTAAATTTCATCCCTGGGCATCTGCTTCTAATATCATTGTACTGACTAGCAAGTGTCCCATTTCACCAATCAAAACCCATTTCTGACATTCACATGCTAGCTTTCAAAGTCTTGGCTGTTGGAAGTGCTGATGTCTTACCAATAAGAAGCCAGGCAACCACTTTGAATGGATGAAATTCTATCAGAGCAACTAAATATTCCTGGAGTTGAGACTTCAACTAACGAAAACTCATAATTATGTTCTTCTTGATGTCCAACTATATAAAAGTAAATCATGAACATTATAAAGCAAACTTGTATTCTTAGCAGTATTCTACGAAACCAATAATAGATACTGTTCTTTTGAATTGATACAATAAACTATAAAATACCCATATTATTTTCTTACTAGGGTATCTTATTCTTATAGTCTAGGACAATAACCAGTGACCTCAGAATGACAACTTTTATTATGAGCTAGGAATCTTGCCAAGTGTTAAGATATATCAACTTCTTTAATCTTTAAAACCAACTCGACATCCAGTCTTCATTCATTTACTTTAACAATACACCCGAGTCTGTGTTCGTTGAAAGAAAAGAGGTTTATTTTGGTTTACAGATCTGGAGATGAAGTCAGCTGACTATATCTGGAAAAAGTCTCATGCTGTGACACAATGGCAGATTACATCAAACGAAAGAAGAGCTTGATGTAAAAAAGTCTATAGCTCAAAGTGAAGAGATCAAACATGTGGGGTGATTTCATGTATAACAACTCGCTCTTACATTAAGAAACTTTCTGTTGTTGTAAGGCTTAACCCACTCTCCTGAGAAAGGCATCAATCGCTGCTGGAAATGGTGTTCCTATGACCTAATCAGCTTCTATTAGGTCTTATAACCCAGGTTCCATGACCTCTGAATGCCCTTACATTAGAGACCAAGCTTCCAGCTAATGGAACGTTCGAGAAGAAGCTACAGCCAAACTATAGCAGCCAGGCACCATTCATTCTAGAGAGCAAATAATTTGCCACAGATCACATGTCTAGGAACCAGTAGCTATGGGCTCAGAACTGTGTATATATGAACATCCCCGCCATTCACGCTGCTTCAGCCAGTGGTTGGGGGAGAGCTGTAGTCAGGTTCCATGACTTTATTTTCTTTTTCCTTTTTTTTTTGTGGGTAAGTGTGTGTGCGTGTGCATATTTGCATGTGTGCATGCACATATGTGCCTATGCGTGTGGAGACTTGAGGTGATATTGGGGCCTGTCATGGTTTGAAATGTGTCCCCCACAGCCTTATGTGTTTGGGAAGGTCATGGCACCTTTGAGAGGTAGAGTTTTGCTGAAGGAAGGCAGTCACAAGGGGTGAGCCTTGAGGGGGATTAGTATCACCCTACCTCCAGGAGAAGTCTGCCTTTGCAGCAAGCAGTCTCCAAGATGTCTGCAGTGACGTAGCCTCCTCCAGCTTGGCCACCTCTGCCTTGAGAGACTGTATCTCCCCTCTAAAACTGTAAGCTGAATAAATCTCTTCTCCCTTAAGTTGCTTGACTTTGAGTTCCCTCTCACAGCAATAGTTAAGAGTAACTGTTACAGGACCCATCCTCAATCACTCACTTTATGCTTTCAAGACTGGGTCTGTAATTAAACCCTGTGCTCACCTATAGGGCTAGTCTGGCTAGTAGTTAGTTAGTGTGCATTGGGGATTCCCAGGCTGCCTTCTGGGGCTAGACTTGTAGGCAGGTTGCCGTTCCCACCTGTCGTTTTGCATAGGATCTGGGGATACAAACTCAGGTCCTTTTGCTTGCCTGGCAGACACTGTAACAGCCGAACCGTCTCCTCAGCCCCAGCCTCTGTGACTTTTATCAGACTCTTAAAGATTGGCAGCACCCGTGAAGTCCTTGGAACACTTGCCGCCTCATTTGGCAGCTGCCTATCAGAAGTCATCAGAAGTCGTCCTCCCAACCGGGGCCTGAAGCAAGATGTTTAAATTCCTCTTATGCATCTTGAGCTGGGTCTGTTAATCTCAAACACAACAGCATTGTCCTAATTCGTGGAAGACATGTCTGCACATCAGGTAAGAAAAATTACATTTCTAAGAAATCAATTGATCTTGTAGATCTGTCCTTTATTTTTCTGAATTTCCTGCTTGAGAATGGAGTCAAGGAGAGCCAGAAGAACTCCACACAGTGACATATAACAACACAGGCCTTTCCCTTTGCTTGTCTATTTAAGAAATGAGCCTTTAAGGAATTTCTCAGATAATTCTTGGCAAACCTTCAGGACTCGTAATTCTGTGTTCCTTTGCTATTTGAAAAAGTGGCCCAGCCCCACATGATGCGCACCAGAGCAGAATGACTGTGTTCCTGTTGGCTTTGGTGTGGTGCTGACAGAAAAGGCAATTGAAATATCAAACTAACAAGGCAGAGGAAGTGGACGCCTTCTTAAAATACTTTGCTTCTAGCTTCCTTCTGAGGTGTCTGAGTTTTCACAGAATAGTATTTTTAGAACAAGTACAGAATGGCTTCTCTTATCCCTCAAGCTATTTGCATATATCTTAGTGTTTTTACTATTGAAATAAGTTGAAACATATTCCACCCACCTGTGCCCAGAAATCCACTTGAAAGACTGCGCAGCTCCTACTTTAGAAATTAGGTTGAAACAAGCAATAGCCTGGCTGGGCTTCTAGGGTCATGCGCCTCTTTCATGCCGGGAGTCAGGCAAGGATGTGCTATGCAGAAACCTGTGAGCTCTCCATCATAACGCTCGGGTGTGAAGAAATGAGACATTTCAGGTTACTGTATTAGAACGGAGGGAGAAATTCATGTGGAAATTGATTTTTTCCAAATCCTCGACATTTCATATGTAAAGCCCCTTATAATTTGCAGGGAGGTATCATCTGGGAGCTCACAACTGGGAAGAGACATCAGGATACATTAACTCCATGTTGGTTCTGATTTAATTTCTACCTCTGATCCTGATGGAAGCTTAATCTTGAGGCTGAACATCAAGAAAAACCTTCCTCTACTAAAGCAGGTCGCCAGTGTGCCCTGAGGCACTTCTTTAGATGTTGGCATAGGGTCTCATGATGACTCATTTACATACTTTTGTGGAACCCTCCATCTCTTTGGAATCCCACGTTCCCTCTACACAACTGTAAAGCATACAAAAGGAGATATCTCTGGCTACAGATCAGTGACAGGGACTTTCAGCGTGAATGGTTCCCTCTTTTCAGATTTTATGTCTTGCAACATGATCTCACTGTGTAATTTCAGGTTCGTGAGCTTGGGAGACTCTTCCCTGCTCCATGTACTTCCACCCACCCAGGGCTGGGATTGTAAGTGGGTTCCCTCATTATCTAAATAGTTCATTTTCTCCGCTTCAGAGGCCGGAGACCTTTGTCTATTTTGCTGTGTCTCAAGTCCTGGGAGTTCTGCCTGACACACAGCAGGTACTTAGAAGCCATATTACATGTCAGTTTCTTGCCTGGAATATTGAGTAACTCTCCTACTGATTTTCTCAACCCTGCTACTGTTGACATTTGAGGCCAACTGTCAGCTTGAAGAGATGTGGGATCCCCTGGGACACAGGTCTTTGGCTGTGCCTATGGAGGATTATCTTGATTAGGTGAGTTGGAGTGGAACACCTGCCGGTTGTAGGTGGCACCATTCCCTGGGATGGGATCTTGGACTGTATATGAAGAAACTGAGCCGAATGCAAGCATTTATTGCTCTCTGCTTCTTTAATTGTAGATGTGTTGCAACCAGCTGCTTCAAATTTCTTCTGCCACCTTGATTAACTCACGGAACTGAACTGTATCCTTGAGCTGTGAGCCAAAAGAAACCCTGTTTTCCTTAAGTGGCTTTTGTTGGGGTCTTTTATCACTGCATTAGAAAACAAACAAACAAAAAAAACCAAGATGCTACATCACTTTGCCGTGGGTTGTCCTCTAAACTGCAGACTGTCTGCAGCAATCTGCAGGGCTATGGTTTGAATGTGTCTCTCAAAAGTTCACATGTTCATCCACAGCTCAATTCCTCAGTACAAGTACTGGGAAGTGGACCCAAATGGGGAGTGTGCTTTGGAATGTGGGGTGGAGCCTTCATGAATGGATCAAGTCTTTTCTCAAATGATTGCTTTCTTGTTCTCATGAAACTTTGATCATCATGGAGGAAATGAGTTGTAAGGTGAATCTGCCCTTGTGTCTGTCATCTTTCATGTGTTCTCTGGCCTTTCTACTTTCATGAGTCAATTACAATGAAGTCTTTGCTAGACAAGGCTGCTTGATCCTGCTCTTCTCAGTCCAAGACTGTGAACTACTTGGCCTCACCCATTACCTTCAGGTTCCATTACTATTCTGTTTTAGCAGCGAAAATGGATGAAGACACCTGGCTCTTCAAGAGGCCAGCGCACTTACTACTTACCAAGGTAGCAAAACTCAAAACTGTCTCCAGCCAGACATTTCCAAACATCCACTACATGACAGAGCCATCGCCATAACTGACCCACTTACTTTCATGCTTGGGTTCCATGGCCTTTTACTGTTACAGGGACACTCTATGTATGTATCACTGACCTAAGGTAAAATCCAAGTACACAACGATGTTTCTCTCCACCTTCAACCTGGGCCCTCCCCACTTGGATGTTTGAGACTCACTCCTTGCATATACATGGGATATGCCAAGAACCTTCCTGTCTTGGACCTCATACTTTGCTGCCTTTGTTCCCAGACATCTACTGAGCCTCTCTGAGAAGCCGTTGCTCACCGCCTCCTCCATAAAGCGACCTCCTCTTCTCTCCAGTCCTACGCCTTATCTGCTCCGCTTCCTCTATGGCAGACAAATGTACTCCAAGCAGAGCATGTCGGGACTCAAGTGCTTACAGAATGGCACGTGGAGGGGTCAGTATATAAGCAAGGTAACCAGTTACTGAGGGTATCAATAGCCTCCTGTGTTGACTCTCTTTCACTGTCTCTTGATTCATGTCAAATCATAGTGAGTCCTGTTTCTTCCTAACACTGAAGGTATAACCAGAACTCAGCAAACCATATCAGGCAAGTCAGTATAAAAAAACCAAAAGCATCATAAGGAGTATCTTCTAGAAAACTCTCTGGACCTAGGTCCTTTTAGGCACTAGGATTTTGACTTAGTCCATGATACACTATGTCTTGAGCAGTGTGAAAACCTGCACTTCATGGCTTGGCCCATGTGATCAGGAGCTTCTGTCCTTGTCTGTAAGCTGGGATGTCACCGAGACAGAATTCACATGAAAAGTGCCAGGTATGCAGTAAGTGCAGAGGAAATGTCCGTGGCTGTTGTGAGATACACCGTCATCAAGAGAACTCAGACCCGATGACCCCACGGAGCTCTGAAAAGTTCTACGGCAGACTCCCTGGGCCATTCTTCTTTTATTGACACTATTGACTGCCTGTCGTGTCCCACACTGCTCTAGGAAATGGTGGTGAGAAGAGAACACTCCAGAGCTTCCATTCCACTTCGAGGATACAGAGTGACCCAAAGAAGGCATGAAGTGGCAGCAACAGGTATCGCCACAAAAATCACACAGGTGTTGTGGATGGGAGAGCTAGAGGGGCTGTTTTAGGTTTCATGATCAGTAAGAGTTGTTTTAAATGGCACTTTCAAGCTGTTGCTGAAATGACAGAAGGCAGGGGCCTGGATTTTCTAGGTCAGGGACAGCTAAGTTAGAGCCTTGTGTGATTGATACTTTTAAGGGGCAGAGAAAAAGCACCCTAAGTAGCATTTTCACGTGTGGAAGTGGGAGGGCACAGTGGGAAGATGGATGTCATGAAATGCAGAATATGGAGGTGAGTTTCCATTGTCTAATGGGATGCAGAGTTTCTGGAGGGTTTAAGGCAGGGACATGGCACTCTATCAAGGCCATGGTGGGGCGCGGACTCCAGAAGTGCAAGCATTAAAAAGACGACAGTTGCAGGAGAGAACCAGTGATGCATGTGAGAGGCGGGTGGTGTGGCAGTGCCTCTGCCATGACATCATGCTTGGGCTTGGTTGTCAGTCTCCATGGACACAAGGCTCACACACCAACCAGGGTGGGGCTGGGTAATCACCCAGACTGTTCCTGCCTCAGGAAGATAGCTTTTTCAGCCATCTTGTCCATTTTTGCTCTATGTAAACTTACAATATGATGCAAGCAGGAGGGAAAGGTGAAGCAGGATTGTTTTAATATCTAGAATTTTCTTCTACCACTCCTGGACATGTCAAGGAAACGAGCCACCTTTCCCAGGCGGCTGCCGAAGATGGCGGAGGGGCAGGTCTTAGTGCTGACGGCTGAGGCCATCTCCTAGGCGGCCTGGTGGCCATTGTGGCCAAGCAGGTGCTGCTGGGCTGGAAGGTGGTGTTTGTGCTGTGCGAGAGCATCAACATTTCTGGCAATTTCTACAGAAACAAGCTAAAGTACTTGGCCTTCCTCTGCAGGCGGATGCACACCAACCCTTCCCGTGGGCCTTACCACTTCAGGGTCCCCAGCCGCATCTTTCGGCGCACTGTACAAGGCACGTTACCCCAGGAGACAAGCAAGGCCAGGCCGCCCTGGGACGCTTCAAGTGGTCCACGGGATCCCTCCGCTCTATGACAAGAAAAAGTGGATGTTGGTTCTGTTTGCGGGCACATTTGTACCTCTGTTCGCCAAATATCCCTTCATGGTTACCAAATGTCATAGGATCCCTGTTCAGGTGCCAAATGTTGCGGGAACTACTGTCCCAGGTATTTGCAGAGTTCTTGTGTTCCCAGTCGAAGACTGAAACCAGAACACGTGTAGAGGATTAAGGCAGAGTGTATTAGAGGAGAGAAAGATTGAAACTCACAGACTCCACACGTGGAGTGTCATGAGGGGCTAGGACGCCCCGAGAACTCATGGACTCCAGGCATGGAATCCACGAGAAGCAGGCAGCTAGAAACGGACTCAAGGCACTTCGAGTGCATTGAGGGGCCAGCGCCGATGATGGCTGCTAGGGTCAACTTTAGATAAACTAGGGAAAAATGGCCTTTTCCCATTTGTTAGGCAAGCCTAGGAAAAATGGCTTTTCTTCATTGTTTAGCTCATATTGGGGTCCATCCCAATTGATCTTAGGTCCAAATGGAGCTGGAGATTAAGTTGTTTCTTTGATGGGCTTAGCTTAGCTCATCTCCATATCCTGTCATAGGAAAGTTGGCCATCTTATCTCTGGGAGGACTGGAGTCAGTTCCTCAGCAGGGGTGTTCCTTTGGGGAGATCCCAGCAGTGAGGATGGTCTTCTGGGAATTTCAAAGACCCCCAAAGACCTTTAGAGACCTTCCCAGCAGCAGCTGTTCTAATCCTGCCTCAGTTCCTGCTGCCCTCAGGGTTATGCAGCTGAAGCCTACCAGAAAGTTTGCTTACTTGGGGCGTCTGGCTTAGGAGGTCGGTTGGAAGTAACAGGTGGGGACTGCTACCCTGGAGGAGAAGCAGAAGGAGAAAGACAAGATTCACTATGCAGGAAGAAGCTGCTCATGAGACTTTGGAAACAGGCAGAAAAGAAGGTGGAAAAGTGCCCTGCGCAATGTCCAACACACTATTGACCTCACAAAGTCTAGCATCGGCTAAAGGCACCAAGATCCTTGGAGGCAAGGGACTGACAGCCACAGTAGTGTTCCTTTGCTTAAGGGGAACACAGGAAAGGTTCAGGGAAATGCCACTGGGTCCTTGTACGTCATCGGAGAGGAGGACCCAGAGGAGAGTTAGGCATGCACAAGAAAGGACTCTCTGGGAATTTTGGGGGGAGGCACTGGGAGACGGGGAGGGGGGGAGGAGGAGGGGGGGAGGGAACTGGCCACCTATTAAGTTTGTATGAGTGGAAATAATAATAAAAAATGTTAAAAATTTTTTTAAAAAAGGTGGAAAAGATCAGCAAGTTTACGGAGGTCCTCAAGACCCCTGGACTCTTGGTATGAATCTGATAAAGACTATTTGTGCCTCACATCCAACAAACAAACAAACATAAACAAGCCACAATGGTTTGAATCTAAAGGGTGGCACCCACCTGTTCTTTCAGCACTTGGGAGACAGATGCAGAGAAGGGTCTTGAGTTCAAGACCAACCCAAGCTACATAGCGAGTTTGAGACCAGTCTAAGCTATGAGGTCCTGTCTCAAAAAAGCAAACAAAGACAACAAACAGGAAGGGGAAAAAAAATCTCGAACATAATCAAAATGCTCCCGTGCTGACGACAGACTATGTTCCTGTCAGCTTCTCCACAGCAAGTAGCTAAGCGTGACTCATGTGTATTTTAAGAATCTTGGAAAGAACACACAGACCTACCTCAAAGGTAAAGCACAGAAGGGGACCCTGTGCTCCATTCTGCAAGTCACATTGTGAATGAAGCCATATGTTTCACATTAAAAAAAGCAGTCCCCAGCTTGCATGAGCTTCCTTTCATATCCAGTGGACTGAAAGCCAGAGGTTGTTTTTCTTTGTTGCTCTAATTTACACTGCTATTTATAGACTCGCCAATATTCTGTACTTAGAATACTTTCCATTATGCAGGAAAGAGGCCAAATGTGGTTGCTACAAGTCTCTTTCCTGCTGAGAGGTAAACCTGAAAGCTTCATACCCGATGATAGGACATGGGTCTCTGCAGCAGTGGGTTGATACACATCAGTGTCTCACCCCTGTTTGTCTATGCAAGATCTCTCACTGGCTTAGGGTTGTCAGAGCAAACATATGGCAATTTTAGGGATAAGATGAATGACTTCTTAGCATAAGAATGTCTCAAATAGTTCATGGGCAGGCATTCATTATGTATCTGAAATTCAAATTTCACTGGGTATTTTTATTTGCTAAAGCGTCCATCCCCACTCTGGTTGGAGATGTGTGGGAAGCATTCCCAGCAGCAAGGGCAATTTAGGCAATGAATCTCTGGCTTTTCTGGTTTCTATCTCCTCTACACTACTGGATTTGTCAACATATAACAAGAAGGTATTGTCACTGGAGTGAGCAGCTGTACCTACTTCATTAGTATCTTGATTAGACTCTGGCGACTCTGTTTAGGACTTTGTGTCCTTTCTCTTGCCCTGTAGTAGAAACAATGATCTGTTCACACATCTACCCATTCACCCACTTGCCAATTAACCATTCATACCCTATGTCCATTGATCCATCCACCCATCCACAAAGAGCTATACAACACCTCTTTCCGAGAATGTGTCATGCAAATGATTCATATTCTGCATTGGAGCACTTTTTGGGGAGTGTTTCTAGACCACAGGAAGCAACTGTCATGATGAGCAGAGTAGCTCTCACCCCAGCATCTCTGGAGCTGTCTGACGCTAGCTGCCAACCTCAGATGTCATCAGTTGCTTGGAAACCAATGACTATTTCTGACAGGAAATAGTACAGGAAAGTCCAAAGATACACAGGACTCTCCCTATGTACCAACTGCCAAGGCTAATTGTGAAGACAAATGCACCTAACAATGCATGCAATCACACTTTAAGTTTATTCCTTATTTAGGTTATAGTTGTGAGTCAGGGATAATTGAGACCTCAACATATTCTCCAGGGAATTCAGGCTGGCAGTGGCTCTGTCATCTTCACTAGGTTACTTCTTTTTAATAATTCTTTTTGTGCATGCACGTGTGTGTGTGTGTGTGTGTGTGTGTGTGTGTATGCACACATGCATGTATGTACAAAAAGGTACTTGAGTATGTGTGCCTGTGGAAGCCCAAGTGCAATATTGGGAATCATCCCGGATTGTTCTTCCTCCTTATTGCTTTGTTCTGGGGTTTCCCAGGCTCTGCCTTCCAGGGTCAGAATTACAAGCTACCACCATATCTGGTTGGCATTTTTCCATGGAATCTGGAGATCCCAACCCAGGTCTTTTTTGCTCGTGAGACAAAGGCCTTAACCCTGAACCGTCTCCCACTAGGTTACTTCTAAGAACTCCTAGCCAGGCAGAAAAGATGGGGGTGTGGTTGTACATACAGAGATTGAGTCCAGTCTTGGAAGTGATCCTCAATTTGCCGAGCTTCAGTTTCCTCTATTTACAAAATATCCTACTGACTCAAAGGCAACTGGGAAAATCCTGAATCCTAAGTCATGCCTCTTCTTCACCTGCTGGATGGCATGGCTGCCATTCCTCTGTGTCATAGGTGAGTGGTTACTTCTAGGCAGGGAGTCCTGCTGGGTGGCTGCCATCTTTCCCCAGGATCCTGTGCAGATGCTCAAAAAACGTGTTTGGAGGAAATGGAAGCAGAGCTCTTTGAGCATGACTGTGCCGGAAATAGTCCACCTGTAAAGGTGTTCCATGCCAGGTTGCAACCACAGGTGTTTTAGACTTCTAGACAGCAGTCTAGACAGTGTCCTGGAGCCTGGCCTTGGCTATTGGGTTCCTGGCTGCTTGAAGGCACCCTGCTGTTGCCATGGGAACTGGCCACTCACAAAGCTTTCTTTTTGGGAGGCCTCAGAACTCTACCCCCACTGCCACTGCCAGCACCACCTCCGATGCTGCTGCTGGAACTGCCTAAGTGCCTGTGCCCCCTTTATATCTAGCAGAGCACTTGGGGCACACAGAGAGGACTGGGCTACCGGAGCATTTGCTCCATCTTTGGCAGGATGTTTGGATGCCTGGGTCACTGTGTACTGGGCATGTAGTGGGGGAGACATGGGCCTTGAGGCATTGTCAGAGAGGATTAATCTCATAGACCTATGGATATTCTGTAAACATTCATCCAGTTTTAGGTTCCTTGGACTCATGAAAAGAAAAGATTGGGATGTTTCTCTGATACTAGATGAATCCTCCTTTTTTGTCCACCCTGTCTACCCTATGTCCCCATGAGCCATCTCATGTGCTGGCCTGGAGACTAAAGCTGGAATGTTCTGAAGAACCGGAAGTTTTGCATTTGCTCTGGGTGTACATGAGAAGGAAATTCTCTTTTTGTCCCTTGTGATGGTTAGTCTCCATTATCAACTTGACACTTGGGGTGGGCCTCCGGGTACACCTATGAGGAATTGTCCAGCTAAGTCAAGCCTCTGAGAAGCCCATAGGACACTGTCTTGATTGCATAATTCCACAGTGGGTGGGGCCATGCCCTGCATGGGTAGGTAGAGATGGAGAGAGCTAGTTGGGCGAGCTAGCAAGCAAACAAGCAACCATGCATACATTGGTCATTGCCCTCTGTTCTTGCTGTGGATGTGATAGGACCAGTTCCCTTAACCCTGATACATCTCTCTCCTGCCATGATGGACCTATAACCTGAAATTGTAAGGCGCATACAACCCTTCATTTCTGTTTGTTGCTTGAATCAGGTTATTGTAGCAATGAATTATGAAACTAAACACCTGTCTCTTGTCCTTCTCTGGATCGGGAGCTGCATAATGTGTTCTTACGTGTAAAGGACAAGCTGTCTCTTCCTCTATGTAATCTGTTCTAACTTCCTGTTCCCTTGAGATGTGGCCACTGTCTGTTTTAGCCTTAAAAGCCCGCCTTCCTGGAAATATATCATCACAGGGCAAACTCAGGACAGAGATCTCTGGGCCAATCAGATAGGACTTCAGGCAGAAGGCTGGCTGTGGAGTCAGACTTGGCCAACTCAGAGTTGATTTCTATCCTTCTTAAGGGCACTGGAATTAACATACATCTTCTGTTTGCTTCCTTACCTCAAACTCATATAGGAAAAACAAATACTTGTCTTAGTGGGTTGGGAAGAACATAAATTCTTTCACTTTAACATGGGATGTGCTAAATCAATAATCATTTTCTTTTGGTAGGCTTTTTTATTATTTATTCAATTGTGCATGTGCGTGCGTGTGTATGTATGTGTGTGTGTGTAGAACCACGGGTGAATTCAGGAACCACCATGGACCGCCTCCACCTCCTCCTCGTTTACTCTGCCCCGGGATTCACAGGCTCCACCCTACCAGGACCAGAAACACAGCCCCCCCCCACCGCTTCCGGCCCCCCCCCCCGCTTCCCCCCCGCTTCCACCCCCTTTCCCCCCTGCTTCTGCCCAGTGTCTATACATGGGGTGTAGGATCTGAACTCAGGACCTTCTGCCTGCAAGGCAGAGACTTAACCCCCGAGTCACCTCTCCAGCCCCTTGGTAGGCTTTTTAACAGTCACTATATAATTAATAAAGCTCAAATTGTATTGAGCGTTCATATCCAATGCTGAAGGTCCAGAGGAGTAGCACTGTAGTGCCCTGGAGTGGCTGGGGACATCTTACAGTTCTCATAATGGCTTACAGAGAAAGGGATCTTCTCCCTTTCCATCCACTGTGGGTCATGCATGTGGGGAGGAGGTGTGGCACAGTGAGAAAGCTACTGAGTAGCAGGAGAACTTGCCATGGACGAAGCATTATCTGGCCTATGCCTTCAGCCCAGTTCATGAGGGAAGAACCTGAAGATGAGAGCCTTAAGGCATTTTGGAACAGGCGGCTGGGTTGCCTTAGAGGAAGCTACAGGCATTTGAGAAGTCTCAGGAAGTTCTGGAACATTCTAGTCTGTCTTGGAATGCACTTATGTGTGCAAAGTCAGGAGACAGGGGAAGCATCCAGGATTCTGTCAATGAGGAACACTGAGGGGAGTCAATTTGTGTAGTGTCTAGAGCAATCTTGTAGCTGCCTGCAGAGGTCAGTCTCTCTACAATGAAGACTCCAGATGAAATGAACTTCCTCCCAGGGAGCAGCCAGTATGGGCTCTCCTGTGAGCTCTTTCCTAGAAAGTTTGACCATTCTCTGTGGAGTCAGGCCTATCCTCTTCTCCCTCTGCATGGCATGTCCTCCCGGAGGTCACAGTGTATGTGGCAGCTGTGCAAAGCTTTTCTTCCACGCACAGGAATTACTGTTTCTTTTTCAAAAAATTAATTACTTTTTGGCATGTGTAGGTGTGTGTGTGTGTGTGTGTGTGTGTGTGTGTGTGTAGGAAAGGGCACTGTGTGTGCCTTTGGAAGCCCAAGGTTGACTTTGAGGATTCCTCTGGATTCCTCTGCCTCCTTGCTGTTTTGTTCTGGGGCTTCCAGGCTCTGCTTTTCCCAGCCAAGGAAGTATAGTCCGCCACCATTTCCACCTGGTATTTCTACTTGTGACCTGGGATCCAAACTTAAGTCCTTTTGCTTGAATAGCAAAGGCTTTAAACAACCCCTGAGCTCTCTCCCCAGCCCCATGCTTTTTGATTTCTGAATTGTGACAAGGCTCCTAAAAGCAAGCTCTGTATGCAGAGTTCACACTATTGATGATGCTAGGGAGCAGGGTTAGCGACGGGAAGGTCTCTAACCACTCAAGAGCGCTGCATCCCTCTGGACCAGTGGCTCTGTCTATGGTGCTGTAACACACAGACTTGTAAAATACAATTTCAGTTTTAGGAAACAGCTAGATCTGGGGTTGCTGCCTGGTCTACCACACAGAGCAGCAGAGAACTATTGAATACCAGCCACACTTCCCTCCCTAGAGATGTGTGAAGAGGCAGCTTGTTAACAAGGGCAGGACTGGTCTATTGTCCTGTGGGGAGCAGAGCAAATGTTCTGCCTCCACTTCACGGCTGAGCTGTTTTTCTGCCACTCGCTCTGCAGGGGACTGAATGTCATCGCTTGAGCTTCAGTGTTGCCCTCTACCTCAGGGACCACTGTTTAGTGACAATGACCTGCCAGCATTTAAAATTTGAGCTCAGAAAGGCTGCAGCATCTTTAACAGCTGCATCTCACTAGGACTCCATCTTGCCAAAGTGGCCCTGGCAGCACGCAGAGGGTGGCACCGTGTGTCTTGTGCGTTTTAATGCATGCTTCGAGTGCTTAATGTATGCTTCGAGTCTTAATAAGTATCATAAATTCCTAAACAGAAACAAAAGAAACTCCAGGTTCCAAAAGCATGGGCTTGCGCTGTAGATGGAACGATCAGGCAGATCTGCCACGGAGGGCAGGATACACCCAGGTGATCGCATGTCATTGCTGGTTTGTCATGAAGCTTCAGTACAGCTGGGAAACTGACATGGCCGCACCAAATGCAGAGACAGCAAAGTTGATCTGCAGTGTGCAGATGTGGACAGTGTGTCAGTGAACAAGGGGGCTGCTAGGACACAGATAGGTCATGATCTGGGCTGGGAGAGGTCCTGAGATAGGTTTGGTTTGATGCTCTACCCCTTCTTGCCACCCCAGCAGGACTTGTGTATAACACTGGCGCATACCCACAGAGCCCTAAGGTCAGATGTGGGGCTGCCAAGCCTCCACACTAGCGCAGGGAACTCCTCAGAACTGTGTCTGCCTGCCCCTCTCCTGGGGCCTGCCAGAGACCCTAGCAAGGCTTCTGGATCTCATTAGGAAGCAGTTGCCTGCAGTCTGGCCTCCAAGTGGGCCTGGTTTCCATCACTTGACTGTTGATTTGGCTGTAATCAGCAGCAGATAGCACATTCCAGGTCTGTGATTTAAGAAAAAGGCATAGTTTCGCCTGTAGCCAAGGAGGTCATCTACTCAGAGCTGCACAGGGCTTTCTGGAGTTCAGCAGCGTCCCTCCTTCTGTCTGCAGCTGGCTGTACATGCAACTTTGATTGCAGAGGCAGGCGGGTAGAATTTTGGGAGGGCACATTATGGGGGAGGGGAGCCTAATCTGGGTCTGCCTCAAAGCCTGAAAATGCAGGCAGATGAATATACACTGTGTTATTTGTGGTGACAGCCCCCAGGGGGTCTTTGGGCTCTGCATCTTTATTGGAAACACCCAATAAACTGCTGGCGGGGAGGTTCCCTGTTGTTTTAGTGCTGGGCCTTAAAGGTTGTCTCCTTCAGGCTGGGAAGTCTCCTTGACCTTCCGGCTTGCAGTCCCACAACAAACCTGGCTTCCCAGCCTCCACCCACATAAGCAGCCTGCGTTGGGAGACCCAGATTGCTCCTTGTGAGGGTGTCATCCCTCTATCCAGGCACCATTCTCTGTACACTGCGGATACACTGAGCACTTTGTACACCGTGGGATCAGTCGTGCCAGCCAGCCCACCCACTCACCTACAGGAGACTTTCAAAGCCACGTGCCTATGGTTCCAAGGGTAATGTGGGTGAAAAGGTAAAGCCATTTTGGAGCAAAAAGTTTCAGCATTGTTTTGGGTTGGACCAATCTTGGAAAGAATAGCCAGGTTCCTGACGATCAAGGTATGAAGAAGTAGCATTTCTGTGGATTAGGTAAGCGGAAAATTGAGGCCTTTGTGTTAAGTAGCTGTTGTTGCACAAGGCTGGCGTCACTGGGTGCCTTGATGGCGGAGCATATCAGAGACCAATGGACATGCACAGAGGACCAGAGCTGGCTGTAGTGGCCAGTGACAAAGGGCTGACCAGGGCTGGCTTCTGGCCTTTGGGAATCTGGACTCAGCCAGGGAAGCAGTGATGGCAGCAGGTTTACAACAGTTGCTTCAGCAGGGTATCCACGACAGAATGTACAGTGCACAACGTCTCCAAGGAGTCGATGTTCTATCCTTGCCAAAGCCCCTTTCTCAACAGACAGGACTGCCCATGGCACAGGCTTAACAGCTGGAGAGGTGGCGGGTGACCTTCACCTGGCAAAGTGGGGTGCGTGTGTCAATGAATTTAGGATGAACAATTGAGTCTAACCTAATCTGATTTCACCGGGGTCTTCCATTTTCAAGCTGCAGGTTTCCATAATCCTTTGACTGACAAGAGTGCTAGGTCTCTAGAAATTTCTCTCATCAGTTCTCATTGTTGTGTCTGCCTGACACAATGTTCGCTTGATGAATAGTTGAGTACTTAACTGCAGACATCTGTGACTTGAGCGTGAGGGGAGGGGAGACCGACTCGAGGAGGGCAAGGGAGAATTGGAATCTCTTGCTTGGCAGGATCAGAGGCAGCTGGAGCCAGGGACCTGCTGGCTACTTTTTATTGGCACCTTGACTGGATTTAGAATCACCACAAAAACTTCACTTCTCTGTGAGCCTGTGAGGGTGATCCTGGAACGGTCAGGTGAGGAGTGAGGGAAAGCAAGACCCACCCCGGATGTTGGTGGCACCATTCTGTGCACTGTGGCCCTAGACTGAATAAAAAGGAGAAAGTGAGCCTAGCATCAGAATTCATCCTCCCCTGCTTTCTGAGCGCAGTTGTGATGTGAACTTACACGCCTGCTCTCGTGCCTTCCCTGACATAACTGACTGTGTCCACAACCAATGAGCCAAATGAAAACCGTCCTTCCATAAGTTGCTTTAATAATAAAGCAATAATAAAGGTAGCTAATATGGTCAGGTAGAAAGAGAAGGACCCGGAAGAGCTCACTTCCCCAATGCTGCTATTGCACTGTGTTCAGTTGGCTTCTAGGTCTTTGGTGTTCCAACCTGAGCGCCTCCTGTGGCGGAATTGTTTTTGGTCCTTGTCTTCAGCTGGGTGATCTCCTGAGGGATGTCATCCCAGGTCTCCACTTTCTTGGTTTCAGTCCCCCTGAGGAAGACGTCTGATCTGGTCACTGCCAACCAGGGTCTTTCCCTAAGCTCTATGTCCACAACTCTGCATGGGGTATGAGGGGTGGGTTCCTTTTACCAGGTTGGGGACAGACCTGAATGTTGTGATAGTCGTGTTCCCTTCACTGTGCATGCCCCGAGGGAGTCACCTTATAGACGGAAAAGGTTTACACCAACTTGCAACTATGATCAGTTGGTTCTGCTGTCTCTGTCCTGTGATGGTCACACCATAGTGGGAGTGAATGGCAGATTGAAACTGCCCACCATGGCCAGGAGCAGAAGGGAGGGAAAAAGGCTGCTTGGGTGCTGGTATCCTCTGCAAGAGCAACACCCTAAAGACCATGAGACCTCCAGATGCTGCCACCCTGGATCCAGCCCTCATATATGGACCTTTGGGGATACTGAAGTCATGTTCCCTGTCTCCTGGGGAGATGGGCTGTCCTCAGGATGGCCATCCTTTATCGTCAACTTGTCTGGATTTTGAAACGCCATGGACATCCACCACTATGTATCTATGAAGATCTGTGCGAGGAGGTTTAACTGAGAAGAAAAAACTCACTCTGAATGTGGGCAACATCATCCCACGAACTGGGGAACCAGTCTGTAAAAAGGAAGAAGCAAGTCATACAGGAGAATTCATGCTTTCTGACTGCAGATGCAGTGTGACCAGTGGCTTTATGCTCCTGCCGCCATGGTTGGCGCACACAGGACCACAACAGGACTATACCTCATGGGATGAGACAAAATTAAGCTGCTTTCATTGGGTATTTTGTCACCGCAAGAGAAAAGTAATGGATACAATGTTCGGTAAGAATAAAGTTACATGCTGAGGGTAGCATAAGGTAAGAAGGTTCTGTCCCAATCTGGGTTTTTATTCCAGTAAGTATTTCCTGAGGCTGGGGCATCACAGTCCCCATTTGGTTATATGAACCAACCTGCCCTTCCTTACCCAAGTCCATGTTGTGTTTTTTGACATTATGCTTGCTAACAGTCTCCAAACGTTCTCCATGTTGTGTTGCTATTATTGGTGATACACAGTTTTTGACACGTGCTGGCAGCTAAACATTCATTCAGATTAGCAGTTCTCAAGTGGCTTGGAAAACAAACTTAGGAAGTCTGGCTGTGAATAAGCATAGACCAAGAAGCATGCTTCCAAGACTGGGTGATTAGGCACAGGAGACATGAGCATGCTGCTTGCTTCCTATCATTTCTTTTTTTAAAAAATATTTTATTTAATGTGTGTGTGTGTGTGTGTGTGTGTGTGTGTGTGTGTGTGTGTGTGTCTGTGTGTGTGTGTGTGTGTGTGTAGGACTATGGATGTCTTTGGGAATCGGGAATCATCCTGGATTGCTTCTGTTTCCTTCTTGGTTTACTCTGGGATTTCCCAGGCTCTACCCACCAGGGCTAGAAGTATAGGCCACTACTGTTTCTGCCTAGCATTTTTTTTTTCAATTGTGCGAGTGTGCGTATGTATGTGCGCGTGCGCGCGCGTGTGTGTCTGTGTGTGTGTAGAACCACGGACGAATTCGGGAACCATCATGGACGCCTCCACCTCCTTCTGCCCCGGGATTCACAGGTTCCGCCCTACCAGGACCAGAAGCGCAGGCCACCCCCGCTTCCGCCTGACATCTATACGTGAGATCTGGGATCCGAACTCAGGACCTTCCACCTGCAAAGCAGAGACTTAACCCCTGAGTCATCTCTCCAGCCCCTCTGCCTAGCATTTTTATGTGAGACCTGGGATCCAAACTCAGGACCTTCTGCTTTTGAGGCAGAGTCTTAACCTCTGAGCCATCTCTCCAGCCCCCTCTCATTGCATAAACAGAAACAAAAAAAATTATTTTAATTCACATGTTTTAAAATGTTGACTGGGAAAGGAATTATGAAGCAGACTTGACGATGACATGAGCACTGAGGTTTAATGACAACAAACCTTAGTAGAAGGTAGAAATGCCCACTTCCAATGGGGAATAAACAAGTACATTTAGACTAGATCAGATTTTCTTCTTTCCAACCCATGACAGAAAGCCAGAGGGCAAAAGAGGGCCCACTTGTTTTACTAAGGAACCCATTCTTGTATTACCAACCCATTCTCTTGGTAACAACATTAATCTATTCCTGAACTCCTGCTGAAAGGAAATACTAGGTCCGTGGAGGCAGGAAAGGAAATATTAGATCTATCGATCTGGTTGTAGTTAGATATGGACGTCAATCCAACAGTTAATGGTTCAAACTCTGGACACATTTGTAAAGAATTCATGGTTGAGTTAGGCCCTTCAGAAGATTGTCTAGTTGATAGAGAAAGCCCACCCCATGATGGGGGTGGCTAGCTTCTGGGCAGGTGAATATGGAGGGAACTGGTTAAGGAAGTTGGCATCCTTCTGTACATTGCCGGACGTGCTGGTCTGGCAAGTAAGGACCGTCCCTTTCTCAGCAGTCCAGTGGATATGATGTGGCCAGTTCCCTTGGCCTCTGGTGTTGGCGTGGACTCTCCTGCCAAGCCCGATAAGGAAATGTAATCAAGAATTGAAGGCCAGAATAAAACCCCTTGTTCCCTTAAGCTGTTTAAGTCATGATTTCATTGGCAACATGCAGAGTAACCACATAGGGCCACATGGAGGTTCATTAATAAAGAGAAGCTAACGTGAGGGACAGACTTAAGAAATACGAGTTTATTAGAGTTGAGGACCTGGTGGCCAAGGGAATTGACCATAGCTTAGCCTTAAGGTGGGAGAGCTCTGAAGAATGCCCTGGTGGAGTCAGGAGAGAGAGAGAGAGAGAGAGAGAGAGAGAGAGAGAGTATATCATGGCATATAGGTTCTGTCCTACCGTGGGAATCAAACTCAGGTCACCAGGCTTGAGAATAGGTGTCTTATCCACTGAGTTATCTAACTGCCCCCTAACATTTATTTTTAAGCTCTTTCAAACAGGGACTCTTGGGATTATTTCAATTGCAGACGACAGATCGTTGATTTGTGTCCTTAAGCACACGACATATTCTGTGTGCCCGCCCACAATGGCAATGTGTCATGCGTGGTGTGTTTCCAGAGTGGCAGAAAGGCCATGCACTGAAGGGCGCGTGTATGCTCAGGCTGGAAGCTCTGGGCTGGCGGCTCCAGCCCTCTGCAGAGGTGACTTCAGTGACTGAGCCACTGTCTCTGCTGGTCGGTCACATGTCCAGGCTCCAGGCTGGCCTCCTTAGAGGGACATCGCCTCAGCTCCACTGCCCGTGATTTCCTCTGCACTCCACTGTAGTCCTATCACCTGCTTCTGCTCAACTGTCTCCCGGCCCCTTCCTGCCAGGAGCTCCCCAGGACAGTTGCCTCCTCCCTGGGAAACAGTGTGTCTTAGCCAAAGCTCATTAGTGAATAGACGGACGAATTGGACCTGTTTACACTTCCCAGAGCAGGGTCACTCTAGCAGACAGCAGCAGAACAAATTCTATAGCAATGAGAACATTGAGTGACAGTTTGGTCATATGTCAGGAACCATTTCAATCCCTTTCTATTGGCCCCCCATCTCACGGCACAAGCAAACCATGGTAAGGCTTCTGTCACTTGTATTTTCAGAGGCCAGTGTGCTAACTGCTGGAACCTCTTGCTATCACCTCCATTTTCAAGTGGATGTATCATCATCATGGTTTGGATAAATCAACACCCTTGAGGCTTGAACATTACAAGCTCTTTGTGTCATTGCTTTTTGAAGCATTTATTATCCAAATGTCAGCAGGAGTGCATTCGTTCTGGGGATTTAAGGAGTCGCTCTTTCACTGTATCTTCCAGAGAGAGTTTTCCTGTTCTCTCAAGCTTTGTGGGTGCCCCTCTTTTCTCTGGTTTTACTTTAGACTGACTATGACCCTGGCTTCCCTCCTGTAGGCCCCTTTATGTTTGTTTATACTGGATCCTCCAGATAATTCAGGAGATATCACGCAACTGATGGATCCTAATTTAATCATATCTGCCAAGACCCTTTTTACCATATAAGATAGTGTACTCATGATTCTAGGGATTGGGACGTGGACATTTTTGGTGATCACTACTCAGTTTAGTACAATGAGGCAATCAGGAAGTGCAGGAACTGTTTGTGTGGAAGTGAGCTGACCAGCTGTGCTAGTTAGGTACAGGAGTCAAGTTGGCCATTGCAGGCTGAGCTTTGGGCACATCTGTGGAGAACTGATGGTTAAGGTAAGCCCTGAGCAAACCTGCAGGAGATTGATAGATGTGGGAAGACCAAACCTATGGTGGGCAGGATCATGTCCTGGACAGGTGGATAAGATGGGGGACGCTGGCTCCGTGAGTTGTGATTCTTTGTAGTGCTTTACATGCTGTCTGGGCAAGTCAGGCTGCTCCTCACTCAGCAATCCTGTGGATAGGGTGTCACCAGTTCCCTTGGCTTCTGGTGTTGTGTGGGCTCTCCTGCCAAGCCGAACTAATAAATGTAACTGGACAATTGTAAGCCCAAACAAAGCCCTCTTGATCCCTTTTTGTTATGAATTTCAGTAGCACAAGCATACAAGAGAGTGACTACGTCCCACCATCTCCAGCCCTTTGGAATGTCTCAGTGAATTACTGAAGTGCTGTTTTCAGAGTGAGATGAATTGTTCCAACTGTGCATTAAGATAATCTTCCTGGAATGTTCTTTTCTTTGTTTTTTAAACCAAACATCAAAGTTATTTATTTTTTTCTTAGTGAGTGCGTGTGTGCGTGCGTGTGTGTGCGTGTGTGTGTGTGTGTGTCTGGTCTGTCTGCTGTCTCTTTGTCTGTGATGCTTGTGGAGACTTAAGGTGACAAAAGCCTATGAAAATGAAATTTCCTCTACTTTCCCCCAGCTGGCCTCCAGGGCTTTGGGGGAGCACAGCACCTCACCCTGCATGGCTTTATTTCTCCTGCCTCTGATATCTCTCCATTCTCTTGGGTCTTTCTGACATGTTTTGAGATTGGGTCTTACTATGTAGCTCTGGCCAGCCTAGAGCTCACTGTGTAGCCTAGGCTGGCCTTGAACTAATAATCCTTCTTCATCTGACACCCCCGTGGCCCTCCAGTGCCACCACACCAGTCCTACAAATGGATTCTTTCCCAGCGGGTCTCTGGGAAGCATCAGGCTGAGGCTGAACACCTGTCCTGACACCTGGAGCATCCTGGTGCCACCAACCTTCTCTAGAGCAGTCCGTCTAGAGTTCAGCCTCTGGTAATGCTTCCGACAGATCTCGGGGGCTCACCAGAATGGGGTGATTTTGCTTTGCTGGCAGATGAGTTTCCGACTCGGGCTGTATCCCTTAGTTCTGACGCCAAGTAGCTGAAGAATTAGAGCAACTCGCTTTAACCTTTCTGAGCCTCCCTTTCCTGAGAGACAATAACAGTCTCTTCTTTGGCTGTTGCAAGGATTAAGAGAGTCAATGCATGTAAAGTTCCCAGTGCCCGGAGCTTAACGGGCGCAGTAGCAACATGCCAACTGCCATTGCTGGGAAATTCTGCCCAAGGGAGGCTTTAATTACAGTTGCTCTCTCTTTCTCTCAATTCAAGGGTTTGCTTCCAAGACAATTAACAGACCAGAGAATTCTGCTACCTGTCAGCCTCTGGTAGCCAACAGATGCCCGATGTTGGCACAAACAGTGTCTCTGGAAGCCGGGATACTTAGACAGGTGCCAGCTTGTTGATCCCTAGCTCCCGATGCATCCAGATCTGTGACAGCCACACAAGATATGTGCTTAAATATTTACCTTGTTCAGAGCCACCCCCGCACAGAATTTTCAGAAGAAAATCCCAGAAGGGAGAAGGCTTTGCCACTCTCTGATCCTAACTTGGTGGAGCATATGTCTTGATGGACAACCTGTTGCTCTACAAAGCTACCAACCAACCCAGGGAGGAAGTCAGAGATGTCAGATGTCTGGTCCAGCTTAAACCTTTAGAATAGTGCCTTGGTGTCACTTCCCCAAGAGGTTGGTGACATACATACATTTCTCTTGTGGAGGCTAGAGGAAGAGTTGGAAGGGTGCGCACTCCTTACAAGCTTTTTGTTATCTCATAATGTCGAAAGAACAGGGCTCCATCCTCACTGTTGTTTCACAGAGAAATAAACCCTTGGCTCAGAGACCATAAGCAACATACTCCAAGCTATACAGCTATAAGAAACAAGCCCACGATTTGCCTTCTGACTCTTTTTTTCTAGTAGCATGACATAAGAATGCCACAGAGCACGTGTATAACTGCCTTCTAGTTGTTTCTCTTTCTACCCATAGATTAGTATTTCTCTCAACCTTGGTAAGAGAAGTTTCCATTGGCAGTGGGCAGTGGTGAACTCAGGGACTTGTAACTGGTCAGAGCATTGAGAATAAGTGACTGCTGAGTACTTAGGCATGATGGGGACATTTGTATTGGGGTCATTGTGAAAGAGGAGAGAGAGAATGGGAGAGCCTGTGGATGAGCGGAAGTGTGGCTTCCGGACAGGACATGAGCCCGAGGCAGCCCTGGCCACTTGCACAAGACATGCATAAGCTGGGGTCTTCACCATTCCGTCATGAGCTCATCAGGCCCCTCCCTGAGGAGCTACAGACAGTTAATGATTACATTCCTTAATTGTGTAGCCTCTGATAAATTGCCTTACTCAAGAAAAAAACATCCACCTATGTTCATGCAAATAACCTTAATTAAGTACACACACACACACACACACACACACACACACACACACACACAAAAACAATAAACTTGGAGAAGGTTGTTGGAAAAAGGGGTTTGTGTGCCTGGTGGGGGAAAGGGTTCAGAAAGGAAAAAGGGGGGATATGATCAAGCACACGATACATATGTATGACATGAAATATATCATGTATATATAATATATATAAAGTTGTGAAAGATTAAATAAGCAGAACAAAGTCTCCCCCCCTCCACAAATGTACAGACGTGCTAGGATCCTTTCCAAAGGATCCCCTCAAATAGACTCCCAAAAGGTTGCAGCAGTGACTGAGATGTCCTGGCTTCCTTTGCTGAAGCGTGGAATTTTGTTCCCCTGAAGGCAGCCCAGTGCCTGGTGGGCTGGCATCCACTGAACAATGCTAGTGCCTGGCAGGGGTATGAGGAGGCCAGACTCCTCAATACCAAACTAGGCGGGCAGGGGCCTGTCCCCAAGGACCTGGATCTGTCTTGTTGCAGACTCTGTGAAGTGGCCGCTCTCTCCGGGTGAGCAGAGTACTACAGATGCAAGATTTCAGCATTTAGGGGAGGACAGGGCACAGCCCACTGACTGCTCCATGAGAAGGGACCACTTGGAGGGCTTTTTGCAGCCTTGGATACTGGGGTCTCCAGACCTGTAGTAAAAAGACTTCTAGGTGGGTCTAGGACGCAGGGTTATGCTGGGAGGACAGACCCAGAGAAGGGTCCTTGGGGTCTCTTTCCAGGCTTTGAAGGCGTGCTCTCCCCTGCTGCCTTTAGACATTGTCTGACGGGCACTGTCACTGTACTGGCCTTGGGGGAGTCGGCACCTTAACAAGCTTGCATTCCCTGGGGCTTTGGATGCGGGAAGTCTGGGCTTCCCTCCTAACACAGCCTCCCTGGATTCTCCTTGGGCCACAGAGGCACTTCTTAGCCGTGGTCCTAGGAGCCTTCTAGAAGACTAGTCCACAGTGAAGGCAATGGGTGTCCTAGGAGGCTGTGATCGCTCTGGAGGCAGAGGGAGCTCAGGTCTTGGAGCTGTGTCTCAGCCATTTGTGCCACACTGTCGCCTGTGCCCAGGGTCCTCAGGGGAAGCATCTGTGCCAGGATGGATGGGCTAGTGCTTGGAGCAGTTCTGCGGCTCTCAAAGGGTAAATGGCTCCCAGGAAGCCAGGATTCCAAGGAGCATTTTGCATCCTTAAAAAACAAGGCCTTCTAGGGTGAGCCTTTATCTTTGGCGGTCTCCCGGGCTATGCACCTGGCCCTGGGGAGTGTGACCCTGACTCTGGCTTTCCTGAATGCATCCTGGAGTGAGCAGTCTTCACCTCCATGCTAGGACGGACAGCACGAATTTTCACAGCCACATGATAGTGGTGGGATGGGGACCAGCGTACGTCTGCCCAACATTGCAGAATGTTCTGAAGAGGAACAAGTCACATGAAATCAGAAGGTAGCAAGTCAACGTATTTTGCTGTGAGTTCAGAGTTATAATCAGTATCTCACTGACTCTATTAAACCCTTTTAGGAATGAGTGACTTCATAAATTCAGTGCCTGGTAAACATGTCAAAGGAAGTGTTTCTTCAGGACGGAACTGCTGAGGAGGTCTGCTAATCCAGACCCCAGGGAAAACTGGTCCCCAAATATCCTGAGATCAGGAGAGGAGATGGGGAGGCATGGGGGAGTGGGAGCCATGTCCACAGCTGGAAGCAGCAGGCAGATGTGGTATGCACGCCTGTAAGCCCCGCACTTGGGTGCGTGAGGAGAGGAAGGTTCCAGGCCTGCCTGAGCCACAATATGAGACTCTATCTTGAAAAGCTAAACAGATGAACCAGTAAAATCGACAACACCAAGAAACAAACTAAAAACTAGTGAAATTTGCAAAGAGAAATACATATTTAAAGTGAGAATGTATGTTGTTGGTAAGCCTCGCTTTGGTCCGGAACGAGAGAACCAGCTGTTCATGTCTCCTGAATGCTTCCCAGGCTCATGACTTACTTTGTTTTTTGTTAGGCTTAGGCTGTGATACAAATGCTTGAGGATAAAAATAAATAATGAAAAGGACGCGGGACAGGGGGTGGGGGTATGGCGGATTACTCCTGAAGGGAAGGCAGGCAGAGCCTGCAGAGCGTCCGTCTGTGACATCGAGGCTTGTCCAGGAATGTGGTCCTCAGAGGTTTCCTCATCCACTGGCTCTTTCAACTGCATCCTTTTAAACTGGGCCTGGCGGCAGCCTATAATCCCAGAGCGTGGGAGGCTGAGGCAGGAGGATCCTGAGTTGAGTTTCTCAAAGGACAAATGAAGAAAAACAAACATCTGCTCTTTTCTCAGCTGCCTGACAGGATGTGCCTCGTCCTGTACTCCTCGCGAGGATGGGAGACCTGTTTAGGAAATCCTCACCTTCTGAAAGTTGGTTCTTCCTCCTCGCGGGTTTGTCTGTGGAACCACCCAGGACTGACCCCGTGACCCTATTCGTTCTCCCTGGGGAATTTGACTTGGCTGCACTAACGTGTGTTCATTCAACAAACGGTACTGACGGCCAGCGATGCTGTGCCTTGTTTTTGAGGGTGAGTCTTTGAGAATGGCTCAGTACTTGAAACAGCAGCTGGCTAACGCGCTGCTTTGGGGGGTCTGAGTTCCAAGTCACTCCACTATGGCTTTCCCATGTGGGGGCAGGGGCACATATTTGTGCCACAGCATAAGTGTGAGGTCAGGGGACGACTTTTGGAAGGCAGTTTTCTTCTACCGTGCGGACTCTGGGAATAGAACTCGGGTCACCAGATTTGTGTGAAGCACCTTTACCTGCTGAGCTATGTTGCCAGGCCCCGTTGCTCTTGATGTAAGTTGGAAAGATCTTCTGGATTAGTAAAATAGTGTTGCTGGTTTGTGACTATCAATCAGATTCTGTTGCTGGGATAAAACACCTGAGAAAATCAACTTAACCGAGGAAAGTTTCATCGCTGACTCTTGATTTTCAAAGTCTTAGTTCATAGGCGCCCAGTTTCTTTTGTACCTGTGGGGAAGCAAAGCATCATTTGGTGGAGGAGGCTTCTTGGCTCATGGTGGGCAAGAGGAAGGAAGAAGGTGGGGGGAGGAAGAGGAGGAGGGGAGGGAAAGAGAGGAGAGGAGGGGAGGGGAGAGGAAGGAAGGAAAAGAGGGAAAAAGGGAGAAGATGAGAGGGGAGGAGACAAGTGGGAAGGGTAAGAGAGAGAAGGTGGAGGAGAGGAGGGGGATGGGAGGAGGGAGGAGATGAGAGATGAAGAGAGAAGGAAAGAGAGGAGAAGGGAAGGGGGAAGACAGAGGGGAAGGGAAGAGGAGAGGAAAGGAGAGGAGAGAAGGGGAGGGAAGGGGGGGAAGAAGAGGGAGGAGAAAGGAGGAAAGGGGAGGGGAGAGCAGGAGAGGGGAGGGGAGCAGGGAGAAGGGAGGGGAGAGGAGAGGGGAAGGGATGGGAGGGGGGAGAGGGGATGGGAAGGAGGAGGGGACAGGAGGGGGGAAGGGACAGGAGGAGGGAGAGGGGAGGGGAGAGGAGGAGAGGAGAGGAGGGGAGGGGAGGGAAAGAGAGGAGAGGAGGAGAGGGGAGGAGGGGAAGGGAGGAGGGAGGAGATGAGAGGAGAAGAGAGAAGAAAAGAGAGGAGAAGGGAAGGGGGAAGACAGAGGGGAAGGAAAGAGGAGAGGAGAGGAGGGGAGGTAAGAAGAGGGGAGGGGAAAGGAGGGGAGGGGAGGCCAGAGCAGGAGAGGGGAGGGAAGGGGAGGGGGGAGAGGAGAGGAGAGGAGGGGAGGGGACAGAAGGAGAGGAGAGGAGAGGAGAGGAGGGGAGAGGAGAGATGGAAGGAGGGGCGGAGCACTGGGCACACCACTGCGACTTACTTCTTCCCACTGGGTCCCACTCTAGAAGGTTCCTCCACCTCCTGAGAGTGCTGCAGCCTTTGACCAAGCCTTTCACCTAGGTGCCTTTGGAGGAGATTCAAGATCGAGCTGTTCCAGTGATCCCACCAGGTGCGAATGTGTAGACCTTTTCCCCCAAGCAACTGAGTCCTTGGGGAAATAAGAATACACTTCCTGTGATTAGAAGAATCAGGAGAATAAGGCCATGTGGCTCTGTGCAAAATCAAAGCAGATGATACTCTTACTTGGAGTCTCTAAATAAAGGTAAGAGACAGTATAGAAATGCCACCACTTGGGAGGCCTGGCAGAAAAACTAGAAAATTTCTTTTCCTGGGAAGGCAGCAAGCAGTCATGAGCCCTGTGGCTGAATGCCGGGCTGCAGAGACAAAGTCTGGTACCGGAGTTTCTCTTCTGTTCCAGCAAGGGTTTCAGGTGGTTTACAAAGGAAACGCAAAACAGACGCTCTGTGTGTACTAAAAACAAGAGCAAGAGAAAGAGGAAAGCAGAGAGACCCACACCAGGGAGTTGGATGAAGTATAGCTAAAAGGTACCCGGCCTGTAGATTTATACGCTTCCTTCAAGTGGGTTGCCAGTTTACTGGCAAGGGAAACGGATGCGTGCTTAACATAAAAACAGATCAACTGCTCAGGAAAGCACTGTTTTTGGAGCTGGAAAAAGAGAGGCTTTTCTCTTGTGGACCACCATCCCATCATCTGGATAATGTATGAAATCACCACCTGACAGGGTCCAGCGAGCACATGGTCTTCAGTATAAAACTGTGATTCCCTCTTCACAGTTCAGTTTTCCTTCTCTCGGGCCGGAGTCTGCTCCTGAACACTTCATACCTGGAACCTTCTTATCCAATTCTGATTTACTCCAGTCCAACCTTTTCAAGTCAGTCCCAAGGATCAAGAAAAATCTGGGAAATATAACCACCTTTACAGTGTTCAGTTTCCACAGTATACATTGACAAGCATGAGGCTCCATACAGGTCTAAGAAATAAAACTCCCAGGAGGTCAGATCGCCTGCAGGGTGCTGACAACCTGGGCGCTGTACCTCCTGTCTTCTTTGGCAGTGCTGGGGGATCACACTGGGAACCTTGCGTCTATTGAGCAGAGTCTCAGCCCAGCTGCAGAGACGTTACATCTGTACACCTCTAATGCTGTCTGCCTGTGGCAGGGGTTGACAGCCCTCCCTAATCTTTGTAAAGATTCCCGTTCCAAGGACCATGGGTACGCTCAGGAAACCAGCAAGGGAGGTTTATTTATAAGCAGTAACCACCGTGTATCCGGATGGTTTCTTACTCTGGTCACACACAGTGTTGCTGAGTGGACACGTCCTTGTGTTAGAGGATGATCTGAATCCTTGCTAAGAACCTGAGCTTTCCCTACACACGAGGTCGATTTGGGAGCAGCTTGCTCTTTGAAGGGTAAATTAAAACCAAGCTTCACCGAATAGTGCTCCCTAGCAGTGCTCCTAGTTAGCAGGGCCAAAGTGCCATCTTGTGGTCACTCCCAGAACAGCTACATACCTCTCTTCTGAATGTGGCGTCTTGCGGCATCAGGTAGGCTTAGGTTAAGCAGCTTGGCTCCCTTTGACATTGACACCCATATGCTTCAGAAGCTTGTCTATTGCTGTCCCTGCTTCGCCCTGCTGGGTTCTCCACATCTCAGGGGACCTTCTGCTACTGTGAATTTAATAGGCATTTACAAGCATATCAGGAATGTGGGCTGGACAGTTCAAATGTTTGCCACATAAGCAAGAGGACTGGAATTCAAATCCCCAGAGCCCACATAAATGCCTGGTGGATGTGGTGGTCTGCCTGTAATTCCAGCCTCAGAAGGAGGAGACTGGGGATCCCCAGAATGGGCTGGCTAGGGGAGCTCTGGGTTTGATTAGCGAGACTCTGCCTCAACAAGAATATAATGAAAGTGACTGAAGATTGATTTCCAGTACCAACCTCAGGTCTCTACATGCACACTCATACATGCCCACCCACACCCACACATGCATCCACAAACATGAGAACATGCACACACATGTGTGCACACACACATCTCCCCACATGAATGAGGAGGAAAAAAAAAGGAATGGATATCCTCATTCATAAGAGGGTTTTCTTCAAAAACTCATCCCATGAGCTCAAAGATTAACGTACATATAAAAGTGTGTGCATGTGCATATATGTGTGTGCGTGCATATGTTCACGTGTGTATAAGCATGTTGTTTTTGTGTACATGTGTACCTATTCACGTGTTTTCCTATCATCTTTTACCTACAATCCACTTCTGCCCAGAAAGACCCTGTAGTTTATTCCCTAGGTCAAGTCCAGGGCCTGGTAGCCGGGTCTGGAGCTTATTTTCTAAGCTGCAGCTTGACTCAGACCTATAGATTTGGCTCTGCTGGGCAGGTCTTCGGGGAGAACCTACTCCCTGGGTGGGGGCTTCTGGGCCTTGCTGCAGTCCTAGAAATCCCCTTCCAGACAGGACAAGGAACAGCTGGCTGCCAGCGTCAGCATTCAACTCGGGTGGTACCCAGGACACTTCCGCTAGGCTCAGCAGAAGGTGGCATCCCAGGGCCTGGCATGTCTTCCATTACAGGGTCCTCTGTTGGGCGATGTGTGCTCCTAGGTTTCCTGCTGGGCTGGCTGGGTTCTGCCCTACCCTTGCCAGGGCAGGGAGTCAGCAATGCCCACACCCATTCCCCTTAATCTTCCCTGGAAACCCCAGCTCGATGGTCTCATTGTCCTGGACCAGGGCCTGTGACTTGCCGAGGCCCTGAGCTCCCTTCTGAGTGTGATAACTAGTCTACACACTCCCAACTGTCCCGGGACCTTTGTGTTAGGTCAGATCCTCAGACTAGAGCAAAGTAAGGAGGATGGGGAGTGGGGGAGGGGGAGGTGAAGGGACCGCACAAGAACCTCTGCTAATTGAAAACGAGGATCCTTTCCAACCTCTGTTCAGATCTTCCCCTCGTCCAGCTTCCCACCAGCTCCTGGACTGGTGCACGAACCCTGAAACGTGTTCCCTTCTGCGCTCTGGAAATCGCTGTGCCGGCTGCCCGCACAGTCCCGCGTGGCTCTGGCACAGTGATGACTTCAGAGGACTCGGTGGCTCTGCTTTGGCAGCCCTGGTGGCATTGGCAGCAGGAGGGTGCTGGTTGCCATCTGGCAGACGCTGGTTGGCCCTACGCCTTCTGGGGAAGGTCACAGTGCACACAAGCCCTCCAGCTCCTCTGCACGGAGTGGCCTTGAACACAGGCACAGACTAACCACGGCCAGCTGCGGAGAAAGGAGAGGACAGCCAGAAAGCCACTGTGTGGAGACTCCCCATCGAGAAATAATTGGCGTTGGCTTACAGGGCTTGAAGTCCTTGATTGAGAGGAGGCAGGTCCGGGCAGCCATGATTCTGCAGGACGAGAAGCAGGTCTGAAGCCTTCCGGCAGCAGGCCGGGACGTGAGCTTATGCTAACGCTTCTTCCACAGTGACCCCGTGCCTTTGAGCTCATTAGTATTTCCATTTTTTTAAAAAAAATTTTATTATTTATTCAATTGTGCATGTGTATGTGTGTGTGTGCGTGTATGTGTGTGTAGAACTACGGATGAATTCGGGAACCACCATGGACCGCCTCGACCTCTTCCTTGTTTACTCTGCCCAGGGATTCACAGGCTCCGCCCTACCAGGACCAGAAACGCAGGCCGCCCCCGCTTCCACCCAGTATCCATACGTGGGGTCTAGGATCCGAACTCAGGACCTGCAAGGCGGCGGCTTAAACCCTGAGCCATCTCTCCAGCCCCAGTATTTCCATTTTATACTCAAAGGAAACAATGCCCAGAGATGTTCAGCCACCTACCAAAGTCACACAGCAAGAAAGTGGCCAACGGTGCACGAAGGCCGTGTTCTCTTGTCTAATTCCTGAATCTAGGTTTCCCAGTGGCCAAGAGGTGTATGCTAGTGTCGCCGAGCTAGTTGTGTGGGTTTCCTGCCTCTTTGATTCTGTTTCCTCAGCTGAGTATGGAAAGGGTGAAATCCTCCCTGACCTGATGCTCAGGGTTCCTCCATGCTAATGATGTCATAGGGTCTACACTCTCTCTCTGTCCTTGAATGTATGTACAATTGGTCCATCTGCGTCACTTACAGAACTCAAGTGGCTTCTTTAAAGGAACTTTGGCCACACACTCCCCTGGATGCCTGGCTTCATCAGGCCTTGGACAGGACCTGGGTCCCGGCTGTGACACTATGGACACCCGGTGAGAACTGTTTTCTTGTGGCTTTCTCGCCTGGCCAGTCCAGGGCTCGCTAGCGCTCCAGGTTGCCCTTGTTCTCTGGGCTCTGGTTTGCGGCTGGCAGCCTGCTGGGTCTGTGTCTTCCTGCCAGCCTCTGAATCTATTAGCCCTTGTTTCCAGGAGAGGCAGGGGGCGGGGGTGTTAGAGGCACCCTGTCAGCCTGCCAGGCTTTCTGCAATGCAGCCAGCAGGCCGCGCTGGGAGGAGGTGCGGCCGCCTGGGTACCACCTGCTTTGCATCAGCAGATGCAGGCCAGGCAGCGGAATAATGATGAAGGCCGCCTGGCCTTGTAAGAGGATCTGGTTCAAGTGGTTTAGAGCAGTGGATTGATACAAATTTAATCAACGTGAAACTTCTCTACTACACGGTCTTGGTGCAAAGCAATACATGCTCCCTTTCGAAAATATTGAATAGGATTTTAGAAAAATCTTCCTGGTGGGATAGGTCTCTTCCACACGGAAGATGGGGAAAAGAATAGGAAGGAGAGGGGCTGAGGGAGGGCCTGCGAGATGAGGTGCACAGGTGGGTGCTTAAGACACCATACCGAATGCTTAGAAGGCCAAGGTAATGACGATTATAATTTGAATTCCATGGAATACTCAGGGGGCGTTGATGGGGGCTTTTCTATAACAAACCCAATTTTGTTATTTGCTTTCCATTTTAAAATTCATTACATTTCTCGTCTCCTTGGAGGTGTTTCTCTGCCGCCCCCTGATTCCTGTCGTGCTGGACAGTCAAACCTAAGACTATGCACATCACAGGCTAGCTCTCCGCTGCTGAGTTCACCCCTCCAGTCTTGGTCTGCTTGTGCTAACGAACCTGACAAGCCACGAGTTCCTCCCTTCACACCCTTAGCTGGAGTCATGAGCCACTTCTGAGGGCTAAAAATAGTGTGGTGTCGCTGGTTTCTTCCTCTTGGTGGATCAGAACTTGGAGGCATCCAGAAGCCATGTCTTTATACTTATAAGGATTCCCTCAAAAAATAATTTGTATGATTCTATTTTTCCTAGTGTTGCTAAAATGCAGCAAAGAAGTTATTTTTAAGAAACTCTAAATGAGGGGCTGGAGAGGTGGCTCAGGGGTTAAGCCTCTGCCTTGCAGGCGGAAGGTTTTGAGTTGGGATCCTAGACCCCACGTATAGACGCTGGGCGGAAGCAGGGGCCGTCTGCATTTCTGATCCTGGTAGGGTGGAGCCTGTGAATCCCGGGGCAGAGTAAACAAGGAGGAGGTAGAGGTGGTCCATGGTGGTTCCCAAATTTGCCTGTGATTCTACACACACACACACACACACACACACACACACACACACACGCATGCACGCACAATGGAATTAAAAAAAAAAAAAGAAACTCTAAATGAGATGGAGAGATGGCTCAGGGATTAAAGCCTCACAAGCAAAAGGACCTGAGATCAGATCCCCAGATCCCATATAAAATGCTGGGGAGATATGGTGGCAGCCTATAATTCTGGCCTTAGAAGGCAGAGCCTGGGAAACCTTAAAAGTAGTAAAGAGTAGAGCGGTCCAGGATGATTCCCAATGACACCCTTGGGTTTCCACAGGCATACACAGACACACACACACACGCAAAATAAAAGCTATACTCTTTCATCCTGTTTCTTTTTTGTTTTTCCTTGTGTATATGGATACGGTGTGTATGAATATACATGTTCACATGCATGCCTGTATGAGTGCGTGCATGTGGAGATCTAAGTTAGCATCAGGCATCTTCTTCGGTTATTATCCATCTTATTTTTTTGAGACCGTGTCTGCACTGAACCTGGTGCTCACTGATCTGGCATGACCGACTGGCCAGCAGCCCAGGGACCCTCCCGTCTCTCTGCTCCTTAGGGTTAGGGTAACAGGAGCTCATCCTAGTGGCTTTTTACATGGGTTCTGAGGACCCACCCCACGTCCTCACGGAGGCACTTTGCCGATGAGCTCTCTCTCCAGTCTCAAATTTTAATTCTCATAGTGTACCCAGTAGATGTTACATGTCAAGAGCACATTAAGCCATAGGGTGAGAACATCAAACAGACGTCTCTGCTGTTCTTGAACTTTCAATGAGTAGGCATGCACGTGCATGTGTGTATACTTAATTATACATATATATATATTTTCATTTTCGTGCTTGTATGTTCTCACGGGTGCTTGTGTGTGGAAGCATGCGTGTGTGCATGTGCATGTGGAGGTCCAGGGTTGACATTTGGAATCATCCTTTGTCACTTTTCCACTTCATTCTTTGAGTCAGGGTCTCTCAATTGAACTCAGACTTCACCTATACAGCTAGTTTCACTGGCCCCCTCTGAGGACCCCCAATCTCTGCCTTCCCAGGATGGGATTGTAGGTAGGCTTCTGTACCCACCCAGCATTTCCATAAGGTCTGGGAATCCAAACTCTGGTTGGTCCTCTCGTTTGTGTGGCAAGTACTTTAGCTAACTAAGTCATCTCTCCAGCCTAGGAAAAGCATATGCTTTTAGTGACCCAACTAGTTGTGACTAGTTGTGGTGCAGGATCTATAAGAGATGGATTCACTGAGGAGTCTTTCGGAAAGACTTTCGGGCTATACACAGGGCAGCGAATGGGCTGGGCAGCAACAGAGCAGGTGCAAAGGTCCTGAGGTCCAAGAGACAGAGGGTGGCTGTGTCAGGAGAAGAATGAGGAAATGCTGTGGAAAAGACTAGTAGGGACCAAGTGAGAAGGGCTCTGAGGGCCAGGCAGAGAGGTGGGATTTCAAGGGAAATGTCTTGTGACACTGGATGTTTACACAGCAGGAAGAGATTTGCTATGGATCCTGCCTGTTAGAGATTCTTCTTGTCAAGAATTGGGTGTGGAAATATCGAAGGGAGAGGAAGAAACAGCTAGGGGCTAGCATTCAAACAAGCCTGGCCTCAAGTCCCCCGCCAGGGAGGCTGGGTATTACGTTCTTTTGTTTCGCATATGCTGTACAATGTCTACGATAAACATTTACAGACGAGCTCTGTAAACCACAAAAGGAATGTAGTGGAAAAGAGGTCTTTAAGTTGCAAGCAAGCAAAACCAAACCAGAGTCGGTACCTCCCGAGCTGCTCATTGGAGGAAGACCCCCGCGGTTAACATGTTTCCCCGTGGGGGAAGCTGCACAGCACTGTTTTCTGGATGGGACCTGATATTGTTCTCATGAGTCACAGTAGCTGTGGTAGCCTGCATAGGATGGGGCTGGTCAACGTCCAGCAGGTCAGCCAGGAGTTTGGGAGGCCGCACCCCTCCTTGAGGAGATATTGCATGGATGGCTGCTGGGGGAGGGGAGTCATGTTCTTTTGTGGGGTACTGTAATGGTTACTCTTAACTATTGCTGTGAGAGAACACCCAAAGCCAAATAACTTAAGGAAGAGAAGGAAATTAATTCACCTTAGGGTTCCAGAGGGGAGATACAGTCTTTCAACGGCAGAGGTGACTTGGCTGGTGACTGAAGCTGGAGGGAGGCTGTCACGGCAGACATCCCGTTGAAGGCTGGAGGATTCCTGGAGGGTCTCTCTTCTTCTCGGTCTCCTGTTCTGTAGTTCCTTTTATCTGGTCCACTACTGGAAAGTTCCAATAAGAGCTAGAGAGGTTCCAATAGGATCTAGGGCTGGTCTTGTAAGGCACTGATCTTGATAAGTACTAGTCTTCAGGTAGTCTTACAGGTAACTAGTCTTAGTTAATACCAGGTGTGGTCAAGTTGACACCCAAGATTAACTATCATAGGTACCCACTTGTGAATTGCCCAACTTGGTAAACATCCTTTCATCCATGCTCATGCACTCATTAAATTCAGTGGGTCATAAAGTAATGCCAACCAAACCAAACCAAACCAGACCAAACCAAACCAAACAGATGTGTCATCTCAGCTCAGACAATACAGGCAGCTGCAGCCCCCAGTAGTGGTGGAGGTGAGTATGTCTGGGATGATTGGCAGATGGTTGACCTGGCCATGAGGGTGACAATGGGAGGGGTGTGCAATGGTGGTGAGACAAATCAAGTCATGGCTTCCCAATGCGCCTTTGAACTAGGTGGGACCAATATCTACTGAACTCCTTTGCCCGGCTGGTGATGAAGAGAGTGTGGCAATCAGGCTTCTATTTTTGGGTGCTTTGATGTTATGGGCATTGAAGACAGAAGAATCACATGATGGGAGGACATTGGAGTCACCCCTTGGAGGAGGACTGTGTCCTTGGCATGCAAGAAAAGCAAACTTTCACTGAGTTAAATTGCAAAGACTAAGGGGGCGTCATCCTAGCAATTGGCTTATTCTGAGAATGACCAGCCTTGAGATGACAGAGGCCAGTGGATAAGTCATGCAACGAATGACAGTTCAGCCAGTGATTTGAACCCTGGCCAGATCAAGCCTTGTGTGGGATCAGCAAAGGCCTGTATCTGCCCACCCGGGGTAAGCTGTTAGCATCAGAACACCATGACAGGCAGGTGAGGCACTGCCGCCTGGGGCAAGGGGAGAAAGAAGAGCAATGGAGGCCTTGGACAGTGCACGTAATCCCAACCCCTGAGATTACGTTGGTGAGTCAAGAAAATGAAAGCTAGGCACGCCTGTGATCTGAACTCTCGACCCGGGAGGTTGAGGCAGCAGGATCGAGAGTTTGCGATCATTCAGGATTATATAGTAAGACTCTGTGTCTAGGGCCAGGGAAATGGTTCCTCAGGTTATCATCCGAGTAAAGCGACCAGAGTTTGGATCCCCAGATCCCATGTAAAATGCTTGCTGGGTATGGCACTGCCGCCTATAATTCCATCCGTAAAACCCAGAGACAAGGGGATCCCCAGAGCAAATTGGCTAGCCAGCCTAGCTGTAGGGGTGAGCTCGGAATTTGACTAGAAACCCTATCCCACAAAGAATTAGGTGGAAGAACAATTGAGGATGATTCCTGATGTATCCCCAGGCCTTCACACACATGCAACACATGTGCTGCACGCAGGCAAACATAAACACACATGGCAATGAAAAAGAAAAGAAAAGATCTTGTTCAGAAGAAAAGAAAACAGGATAAGTGAAATTGAACAGAGCGGCCCCCAAGTCAATCATTTACATGAAGGGAGCACCTACCGTGTGCCCAGACCCTGAGGACAACCATCGTTAAGATGCCTGTGCTGAGCTAGGGAGATGGCTCAAGGGTTAATACTCCGCTTCACAAACAAAGGGTTCTGAGTTCAGATCCCAGGTCCCACGTAAAAATGCCAGGCAGAAACAGTGGCAGACTGTACTTCTGGCCCTGATGGGCAGAGCCTGGGAAATCGTGGAGAGAAGCTAAAGGAGGAGGTAGAAGCAATCCAGAATGATTCTGAAGTCACCCTTGGTCCTCCACAGAGGGACACACACACACACACACACACACACACACACACACGCAATAAATAAATGGATGGATAGATAGGTAAAATATCTTTTAAAAAGATGCCTGTGCTATAGTTCCAAAAGATGGAGGCAAAAGGAAGAAGATCTTAAGCAGAGAAGTTCCAGGTTGGATCTAGGGCATGTGTCCATTTTCTCTCAAGGTAACAAGCAAGAGACTCTAAACCACACAGGGAGGAAGCTCAGGAAGGCCTTGGTCACGGCTGCCCCGGTTGCCCCGGTTGCCTTGACCTGTAGCGAAGGCACTGGGGACCCAGTTTCTCTTCCAAGGTCACACCCCCACTGAGAAGACTTCCTCCCCTAGGGCCTCTGGACGGTGCCACTGGCAGTGAATTTAGTCACAGCAAACCTTCAACACCAAGTCTTGGGGTTCAGCTAGGATCCAGAGCATGGCTGGGGCAAGGAAAGGGAAAGGACTGGCAGCGCAATTGAGATTATGCTTTCGAGGGGAGAAGGGATGATGAGCCCTCTCCCTGGATCCCACAGAAAACCAAGAGCAATTAAAGTACAGGTCAAACTCGAGAAGTGAGAGAAAGGAGGAGCCGAAGACTGCGCAGCTTTCCAGGGCAAAGCAACGGCACGTGCAAAGGCCCTGTGGATGCGCTTACTTCAATAGCAAAACAGACCAAGAGAAGAGGGAAGCAAGCAGAAGTGGCATAATGGAAGGTGGAGAGAAAGACAGGGTGGGTCCCATCTGGCCTGGTCCATGCTGAGAATTCCCACTTACACTTAGAAGTTAGTCTTTTTCTGCTTCCTGGTTCTTGTGCACAAAAAGGTCCATCTCTGCATTGTTGAAGTTTTGTAGATGCTCTGTGCCTTCTGTACCTTCTTTGATACCCCTGAGGACACAGGACCAGCTCAGGGCCCAGCTTTTGAACGCTGCAGGCAGCAAGCGGTTGCTTCATGCTGACACTGACTCGATTGCTAGAGTTTTCCATCCTTGAGTCCCAAGGACCCAAGCAGTGGCTTCACCCCCCGAAGCCTTCACGCCTGCGACTGAGGCAGGAGCAGAAACTTGGATCCAAGTAGGCTAGACCTGGTCCTAAGCCCAGGAAGAAGGTAGCAGCCAGAGGTGACCTGAAATCTCCCCCAGTACTCCAAAGAGGCCCTGTGAAGCCCGCCTCAGGCTCTGGGCTAGATGACGAACAGGGCTCAGGGACATTGCCAGGACCCCCGGGATAGCTGCAGCAGCTTGAGGCTACTCACAGCAGCCTGACGTTCAGAAGCCACTCAAGCCACATTGCTTTTGACAGGCCACTGAAGCCAGGAGACACCAGCAGGTGCAAAGATCACTGTCTTTTTCTTTCTTTCTTTCTTTCTTTCTTTCTTTCTTTCTTTCTTTCTTTCTTTCTTTCTTTCTTTTCTCTTTTCTCTTCTTCTTCTTCTTTCTTTCTTTCTCTCTCTTTCTCCTGTCTTTCTCTCTTTCCTCCCGCCTTCCCTCCTTCCTTCCTTCTTTCCTTCCTCCCTCCCTCCCTCCCCTTCTTCCTCCCTCCTTCCTTCCTCCTTCCTTCCTTCTTCCTTCCTTCCTTCCTTCCTTTTTTCTTTCCTTCCTTCCTTCCTTCCTTCCCTTCCTTCCTTCCCTTCCTTCCTTCCCTTCTTCCTCCTTCCGCCTTCCTTCCTTTTCTCCTCTTCTCCTTCCTCCTTCCTTCCTTCCTTCTTCCTTCCTCTCCTTCTTCTGTCCTTCTTCCTTCTTTCTTTCTTTCTCCTCTCTTCTGTTTTTTCTCTCTCTTTTCCTCCCTCCCTCCCTCTCTCCTTCCTTTCTTTTCTTTTTCTCTTCTCTTCCTAGCTTCCCAGGACCTCGCCCTGAGGTTTGTCATAGGCTGTAGGATCATTACTGGTGGGTGGTCAGCATTGCATGCCCACCATCCGCTGAAACCGTGCTGGGGGGTCAGAGCGCTCACCACATACCGGGGAGGCATTCCAAAGCAAGCTCAGGGTCCAAGCTGGCAGACTCTCGTGACAGTCCCGCCACTCTTAAAGGTTACGGCTGCCAGGGGTCACACACAGTGTACTCAGCCAATATACAGTTTTGTTTGCTTGAATATTAGCTGGGTCGCTGAAAATCAAAGCGTGGCTCGAGGTAGAGAATTTAATATCACCGTCCAGCCAGGGCTGGCAAATCCTGTGCGTGCAAACGTGGCAACGTCAACCTCAGACTTGGGGTCAAGATTAATTCAGTGAAAAATATTATTTTTCAATGTAATGGATGCTTTCTGGGTCAGGAAGATAGCTGAATGTGGGGTGTGCACGCAGTCCAAATGGCTGAAACGAAAATGTGTTCTGAGGCACAGACAAAGCAATGTTTTTCTCTCACACACAAGAAAAGTCAGAAGATATTGGTGGGCTATGTGCTACTAGTATTTTTACCACTTTTAAGAAATAGCAACATAGGTATTATTTTTGAATTTTTTATTTGACACTTTCATCCCAATCCAGTTTCATATTTTTACTTTCCAGCCAGTCTCCTTCCTACGTGTATGTCTTTTTGCATGGATGAGCCACTAGGTTTCGTCTGTTATGATCGGCATTACTTTTTTTTTTTTCAGCATTACTTTTTTAAGCAAATCTTTTTTTTTCATTATAGAAAAAGTCAAATATATACGCAACACTTCTCAACTTGATGACAGTTCAACTTGCAATTTTTTTTTTAAATGATGTTGTTGTGCATGTGACTCGCATTCATTGGAAACTATTTGGATGTTCGCGCTGGGATTTTTCCCACTGGCCTGCGCTGTCTCGGGCTCTCTCAAGACACTGGGTCACTGCAGGACTTGAAGGTCCAGATCAGCTCTGTAACCACAAGCAGACACACCTAAGCCCTGCGGTGTGCTGTTCTGTGCTGCTGCCGGGGCTGTGGGGTAGCAGAGGTGAATGCAACTCATTTCATCTTGACAGTGCAATGTGCTACGCTTGCGCTGGGGTGTCAGGGCTGGTTGCCAGTCACGAAGCATTGATGCTGAGTTAGAGAGAATGCTGCTGGAGTTGGAAGGCTGCCTCTGTGGCGGGTCAGAGAGAAAACAGCTTTCCCAAGGCATATCCATATGGTTTCTGCCTCCACTCCTTAGTTTTGCTGTTCCTACACAAAAGCATCTTTAAAGGATCCCTGAATGGACAGAGAGGAATGCTTCTAATAAGACACTGCCATTGAGGCCAAGGTAGTTTTTGCATGTTAAAGGATATTATTATTATTCTACCACTTACAAAAAGTCCTTAGTTATCCAGTCATACAAAACCAAATGCAGACTAGACAATTCATGGGCCATATCTTGTCCAGCCCTGACATAGCGTGATTATTTCTGCTCAGTCTCTATCCTTCCCTTCTCCCTGGATTCTTTGAAGCAAACCCTAAAGAGCAAATTATGTCTTCCATATTAATATTTTGGTATCTTTATTTTTATCTCTAGAAAAAGACTCCAATTTTAACAGAATCCAATGTCATTATCACATCTAAAAATACAATTCCTCAGAATCACAAATGACCAATTAATATTCAGTCTTTTCAACTGTGTCATAAATGATTATTATTTGTCTGTATTTTATACTGTTTTGCTCTGTTTAGTTTGTTTCCATCGGAATCTTGAATTAGAGCTAGATATTACTGTTGCTCAGCAGGTGTTCGAGTCTCCTTTATTCTCTCCAGTTTCTCTGTCTCTCTGTTCGTCTATGTCTTCTCCATCCGGCTCCCCACTCCTTCTCTGTGTTCATTACTTATTGTAGAAGTCCTGTGGCCTGCACCTCGGTGTCCTGCTGGGCTTTGCTGACAAGCATCCTTTCCTGTTGCTCCCCTGGCTGCTTGGAACACTCCACCACCGAGCAGTGTGTTCTGACAGCTGGAAATGAAGCTAAGCTCTTGATGAGATTCAGGTTTTGATTCTGGGGTAGGATTGCTTCACAGGTGGTCTGTGTTCTCATCAGGAGGTTCCTCATGTGTGGCCACTTCTGTGGGGCTGGCAGCCATTGGTGTCTACAGCCCGAAGTGTTGCTCTGTGAAATGAATGGACTTAATTGTCAAGAGTGTTTTTTATGTATTCTGTAAATATTTTAATGTATTGATTTAAGAGAGAGGATGAGCGGGAAGGAGGGAAGAATGTGCCGTGGTTCGAATGTGATTCACTCCCCTTAGGTTCATGTGATCGAAGCCTCAGTTGAGGTTGGTGCTGGGAAGGTCATGGGCTCTTCGGGAGGTGGAGCCTTTGTGGAGGAGACTGGTTACAGGGGTCAGCTCTGCCCTGCTTCCACTAGCAGTCTGCTCTTGCAGCTTGCTCTCGAAGCTTCCATGATGGGTGTGACTTGAATTGCCTCCAGCTTCTGCCACCCCACCCGCCATGCTGTTTCTGCCATAAGGGCCCGTATCTCCTATCTGGAACCCTAAGCCGAATAAATCTCCCTTTTTTATACTTAAGTTGCGATTCAGTGTTGTCTCACAGCAGTAAGAAAGTAACTATGACAAAGAAGGAGACACACACACACACACGCACACACAGAGAACATGCCATAGTACTTTTGGAAAGCAGTTTTCTCTCCTTTCATCATGCGGGCTCCAGGTTTCAAACTCAGGTCTCCAGGGTTCTATGTGCAGATGTCATTATTCACTGAGCCGTCCTGCAGCCCACTGTCACTGTACATTTATGTACATTTTACAAAAACAGTGAAGGAACAAATAGTCGGCAGGTCCTCCACACTGTCCTGTACGTCAACACATTGCAGGAGTGGAGTGCTCCATGCAATGGGCCAACCAATACTGATACATTATTAGTGACTGGAGTTCAGTGGGCATTAGGATCTGAGGTTTTCTACAGGTTTTGACAAATGTGGAATGTACTCAGTATTTCAGTGTCACTAGAATAATTATACCGTAGGAATTCTCCCATGCTTCTCCTTTTGGTACCATTTTGAACTCTTAACTCCCCAGCCACCTCTGAACCGTCATCTCTACCGCTTTCCCTCGCAGATTGTCCTGTGGTGAGTTACATGTACAGCCATCGCCTCCACTTCCTTTCCATGGTGATGCGCACTCCATGGCCTTATTGGACTTAAAAGGCCAGGTCCTTTGGGCGCTAAAAATACCCTGTAGTGTGGATAAACACAGGCAGCTTACTCACTTACATAATGAAGTATGTCTTAGGGGAATTTTGAATGAAACTGCTACAAACATTTGTATGAGGATTCTTATATGGGCATGCATTTTCAACTCAATGAGGAAAATATTAAAGGATACAATTTTCGATAGAATGGTAAGAATATGTTTAGTTTGTGTATGTGCATGCATGCGTGCTTGTGTGTGTGTGTGTGTGTGTGTGGTGTGTGTGTGTGTACATGCATGGGTGATGTGTGCACATGCATGGGTGATGTGGGTACGTGTGTGCCATGGGGCATGTATGGCGGGTAGAGAACAGCCTTCCGGTGTTGTTCCTCACCTTTCTGCCTTGTTTTAGACTGGGTCTCTTCATTGCTACTGTGTAAGCCAGGCTGGTCCCCAAGCGTCTGGAGTGTCTCTAGTCTCCACCTGTCATGTCCTCTCATAGTGCATTCTGGGGGCCAAACTCAGGTCATCAGGGTTGCATTTCAAGATCTTTTACTCTTTGAGCCATCTCACCGGCCCTAGGTTGTTTTGTCATTATTAAATTTTAAGAATCCTTTGTCCATTTTAATATACATCCTCCATTCTTCAGATATTTTCTGCCAGCCTGTGGTTTGTCTTTCATTTTCTTAACAGAATTTTAAATTTTAGCAAAGTCCAACTTACCCATTTTTTTCCTTTGTAGACCACCCATGCTTCCTTCACTCAAGGCTACATCTAAAGTCACCATTCAATGCCGCAATGCCTGGATTGTGGCCTACACTGTCTTCTGTGATTCTGTTTGAGCTAGTTCATATGGAGCATAGGAGGTCTACATCTAGACTGATTCTTCTGCATGTGGCTGTCCAGTTGCTCTGGTATCCTTTGCTGAACATACCCTGCTTTCTCCTGTAGTGGACTTGTCCTGTTGTTAAAGGCCAGCTGGAGGCATCGGCTTGTGACTGCCTGGTCTGCGGCCCACACCACACTGGCTTATGTCAGTCTCAACATGACTGGCTTTTGATGCATCTAGGAGACACACCTTAGGTTTCTAGCTCAGATTAACTGAAGAGCGGAGTGACGCTCTGTGGTGAGCACTGTCCCATGGGCTGGAGTCCTGGACCACATGCAAAGAAGAAAGCAGTCCGATGAGTGAAGTATTCCCTGCCCTGTGCTTTTGCACCCATGAGAGATACGAGGAGGCCCAGCGCCACGGTCCCACCGCCACAAACTCTGCCATGTCTTCTTGCTGTGACATATGGACCCTCTTACTCTATGAGCCAAGATGAACCTTTCTTAAGTTGTTTCTGTTAGGTGTTTTGTCACAGTAGTGAGAAAAGTAGTTAATACACTTTATAATTATTGTTGTAGTCTAGTAGTCTAGTACTTTATTGGCTTTTCTGGAGCATTGGCCTTACCATGGAAATTTTATTTTATTTTATTTTTTTGTTAAACTTTATTTATTTTTGCGAGTGGTGTGTGTGTGTGTATCAGAGGGCAGTGTGTGTCCTTGTGGAGGACCAGTGGTGACTTTGGGAATAATCTTGGATTGCTTCTAACTCCTTTTGGCTTCCTTCTAGGATTGCCCAGGTTCCGCCTATTAAGGCCAGAAGTACAGACCTCTGCTTTTTCCACCAGGCATTTTAATGTGGAAACCTGGGATTCAAACCTAGGACCTTCTGCTTATGAGTCAGAGTCTTAACCCTTGAGCCATCTCTCCAGCTCCCATGGAAATTTTAGAATCAGATTTCTGATATCTATAAGTAAGTTATTAGAATTTCAGTTGTGATTGCATTTAATCTAGAAGAAGATGAAGAAGAATTGATACATTAATAATATTAGGTCACCTTATCCATGAACAAGGGATATCTATTTATTTAGATATCTGATTTCTTTTGTTAGAGTTTTATAGTTTCTATGACAGCAATTCTATGCTTTTAAGGATTTATATTTAAGCATTTAATTTTTAGATATTAATATAAGTGGTTTATTATATTTTAAATCTCAAATCCAAATGTTCATTGCTGGTATAGATCCTTTCTTTTTGTAGGACTTGTGGAATATTTTAATTCTAGTTTTTCTTCTCTATTTATTAGCTGGCATAAGTTTATAAAAATTTTTTTCTCATTAACTCTTCAGTCATCCAGAGAGATGGTCTCTTAGGAAAGAAAAGAAAAGTACTTGATTCTTCCCCTTCATTTCCCAATTTTTCCGCAGTACTGACTTAGTCCCTTTACGCCTCCTAAGTTAACCAATGAGCCTGATCTTTTCCTATGTCTCTATGAAAGGAACAGTGGACATAATCAGGATGCTGCCTTTAGCATCCTTTTCACAGTACCGGCTGGCTCTCTGTAAATCTTTTTATTTCACATCTGACATCAACTTCAGAATTTGTTTTCAGATGTGACAAGACAGTTCTAGTTAATTTCCAAAGTCTTCTCCAGATCTGACACTGGCCACTTCCCCCAAGCAACCCAGGAGTAGGAAATTATGTTTCCAAACATTTTTATGTTTCCTCTGGCCAGAGATAGAAATTAAAAATCCGTTTATTTATATAAAAAGGGCCATACTCTACTCACCCACAACACAAACAAAAAAACCATCATGTGGGTTCAAAAGTCTATTCTATGCTGAATCTAACACACACACGTATCAAAACCACATGTGTTTACGGAAAAGGGGTCTCGCCTCAAGTGCATAACTGCCACACACAGTCAGGTAAGTGGACAAACACAACTGCCTCAAAGTGTCTTTTTAAATATACACATACACACAGAGACACAGACACAGACACACACACAAGAGCGAGGAGAGAGAGAATATGTGTGTGTGTGCGTGTGTGTGTGTGTGTGTGTGTGTGTGTGTGTGTATGTACATGTGTGTGTCTACAGGTTCAGGTCTGAAGTTCACATCAGGTGTTTTCCTTGTCACTTTCCACTCTGTTCATCAAGACTGGATCTCACAATTGAACCCAGACCCAGCCGATCACTTAGTCCTGTTGGCCAGCTTGCCCTGGGGATTCTGCTTCTCCTCCCATCAGGTTAAAATTCTTTACAGATGGTGCTATAGTTTGAATGATTTATCCACACAAAACTCATGTTGAAGCTTTGTCCCAAAGTCACAGTGTGCCTTTAAGAGGTGTTTGGGAATCACAAGACATGGCCCAAGAAATGGTCTAAATAAACTCTTTTCTTTTTTTTTTTTTTTTTTTTTTTTTTTTTTTTTTTTTTTTTTATAAAGCACCCAGCTTCAGGCATCTTGCCAGAGCAGCATAAAACAAGCCACGACAGAAAAAGAAACTGAGTCCTGTAAGAGCTGCAACCATTTGTTTATAAGCGGGTCCCATGCCCGGCCCCAGTGGACTCTGGTGCAAGACTCGTTATCTGTCTTGGTTGGATCCATGTGGCGTTCTGCTCGTTGGCCTGGCATTTGTTTTCGCAGCTCTATTGCTTTATCCACAGTCTGGGGAGGAGTCCTTTGACTTTTGGATTCCTTCACTTATTTATTGAACAAATGTTACTTGGTAGGGACATGTGACATGAACATGATGTTCCCACAGTCTCCTGTGTGAGATTCAGCACGGAGGGAGACTCTTCAATAAGTGTCCATTGACAAGGCCTGCAGGTGCCACGGCGGAGAAGTGAAGGATGCTGGGTAGACACAGGGGAGGAGCTTTAAGGAGAAGGAGCAGTTGCAGAGGTTTGCTGGAAAGATGGGACAGCTAAGTGGAGGCCTGAAGAGTAAGATACAAACTCATCAAGCAGATGGACATTGGAAGGAGGATTCCACATGGAAGGGGCTTCTAGAATCCGGAGGCAAAATAGCACAAGGCACTTAGAAATCTCTAGGCCTGGTGATTGTAATCAACTGCAGGTGTGTTCTCTAGATGTGGCGTTAGTGGGAGTGCCTCCTGCAGAGGTGTAAAGCTGTGCCGTGCTGGGTCCTCCCCTTCCCTTTCTTGGCATTGGGCTACCCAACAGAATATTGACATTAGGCAAACATGTCGACCTCTCAGTGGTCTTTTCTAAACTTTCCTTTTCTAAGCTTGGTGTTAGTCACTCTGAGCCAGAATTCTGCATGCTACCCTATCAGTTAAAGGCAATATGAAAATATGCAGAATATTAAAATATTGAATTGAGACTTCATTATAAAAAATTAAACTTTGGGACTGTCTAATTTGTCTAATTTGAGAAGACAGAGGAAGGAAGAAACGGTTTCTTTTTCAATTTACTGTTATTTAAAATATTTTATTTATTTAGGGGGGAGAGAAATATGTATACCAGAGTTAACTGCTGGAGGCCAGAGGATAGCTTACCTTTCACCATGTTGAGCTTCTGAGAATCAAACACAGGTTGTCAGTTTTAGCAGCAGGCACCTTACTTGCTGAGCTACCTCACTGGTCCCTGGAGGAAATGGGTTCTCAGCATGCTCTAGAACCCATTTGTTGCATTTGTCCATTACAACAAAGTGTTTGCCAACAGGTACTAGGCTGACATTTACACTGTTCCTCCATTGACATGTTCCCAGGGTGTTGATGAATGAAAATCCAGTCTTCACTCCAAGATCAATGTATCCTGAACTTGCCCGATAGGGGCTAATAAAATTAGCAAAAAAGCAAGCAGAAGGGTTTGAGCACATGTCTTTGGTTTATATAAGAGAGTCCGAAAAACTGAAACTTCTAGATTCAGGGTCAATGAGTGGGGCATGGTTGGTCATGTGAAAACATATTTGACTAAATAACTGTGATAAGTGACTTTTAAAAATTGGAATCTGGCCTTCTTAAGGATAGGAGTTCCTTAACTAGTCCTTTCTTTTATATGCAGCACCTATAACAGTCTTTATTTCAGCAGTGAGTCACATAGGACAACATATGAGTTTGGATATCATGTCCATGGACTCATATCTACTCATGTTCTAGAGTCATTTTCTAGAGACTGGGTGTGACAGATGCAGGTGTCAACTTGACAGGTGCAGGCAGGACTTTGGGCACAGCTGCGAAGAATCGATGTTTAGGCCAGCCCTTGAGCAAGCCTGCAGGTGATTGTCTAATTTGGGGTGTGGAAGACCCCGCCCCCAGAGGATGGAACCTTCCGGCAGCAGACCAGACGTCTCTCTCTAGCTGATGCTCCCTTGTTCCTCATTGCTGTTGCTCTTCGCTGTGGCTCTTCTTTGTTGACATTGGAGCCCAGCCTCTTCTTCAGCTCTCCCATGTGACTGAGACTTGGGGACTGACCTTAGCATCAGACTGGGACTCCTAGGAGGCTTTTCAGGAATCCTTCACCATCAGACTATTTAGCTCCTGAACTGAGCCGCTATGAACAGCTATAGTTGGACTACTCAGGTTTGTATCTTGTAAGTCAATCTAATAAATTTCTTATATATAGCTCCACTCTATCCATTCTGTTCTTCTAGAGAACTCTGACTAATACACCAGGGTCTGGTTCGTTCTCTCCCCTGGTTCGCTCATCTGTGCTGGTGACAGCAATGGCCACAGGACGATGATGAATTCCAGGTTTGTGTCTCTACCCCACGGTCTCTTCTGCATCTGCAAAGAGCTAGTCAGCATCACCACATAAGTTCACTGCCGGGTTCCCCTGCTCTGGGTGACTTCTGGAGAAAGGGTCCATGCTCATTACTGAAGCAAGTCAAGGCAGGCAGGCCTAAGGACGAGGCATTCCCATCCTCCCAACCCCCAGCTTCCAATGCCTGCTTCCTTCTCTTCCTGTATCATCCTTGCATACGCCTAGCCTTCCTGGCTGTCCCTCCGCTCGCACCCTGCTCTCCCTCTCCATCCTCTTATGCCTAAGCTGGCTTCCTGATTGATCGCTCTGTCTTCCACTACAGTTTCACCTCTCCAATCTACTGTTCATGTTGTCACTTAAAACTTTTCCACGCACAATCTGACCATCTGATCATGTCACCCATCCTTGCAACTTTCTTTTTTTTTTAAAATTTAGTGTGTGTGTGTGTGTGTGTGTGTGTGTGTGTGTGTGTGTGTGTGTATCAGAGGGCACTGTGTGTCTCTGTAGGAAGCCAAGGGTGATTTCAGAAATCATCTTGAATTGCTTCTACCTCCTTTTTGCTTCTCTCTGGGATGTCCCAGGCTTCACCTTCCAGAGCCAGAGTGCAGGCTGCCACATTTCCTCCTGGCGTTTTTATGTAGGATCCAAGATCTGAATTCAGGTCCTACTATTTTCGAGGCAGTCAAAACCCCTGAGCCATCGCTCCAGCCTCCCATCCTTCTAACTTTCAATGAGTCTCAGACACTTTTGGATGCAGAAAGGCTGTTGAAGAGGGTCCCCATCTGCACCTCTCCTGATGGTCTATGCTTTGGCCATCTTGTATCTCAGCAGCACCACAGGTCCCTGCAGCTCCCTATGTCAGTGATGCTTTTCATGATCTTCAGCAGAGGTTAGGTGTCTGGCTATCTGCTCCCAAGAAATGGCTTCCGTATTGACTCAGCCTGTCCTCTGATTATGCGTTTATTAGTGTCCTTGTTCTATCCCTTTGTGTCTCCTCCACTAGTCTGGGCTTTCATGTGACCAAGGACTAGCACTGTGGTATATATACAGCCACACACATGGCACCTTGTACAATGGACACACATGGATTAATGGATGGCTGAATCACCTGACTTGTCTACAGAAAGGACCTTACTGTTTCCTCCACCTCATCAGAATGATGGAAAATAGGCAGCTCTGGAGGGAAAAAAAAAAAAAAAAAAAAAAGAGAGACATCACAAAGCGTTCCAACCGAGAACACACCGAATCTTCTAAGGCACACGGAAGAGGGAGTCGGGCTGGGATGAATAGCTCATCAACTTAATGATCAGCACGGCGTCTTTTTTCCTGCAGGATTGTGACTAATGTAACATGACTGTGGATATAATTATCCCTCTGTTCTTGCCTTACCTCCAGCACTTACCAGTTTGCAGGGAGGCAGATAGTGAATCCTAAAGCTGTCACGGAGATTGTGCTGAAGCTTCAGTGACATCATGGTGATAGGGGTGTGCACACTCTTGGTGCCTCTGTGCTGTGGAGCCTGAATAGATTACATCGCCTCCTCCACTCGCTATTACTAGAACTCCACAGTAGCCACTGGCTTGGTTATTTGCTGAAATTATTCAGACGCAAATGTCAGGCCAGGACTGGGTATGGTCAAATGAAAATCTTTTCTAAGCAAAGAACGACGAATCCATTGAGATTTTCTCCCAGAGATTTGGGACTAATCCTGGCTGGATAATAAACTAGGCCATCAGTCAGGCCCACAGAGACTAAGAGCGTCCTTAGAGCCATTCAGGTTCTGAAGCCAGCACGACTGCAGAGAGGAAGAAATGAACCGATATTTCACATCCTGCAACCACCTCAGGGGAACCTAGACTGCTCAAACTGCAGCTGGGTCACGAAAAAAACTGAACTCTGGGGCTGGAAAGATGGCTCAGGGGTTAAGACTCTGCTCAGAAGCAGAAAGCCCTAAGTTCAGATCCCATGTAAAAATGCCAGTCAGAAAAGGAGGTGGCCTGCACTTCCGACCCAGTGAGCTGGGAAATTCCAGAGCAAAGCAAAAAGGAGGTAGAAGCAAGCCAGGGTGATTCTTGAAGTCACCCTTGGTCCTCCACAGGAACACACAGAGCCTTCTGATACACACACACACACACACACACACACACACACACACACACATGCACGGGCACAAAATAAGTAAAATAAAATCTATAAATATTTAAAAAACTGAACTCTGTTGTCTTCTATGAATTAAAAGTCAAAGTTAGCAAAGAAAAGCATGCGTGTGTGTGCATATGCAAGTATATATGTGCATGTGTATGCACTTGCTTGTATTTGTGTATTATCCATGCATTTATGTGCACATATTCATGTGTATATATCTGCCTATCTGCGGGAAGGTATATTTGTGTGTATGGATGTGTGCGTATGTTTCGGTCTGAGTACATAACTTTCAGCAACAGGAACTGACACTCAGGTAAATAGTGGAGAAGGCAAACCAACCCTCATGCACAGTATGAATTAGCTGTGGGGGAAAAAAGGAGCTGAGGATTCATTAGAGAATGTGAGAGGAAGAAAGCATCTCAAAGCATTGATAAGCATTACACACTGGGCAGGGGTAGACCGAGGGGTAGCCTGGCATGTGTGGGCTCACAGTCATCTTCTCTGCCCTCTGGTTGGTGACAAAGGCAGTGCTGTTCTTCAAGCAGTACACGTGATCAACAAAATATGCCCCTTCTTGGCTAGAGAGATGGCTCAGAGGTTAAGAATCTGTCTTGAAAGCAGAAGGTCCTGAGTTCAGACCATAAAAACACCAGGCAGAAATGGCCAACACCTGCATTTCCCACCTGGTAGGCAGTCTGGGAAATCTTAGAGCAAAGCAAAAAGAAAGGTAAAAGCAATCCAGGATGATTCCCAAAGTCCCCCTTTGTCCTTCACAGGTACACACAGTGCCCTCTAATACACACACGCGCGCACACACACACCACATACACATTGTAACAGTTACTCTTTTTTATTATTATTATTATTTATTCAACTGTGTGCATGTGCATGTGTATGTGCGTGCGCGTGTGTGTCTGTGTGTGTGTGTGTGTCTGTGCATGTGTAGAACCACGGACGAATTCGCGAACCACCATGGACGCCTCCACCTCCTTTTGCCCCGGGATTCACAGGCTCCACCCTACCAGGACCAGAAGCGCAGGCCGCCCACCGCTTCTGCCTGGCATCTATACGTGGGATCTGGCATCCCAACTCAGGACCTTCCGCCTGCAAGGCGGAGGCTTAACCCCTGAGCCACCTCTCCAGCCCTGTAACAGTTACACTTAACTATTGCTGTAAGAGAACACCCAAAATCAAGAAACTTAAGGGAGAAAGGGAGGTTTATTCAGCTTACAGTTCCAGAGGGAAAGTACAGTCTCTCAAAGCAGAGGCGGCATGGCTGGTTGGCCAAAGCTGGAGGAGGCTAAGTCACCGTAGACATCTTGGAAGCTGAGAGCTGGAGACTGCTTGCTGCAAAAGCAGACTTCTCCTGAAAGTAGGGTGGGACTAATCCATCTTAAGGCCCACCCCTTGTGACTGCCTTCCTCCAGCGAGGCTTCACCTCTCAAGGTGCCATGACCTTGTCCAAACACATGAGACTGTGGGGGCGCATTTCAAACCATGACACACATACTAAATAAAAGTTAAAAAAATATGCCCTTTCTGATATCTGTGCAGAGAACATCCTATATTCAGTTGGATTCCCTCTCACTTCCTCTGAATTGGACATGCACAGTGACCCAGCTAAGAAAGAGAAAAGAGGACGTTCATTTAATTTACCTCTAGTTCACTAACAACTTCACCTCCCTAATATTTTAAGTAAGAAATTTTCCTCTTCTCATTCATTCATCAGTCTATGCCGAGGCCATAAAGGCAAATTTTATTATTTTTCTTTTTAAAATTTTTTTCTAGTTTTTTATGTTTGTGTGCATATGCACAGACATATGTGTCTGTCTGTATAGGAAGCACTTTGTGTGCCTGTGAAAGTCCAAGTGTGGTTTCGGGAACCATCCTGGGTTGCTTCACTTCCTTTTTGCTTTGTTCTGGCTTCCTAGGCTCTGCCTTCCAGGGTTGGAAGTCCAGACTGTCACCATTTCAACCAAGCTTTTTTGTATGGGATCTGGGATTTAAACTCTGCTTTTCAGACAGAGGCTTAAGCCCTGAGCCATCTCGCCAGTCCAATAAGGCAAATTTTAATTCATTTGGTCAAATGGCCGTATGGCTCATTCAGGAGGTTCAAGAAATCCAGTTTGTGAGAATGATTTCTTTCCACTGTAAGTTCCTCTGGTCGCTTGTTACTGGGATTTACAGACATCCGTTCTCGCTATGTCCTTTGTTGTACATTCCTGATTCCCTTAATCTTCATCTGAGGACAGGATTGTCTTTGCCATCAATCTAGGAATATCGCCAAGGCAAGCGGATGAGCCACATCACCCAGCAGCATACACGGAGCTTTGAAGTCAGCCAAGTTTCACCCCATACTCTGGTGGTGGGTCCAGAAAAAAGATCTCCAAGGAGGTCCGGAGCATCCCCTTGTGGGCTGACAGTTGGAGGAAGCTTCCAGCTTCTCTCCCAAGACAAAGGCCTAGAAGAACAATGGCATGTCAGGTTTCAGAATCCCTCGGCTATTCACTCGTGACAGCAAGTAGATGTCAGTGCCAAGCCAAGTTCAAAGTCATCTAAGTCACAGAGTAGTTTCATGTTCTCTACCTGGGGTGCATTTCTGGTCCATTGTGTTTTCCTTGGGGGTAGGGAGCTGCCTCCCTCTAGGAATATTTTGCTCTAACTACTTTGCTTTGTCCCTGGCCCCAGAGCATCCTTCTGTGGATCACCACCTCTTCCAGGAAAACAGCGATGGTGATGGTGGCTACATCAGCCGCTCCTCCTCCTAGAATCCCCTGGGCTAGTCAACAGCATATAATTTAACACTTAATTGTTTTCTAATTGCTTCCGATCTATTCTGTTCCCTCATCCTATTATAAGCAGCTCAAGGGCGGAGATCATGGCTCCCTGGCAATGTCTTTAATAAGGCTGGTTGTCTGCCTGGCTCACCATTGTGGCCCTGGAGGCCGAGAATGGCATGAAATTGGTTCCTCATGAATATGTGTTGAATTAATAGGTTTGTTGACAGAATGAGCATTGGAGCATTTGGTCAGAAAATTATAACTGGAAAATAAATAACGCTTAACCAATCCCTTTCCATTCTACTCGGCCAGCACTTGGAAGCTGTCCCAGCGGACGGGATCTTCGAAAGTGGTGAAGGTCCTTTATTGATGTATTAAGTGTGAATTTCCAGTGAAGGGTGTGGTAGATAGTGGTGTGGACTCTCCTGCCAAGTTGGAATAAGAACTGTAACTGAGCAATTGTAAGCCAAAATTAAAACCTCTTGTTCCCCTGTAAGCCATTTGATCGTGACGTTATCAGCCACAATGCAGGCTAACTGCGACAAAGGGTAAATCAAGAGTTTTTAAGGCTGGAGTGGCTCTTCTAGGTCTTGGAAACTGAATCACAAGACAGAGGTCAATTCTGATGATGATAACTCAGAAGAATTACGATGGTAATGTGTTCCTGTGATTGGGTTTTGGAATCTTACAGTTCCAAGTAGTCCAGGATATGACAGGCCCACGGTGAGGATGGCTTTGTTCCTTTCCAGAGCCTTCCTTCCTCTCTGTTTCCAGAGTACTATAAGTCTCTGCAAAGCAGGCATTGTTGCTTATTTCAACTTTGGATAGATATATGTATCCTATATTTCTTTGAACTTGTGTCCTACTGCTTCTGTCTCCTGAGTGCTGGGATTACCAGCCTGGATGTAGTTTATGTTAAGAGTTTAACTCTTTAGAATATAGACCAGATAAGGTCATGTCTTGCCTATTACCTATTGAGGTTTTTTTTTTTTTTTTTTTTTTTGACATCTTCTTTCCTCGTGTTGAAATCCTAGAACCAAGATTTCCAGGTTTCCCTGGAAGTACTCGATCTGCAGTTATCACAGATTGGGCCACAGGATGTAAAGGAATAACAGCATCAGTCCATTTCATTTTCACAGCGACTTTGGTTTTTAATGTGTGGCAGGTCTGCTTTTTGTTCCTCATTTCACCTGCAAGCATCACTGTTCCCGCCACTATTCTGGGCCGAGGTCAAAGCAGACATGTCAGTCTAAGCAGATGCCGCCTTCCCCGGGAGGCTGGCTGTGGCTGCTCTGCCTTGTGGTGATTACCCAGTGAGCTAAATGCGCGAGAAGCAGCAGCCCACAGAGATTTCTACCGCTAAGTAATTAGGGCCCAAGAAGTCCCATAGACCATTAGTGCTGCGCGGGGAAACAAGATTGTGCAAACATTGTGGCTGGGAGACAGTCTGAAGTCTTGTACCTTTCCAAGTAAGAATGAATTATCAACAAAGAGAAAAGAGGGCTGAGGTGTGAATAAGAAATCAGAGGGAGAGAAATGAATCTGAAAATGGGTGAGGAGAAAAGGCAAAGAGAAATGGAGGGCTTCTTAAGATTGAATAGTTTTCTGCTTACTGAAGAACAGAACCAGGAAATCTTCGAGGATCAATTGCTTGTTTTCAGCTGCAGCTGTCCCTTAATAAAGGGGTGGCTGTCACAGCAGAAGACACTCTTAGTTAGGAAGGTCATTATCAAGATGACACAGTGTTGTTTCATGTTAGCACCTCTGTATTGGAAGCCGCCTCCCCTCATGCTGTCCCTGGAGTACTTGGCCTGGGACCCCAGATAGAGGAGGAGCTCGTTGGTGGTGGTTCACTGTCCAACTTCTTCAGGGGTCCAAGTTTTTCTAACTACAAAAAACTAATTCAACCTCATACAATCATCTCTCTTACGAAGTAGAGATGAAATAGAACCAAGTTTGGCAGGAAAATAGCTTGTTTTCCTAACATGTTTCCAGTTACATTTGAATAAATTAATTTTTTGATTTTCTAAAGTCATACCTGCCTCTTGGTAAAGTCCAGTTTGGATTTCTACTATAGGCATACTGGAATTTTCTTATGTGAAGTCATCCAGAATTTGTATGCACAATTACTATATAACAAACTGAGTAAGGCTTCATTTCATACCTTTTGACAATGAAGCAAGTCAGGAAATAGGCAATGACATAGTTTGTCTTCAGAGCAGGAATTTCAAGAGCCCTCCAAACCTTGGGTTTCAGATCTCAACTTGACAAGCTGTATTGTACCCATCTACTATCTATCTATCTATCTATCTATCTATCTATCTATCTATCTATCTATCTATCTGTCTGTCTATCTTTTATCCGTTAATATCTAAATCTGTCATCTATGATCTATGTGTATATCATTTATCATCTATCATCATCTATCATATATATCTATCTTCATCATCATCAGTATACCTCCCTATCATCTATCATTCATCCATCATAACCTACCACCTATTATATCTGATTTCTAAAAAAAGTTCTCTTATTTTCAGATGCCTGAAACCACAGACAATACCGAATATTGTTTGATCTTAGTATATATATCTATGACATGGTTTAATTTATAGATTAGGCACAGTAAGAGATTAACAGCAATAATAGAGAATAAACTAGAACAATCATAACAATATGCTATGATAAAAGTGGCCTAAAACTTTTGAAGTGTTTATTTCTGCAATTTTTTATTTGATATTTTTAGATGTGGAGATCGATGAATAAAAAGATACTAACATGATGAAGAGGCTTATGAAATACAAGTTTCATTAGAGTTAAAAGTCCTGGTTATCAAGGGAACTGAAGTTTATTCCTAAGGTGGGAGAACACTGGAACAAAAGAGGTATCTTACGGTCAGAGAGGACAAGGAAAACAGACAAAAGATGACCAACATGGTGGGTATAGCAGGGAAGAGGAGAAGGTCCAAGAGAGCAGAAAGCAGAGAGACCCTGAGTGTGGTCACAGTCTTTTAAGACCCCAGATTTGCTAAGGGGTTAGGGTTGCTATGAAAGTAGGATAGCGGGAAAGAAAAGTTGTTTAGTCCTGGGGCCACAAAATTAAACATTCGGTCCTCACTTCTTTCAGTAGATGGTGCTTGACGACAGAGAGCTCAAACCATTGAAAGTAAAACCTTGGGCCAGATCTGGTGATGCAAGTCTCTAATAGCAGCTACTTGTTGAAGTAGGAAGACCATAGGCTTGAAGTCAGCCTGAACCACTTAGACCCTGTATCAAAATCAATTCAAAAGAGGACTAGGGATGAAGCTCTGTGCTGGAACATTGGCCAAGCATGTGTGAAGCTCTGGGATCTATCCCCAGGAATGCAATAAAGGAAAATAAAACCACAGAGAATGGGGTTCTATTATATATGCCTATCTTTCTGAAGCTATCTAATTACCAATCATCTATGTACATCTACATCTGTATGAACGAGTTTTGTCATGGTTACCAAATATCTGACAAAGACAACTTAAAGGAAGAAGGATTGTTTTGGGCTCAGGTTTTCAATGATTTCTGTGCCTAGTTCTTGACTCTGTTGACCCCCGGACTCATGGCAACCTCATGGTAGCAGGAGCTTGTGGAGGACCTTGGAATATAGAGTGCCAGCTAGCGCCTGGAGACCACGTGAGACCGCCACAGTCATGTTCCTAGTGACTTACTTCCTGCATATGTCCCATCTCCTAAAGCTCCCAGAATAGCACCAGAAACTGGGGATCAAGGTTTAACCTGTAAGTCTATGAGAACATCTCCATTCAAACCACAACAGTAACTTTCCCCTCATCTGTCTACTTACCACCTCCCCCATTTTTGCAGCATTAGCTTTCACACAGCAGGCTCTATTTCCCTCTGAGGAACCCTCCTCTCCTCTACCATGACCTAGCAAGTGTTGAGTCGTGATCCCTAATGTCCCCCCAGGCAACAGACCTGTTTCTCGCCATTCAGAACACTGAATACTCTTTAATCTGCAGGCTGGCAATCAACACCTCCATGGGGGTTGCTCTAGAATCACCTCTTGTTGATTTGGTCAATGTAACTGAGTTGTCTTGGGAATAACCTGTAATTGTTCCTTTGCAAAGTTCCCGCAGACAAGAATTTCTCCAATGAAGGATCAGTAGTGATCAGCTACAGAGACACAGGCTGCTCAGTGAGATGGGGCAAGGCCAGAGGATTGTAACACTGCTGGCAGGGCTATTCCACAGAGATACTCGTGTCCCTTCCTTTGGTTTTTGGATTAAAGATTTAGGGTTAGATTTCCCTGGGAATCTCAAGCTGGAATAAGGAAAAGTTTGAAGCCTGGAAGCAGCCAGAGGGGGAAAAACTTGTCTTCCAGGAAGTTTCGTAGAATTCTGACAACTTGCTCCACTGTCTTGCAGGAGGAATTGGTGCTGAGACAGAGAGGGATAAAGATAAGCGAGTCACGTCTTGACTACGCCTGCTCTATTCTGTGTGCCTCTTGCCCTCTAGTTAAAGCCCATGTCTTTCCTGAAACAGACGTTGGGGGCCGTGAAGTCTCTTTGCTTGTTCTTCTTCCCAATATAGTCACACTGAATACATTTTTCCTTGCTTTTCACTATTAGGTATCTCTTTAATTAGCCTGTGGAGGATGGGTGGCTATTGACGTTTGTCTGCATGTTACTGGCAAATTCATGACCAAAGAACTTAAGAAACAAGGAGTTTTTATTCTTTCTTATTATTGTCAGTTGTAGCTTAGAAGGAGTGTTCATGCTAACTCCTGGAGCCTAGGAACTGGCCACTTCATATTCATAGGAATCTCTGCCAGAGAGAGACATACATTTTCACTTGCCAGCACGCCTGTATGCCTAAGGTGTGTCAAACTATGGAACCAACTTCCCCTATCTTATCCACCTGCCCAGGGAATGAACCCACCCACTGTGGGCTCACATCCGCTCACATCAATTAGACCGTCTCTCACAGGCTTGCTTAGATCACTTCTTCCCAGAGGTCCCCAAAGCTCAGCCCTCAACTATGGAGTTGACGCATATATATCTAACCAGTGTAGTGACCAACTTTGTTAGGGCTGCAGGGCCTAGACTCTTCTTCCCAAAACTCCAGAAACAGGGTCACAAAATATCAGCAATGGGCCTAGGCCAGTTCCAGGACTACCTGCTCCTATCCCTTCTTAGTTCCAGACATAAAGTGACAGGAATCAATCAGATGAGGTGGGGTGGGGAGGCGCAAATGATGCTCACCTACACTAGGATGGACTAAGTGTGTTCATTTGATTTGGTACTATATAACAAAAGTACAATAGATGGGAGATTTACAAATATAATAAACTTGTTATTCACAGCTCTGGGGTCTGGAAAATACAGAATCACAGATTTTGTGTCTGGTAAGAGCCATTTCCTGGCTCTTCGTGCCTTCTGGTGGCTCCTCATAGGATGGGCCTGGCTAGATTTCTGGAGCCTCTTTTATTTTCAAACCTTTTTAACGTTAATTTATTAGATGTGGAAGGAAGGTATGTGCATACCACAGTACACATGTGGAGAACCAGAGGACAATTTGTGGGAGTCAGTTCTCTCCACTGTTTGGGTTCTGGGGTTTGAACTCAGGTTGTTGGGCTTGGCAGCAAGTGCCTTTGCTCCTGAACCACATCTCCATCTCTGAGTTCTGCCGTCATGACCTAATAGTCTCCCCAAAGTTCTGTCTTCTGATATATGAATTTTGGGCGATATGAACATTCAGACAGGGTAGCAGCAAGTGTGCTGGTGGTGCCTGTTTGCACATCAGTGTTTAAAAGGACAAAGCTTACTGTTTGTTTTGTTTGATTTTAGATTGCCCACTCTAAATGTTCATTATCAGTTTGCTAGACCTCTGTTCTGTATCGTCTTCCTTCTGGGCCCTCAATGTCAGAGAAGCTCCCATCTGGGACGTAACGGGTGAACAAGAGACCGAAACACTGAAACGGATTATCCTTTGGCTCGGGAGACCTTCTGAGAGAAGAGACACCATTACTGTTCACATTTCATTGTCCAAATCAAGTCACCGTCACAAAATATTCTAGGGAGTAGGAAATTCAATTCAAGTAGGAGAAATGAAAATATTTTGTAGAAAATGCTAATAAAAACTATCACAACTTGGCTGGAGAGATGGCTCAGGAATTAAGACTGCCTTGCAGGCAGAAGGACATGAGTTCAGATCCCAGGTCTCATGTAAAAACACTAGGGGGAAACTGGCAGTGGCCTAAACTTCCAGTCCTACTGGGCAGAGCCTGGGAAATCCCACAAAAAAACTACCACAACTTGGGGCTGGAGAGGTGGCTCAGAGGTTAAACCTCTGCCTTGCAGGCAGAAGGTCCTGAGTTTGGATCCTAGACCCCACGTATAGATGCCGGGCGGAGGCGGGGGTGACCTGTGCTTCTGGCCCTGGTAGGGCGGAGCCTGTGAATCCCAGGGCAGAGTAAATGAGGAGGTAGAGGCAGTCCATGGTGGTTACCGAATTCGCCCATGGTTCTATACACACACACATATATACATACACGTGCGCGCGCACACACACACAATTGAATTAAAAAAAAAGCTACCACAACTTAAAATGGAATATCTATCTTATATCTAATTATCTATAATCTCTTTACATTCCTATTATATATCATCGATCAGATCAACCATCTATTCATCTATCTATCTATCTATCTATCTATCTATCTATCTATCTATCTATCATCTATCTATCTTCATTACTTACTGCCATACATTCTAGTTTATGGAATTCTGTTATACTACACTAATGGTTGTTTCCTCTATGTTTATGACCTCCCTTTAATATTTTGTTCTTACAAAAATTAAGACAAAACCTGGGTTTCTGGTCAAAACCTCGGACAGACCCTGTGAAAGTTAGATGTTAGATGCAATCGTTAGCTTGACCGTTGAGAACTGAGCCTTTAGGCGCATCTGTGAGAAATTATTTAATTAGGGCAAGCTCAGAGCAAGGCTGTGGGAGACTTTGTAATTGATATGGGACGACACAACTCACAGTGGGTGGGATCATTCCCTATACAGACGGGTAAGTTGGCATACTTGGGCATACAGGTATGCTAGCAAGGGAGAAGCATGTATGCTCACAGCTGTTTCTACGCATAGGGTGTGGCCAGTTTCCTCCACTCCTGATGCTGGTAATGATACCATGTTGAGGAAGTGGAGCCCTTGTCCTTAAGCTGTCTGATGAAACTAACACAGGCCATAAAATCTCTCTCCTGTGTAGGGAGCTACTTCCAGCCTAATTTTGTCAGATGTTTTCTGACATCTCATGTTCATTTTAGAACCTTGTACCCAGTCTAGTGTTCTAAAAGCACAGGCAAAGGGACAGAAAAATCTTGATGGATTCTTGGTCACGTGATCCCAGGCCGGGATCCAGCTACTCAACAAATACAGGGCTCAATCAACTTAGGGAAACAAGGGCTTTGTTTCTTGCTGATGATCCTTGTTATGTGGGTCAGCATGGCAGGAGAATTCATGCCAGCACCAGGAGCCAAGGGAACTGGCTATGTCATAGCCGCAGGAATTGCTGAGAGAAGGACACACTTTCTCACTTGCTAGAATGTTTGGATGCCTAAGTATGACATGTTATGTCAGTGTACTGAACCAGCTCTCACCTGAACCCTCTGTCTAAGAATCGGCTCTGCCTACTATGGGATGTGTTCTTCCCACGTCATTTGGATTATCCTCCACAGGCCTGTCCAGGGTTTGCCTTAATTGCTAATGCTTCTTCAACGTACCTAAAAGCTCAGCCCTCAATTGTCAAGTTGACACCATTGTATCTAACTGACACAAGGTCCCCCCCATATGTAAACTGTGGGTCGGATCTGCTCCAGGACTTGGTTACTTGACACTTTGGCTTGCTGGTTCTGACAAGGAGCTGTGATCTGACTCTTGTTAACTCTGCAAGGTCTGGTTCGCAATGGAACATGTCCTGATAGCTGTTTGCAGAAAACCACGTACACAGTTTGGGGAGTATCAGGGAGTTGACTAGGATGAATGTGCCCAACATTTGATTATCCATCTGTAGGATTTATGTTACCTCCCTACATGTGCCTGTATAACCCAGTCATGATGACAAGCTTCTCGGGTCATATCACTGTCCTGGTCGTTTTCTTAGCTCATCCTGGAGATTATCTGGTGCTCCCTGGAACTCTTGTGTGCTGGAGAACAGGCCCCATCTTCTCACCATCTACCACACTGTCGCCGTTTGCTGAAGCCCTCACGGTCCTGGTATTTAGCAGTCAGTGGTCCCTTAAGCCCTTGTGTGGGACCTACTGTTCTCCAGGTCTAGACCAGATCTTTACTGCTCTCAGCACAGCGGAGACCAGGCTGAAATTCTCAACTTTGCCAAAGGCTCAAGGATGAATGGAGGAAACATAACCCAGAGAGAAAGTGATAATCCCTGCTCCACAACACTTGTCTTGTAGTAGCCACATATCTGCTTCTAAGAAGATTGGAACTGATTAACATGGAAGACACCTTCCTTCTAAAAGACTCGTCTTGGTGTTTCTTACCAGCAGGCCTTTGCTTCCTTCCACACTCGGCTCCAAGTGGCCATCATAAATGTCCCTCCAAACTCTGTGTGTTGCCATCAGGGACAAAGCAAACCTCTGACTTTGAGGCCAGGAGGGTCTTTCCTTCCCCAGGTGTCTGTTATCCTATGTTGGATGTGCTTCCTCTCAGGGAAGACCTACATTTACCTTGGTCAGTTCAGATCTTGCAGGATATAGCAACTAGGATGGGATAAGATGTAAGAGAGTCTGTTGGGACAAGTGCGTGTTGTTCTGAAGGGACAGGAGGTGGTGGCGGTGGGCAGTCTCCAGAAATTTAGGCAGGCTTGGTTGTCATGGAGGGAGAGACAGAGAGAGACTTGGTCGCTAAAACCTCTGCCTGCTGCACTATTTTGAGAGAGCAACCAAGAGAAGCCTGTGGGTGATCAAAAGGCAGGGCTGATGGAAGATCACGCATGTTCCCTGTGGGAGGTGCCCTGAACGGGAGCTGACCAGTACGTGCTCAACACAGGCCTCTTTCTCTTCTCCCTTTTCCTCCTCCTTTTCATTCTCCATTTCCTTTCCCCCTTCTTTGGAGACTCTAGTTCCTGTGCATCATCCCTCTTGAAGGGAAACCTAGAGGTTAGTTGGCAGTTAGCCTCGCAATACTGAAACCATTATTCAGTATTCTTCCTACCATGAATTTTAAGTTCTCATTTCTTTCAGCTATCACCTCGGCAGGCATCACTACTCGGGGTCTGAGCTCTTGCTGGTCCTACTCTTAGACCAGGTTGGCTGTGTGGGTTCTGGGGGTTTAACTCAGATCATCAGTTTGCATGGCAAATGCTTTTACCTTCTACATCTCTTTGGCTCTAGATTCCCCTGAGGGTGAGGCGGCTGCTTCTGCAAGCTCTGAGCATTCAAGGCATCTGTAGAACCAGGAGTCTCAAGGATGTCCACCTATTCCAGTGAACTTGACACACCCGCCACTGTCAAGCAGCCAAATGTTTTTGAGGTTTTTTTGACTGTTGTGTCAGATCCAGAATGAGCCACTCCTGCAATCTCAGATAAGGACTTCGAGGATTTTTTTTCTCTTCCTCTTAGTTTCTATCCTCAAGTATTCCTTTTCCCTCAGCAGGGCATCAGATGATTAGTAATACTGTTGACACCCTGGTTTCCTTTACAACCTTGATGCACATGGAGGGCCTGGGACTCTCTTCCCTCAGGTTACAGACTGAAGTGAAATGTGTCCGTTGGAGATTCCTATGCTGGATAGCAATGGCCCAGCCCTGGGATTTACTCTGCTCATCCTGGTCGGGCACAGTGAAGGTGAACTGTGGCTCGTTATAATGGCATGCACGATGTGGCATCTGAAGGGTATCAGTCAGTGGCATTTATGCATAGCAGCCGCATGTCCCTGATGACCCAGGAGGACATATTCAATCACTTCCCCTGCTTTGGATCCAGCAGCAGCAGCCCACGAGCTGAGTTTAGCAACAGATGATGAAAGATCTGCACGCACTCAGACATTAATTTCCTAACAAGTCGCTTCACAAAAAAGGAAGTGGGAATTAATGCAGGTAAGTTTTTTTTAATTTTTATTTTTGAGATAACATCTCATTATGTAGCCCTGGCTAATGCTGGTTGCCAACTTGCGATCTTCCCGCCTTAGTGTTCCCTATGCTGCAAATATAGGCCTGGCTTGGTCTGAGTATTTGTGTTGCCCACAGACACATGAATGTGAGGCAATTTTGTATAGTTCCTCCCCCTCCCTGAATCAATCATGCTTCCGACAGGAAGCAAATGATTCATTCATATTAAGATAATTTGTCCAGGACTTGTTTACCAAGCTGTGGGCAGGATAAAGGAAAACCACAATGGGTAGTCAGCACAGGGGTCTGGGTTGGTTACGTCTAAGTGCTTCTCAGCCTTGGGTCGAGGATGGGGAGGAAGGAAGGACACAGTGACCCAGATGAGTCTATTGGAGAACAGTAGTGCTCTTTGGAATCAGGACACATAGAAGCTGAGGGAGGGACAAGCCTGAGGAGAAGCAGGCTGACCTTGCGTCTTTCTCTGATCAGCTAGGGCTCCGACCGCCGCGCCCAAGCAGAGTTCATAGGGAGAAGGTGTCCCCACAATAGTCCTGACAGGTGAGCTTTCCAGGGCAGATAGAGGGTGCAGAGTAGACTGGGAATGAAGAGCAACAGTCAGGTGAGGTGCAGCCCAAGGCCACACAAATGGTTGGATGAAAGGGATCAACGATTCACAGTGCATTCCTGTATTGAGTACAAACAAACAAACAAACAAAAATAAGAAAATAAAAGTAAAAAAAAAAAAAAAAAAACAACAAAAAACAAAGTAAGTCAGCTTCCAAGTAGTGTTTCTTGGGAATTCTGAGGAGTTGAAGCCACTGTGTAAAATAAGGGTTGGAAGCTGCTCCTGATCCTTTGTTTTCAATGTTAAGGTCTCTGCTACTGACAGATAAGGGGCATGTAAGCTACAGTTCGTCTTTGGGGAAGGAGCCCATCTTGGTAATCATGATATTATCAGATTTCTGTCCAGCTCTTGCATCCCAGATTCGAAAATTGAAGCCAGGACACGATTGAACGTTCTAAGTAAAGTTTATTGAAAAGCAGGAAAGGGACACCTAATTGCTCGGTATAACCAGGGGGAGCAAGAAGTCTCTGGCTGTCCCAGGAGCCAGAGGGAAGCAAGACAGCTCCAAATCTCAATCCAAAGGCTCTAGACTCTGGGTGCCCCTTTTATGAACTTTTGAGGGATCAAAAATGGAAACTTTCTATTGGTTTCTGTGGGGGCCCTTGAGAAGGCCCCTCTACCTTGGAATGATCAGAAATACAAAGTCACACCAAAACCAGCACATACTATATAAGGGAGGTTTATTGTCAAGCAAGCAGGACGATAAATTAGGCAAGTGGCATGCAACATGGGTATCTCAGAAACAGAGAGCAAAAGAGAGAGAGAGAGAGTGAAAGAGAGAGAGAGAGAGAGATCTAGTTTTGAGGTCTCTTATAGGACATGGTCATGCTACCTGGATGAGAAGGCGGGGTTTGTCTTGGGTTGGGTGAAAGTCCTTGGATGAATGTGCCAGTTTATCTTAGTTGCAGGTGGACTGGGGCTGTGTAGAAGTTGCAGATAGGGTGGGGGCTGTGGAGCTGTTCTTGGGGCTGGGAACTGTGAAGGGTTTTTGTCTGAACGCCTGCCCGGGTGGAGATGGGACAGCTTGAGTCATTTTGTATTTAACATGCCTAAGATCTAACAGTTCCCTCTCTGACCTTGGATTGGTGGTCCCTGGTAGGAGCAGATTTGAAAGTCCTGTTAGTGGGGCTTCGTGGTGGACCCCTGATGGGCTGCCTACATGTAAGCTTGAGATCAGCACTATCCTTCGGGTAGATTGGTGGCCTTGCTTAATTTCCTCTGATTTTCCTTTCTGTTCTCACTAACTACAGAAATCTACCCCAACCAGTAGAGAGATTGGGTCTACCAGTTCACGGACGCCTCAGTTCCATCATTTGAGCTCAGAAGTGTCTCAAAGGGTGTTTTCACTTTTAAAAGTCCTTTCTGAAATTGCATTTCTCACATCTGAGTGGCCACAGCTGTCCCTTATCTTTGGTCTTGAGTTCTATGGCTTCAGTTACCTGTATTCAAACAATCTGAAATTATTAAATGGATTTTATATAATTTGAGAGAACAGCATGTGCACATGTGTGTGAGACCACAGTTGCATAACTTTCATTACGATATATTGCTGTAGTTGTTCTATCTTATGAAGTTATATTGGACCCAATTTATAAATTGACATATACCACAAGCATTTATAAGACAGCAAATAAAGGGGGTTCAGTACTATACATGGTTCAGCCATCCACTCAGATGATACAGGGTAGGTGACTTCTATCTTTCCCAGTTTCTTTTATCTTTGGCTCTCCACTTGACTGCATTTGGAATCACCCGGACAGCCTTTAAGAACACAGTTACCCCGGCCAGTCCCCGATTATTTTATTTAATTGGTGGGCATGACTGCTATAGTTTGAATAGGAAATTGAGATGGTTAGTGTTAATTGACAGGATCTAGAATCACCTATGAGACAAGCCTCCAGACATACCTGTAAGAGATTAACTAGATTAAGGTTAGACTCTGAGACTGTCTGAAGGATTATCTTTATTAGGTTAATTGGTGTGAAAAGATTCAATTTAACCATTGGCAGGACCATTTCCCCTGCTGGGAACCTGGACTGTATAAAATAGCTAGAGTGAGCTGAGGCACTGGCCTTCATTCATTCATCATCCTCTCCTTCCTGATTATGGATGTAATGTGATAGGCTGTATTTGGCTGCCACACAAGATGTACTAACCGTGAGCCAGAATAAACCTTCTCTCCTTTAAGTTGTCTTTGTCAGAACTTTTTATGCTGTGTGGCACTTTTCCTAGTGAGATGCCAACACGCACCCCACGTAAGAACTCTCTGACAGGCCAAAGTCCAAGGGGGTGACCCCATGGATTTATTGAGGTTACTTACAGCAGTACGGATGAGGATTACTTCCAGGAGCAGAGGTGATTGCAGCAGTTGCATCAGAAAGCCCACCCACATGGGTGAGACTCGTGAAGCTCTGTGGAGTCTCCCTCCGTCTCTGGACTTCTCGGTCTCTTCTGGACCAAAGGACGGCCTAGGAAGCTCCTCCGCAGAGGTCCTACACTACTTTTCTTTACCCTGGGGTGAGCCACCCCTCCTATTCCTAGTTCCAAGGTTTTCCTGAAGGATGAAATGTTTCAAAGTCTAATCTCACTCATGGATCAATCAATCCATCACTGGTTTCCTGGCTGAATGGGTGTTGGAGGAGGGGCTAAATGGAGGAAGTGGGATTGGGGATTGCTTTGGAAGGGTGAATGCTACTCCCAGAATTTCTGTGCCTCCAGCTTCCTGACTGCTTTGTGTGGACAGAAACCTCTGCAACCATGAGCCAAAATGAATCTTTCTTCCTTTTTAACTTGTTTCTCGCAGGTATTTTGTTACAGCCGTGAAAAGTAACTAACACAAGGACCCACACTGAAGCTGGTTCACATTCTTATGCACAGACGGGGCTGAGAGCGCTCAGGGCCACCTCTTGAAATCTTCATGTTTGGGAGTCAGCTAGGAACAAAACCAGTACCGAGTGCTTGTAGACAGTGGCGTCCACTGTGGGCCTTGCCGGGGTGGACAAAGTGCATGTGGTGACAGGTCTTGTAATTCAAATGCCTGGGTGTGGAGACAGGGATTGTGGACTGTTTCCAAGAAGATGCTTTGGAGATTTTGTGGGATAATAATGGGCAGGGAGGAGTGCTCCCCTTCCTCCCTGTGGCAGAGTGAGGGGAGTTCTCCTCTTAGATTGTACTAGTCCAGGGCTGGGTCCTGTTTCTAGAGCTTCTGTAGTTTGCTCTTAGTGGTGTTTTACATTGACTTTGATTTGCAAGAGAACATTATTTATGATCCCTGACTTTTCTGGTGTTCCTTCTAATTTTGCACAGTGCGCTCACATCTGTGCTAGGGGTGTCCAGCTTTTTGACTCTGGGAGGTGCTGGGGTGCTGTCATCTACACAGCGGTGGCAGTCATAGCTATCTCTGAGCAGGTGTGGGCGACAGGCAGCAGGTCGGGCATGCGGCAGGATGCACTTGGATTTGAACCTTAGCCAAGCCTCCATTTCTTTCTCTGGGGAATTAATAACGCATGGTGCGTAGGACCGCTGTAAAAGGGAATTTACCGAAAGGGTGTCTAGGCGCAGAGGAGGGCACAGGGCCCATCTAACACCCAGGGAACATCTGGAAAGGATTCTGGGTGCAGCTGCTCACAGGGGTCTCCCTCAAAGGAAAAGGGAGTGGGCAGTGGCAGGGCAGGCTGCGTGCAAAGGGGAGATCCCTTTGTTCCCCGTGGCGCCTGGCTCCGCAGTGGAAAGCACAGCTCCCACTTCCCACCCAGCTCTCCACTGCCCACCCCACCGCTTCCTTGGGCTCCACAACGCCTTTGTCGGCTCCCACGGCTCCCGGTGGCGGCACAGAAGGTCCCTTTGTCCTCCGCCCACACCTGACTGTTCGCAGACGAGGTGACCCCGCTGCTGGCCGGAGGCCAGGCTGCTGTCAGCCACAACATTAGTCATGCCTCTTCCAGAAACTGCCTCCCCAAGCGGTGAGGGGCTGGGTGGCCCACGAGGTCGGGGCGGGTGTTTTTCATTTCCTTTCCTTGCTGGCTTTTAAATGCTGTCTGCTTTTTGGTGGCGGGGACCCTCAGGGTCAGGTCTGGAACAACTCCCTCAGGTTCTGGCTGTAAGGGGGTCTTATGGAGCCCAGCGGGACTGAATTTATAAGCTGTCACCAGTGTGAGCAGACCCCTTCCCCCCAAGCCACAGGAGTCCAAGTCACCTGCCAGGGGGGAGAGCGTCTACCCATTACCTGCACTAATGGGTGAGCTCCCCCAGATCATCTCCACTAGTTTCACTAATGTAAAGGAATAGGCAGAGGAATGGGAGGGGGGGTCAGTGCTGTGGAAAAGGAGAAAATCAGCCAAGCACTTGTTCAGGGGTCCTGAGAAAGCAGCCTCCTCCAGAAACCTGGGAGCACAACACTGGGGTGTTCTTTGCACTGGGAGGGGGCCTGGAGCTGGACACCTCTCTCTCAAGGAATTCCTGGTATTAGGGAGCTCTTGGCATTGGGGGAAAATGGCCTCTGGGGTCCCTGTTACTGAGGAGACCCTAACATAAAGGAGCACTGAGGGTCCCTGAAACTGGGCGGCGCCTTGTACTGAGGAGCCTCTAACATTGGGAAGTCCCAGTATGGACTGTCCCTCGTAGTCTGAAGCTAGGCTGTTGCTACAATTGGAAGTCACAGCTGCCTGACTGTGACTGTTTCAGGGTTGTGGCAGACTCCTGTGTGTTTTCTTGATCCCAGGTATGCAACAGGACTGCATTTTCTTTATTGAACACAGCAGCTCCTCGTGGAAGCGACTGTCGCTTTCTTAGTGTGTGCTTTTAGCAGTCTTTCCTTTGCCATGGCAACTGACAATGTTCAATATAATGCCCTCTTTTTCCTGTGCCCACTGCCAGGTCAGCCTGGGTCTTGGAATAAGGACCATGATTTACTGGCTCAGCGTTGACTGCCACTCTGGCATAGGTTAGCCCCGCCCATTTCAGCATTGACAGGCCTCCCTGCACCGTTTGTGGACCATGGGAACTAGCAGGAGAAATAAAATTTCTTCTTTCTTTGTAGGTCTGCAAAAGGGTGGTCTCTATGATGGTGTGCAAGGAAATCTCTGAAGCAGGTCAGCAGCCTATGTTGAGCACCCGCAGCATAGCTCTTCTGCCTCTGTCTTGTCCATCTCTACAGGAAATAGCATGTACACCATCGATACTCTAAAAATAGAGTAAACAGACTTAGCACATAAAAACCCGGGACATCCGGTTTAATTTAAATTTCACACAAACCGTGTGAACAATGCATAATTTTTTTTAGTATAAACATATTTGTCCACCATAATTGTCTGTTCTGTATCTTAGGATTCAACCAACTGTATTATTATATCTGTTCTCAACATGTACTGATTTTTCTTGTTATTCATGATTCCTTTAATAATATGGTGTACCAACTGTTTACATAGTGTTTTCATTGTGTGAAGTATCACAACTTGCCTACAAGCTGATGTGTTCACATCATAAGCAAACACAGCATCATTTTATTTGGGGGACTCTGGTGTTCATGACATTCGTATCGTCAGGGTTCTAGAATCAATCCCATAGAACTGTGTTCTGGACAATATTTGTGACACACTTGTGCCAAGCAATTATGCACAATTTAAATGTGATCAGATGTCTTATTCTGGCTGGCAATCCTATCTGTAAGGCTTTCTTTCTATAAACTACTAGCTGCTGTCTTATAACTATACATCATTTTACCTGTCCTATCAGATCTGGGGCCTCTTGGGACCACACCCACACCCTGTGTACCTTGTGTGTCTCACAGCACCTCATCCAGGGTCCCCCAGGCAGCACAGGTATTAACTCAACAAGGACATTGGCTTTGATGTAGCAGAAGGCTTTGAAGGTACTCAAAGAAAAGAAAGTACAAAGAGTTCCACGTTGGGGTCTTTTTTCCCCTGCCTCTTCACAATGTTAGCAGAATCTCGTATCTTACATCTTGCAGTGAGGGTGATCCTGACAACTGAAGTGAAAAGCCCACCTTTTTTTTGTAGCTCGTTATCTACTATTCCCTCAGATGACTTCAGAAACAGAGCCAGTATTTCAGGGTTTCTTTCTTTATTTGTGTGTGTGTGTGTGTGTGTGTGTGTGTGTGTGTGTGTGTGTGTGAGAGAGAGAGAGAGAGAGAGAGAGAGAGAGAGAGAGAGAGAGCGCTTCCCTGCCACCCTGTGGGCTTCCAAGGATTGGATCCAGGTTGCCAGGCTTGCAAGCAGGTTTACCCACTGAACTATGTCACTTACCCCCCTGTATCTCTTTGGGAGGTGTGCTGTAAACTCTCACATCTCATGCTGTGGGAAGCCCACATGAATGTTCTCAGAATAGTCAGATGCATGGGGCCTTTCCCGAGCCTTCAGCACCTGGACATACTCCCACAGCACCACTGAGGACTCCAGTTTTGCTGACAGTCCCAAGGGACAGAGCCATTAGTGATTACAGTGGGAGATCTGGGCCGTTGGTCCCCCTAAACTTCATCTCAATGGTTGGTGTCTTTAGCACGGCACACACTTGGGACCTCAAAAAGCCATCAAACTTCCTGTCATTTTGTTCCTCTCAGCCTTTAGAGGAGTATCAGCACCCCCAGAATGCTGGGATGTCCTCGATCCGAGCTACCAAGATGATGTTTCATGTTTTGCTCACTCTCTTTGTGACCCGGGTTTCTGGGTCCTCTTCCAAGCTATCTCCACTTGTCCTCCAGGCAGGGGCCAGCTTCTCTTCCCACCCTTTTCTCTGCAATCACATTCTCCCCATGGTCCTGGGTTATTGTGGGGAAGGCAGAAATGAACCCATTTTCCAGGCTGTTGTGTAACTACGGTACTGCAGTGTTTCCCCACGTTCTTCCCAGTTTGGTCCTTTCCCATCTCCATAGCAATCTCTGTTCCAGAATAAGTAGAGACAGCTTGGTCACCAGAGCTAGAACAGAGGTGTTTTACAGCGTCTTCTTGCTCTTCTGGAATGGTTTGGAAGATCCACCTGCATTTAGGCCCCTAAAATAGCCCTCGGTGGATCCAGTAACTTCTAACATTTTTGGCATGTTTTACAGCTACCAATGTCCATATGCCATGTATGCACAAGGGAGCTGTGAGAACGCTCCACTTTTCAGAAAGAACAAGTGGAGTGGAGACAGATCGTATATCCAATGTGCACTAACTAACCCTCCTTGACTCTTTTCACATGCCTTGTACGATTGCATTTTACAATGCCATGCAGTGGAAATGGCACACAATCAGTTTCCAAAGGAATCAAAAGCACCCAAATGCCCAAGGGAAGTTGCTTTCTATACCTGCAGGAAGAAACTGAAGACCCCTGGGCAATGGCTAGTGCTGTTTCAGTTCTAATCAGCCCTTGCTCCAGGCCTGGTGTGAGAACATTTCTTTGGAAGGAGCAAGTGATGAAAATGTAGACGACACACACTTTCCTTTGAGTTCTTCTCTCCATGGTTTCCCCTTCTTCCACACAGAATAGGAACAGTTCTAAGGCTGATATGAGATGTGCATTATAAAAAGCCCCCAAGGATGCCTGGGACTCCACCTGTCATTTCCATCACAGCTCATCCTCACTCTGTTTCCAGTTTTTATTTTCTAAACTCTTATTTTTTCTCTTGGCACCTACAGAGAGTCCTGTATGCATGTGGTGGGTCAACCAAAGCATGGGTCAGATGCATCACCCTTTCTTCCCCGCAGCATGCCCTGCCTCCAGGCCCATTATTAGATACACAAGGGGAAGTTGAGAGGAAAAGGAAAAGGGCCTACCTCAAATGGTGGCATGAAAGCGTGGCACAGAACCTGACAAAGCACGGGCTTTCTAGCTCTAGTTTTTCCCACCAGTGCTGCCTGAGCTTCCTACTATGTTGCTTCTCTCTCCTTCATTTGGCTGTGTTGGTCGCAACTATTTTTTCCAGTCATTCATTCTTATTGTTCAAATGTCTCTGGTGTACGTGCTGTGTGCACAGACTCAGCGAAGGAACACAAATCTGATCAGGTTACTCCCCCAGCTGAAGTTTGCAACTGCCAGATGAAGAAAATAATCAATAAAAAAATCCCACGGGACGAATGCCTAACTGCAGACTCTGACGAAAGATGAATAGGACTGAATAAGAAAGACTTTGAAAGAAAAAGGAGACCAAATTTAGGGGTGTGTCTGTGGTAAGACTTTGTTATGGAAGGTTGATAGTCTGTGAGCCAGCCTCGCTAGTCAGCAGGCAGGAGGAGCCAATCTCAGAATGATCAGACTGTACAGGTTTTTCATGTCACTGGGCTGAGGGTCTGGCCAGCTCCTCGGGCAGCTGCCCTCCATATGGCTCAGCGTTCTAGGAGGCTTTGATCCTCCAGCACCTCTGTGCTGACATGTCTCCCAGCATCATTATAGGAAGGAGCAGAGCTTGGAGAATTGCACTCGGCTCTCAGACACCTCGGCTGGGAGGTGACCCATGTCCCTTCCATTGACATTTCCCTGGCTGATGCAAACCTCACCCACTTCATGTCAAGGAAACCCCAGCCTGGAATAACAGAGGACCAGAGATCTCGGTGAGTGCTTGTAATGTCTGCCACATGGACCGATCATGAAGAGAAAGACATTTCGAACAAGAAAAGAGAACTTGGGAAAGCTGGAATGGCTAAGCAAAGCACGAAGGGTGGGCACCCATTGACGACTCGGCCAGGGTCAGGCCTTCCACAGGCAGCATTATGAATTTGATTCCAGGACAGCTGATGACTTCAATTCAAAATTTGTGGTTGCTTTTTTATAAATAGGCAAAGAAGAAACTTGGTAAATATGAAAACACATATTACTTGAAAGATGTTAAAACAAATTAATAATGAATTAAATGAGCTGAATATTACATAAGCCATTAAATAAGTTGAAATTGTAAGGTTTCTGCAAATCCATGGATTCTGAAGTGAAAATGAAGAATGAAATGATTTACACAATCATTAAATGATCACCAAATTTACACAAATATTTTCAGAGAACACAGAATCAGGGATATTTTATAATCTGTCTCAATGATCAAATAAACCCTCAATACAAAGCCATGGTACATGAACAGAAAATAAAAGAGAGAGGATTTCAGATAAACATACCTTAACGACATAACAATCAACAAGTGGGATCTCATGAAATTAAAAAGCTTCTATTCTGTAAAAGAAACTGTTAACAGAGCAAAAAGGCAACCTAAAGAATGTGAGAAAAGGTTTGCTAGCTATGTATCTGACAGGATTAATCTTCAGCATATACGAAGAATTAAACAATTGAAATAAAAAAAAGTGAGCAATGCAATTAAAAATGGGGTTTGGAACTGAAAAGAGACTTTTCAGAAGAAGAAATTCAAATATCAAAGGAATATCCTGAAAAATGTTCAGTGTCTTTAACCATAAAGAACATGCAAATTAAAACTACTTCGAGATATCATCTTACCCTAGTCAGAATGGCTAAGATCAAGAACATAAACAATAAGTGCTGGTGAGGATGTGGAGAGAAGCTAACCCTTAGTCATTGCTGGTGGAAGTGTAAACTGGTACAACATCTGTAGAGATCAGTATAGAGGTTTCTCAAAAAGCTGAAGCTGAACCATGATATGACTCAGGTGTAACACTTCTGGGGATCTTTGCAAAGGACTCCACATTTTCTTCCATTTCTTATACTTGTATATCCATGTTCATAGCAGCTCTATTCACAATAGCAAAGAAATGGAATCAGCCTACATCCAGCCAGCCTACAGTCCATTGTTGGGTGAATGGGTAATGCAAATGTGGTACCTACACACAATGGAATACTCCAATTATTAAGAGAAGTGAAATAATGGAATTTTCTGGTTAAATTGATGGAACTGGAAAATAATATATTGAGCAAAGTATCCCAGGCACAGAAAGACGAATGTGCATGTTTTCTCTTACATGCAGATAGTAACACGGAAACTTCAGATTCATGCAGTTAAGTTAGGAATTCCTGTAACAGTGAGAAAACTTGAAAGGGTCCATTAAATGGGGGTGGGGAGGAAGAAGATGAAAACGTTAAAGGAGGAGATATAAAAGATCATGGTAGTAGGCGGACCGGGTAAGAGGGAATAGGATTCAGGAAGGGATGGGGGAGTAACAAATAGCACTAATGTTGTAAGAATCAACCAGACAGAACCCTCTTATATTATAAATACATAAATTATAATTTATATCATAGATATAAATTATATAAATACTATAAATATATAAAACTTTTATTTTAAAATATTTTTTGTAAACTTTAGTGTGTGTGTGTGTGTGTGTGTGTGTGTGTGTGTGTGTGTGTATCAGAGAGCAATGTGTATCTCTGTGGAGGATCAAGAGTAACTTCAGGAATAATCCCAGATTGTTTCTACCTCTTTTTTGTTTCCCTTTAGAATTTCCCAGGCTCCACCCACCAAGGCTGGAAATGCAGGCTGTCATTTCCACTGCCTTTTTACGTGGGACCTGGGATCTGAACTCAGGACCTTCTGCTTGTGAAGCAGAGTCTTAGCCCCTGAGCCATCTCCAGCCCATAAAAATTTTTTAAAAATATTTTTACTTTTTATTATTTATTCAATTGTGCATGTATGTGTGTGTGCGCGTGTGTGTAGGTATGTATGTGTATGGACACCTCCACCTCCTCCTTGTTTACTCTGCCCCAGGATTCCCAGGCTCTGCCCTACCAGGACCAGAAACGCAGGCCGCCCCCCGCTTCTGCCCCGTGTCTATATGTGGGGTCTAGGATCTGAACTCAGGACCTTCTGTCTGCAAGGCAGAGGCTTAACCCCTGAGCCACCTCTCCAGCCCCCATAAATTTTTTTTTAAAAAGAGACAATACCTTGCTGGAGGAAGGTATGTCACAGGACTGGGCCTTGAGGCTTGGTAGCCCAGCCCTCCTGCTTCTCAGTTTGTTCTTGTTCTTTTTATCCCTGACGATGGATGCAGTCATCTGAATTGTCCTCCTGTCTCTGCCTCCAGCCATGCCTTCTACTATGTAATTTCTGCCATAATGGACTGGAATCATAAGCCAAATAAATCTCCCTTTCTCTCTTAAGTTGTGTGTGAGTGTTGCATTACAGCAGCAGAAAGAAAAATAATAGCAACAACCCTACAGTGGCAACTTAGATTCTCTGTGCGCTTTGCCAAAGTCCTTTCCTAGGTGTACATGGTACTTCCTATTCTGAAACTGAGAGCACTAACAGGAAATTGTAGGCATAAAAACAAAACAAAACAAACAAAACCCAGATGAGGTAGTGACTGTCACTGAAAAGATGGGCTGTTGCTTTGCAGTTCCAGGAACAGGCATCATGTGCCAAAGGGGTGGAGACCAAAAGGCAGCCCTGGGAAAGTGAGGAGGCAGAGGGGGAGGAGCGATGAGTTCTTAGCGTGGAAACCACCAAACTACGGGAAAGAACAAACCAGGAGGACAAGCAGACTCGGGATGAGTCAGTTGGAATACTTTCAGGAGGCCCTGCTGCATACGACCCCCGCCCCCAACCTGGAATTGAGATAATCAGGACGGATGGATAATGGATGAGGAGCCCCACAGAGGCAGCTAGGATTTGGGGTTGGAATTGTCTGGTCTGCATCATCAGCAAAGCCTGCTCCTCCTGCATAAGTTGTTTGCTCTTTCTGGGATGTGCTGCACCTGGGGAGGGAGCATCTCTCTAGGGTCAGCAAGGCCTTGGATGTCAAATCAGTAGCACACAGAAAACAAAAGACATTGTTCACGATCCACCACCCTGGTGACAGATTCCCACCCTGTCCCTCAGAGTAGCCTGGATGCCAAGGCTTAGAAGAGGAATTCTTCTTTTTTCTTTAGAGACTCTAATTGTGCCAAAATGGATATTCAGACTTCACAGAACTATAATCAGGACAAAAGTTTTTTTTTTTTTTTTAAATCATGTCCAAACCCTTTTTGTATCTTTGTGTCTTTGATTATTCTTTGTTCATTCTCTTTTTAAATTTTATTTTAATTTTCTACTTTTACAAGGATATTGAGTACTTATCCCTGTTTCCCTCCATTCCTCTCCCTCCCATCCCTTCATCAATCCCTCCCACTGTATGTTTCTATTGACCCCAGAGTTCCCTCTGGCTTGTTTACCCTTGTGGGGGTTCAGTCCTATGTTGCATACCAAACTGCCTCTCTTCAGACCACCACACTGATAGGGGCATTTCCCTTCACTCATCCAGCTTTAGTCACCAAAGTTTCCACTGTATGTTCTTAGCTCTCTTGAGTTCCTAGGTATTCTATGGGGGCATCAGTCATCATGCAGGTCTGGGAAGGACAAGTCTCACTGCAGTGAGTTCTAGATGCAGCAGTCCTGCCTTGAGTGGAATGTCTTGTCAATGGTGAATCTTCCCATCTTTAGCTTCTTACAAACTCACCACCCCTGATGGAGAAATTTTTAATGACATTTCTTAAAAGCATTTGTTGTTGAGGATTACCCTAACACACCACACATTTATTGGCCATCTTATCTGAGAGCTATATTTAACAACATTCAGAATGTGTGAAATCACCCCCAACCCAAACAGATGCCTTTGTTGGCCCCACTGACTCTAAATAAAAAAGTTTGAATGAAACACAGGAGAACAATAGAAATGTCTTGATTTTAGATTTAAATTCACATTTGCTCATTGAAAACTGTTTTTCCCCCTTGAGAGAGATGGGTTGTCTGGGAGATAGGATTATCAGGCCAGATTTTCAGTTGTCTATGAAGTAACAAGGATGGTATATATACATCAGTGATCTCACACAATGAACTGATTAGATATGAGCCCAACTAGATGGATAGAGATCCCACCAGGTAGACACTTCCCTGCGCTTGCTGATGCCTGGTGGTGTCTGAGCTGCTCCTGCAGATATCCGTAGGCAAGGTGTCCACAGTATGACTCACGGGGGTGAGGGGAGCTGGTTGCCCGCTGCTCATTTAAAAGGTACTTGGCTCTTGATCTTGGTCTCTCAGTGGCTGTATGCAGAGTGGGTCTCATGACCCACTTTGGCTGGTCGTGTCATGCCCAAAGACTTGGGGCAAGGGAGATATGCCGCTATTCTTTGAAGAGAGAGAGCCTAGGAGACTCATGTCTTCTTAATGTCCATGGTTCACAGGCAGGGTACATGTCACATCTGCCATAGGTCATGATGTGAGAACACAGCTCTTGTGTTCAAATATAAGTGGCGGATGTTATGCAGCTCCATCAGTCCACAGAAGAATCCTGCTGCCAAAACTGTCCGACTTTCATTTGCATCTATGCTGTAAGATACACAAAATGGCATTCCTCTGAAAGGAGGAACCAAAGTGCAGCTAGCACAGTCTACCTTTCAGCCTGTGGCTGTAGTGTTTTCTGGCCAATTAATGATTTGCTTGGAAACGGAAACCCCCAGAATAAGAAGCCAACAGTAGAAAGGAAGAATGGAAAGTTAGCAACAATGGAAGGGATGACTTTCTCAAGAGAAGATCCTTCTTTTTTGTGCTGGTGTGAATAATTCTCAGAAGTCAACTCCAGCCCTGAGTGTATCTGTCCTTATTAGAGGGGGTGGTGGGAACCGCCTCAAGCAGAGAGCGCTGCCCTGCACACTCTCAGCCAGAAGTCTCTGTTCTTTAATGGTGCCACCATCCTTCCATCTTCAGGGAATGCCATGAGCTGCACTCAGCTTCCATGAGTAGAACATTCTTGATCATTCCCTCCTGTCTTGACAGCACAGCGCCATTGCACCTGGCTTCAATTTTAGCCTCAACATCTGTGTTGAGTCACCTCTCTGGGGGAATTACTTGCTTGTAAGAGTAAGAGAGCCCCTTGTGAGGGCTGACTCACTCTTGGCTTTCCCCTGTCAATGAGCAGGTCTGGCTGCAGCTGAGGAGGGGCGGAGCATCTGCAGATACAGTCATTTAGCTAACATAAACATGTGGACCTGCAATGACTATCACATGGTATTCACAATTGTGAACAAATGAGCCGTTGCTGTAAAGAAATTGTTTTTAAAATGAAATACTGGAATGCACGTAACTATGCGTGCACCTGTGTGCACTCAGCTTTATGACTGGTCATCTGTAATATTGCATGGACTAAGAGTTTTGATGAGGTTGATGCAAAACTGTGGTGGACACTTTAGCATACACAGCCATCCGAAGAGCCGGTATCTTAAGACATTCTGTCTTTCACAGCTGTGGATGCACACAGAGGACATCTTTTCACTTTTCACACTTTCATGCATAACCACAAAGCTTCCACATAAAGTCAGTGTTGTGGTAACGCCTTTTAACTGGAATCAAATTTACATAAATGATGCGAAAGAAACTCGCTAAAAGTCTTCATTTTCATGAAACTTGTACCTCCATGATTACAAGTGATGCAAAGACAGATAACATACTGAGTCATAAAAGTTATACTGGCTATTTGAACTTAATGAAAAATAAGCTGGAAAAGAAAGTAAAAGTGGATATTCCAGCACTAAAAAGGAAATGTAAGGTGTATTTCATGAACTGACCATGAGGCTGTAACAGTGTAAATTGTGAGGTATATTACAGAAGCCAACTGTGAGGTATGTTACAGGAACAGAATATGAGGTATCACGGAGCAGATTATAAAGCATGAGTAGAAAATGGGAGTAGACTTCAGTGGATTGCAGGAGCAGACTATGAAGTGTATTACAGGGTTAATCTGTGAGGTGTGCTACAGGAGCGGAAGTGAGATACATACCAGAGGCACATTTAAAACATGGATTGCAGGAAGAGACTGTGAGAGAGAGGAATAATTGTAAGGTATATCACCAGATGCCACGGTTACTCTTTCTGTTGCTGTGAGACAACACTTAGAGTCAAGCACCTTAAAGGGAGAAGTGGAGATTTATTTGGCTTATGCTTCCAGAGGGGAGAGCTAATCCACTGTACTGGGAAAGACATGGCAGGAGGCAGAAAGCAGAGGCAACTCAGGTCACAGCAGTCATCATGGAGGCTGAGAGAGTAAAAGGCAAACTGCAGAAGCAGACTGCTAGCAGAAAAAGGAGGGGCTACCTAACTTTAGGCCCGCCCCCTGTGTCATTCTTTCTCCAATAAGACTCCACCTCCTTTTTTGCAAATATGTAACATGGTTATTTTTTACTTTTACTGAACTATGATTTACCTACCATAAGTACACTTACTTACTTTAAGTTTTTAAAAACTTTATTATTTTTTGGTTCATACATGAATACAGTGAATTTATGAAAATTTCATGCTTAAAAGTTCATCCCACTATAACACTTCTTCTTTACTGCCAGTCTTCCTCCTATTATTAATACTTTTTTTTGCATGAGTGGCTTGCCGGGTTACTTATTTGGGTTTCCTTAGATGGCATGTGCCTGAGTACGTGCTGGAGTGTGACTCGTGTATCAGTAGGCACACCAGTGAGGAAAGCATCTTCCTTCCCACCATCAGGGATGACCTTCATTAGTTTCTCAGAGGGGTGTGGGACCACTTGAGTTTTCTGCCCTTTCATGGTGACATGTTGATAGAACAAATCCTATGCAGTAGCCCTTTCACGTTCAGAAGATAATGTCTGGTTGCACTCCTTCCTGTCCTTCAGAATCTTACAATCTTACCACTCCCTCTTCTGCAATGTTCTCTGAGGTTCCACCTTCTAAAGGCGCCAAGAAGTTTCCATACATTAATATCGGCTAAAGATTCAAACACATGGGCGTGTGGGGACTGATATTCAAACCATGAAGCCAGAGCACACTGCTAAGTGTGTTACAGGTGTAGCTCGTGAGTAAGCACGGCAGGTATAGCTGTGAGCAGGTGTGCTGTGGTTGCAGCTTGGGAGCAGGTATGTTCAAGGAGTGGATCTTGAGGAGGTGCGTCACAGGAGTGAATGGGAATTTGTATTAGGAGAGTAGACTGTGGGCGATCGCAGAGAGCGGTCTGTAGGAGCCATCTGCTTTCATACCTCTTGCCGCGTACTAGAGTTACCTCTACTACCTCCCACAGAACTTTTTTGGTTGTAGGGCATAGTTTTCAGGGAGTGCATTCATATTCATGTTCAGTGTGGCAAATACTGAATAGAAACATCTTAACACACACGATTCGACAGTACCTACCAGGTATCTAACATGACACGGCACTCCATGCCCACTTATCTCCCTGTACTCCCCTATGTATGGCTTTTCACTTCCTACGTAGAATCTGCTTTTTAAAATGAGAATTCCCGTTTTAGGATTTCAGCCTTCAAGATTTCAGTTTTACTGTTTTTAATCTTCTGGGATTGGGATTTTCACAGTTTTAGATTTCAGCGATCTTTTTTTTTAGCTTCAGATATTTAGACTTTAAGGACTCTGATCTTTCCAGATTTCAATATTTGAGATTGTGTCTCTCAGGATTGTGACCAGCTGGTGATATGTCACTTATTAGTCTGTCTTCCCCCACAGTTCCAGACAGAGGACAGGACCATATGTCAATTTCTCTCACCTCGAGTTTCACGTTGTAGCTCAGTGCTTGGCACATGGTCCACCCATTGTGTGTGGAAGGAAATCACTCCTGGCAGCTGAAAAATTAATTGTAAAGCAATGTGAGCCTCTCTCCATCACCCGTTGGGGGGAAGATGTAGAAAAGGGACCATTGGCTCCTCGGCCTAACATTACTAAGGATAGGCAGTGTGGATCTCATCTGACCATGAATGAACTGGCAAACTACCCTTTATCGTCGAAGAGCCAGTGCTTTCCAGGACACAGCCAAAAAGCACTGTACTCCTGGGTGGTCTCCACACAGGAAATCTACCATTTTTCAGGTGCTTGGAGCTCACGGACAGAATCAGTAAGCTAGAGATGGATTTGCAAGGACGTGCCATTTCACGAATTGGAAGAGCACTTTAGGAAAAAGAGCAATCCTTTAAAACTCAGTAAACACCCGCAGGATAGGCAGAAACTGGCATTTAAACGAAAGCAAACTGGGCCAGAAAGGGGAGTGGAGAGCTGGGTGTTGAGAACGGGAATGTTGGCTTGTCGCCTGGAGGTAGGTAGCTAGGGAATTCTGTCTGAGCTGACTCATCTGATTCAACATGTACGATCATGGTTGAATAAAAAAGCCACAGCTTAGAAGTCCGATGATCTGGCCAAGTTCTGGACCCCTCCTGATAATCATTGGTCACCAGGGGGCTCTCTAGATCTCAAGGAATTTGCCTTAAATCTCTACCTCTACAGCTTGGAAGTCTAAGTCTTTACTGTTTGTACAAAGCCCTGGGAGCTTCTCTCTTATTTCTTTCTCCTTTCCTGTGGTTTTTCCCTCCTCCCTGGGCGCTAGTGGTCGTTAATCTTCATTGTCAACCTCATTGAATTTGGACTCACTTAGGGGAAAAACCTCTTCATATATCTGTGAGACTGTTTCCAAAGAGGTTTCAGCGAGGAAGACCCATCCTGGATGTGGATGGCACCATCTCATGGCGCAGGTCCAGGACTGAATAAATATGGAAAAAGACTGACGCTACTCCTGTTGCTATAGCTAGAATTTACTCTCACTGCCATGTCTCCCCTTCCCAGCTGTACCCTCAATCTGTGAAACACAACCAATTTCCTTTCTTAAGCTGTTATTTGTGGGATATTTTGTCTCAGCAAAGAAAAAAATAACAAATATAGCCCCAAACAGAACCCAGAACCGGGCATCCTGTTTTTTATGTGGAACCATTTTTGCTTATGAAGATGGGCACTTCTCTGGCAAGGCAAATGTCATTACTGCATCGGGCTGTGAGCCTGTGGAGTCCCAGCCAGCCTGCATGCACTGCCGTGGTGGATTGGAGCCCCACTTCAGACACCCTCCATCATCAGTGCCACACCCAGGGTCTATGGGACTCCTGACATGCTCTGAGCCCTGTCCTACAGCAGAGGGACTTCCTCGATGTGGTGTTACACCTGGGAGCACACCAGGAATCCCCTCTCTTGCCACGTCCTGCAGAATACTTGATGGAGCGATCACCTCAAGTGCTGGCCCAGGGTTGTGACAAATGTCTTGTCCACCATTTGGTTCTCTGACCACACTCACGGGACCTGCCTGACTTCCTCTTCCGCCAGTGGTCTTCCTCTACAGGGTGATTTTGGGAGCCTTGACGATGTGGCGTGAGTTGTTCTCATTCTCTGGACACATTAGATGATGAGGCAGTGCAGAGGGGCAGCCTGAGGGTGGCAGCCCTATCATGATAGGAATATCGTGGCAGGTAGTACAACTACCCATCTGCAGGCTCATACAATCTTACTGCCCTCTTTCCACAGGGTTCCCTGAGTCTTCGGATTGGGAGTGATTTTGCTATTTCCCATTTTTCAGTCTTTTTTTTTTTTTTTTTGAGTTAGGTTCTTACTCTGTAGCCCAGGCTTGCCTTGAACTTCCAGTTTTCCTGCCTTTGAGCACTGGGATTGCTCAGTATCATCTTTACACGGTACCATCTCACAGGCCTCTTGGATGACTTGTGAAAACGCCTCTCCTGCTCTTTCTGTGGCCCTTGTCTCAAGGTGGAGCCCTTCCTTTCTTAGCCTGCCCTGTATGTCTGGTGGAGGGTCTGTGAAGGGAGGCTCACAGCTACTCCTGCAATCCGTCTACACGGCTGAGCAGCATACTTTTCTGATGGGCTGAACTATGGCCCTCCAACCCCAGTGGCATCTGGGGTCAGTTGTTTCTTGACTCCCCCACAAGCAGAGCTGCTCCCCACCTGAACTTTGTCCTCCAGGTGGGTATCCTACACCCTCTCCTTGCCCTTGGCTCCATGTGTGGCACGATGGTTCTACCAGCGTCCATGTTTCCTTATCGTTGGTAAGTTCTGTTCCCTATGATGTTAGGGCAGGAAATTGGTTTAGCAGAGTCAAATATGAGATGTCTTTTAGGTTTGCAAGCACAGCAGGCAGTTAGATATAGTATTAGCCACCTACTGTACTGTCACAAATTGTCCCTAAAGTGAAGTGGCTGGAAACGGTGCCATTGCTGAGGGTCTGACCAGTCCAAATCCGACAGGACTACTTGGCTTCTCTGCTCAGGCAAAGGTTCCGCCCTCCTGGCTCCGTGTCTAACCAGGACGCGCCTGAGGAGCAAGGGTTCATCTGAAGGCTCACCAGGTAGGATCTGTTTCTCATGCTGTTGCCAGGATCAGGCTCCTCAAGGGCTGTTGGCTCAAAGGCTTCAGGTCCTTGTAGCTGGAAACAGCTCTCCATGCCAAGCCATGGTGGGCATTGGGCTGGCCTGCATCATGGTAAGAGAAGAAGCCAGAGGGGGCTGGCAAGATGAATCGCTCACTTCAGCGGCCCACACTGGACAAGCCACAGAGCATCCGAACACCAAGAGGGATCTGAGGGTCACCGCAGAGCTGAGCGGCCTCGCACAGTCTATGAGCCTGGAGTTCGGGAAAGGGACTGAGCACTCAGCCACTGGATCTCTAGGGCAGGATGTCTACAGAGCAGAGGCCCGGAGTGATGTCTGTAGAAAGGAGCCTGGGCCCTCCACTCCCAGGAAGCAAGACCTGAGAAGGAACAGGAAACCTGAGAAGGAAGCCGCTGGGGTCCAGTAGACGGTGCAGGTGAGACCCATAGGACAGGCCCACTAGACGTGGAAATGAAGTGAAGCAGTTGGGACATGGAAACAAGGAGTCACACTCCAGGACCGCTCTCGAGTTGTTTTCTGAGAACAGGAGCCCATCCCAGTCCTCAGAGCCAGCAACCCTGTCTTCCATCAGTGACTTTCCACTGTGGTGGGCACTGTGTTCTCCTGGGCATCCTCTGAGGTCAGGCAGGCAGTGGAGTCCAGACAAGCAAGCAGGGAGCGGACAGCATAAACCTGAGCGCAGCTGCATGGAGGGGAGAGGACAGCTGCACCCTCGCTTCCCTCCCGGAGACTTGCTGCCTGCCTGGGTCAGGCCTCTGTAGGCAGAGTGCTGAGTCAGCAACCTGTGGTGGAGGGAGGGGGAGGGGGAGGGGGGCCGTGTGCACATGTGACTTTGCACTCCATCCCCCTGGGGATGAATTCCTAGCCTGAAAGCCAAATGAGAAAAGGGGCAATTAAGCGAATAAGAACAAAGAAGGGGATAACAACAGCCACATAGCAATATGTGCCATGTGTGGTCCGCTTCCTGTCTCCCCAGGCTTTCCTGTGGCTTAGTGCGCTGGGCATTCCTTCCTTCCTTTAGTCAGTAATACACATGCGTTTGTATTTTATTGTGTAAATCTACACCTATATCTGTGAGATCAGGTGCTTTCAGGGTGGTATGGTGGTAGACTCTATGTCTACATCTCTCTCTCTCTCTCTATCTACTCTATCTATCTATCTATCTATCTATCTATCTATCTATCTATCTATCTATCTACTTTCAGTTGGAACTGAGGTTAAAACTCAGGGGCCTCATGATTGACAGGTTTGTGCCCTCCCGGTGGACCACACCCAGGCCCAGTCAGTAAATATTTATTGAGCACCTCCAATGCTTCAAGTTGCAGTGCATGTGCTGGTGCTGCTGGACGCAGAAGCCCCTGGGAACTGACGGTCTGGAGCAGGAGACAGACTTGTAACATGGCTGCGCAATGCATAGAGACTGGCGCAGTGCTGTAAGAGAGAGTCTCTCCTTAGAGGAACTTCAGTCAAGTCCCGCAGAGCTTCTTCTCAAATAGGCTTTGGATTTAGCCTTTGACTTTGATCCCTGTCCTGTCCTTGCTGGGCCTGTATCACTCTGTGTTCCCTTAGGAACGAAGCCTTCCTCCCTTTAGATCTCTCAGAAGGAGATGCCACGCAGCAACCCGGGCCCTTGAATCTCTCCACTCCTGGGTCCACAGCGCCCTTGCTGTGCATCCTGACTTTACCATCGCTTTGCTCTGAATTCAAGTTTTCCTCACTACATTGTGACTCCAAATGGGCTTTTGTTTCACACTTGGATAAGAGTCCAAGAACCTGGAAATAGCTGGTCCAGTTTTCCATTTTTTTTTCTCCCAATAAAAGTATGTTGTTATGATGTCCCTTGTTTCTGTCCGTCCTTCCTCCTGGTAGCTCTTACACTGGGCTTTCCATCTTCAAGCTGCCTTGGACTTGTGCTTCTCCCCCACCCCCAGTTTCTTTAAGGCCAGTCAGTTTCTAAGCATTTCCTTCAGCCTGTGTCCGAGGGCCACCCTCTTTCCTCTCTCTCCTCGCTCATGATCCACACCAGGTGCTGGGATCTGTGAAGACCTCTCCTAAGAGTCCCACCAGTCCTCCAGTTTCCAGGTCTTCCCTTCGTAAGCCATCGCACACAATGTTGCCAAGTTCAAAATGATACCCGCACCTGCCATCACCTTGTTTAGAGCCCTTGGGCACATCTCGTCTATAACGGGGCCTCATTTCCCAGCTTCCATAATCTTTGTACGGGAAAAGCCAAGTGAAATGCTGGCTGCTCACATTTTTTTCCTTCTCGGAATCCTTTGAACGTGTCGCCCGACTCAGCCCCCCACCCCACTAGGGGGCTCTCAGCAGAACTTGCCAAGCCACGAGACCCACCAGTAAATGGATTAGACCATGAGTGGGCACTTGATTCATGGCGTCCGGCATGGATGGCCTGACATAAACAGCTGCCCAAGCGGAACAACCCAGAGCTGGACGGAGGCCACAGAATCAATTTGGTCCCCTCCTGGGAGTCTCGTTCCTGATGGGTGCAGCAGAGAGTCAGAAAGGGCCAAGCATGAGTCACCCAGTCTGCAGCTCTGGAGCGGCAGCTCTGGGGAACAAGGAGACACACTGTCCTCAGCGAGCTGCAGAAAGTAGGCCATTCCTCTGTTCTCCATTTGACTCTGCAAAGAAAGGACCCTCTGAATCCTAGAGAGGGTCAATAGTTGCTTTCTCCTGCCCCCTCCCCAATATGCTTTTCAGATGAAAATCAACCCTAGTCCTGATCCATCTGCAGGGCACTCAGGGAACCGCTCTGATTAGCTCCAGTCCAGGAACCAGACAAAGATGGGCCTCTAGACCCCAGAGCCCTAGGAAGTGTCAGAGTAGCCTGCTTGCCCTGCCACAGGGGCCACGGTAAAGCCTCAGTTCCACAATGTTCCCTCTCCCTCCTGACCTGTGCTCCCTGTGTGGTCCCCTGTGGCTTAGCATACCACCTTCTCTAGGAACTCTAACAAGCTATCATGCCAATGGCATGGCCTCCTAGTCTCTTCACCTTATATGCCTCACATGCTCATCAGAGAACACTGGAGTGTGTGTGCATGTGAAGACCAAAGTGATACTGGGAATCATCCTGGAGTAGTCTAACTCTTCATTACTTGCTCTGGAGTTTCCCAAGCTCTTGCTTTCCGGGGAAGGAATTGCAGGCTGCTGCCATCTCTGCCTGACATTTTTACAGTGGAATCTGGGGATCTGAACTCAGGCAAAGGTTTTAACCCTGAGCCATCTCCTCAGCACTTCCTTATATGTTACATTACTCTTTTAAAACGTTCGGATTCCACAGCATATCCGTCTTCATGGAAGTTGGCAGTGTGACTGTCCCTGCTTTTCTGAGAGGTAGGGCTGGGTTCTCTTCCCCCCTCTATGTCTTAGATGCCATCCCTTTCACTTGTGGTAAAATGCTGGATTCCAGGTCAGATCTCTTTCTGTGTCCTGTTCTGTCCTCTGCCCTGCTCTTCAGACCCCTGGCTGTAATCCTGTGGGCATTTTCGTATTCCCATAGGTTCCTGTTCTCCATACCAGGCCAGTACAAAGCATCCTTTCAGACAGGCTTGTTTCCTTCACTTTATCGGCTCAAACAACTCTTCCTTGGAGGCATGGCTCAGGTTCAGATCTCCTGTGATAGCTTCTGTGACTTCATCATCCCTAGCAGTGTCCTGCTCAGAAACCTGCATTACCTGCCACTGGTGTGTGTGTGTGTGTGTGTGTGTGTGTGTGTGTGGCCTGCTCCACCTATGTATCACTCAGTAGTCACTTCTCTATCTTCAGGAATGTTCTCTGTCCAACGCTTCATGCTCTCTATTTGGAGAACAAATGTTTGCTGTTTTGCTTGATGATAAGATGTATTTGATACTAAATAAACCCTGGATATTCTCCTTCTCATCAAATTGAGATCTAAAATCCCAGATGCAACCACAGTTGCTACCTTACTAAGTCAGAGCCTGGCCCAGAAGGGAAACCAGAGGTGCTTATCTCTGATGGGACTGAACTCATCTGGAAGGCCTATCCCTAGCCTTCTTGAATGGAGAGCTTCATTCATTTCCTAATAGCTCCTGTTATTTGGAGAAGAGTTCTGTTCTTTATTCCAGTGTCAGGCCTGGAAGGGAAGGCAGAGCAAAGGAATGGAGGGACTCTACCAGGGTTGGTCCACCACTGGGATGCAGGGGACTCTTTCTTTGTGTGGAGGCTGGGATGGGGCTGGAGCAGAGGGCAAGGCAATCGAACATGTACTTCACAGTTTGATCTTGGGTGGACCTGTTTATTACATAAGTATTTGGCTTGACTTCCATGAGACAGACCATGATGTGGATCTGAAGCATCTCAAGCTACATTCCTTATTATCCCCTGAGACATTCTTGACAAAAACCACAAGGGGGTGAAATCAAGTTGTTCCTGGAACAACTTCTCCCATCTAGACATTACATTCAGAATCTGAACTGTGCAAAGAATTCAGATGCTAGGATTCTAGTCCTAACTATACCTTTTAAACCATAAACAACCTATTTATGTCCAAATCTATGGACTATGTCCCTTTAAATGTTCCTTCCACTCCCGAAGCATGCTGTAATCAGCAGATGGCCCTACTCCCCCCAGCCCCCACTCCCACTAAAACAGACCGTTCTAATAGCTAACATCCTGCAGTGACCAAAGCCATTAGAAGGATTAGGCCATTACTATCCTGTCCACACACACACACAGTGCTCAGGGGGATTGCCTTTCTTCCCCATGGCTGGATTTTTTTTTAAATGGAGGATGAGGGCCCAATGATGGGTTGAAAAATCAAAACGAGCAGAGCAGAGGGTAATGGCCATTCTTTTCAAGGACACCTCTGCAGCAGCTTTGGGAATTGTGATTCCTTTGATATAAGGTGATGGCAGATGTCAGTCTTATGGATAAAGCAAGCTCTGAAAGGACACAGTGTTCAAACCTCTGTCCCTCGTTACCATAATATTTAATACTCATCCTTTCCGGAGCATGACAGCGAATCTGTGCCCAGTCTGCTGGCCCAAACCTATTTGTGCAGTGAAAGGGAAGCAGCCCAGCCCGAAGCCACGTGGCAGGGCTCAGGAATGCTCTGAAACACTGCCACCCAGTGGCAGACTGAAGTATGAGCAATGGAGCTGGGAAACCAGTCTTGGAAGCTCAAGCTGGAGCAAGAGGAAGAGGTAGGGGAAAACTGGCCCAGAATTGCAAGGGTTCTTTGCGGGAAACCATGCCCCCAGGCACAAAGACGGCAGGTAGCTGGAAATGGCCATATAGGACGGGTGACAGCAGTGTGAAATCACAGCCGCAATATGAAGAAGGAAACAAGTTGTACAAGGAGACCATCTCTGCGAGCAGTCTCTTCTACACGGAAGACACGTGTCCACTCCGGGTTCTTAAGGACCCCGGGGCTCTGCTGACCGTGGGAAGTCATGTGTACGCAGTTTTCTCAGATTTTCAGGCTGAATTAGACCTCTAAGTCTCATTTTAGCTGTAAGTGTGAATTTGTTATCTGAGACCCAGAAAGAACAAGAGATGCAGAAGCTCAGAAATGCTGTGGGAAGTTCTTAAATCATGCGCATGACTTCCAGCGGCTGCAAGGGGCCCTCGGGAGGAGTTCATCTCGTCCACAGTCAGCAGTCTGAGATGCGCAGAGGGGATTCTTGGAGGACATGAGTGTTTGTCAGAAAGAACCTGCAGTTAGACCTGTTAGCATCTGCAGATAAAAGCCAGCTCCCAGAGATCTAGAAGCCTCCGGCACTTTAGGTGGGGGGAGGGGGGTGTCGGGAAGAAACTGCACAGACACCGGGCTATAGGCTATATTCCCTTAAAATTGAAACTAAACCATTCAGCAGTCTGCCTTTTTTAGTAATATGTTCATTTTTTAGAAAAGAAAGCTTCTGTTAGAGGACAAAGCAATTTCAAAAAATTAGACTCTGCTGATCAAAGTGTAAGAATTTGGGAGATCAGTCATATTTCCCAAGTCCTCAGATCTTATCTGGGAGTTCCCGCCTTGCCAACTGTGGACATTTTTTGGGAAAAGGCACATCCATCACTGCTTAAAGACTGCCAGAATCTTCCAAAGTCTGATAGAAGATTGGTCTCAGGCTCCATTTGAAGAGATCCAGTCTGCATTTCCCCCAGCATTTCGGTTTTGATGGTTTCTGTTATCTAAAGTGCTCACATTGCAAATGCAAGCAGCAGGATTGGGGATTTAAAATCTGCCTTGATGGAATTTGAACTGAACTCTACTGCCCACCCCAGCTTTGTAAGCTGGGAATCATCAAGCTAGCTACAAATACCTCGAGGGGTCCTTGCAGTTGTTCAACATAAATCAGCAAAATGACAGGCAATTGACTTTAAAGACAGCTCTCACATGGCTGAGTGGCTGGAGCTGCTGGAAGCAGATGAGGCCATTTTCCTGTAAACATGCTTGTGATTAGCACCAGGGTAAACAGTGGATTCCGGCTCTGTCTGTCAGAGTGCTCTGGAGTTCTCATTAGGCAGAAGCCAGCATGTGCCTGTGGCCCAGCAAAGTTGTCAACTGTAAGAAAGGAGTTCCTATTTCAACACCTGGAAATGCTGAATCCCTACCTCACCCCACTCTCACCCAATAAGCAAGAAGGAGACTTGATTAGACTGTTGTTTTCACAGAGAGATAAAACAAGAGTATGAGCATCAGATTCTTAACGTGGAAGCAAGCCGGCTAATAGTTTGTGTTTGATGCTGTTCAACAAAGTTTGGCAGGCTCAGATCTTCACTAGATGGAAAGGTGCGGTTGGAAAGGTTGATCTGACCATTCATTGTCCTGTGGGGTCAAGTTTATGTGCCTAAAGAGGCCAGGAAGGGAACAGCAGTGTCGCGGCTGGCTGCATGGACCACGCAGGCCCTGTGCAATGAAGCAGGCTGACCTGCTCCAATAAATAGTCCTGGGTTGTCCTGGCAACTGTTTTTGTTGTTGTTGTTTTCCAGTAAAAGTCAGAAGTGGAGGTTTTCATGGGAAACCTTGGAGGCACTAAATAAAACAGATGCCAACCGAAAGCATACCATCTATTTGTGGCCTGGTACCAGGCCGCCCTCACCAGGACTCCTCCAAACCCATTCTGGCTATGCCAGGACTTCCCAGTATTTGAAAGAAAAGAATGGAGATGAGAAAGGGAAGCTGGAGGGAGGGAAAGAGAAAAAGAGAGAGATTCTTAGTAGGGAAGGGCTTTAGCAAGGAAATACAAAATCTACCAGCTCCCCAAACCCAAAAGGTTTTGTTTATATATGTTCTTGTTTTGAGAATCTTGGTTTCACGCTACATGCTACAACAGAGACCACTTTAAATATTTTTAGTCAATAGAAACGAACAACTTGTGCATCACCACAGAATGCTCATAACTCTGGTGATTGTCCTGGAGCCCCGTTCCTGGGGGCAGGGGGTGCTTTAGGGAAAAGTCATTGTGGAACCTCAGTTTGCTTTTTACACGGTGGCTTATCCCTGCCTTATGAGTCCCCAAACAGAGGACAGCAGGCATTGGCACATTGTAAGAAGACTGGCATATCTTCAGAATCATGGTTGTTAAGTGAGAATCTCCACGTTCTCTTAGTGAGACTTTAGTCAAGTTTTTTAACCTCTCTCAGTTGGACTGTCTTCATTTTTAAGCTAAGGATTAAAATGATGCTTCCTCCACAGCATGTGGCAAGGTGTTGTGTGACTTTTCCTGAGAGGAGACCACCCCACATGGGAGTTTGATGACAGACCAAAGTAATGATCAAGTCCCAACTTGATGGACCAACAAGTTTACTGGGGCTACTTACAGGAGTAAGGGTGAGGGTTACTGGGAGGAGCAGGGACAACTCAAAGGCAGGTACATCACTGGGTGACCCCCCCCCCCCCGCACAGGTGAGACTCCCGGAAGCTGCACCCCTGCAGCTCTCTGCCGCATGACTTGCTAGGAGAGTCTTCCCCAGGTTGACTGCGTGGAGGGCTTTCTGCGACGTCTTGGCTTGTCTCTTCCAGGTTTGACCTCTCTGGAGTCTTCTTCAAACAGAGGACCTCCAGAGTCTTCATCACTGCTCACCAGTCTCTTCCAGACTGCTTGACTGTCCGACAGTCTCTTCTCTACTTCTTCGCTACGCTGGGGTCTCCTGCAGAAAACGCCGTGAATGGCTCTGCAGTCCTTCCTTTTATGTCTGGTTGGTAGGTGAGGTCCCTCCCCCAACTGTAGAGGGAGCCCCATCCTACGGAGCTGTTTACTCGTGAGTAGGGCAGGGTTCAACAAGAGGCTGCCCAGAGGAAAAACACCACATGACCAGGGAGAACATGGAATCATCTGGAGCCACCCCGGGTTTGTGTGTGGCTGGTTGATGGCAGAGCTGTCTATACACAGTAAGACAACCAAAGTAATAGCAGAGTTGAAAAAGAGGTGGTGTGTTGACTTTAGAACATAATTAATTCAAATCTCCATTTAGCTTTGGATTCTTGGTTGTGGCCACTATCTGTTAAGAGGTTGCTTGGAAACAGTGAAGCCTGGGAAGTAGATTGGACCCCAAACCAAAGGGTCAAAGGCTCATTGATAAGATGAGCTAGGGAAGAATTCTGGAGTGGAACATCTGGAGGATAGACATGCTGTCCACGGTCGTTCCGGGCAAAGCAATGAATGAAGAAGCTGGAACAGAAACGTGCAGCAACTATGGACTCTTTCCGACAAAATGTCAGCTAGGTTAAAGTCTCTCCCACATAGCAGCACGGGCAAAGGGAAGTAGATGGGAGGCACTGAGGCTATCAGCGTATGCCAGGAGTCAGGGAGATGTTTTTGAGCTGGTTTTCTTTCTAAGAAAAAATGAACTTGGGCCAGCACAGAAGCAAGGAAGGCACATTCAGAGTGAAGGGGGGGGGTCCAGGCCTAGCAGGATCAGGACAGGAGCTCTGGGTAGCAATGATAGATGATTCCAGGTAGATCTCTTGGAACATTTTGTACTCATTTCTTTTGAGTCAATTTCCTTTGAGACAGGGTCTCATTATGTAGTCCTGATGCCACAGTTACTGTGTGTGGTTGCTGATAAGTTCATGATCACATGTCTTTATGGGAGCAAGGTTGTTTTTTTTTTTTTTTGGCTTACAATTAATTATCTGGCTATGGTTCTTAATCCAGCTTGGCAGGAGAGTCTACACCAACACCAGAGACCAAGGGAACTGGTCACCACATATCCATAGGAGTGCTGGGAGAGGGGAAGATTTCCCTTGCCAGATAGCTTGTGTGTCCAAACATGTCGAAGAATGCCAATTTCCTAATCCACTTTCCTCTATTTTATCCACCTGCCCAGAAAACGGTCCCACCCACAATGGGCTGGGTCTCCCCCATCAATCAATCTCCTGTAGGGCTTAACTACTTGTTCTTTACAAATGAGCTCAGAGCTAACACCTTCAATTGCCGAGTTGACACCAGTAGTTATCATCCACGCTTGCTTGACGCAGAACCAACTGTAGACTAGGCTGGCCTGGAACTGGCCGTGATTGTCCTGCCCACTAACTCACTAGGGTTGGACTTTGCAGGCGAGTGCCACCTCAACCAGCTGAGTGGAATTTTGTTACCCAGGCTCTGCTCACCATTGCTGAAAGTTCTGGCCACCCCCATTTCTGCCTGGTGTTTTTATGTGGGACCTGGGATCTGAACTCAAGATCTTTAGCTTGCAAGATAGAGTCTTAACCCCTGAGCCATCTCTCCAACCCAGAAAAGTCAGCTTCTTTAGGAGGTTTCCCATTGATCAGCAAACCTTTGGTGCTTTGGAAATTGCTCTTCCTTCTGGGTAATGTGCACCCTTGACCAGCTCAGTCAGAGGCAGAGTGCTGCTCCAAGATGGTCTGTTTTTCTCAGGGAGCCGGGAGGGCAGAGAAAGTCCAGTGGAAATCCTGGTGCAAGGACTCCAAGCTCAGGAGCTATCAGTCACAAAGTGCAACCAATGAATCGCGCATGGCATCTTGCAGTACCCTCTGGAAGGAGATGATGCTATTAGAGGCTCCTTCCTGGAGGCCGAGGAGACTCATGCTATATGGAGTCATGCATATGAATCCAGAAACAGGGACCGGCAGCATCTGAGGTTTGGTGGGACACACTGGTAGGAGTGCTGTGGGGTAGAATCTGGCAGAATCAGGGTCAGTGTAAGGAGGAGTGAGGAGGAGGAGTCACAGGCAGGGTGGGGCAGGGCCAGGGGTCGTGTGGCGTGTGCATTGGGGCTGTGTGGATAGAGGCAGGTGGAGTCAGCAGTCAGGGACTTGGTCGGGTGCACTGTGCTGACACCTGGTATCTGCTTGCCATCTGGCTACTGCGCATTCTGGAAGCTGCAGGGGGAAGAAAGCATCTCTGTCTTTATGTTGGGCTGATAACAGTGTATGCTGTAGAGTGGAGTAGAGGAAGTGAGGCAGACCCCAAATACAGGAAGGACCAGGTCTGAGCATCTGATTTTTGTGCTCCCTAATTCTGAGAAGACCAGAGAAAGATCTGGGAGGCAGAGGGAGGGCGGGCACTGGTTCCTGGCAGAAGGATGGTGGGATAGCAACATGGACAATCAATCTTGGGCCATGGAAAAAGAAGGATGTTACTTTACAGGGAAGCTTCACTGTATCATGGGAGGAACTATTGGATCAAGGAACCCTCTGGACAGCGCCAGAGACTGCAGATGGTTCTCCGAGAGTAGGTGAGCACCACATGGCTTCATTTTGCGTTGTGCCTGTGTGCTTGGGTGGTTGGAACCAGCAGTGTCAGACAGTGAAAGTCCATCCTGAACTGTCAGGAGACCCCAGCTGGAGATGCCTCAAAACAGGTGCCTGTTTCCTTACTTCCTGTGGCTGCCTTTGAACTTGAATCTTGGGGGGGTCCAAGCAACAATCAAAGCACAAAAGAAACAGGTACTGCCATGGAGGGGGGAGACAGCCAGGAGACGCAGATCAGGAGGTGCCCACCTGCTTTGTGCACCTCCAGCTTCCGGTCGGTCGGCATCCAACTGTTCAGGCCCCACAGGGACTCCAAGCCCCCAAATGGATATGTAGCAGCACACAATATGTTGTTTTGGCAGAAAGCTATGAATTTGAGTATGGAATGTCTGTCGCAGGGGCCCCTCTAATTAAGTCGCTTGTCGGGAAAGCAGAATAAATAGTTCAGAGGAGGTGACCATGCTTTGCGCGGCCTTTATTTGTTGTTTGTTTTCCTGGTTGGGCAGGTCTGCAAATGCCACGATGCATATTAAAGGCAGAGAAAGAGAATGTATGGCTTTGCATGCATTCTGCCCTTGGAGGGAAGAAAATGGGTAATTTCTGTGCATTTTGGACTAGGGACTCCTAGCCAGCTTCCCTTTCAGGAAAGAGTTGTGGAGACAACCAAGCTAACTCTTCCCAACTCTGACTTGGGGTGAAGAGTCTGGGACAAGACCTGGAGGGACTGAAGACATTTCGCCCCCTTCCTAGGTTTACCGCTGTGGCTAGTGGAAAACCAAAACTGAAAACTTGTTAGTTACCATTGTGGCTAGTAGTGTGCCTAACTTGTGTGCAGGCTCCCAGCTCCATGGCTTCTTTGCCAGGAAAAGCACTAGGCACTCTTCATTGGCAGTATGGGTAGATACTGTTGGTGGCGACCTTTCCCCAAGGGTACTGGGCTGCAGAACCTGTGGGGACTCCGGGTGAGGGAGTTCATGCTGCACTGGCAGGTCTCTTAGGAAAGAAGCACTTTGGACTGGACAATGGCTCAGGGGTTAAAGCCTTTGCCTAGCAAGCGAAATGACCTGAGTTTGAATCCCCAGATCCTATGTAGAATGACAGAGAGAAATGGCAGTGGCCTATAAATTCCAGCTTTGGAAGGTAGGCAGAGCCTGGGAAACCCCAAAACAAAACAATAAGGAGGTCAAACAATTCCGGATGTGTCCTGATGTCACCCTTGGATACACACACACACACACACACACACACACACACACACACACACACACAAACAAGGCACAAGACACCTTGGATGTGTGGGGGAGTCTTCTGGAAGTGAGATAGCACCAGGGTGTGTATCTCCAGGGGCAAGATCCCATTGCAACCCAAGTGCAGTGTTTTTAGCAGCACCCATTGCACTTGGTGCCTCTGGAGGAATTCTGCAGATACAGCTCTGCACAGGGTTTCCTTCTTTACTTTGTGCCTCCTGTGGCTCTCTGAGTTTGGATCCTTGCCGCCGTGGAGATGAAACCTAAAGCCATTTTCACACACAGCTGAGTTCTTGAGTTCTGAAGAACACTAAGGCAGCAAGTTTTATACAGCCAGATGCACAGCAGCTGAATGTTGCAGAGACCCTTGGGCCATGATGCCGCACACGTGCTTTTCCCAGCCCAGGGCTTTTGAAACACCTTCCCGAGAATCATAAAGACCTGTCCTCTCCTCTTAAGAACTCACTTCTGGGCTTTGGTTATTTTTCTAGGAATGACGGGAGAGTCAGATCCAAGGCAAAAGCGTAATTAGACCTCTCCTCTCTGGAGCAGAGCAAAGTGCCCCAAATAATGAGGCCCTGAAGCGGGGAAGGGCGTGCAGACTGCAGCTCCCAGCTCGTGGCAGACTGCAGGAGTCAGAGGCGCCTTCAAGGACTGCGCACTAAGTCTGTCTTTGTGCCTGGTGCTGCTTCCATTTCAAAGGCTTGGCAAGCGAATACTGAGAGTCATTCCGGGAACAGTCCTAGGTCTCCATGGTGACCAGCAGAGTAGGCCTGAGGGAGACAGGCATTTGTTGCACTGTCCTAAGAGTCGCTCTTTTCTGATTTTGTTTTCTTTTTGTTTCTACTCCATCCCCCCAGCAAGTAGGGCTTCTTTGTTTTTAAGCACATCATAAAATAGGAACTCCCTAAACTCTTTTTCTAGTTTATCAAAGCGTTATTCCATACAAATATGAATTCTTCTTTATCTGCCTCTGTTGAGTATGAAAAACCAAAACACGAGATAAACATGTTTTGGTTTTGGTTTGTTTATGATTTTTGTTTTGTTTTGTTTTTGCGTTTGCAAGTGATTCCAGGAGGGACCAGCCTTCCCAGTTTTCTTCTGTGCACAGGTTCTAGTGAACTGCTGTTGCCTACAACACATGCCTGTAGCCCCCCTTGTCCAGCGGGTAGGAGGTCCTTCTAGCTAGCCTTTTAGCTACCCTTGGGACTCTGCAAATGTCTAGCTGTGGCAAAAACAGTGTGGTTTTACAATCCCTAGTGTATTGGTTACTCTTGTGTGTTGCTGTGAGATAGCATTCAAAGTCAAGCAATTTAAGAGAGAAAGGGAGATTTATTCAGCTTACAATTCCAGAGAGGAGATACAGTCTTTCATGACGGACACAGCATGGCTGATTGGGAGAAGCTGGAGGGAGACCTAGGTCACTACAAACATCTTGAAGGCCGAGAGCTGCCAGACTCCTGCTGTTAGAGCAGATATCTTCTGGAGGTGTGGTGGGACTAATCCACTTCAAGACCCACCCTCTGGGATCACCTTCCTCCAGCAAAGCTCCACCTCTTAAAGGTGCCATGACCTTCCCAAACACATGAGACTGTGGAGGACACATTTCACACCATGACACCTAATGTTCACAAGCACAGATTGGTTCATATGCTTGGGGCATGTTCTGAGAAAGTTGTTGTGGGTCGATTTTGTTATAGTTCAAGTGTCACACAGTATATTTTCACAAACCTAGATGTTACCAGTCACTGCACATGACCAAGTAGAACAGTAAACAGAAGTCTGAACCATTGTCATTGAAACATGGCCACTGTTCACAGCAAACTTATTTTAATAAGTTGGAAAGAATGTACTCTAAGATATCCTTAACAGTGTAATATAGAAACAACCAAAGCCAGTAACAATCACTTATCTACTGTGAACTGAAGTTCCCTAAATAAGCCACATATAAGTTCACAGATTCTGATGGATTAAAGCACCCATGATTGTGAAAAAGTGGCAGAATGCAAACACACACCAAAATATTGTGGGCTACCTTTGCTCCCCTTAATTGCCATTTTTCAGTCACCTCTGCATAAGGTTCAATATTCTTTTTCACGTTGGTGGACATTGGAGTTTAGTGGGCATCTCCAGAGGTGTTCCAGGTTCTTATGTCTCAGAACAAGGAAATAAAGAGAGACATATGCAAAAAGGCAGGCAATGTGAGACAATTTATTAAGAAAGGTGGAATGGGCTGGAGCAGAGAAAGTTTAGAAGCTGAAAGGCAAAGGCAGCACAAAAGACAGGGGCCTTCATGTCCCATATCATGGGGTTTTGGCTCATTTGCATAGTCTCACTTCGTCATGTAGTTATACACACACTGTATGTCCTGCTAGTCTCATCAGCATCTCAAATCTCCACCAAAGGCTGTGTGCTTCAATACATAATAATGAGTCACAAGTCACCTTCAGACACTGAAGTATCTCAAGTGTCACTGCACCTGCTCCAGCCAGTTCCAGTTGACCTGTGAACTTGTATGCGTGCATGTGTCTGTGTCAGGTTTTCCAGCTTTTCCTCTTCAACAAAGATTTGCCCCATGTGCTATTTTTGTAGTCCTTGTGTGAAGCCTTTGGATTGCACTTTCTGCCTCACTCTTTTGCTTCATTCTGACTATCAAGTAAAACTTTTGCAGTTTTATTAACTTTAATAGAAGCTATTAGCTTCTACCAACACAAAAGCTGAGAATGTCAACTGATAGCATCTGAGACTTACAGCAGAGATTTTGCTGCTTTGCTATAACCTACCTGCCTGCTTGATGTCCTATCAATGTGTTTGGCAAACACACTGACTCCTTATTTTGTTGCGAGGCTGTAAGAAGTCCATGTAATCGTTTCCATGGTGGAACGGGTCATTGCGGCATGAGTCCAAATCTGTCTTCCTGGACTGGGATCACTCAAGTTGGGCTCAGCATAAACGCCCTGTTCTTCCCTTTGGAGCGAGAGCTGTTTTGTGAAGACTCCTGAACTGTACATAAGTGTGCGTGCGGTACTTGCATGTGACCGTTGGAGCCGCTGTGCTTGTACGGCGTCAGCACTGCAGTGCAACATGACATTGTGATGGCTCATGATGGCTCCTCCTAGGCCACAGAAGATTTTAGGCTCCATGTGTTGCAGTTCGCTAAACTTAAGGGAACAAGGGGTTTATTTTGGTTTATGATTCTTGGTTGGAGTTCCTAATCCAGATGGTAGGAGAGTCCACCAAGGGTCAAGGGAACTCACCACACCATATCCCTACATCCATAGGACTTCTGAGAGAGGGTCAGTCCCTACTTAGCCAGACCAGCATGTCTGGCCAAATATACCAAAGGATGTCCACTTTCTTAACCAGTTCCCTCCATATTATTCACCTAGGGACTAGTTCCGCCCACTCTGGGCTAGGCTTCCCCATCAACTAGACAATCTCTTGCAGGTTTGCCCAGGGTTTAAGTCAACTACTAATGCTCAACAAATATGTCCACACGAGCCCTCAACCATAAGCTGATATCTGTATCTAACTATGACACCATGAGACCACCATCACACACACAGTTTGCCCCTGACTGAAATACATGACTATTAATTTAGATAACTGTAGGAACAAATATTACCATTACCAGTTTTTGGCCATAAGAATTTGAGTAGGAATCTAAGGGGTTTTTCACATGCTACTATATATTAAAGTTTGTCACCAATTTCGTGTGAAATGATCAACACACATCTTGTGTCTTCTTTTATAATAGTGTATTACACTGATAGGCCTCTATCTGTTGATGGAAATGGCTCCTAGCAACATGAAAATAGGAATTGTTTGAATCTTATCCCCCAGTGCTGAAGCAGGGTGAAAAGCCTTCAAAGTTCTCATAGTCTCCAGGGATATCGTGTGGTTCCTGTCGTGTAGGATGTAGCTGTTTTCGCACATGGGTGGTTATTGCAGGGTCTGTGTGCTGAGGCTTCACAATAGACTTCCCACACCTGCGTCCCCATATGTGCATTTCTATGTGTATATATGCAAATGTGTGGATGTATATGCATATGTATATTTGAATGGAGGTTTGAATACATATATATGTGTATATTTCTGTGTGTGTGTGTGTGTGCACGTGCGTGCACATGTGTGTGAAATAGCTCTACTGTGTAGCCTGGAGAGAGTAGTGCCCTTGCAAGGCTGCTTAGATCTCTCTGTACCATTCTGGTTTTGTTTTTTTGTTTTGCTTGTCTTTTCGTCTCTCCCATCTTGCCCCTAGGGTGGCCTCCAGGAATCCCATAAAGTAGAGCCTAAAATATATATTTAGCTAGAAGTTTCTCTCTGATAGCTAATGCTTTCCTATTATGCGAAACCCACTCAAGCTTGCTCTCAATTCATAGGGCAGGTTTCTTAATTTTCTGGGAAACATAAAGCTTTTGAAACCAAACTCTCTCTCAGAAAAGTGTGCACGTAGGGCGCATTTCACAATGAAACAGGCGTCTGTGGGCCTTCCAGGAAGAATTCCACCTCAGGTGGAATTCATGCTCTAGACCTTGTTAGCCCTTTCTATAGATTTCAGCCCACCTTACCTACTGCCAGGCACTCCCAGTTCTGGCCCAGTCTGCAATGGGTGTGGCTTAGGCTGACAGAGACTCTCACAGCATGAACATTTATTTTCAGCCTCCCTATTTCGTGCATGACAGATGCACACAAGCGCTAAGGGCCGTTTCCTATTCAGGCCTGCTCCCAAAGCCTCTCGTACTCTGTTGGAAAGAGCTGAGTTTGAAGGCCACATTCCAACCTGTGGAGCTCAGGGTTCTTGCAGCCAGACTGGACAGTCCCAGACACAGTAGGTTTGGGAAATTCAATGTGGGAGTCCAAACTTGAGTTTGTTTGTTTGTTTAAACCATGCATATGAATACACTGGGGAGATAACTCAGTGGTTAAAGCTTTTGCTTCTCAATCAAAAGCACCCGAGTTTGGATCCCAGATCCTACATAAAAATTCTAGATGAAAATGGCAGCAGCCTGCATTTCTGGCCCTGGGAAACCCCAGAGCAAAGCAATAAAAAGATAGAACAATCTAGGATGATTCCTGAATGTCATCCTTAGGCCTTCATAAGCATACACAGTGTCCTCTAACACACACACACGTACACACACACACACACACACACACACACACACACACACAGTTATAATAATAGAGCAGAGGAGGTAGTAGGATCATGGCTTTGGTGCTGGCCAGAGTACACCACAAATTACCTCTCCAAAAAAAAAAATGACACCCTGCATATTGTCCTTCAGTTCTAAGAGGCTGGGATATCATCTGTATTTTTTTCCTTGGGTTTCTGCAACAAATTAACACAAACAGGGTGACTTGAAACTACAAACATGTATTCCCCTCCCAGTTCTGGTCAATAGATGCTTGGAATGAATGTGTTGATAGAGCTGTCACTTCGGAAAGTCCTAGCAGCAATCTTTCTTGCTTCCTGCGGCTTTGGATGGTTCCGGGGTTGCTTGTCAATGGCTGGATCACTCCCATCTCTGGCTCCAACTCCACATGCCTGCTCCTCTAATTCAGCTGTGGCGGTTCATCTTCACTGTCAGGTTCACTGTATTTGAAGTCACCTGTGAGACACGCTTCTGAACAGGTCTTGAAGATGTTTCTAGAGCGGTTTAACTGAGGAGGGAAGACCCCTACGCTGAACATGGTAGGCACCATCCCATGGTCTGGGGTCCAGGGCTCAGTGAAAGTGAGAGAAGTGAAAGTGAGCTTAGCACAGCATTTATTTTTCTCTGCTTTCTGGCTGTAGACACAGGGTGACCAACTGACTCACGCTCTGGCCGCCACAGCTAACACTGCTCTCACGGCCATGACTTCCCTACCACGATGGACCAAACCATCGAACTACAAGTCAAAATAAACTTTTGCTCTTTAGGTTGCTTCTTCTCAGGTGTTTTATCATAGCAATGGGGAAAGCAACTATGACACCCGGGTAATTTCATCTAAGAAGTCCTCCTTTCCAAGCAAATTACATTCTTAAGTAATCTGGTAATTGGGATGTGGAATATCTAATTGAGGGGTCACTATTACACCCCCACAACATTGCTCAACTGTAATTCAGCACCTAACACATGGTCAGAGTTCATTAGTCTTTTGCGTATTTGCTCTAGTGGTTTAGATTTAAATTTGGAACAGAATGCTCTATCTGCTGGCATTCTTTGACTATAAAAGTAGCTGCCAACCTAATTAAAGTAAATAGTTTCTTAGTTTCCTTAAAGATTTCTGGTGGAGTATTTTATACTGTTGTTTCAACTTACCACATTTCAAATATGCGGGAAGGTCAAAGGATTTCTAAGTTTTTTTTCTTTCTCCCTGTGATTTGGGTCTTCTCAAACCCTCAGAGTCTGAAAATAAATGGGTTTTTCTGAGATAACTTATCATGTATGTCTTTCATTATACTTATGAGAACAAAGATATATACATTTATGGGATATGCATCTATACATGTGTGTGCAAATGTATACATGCAACCTTATTTCTGATGCATGGATATTTGTTGACTCCTAATGGTGACTTTCAGGTGCACATTTCAAAGACAACATGTAAATGAAGTGGTACAATTGTTTCTTTCCTTGAAAAGTACAGGTAGGTGTGGTGTCTCTAGTAGAGTGTTTGGCCTACCTTGCATATTTTAAGCTTTCATATTCATGCATATTATGAGGTCTCATCAACTTCTCAATCTGGAACAGTTTTACTCGACAGGGTTAAAAGCAGCGGTGAGGATAAGCTTAACTTGCCAGCAGGAACTTTGAGAAACAGCCTCTCCCCGTGGATGTGCTTCGCGCGGTATGCACCTCCCAATTTGTGCAGCTGGTCGTATTTTATTTATGAAATGTTTTGAGGTTGGAATCCAAAAACAGGGAGGGTCCGCATTTTTTCTTCCTTATTCACAGTGAAAATTATTCCAAGTTGCCTGATTTCATTGTTTTTATTCTGCATTCTTTTAAAAACCATGCTTCTGGGAGCAAGGCTGTGTTCATAATTTTTACCATCATTTATCCATTTTCCTATGAGCATGCAGCAGAACATCCAGAAGAGAGCTAGAGAGAAAGCAAATTCCCTTTCTACAACGCTCAAAGCATACCACATGTATTAGGAAATGGCAGAAACACATCCAGCCAGTCGAGATGCACAGCCCTGCAGGGCCAAGTTTAAATGGGAGTGTACGCTGCGGTTCTTGAAGTTTAAGATGCATTAACATCAGGCCTTTCAACTTCACACAGTAATAAAATCCAGCAACAGCACATCAATCAAGTAATTCAGACCTTGCTAAGAGAAAGAGCCTGTGCTCCACCCTGAGGAGGAAGAGTCCATATCGGAGCGGAAAAGATGGTCAGAACTGCCTTCTCTGCCCTTATGTAGGGACTGTAGCTCCTGGGCGTGTTAGTTCACATGTGGGCTCATCTGTAGACAGCTAGCCAACTGCTCTACCCAGGGACAGTCTCATTGTTCTGGAGTACTTTGGGCTTTATCTAAGATACACTATTAATCAATGCTTAGTTAACATCTTGAATTTAGTTATTTGATACTCAAAGTGTTTTGGAATAAAAATGTGGTGTGTGAGAGATATCTGTGTGTGTGGAGTATGTGTGGGTGTCTCCGTGTGTGTATGATGTGTGTGTGTGTGTGTGTATGTATGTACGTATGTGTGTGTATCTGTTTTTAAGTCTGTGCTACATAAAGTTTTTCTTTGCTATCTATTGGTTGTGAGTAAATGAGGACTATTTATTGGTTTCTGTATATCTTTGTGGAAGAAACTAGCTGGATTTTCCTTCCCCTCCCCCCTCAAAAAAACTGGGTCTAGGCCAAACAGGACAAGTCTGGATCCCAAGTCCAGCTGTGGTTACAGTCACACCCAAGTGCAGACAAGATCGACTTCGTCTGTGTTGCTTAGTCACTGTCTGTGTGTCTGAAAAATATAATTTCTTAGGGCCTTCATAATACATGGATGCATTTGGCCTTTGTTTGCAAGTTGCCAAACAGGACATAGCTGGATAATTCACTGCCCATACAATGACCTTCCTGAGAGTATCTGGCTTATTAGAAAACAGGCTTAGACCAGCACTGCTGGCACAAATATAACCAGAATATCTAGGCATAGAGAAGTCTTCTGTCTCTGGCACTGCCAAACACTTTAAAGGCTATAAGTAGACCAGAAATGCTTTCAGCATTCCCCTGTTAATAGTTTTGACCAGTTTAAGCCATGTGCTTCTTAGAACCATCCCACTGCAGTTTCAAGCTGTTTCTGAGCCCGAGGATGCTTTCTCATCTGCCTGCAATGCTCCTGCTTGCCTTTCCCTTCTGTCCACAGTCATCACAGTGATTCTTGGGGACCTAACTAACTATGTCTGTCCTGTCACCCAAGCTCCTTCAGGGACACTCACCCCTTTCTATTTCAATACTTTCGAATGTGTAGAGTGCTCCCCGCTGAACCAAGAGGAAGACTACTCACTAAGCCACAGACCTCCTTGAAGGCACACACATTCATTTTAGCTTCTCCTCCTGTATTTTATTTTCATTCCAGTGTCTTGACCTATTTTCAGTTTCTAAATTGTGAGAAGAAATAGGCACACCAGAAGATGGAAATTTTTGCTATAGTTGGCACACCCTAAGGCCAGGCCCACTGAACTTGCATGCCACTTCTTCAACTTTTGAGATTACATTCTTGGGCCTGGAGAGGTGGCTCAAGTGTTAAGACTCTGCCTCAAAAGCAGAAGGACTTGAGATCAGATTCACACAAAAGTGCCAGGGAAAAATGGCCCAGCCTATACTTCCTACTCTGGAAGGCAGAGCCTGGGTAATTCCAAAGCAAAGCAAAAAGGAGGTAGAAGTAATTCAGAATGATTCCTGAAGTCATCCTTAGACCTCCACTACACACACACAAATAAAATGAAAACAAAATTTAAAAAGATCTGGCACTCTTATGTGAATTACTTAACCTTGCTGTGCCTGTAAAATGCAGATACTAATGTACCTATTTCCTAGGGATGCGATAAGGAGTACACCTCCATAGAACAGAGTCTGACAACAGTAAGTAGTATCTTAGAGACAATATAAATAGCATCTTGTCATTCACTTTCTATTTTCCTGGTTCATCAGTCATTGTTCACATCTTAATTATATTGTAATCAAGAAAAAACCAAGATCTATCTGCATTGATAATCACATGAAACCCAGAATCTGCCTGTCCTTAGATACATCAAATGACAGCCATTAGATAGAGATGGCCTTGGTGTCCATGCACATTGACAGCACTCTACACAATGAAGGGCACTCCAAACACAAGAGCCAGCTAGAACATCCCACTCTCCCACCCTGAGGTCAGAAAGTCAACATGCCAGGTCTCTACAGGACTGTGTCCTCAAAATGGAACTGTGATGATGTTTGCCTCAAGGGTTGACAGAAAGGAAGTGAGATAAACTACTTAAATCACCAAGCATACCAAGTGCTCACTAACTTTCTGCATCGAAATCGCAGCATCTATTCTGGCATATGAATTGATTGCTGAGACAAACATGTTGGTTGTCCTGGAAGCTTCATGGTCAGTTCCACCAGGGGAAATCCACCGTTTCACTGGAAACCTGCACAGGAAGAGCAATTTTCTTTTTGGGGAACATCTAGTGCAGGCAACCCAATGCCAACAGTTGAAAGAGTAGTCAACTCCCACACTGATATAAGACTAAACATTAGGGGCAAATTAAAGCCAATGGCAGGATAGCTAGAAAGGGTCAGAATGTTTATATTAGTTACCAAGAACATGACGTGAACTCCTTGAGACCCTCTTGGGAGAAGAGAAGGTGTTACTGAAGTCATCCATGGCTCTTCTGGATGGGGCTTAGAGCCAATGGGTTTTTATTACTGTAATCATTACATCCTGTTCCCCCAGAATGGTTTGCCAGAATGAAGTTGCCTAAAGAATTGATGGGTACACACAGTACAGTTACTACCCCCAGATCTGTATTTAACTCTTACATCTACACCATTCCCAGGGTCCCAAGGAAGTGATTGCCACCCACTGTTTGGGGGCATTCTCTTCCCACCATTCTTGTTATCACCTGTGCCTGCAGCAGAGTCTCCGAGTTCATTGGTGCAGCTGCCCTCAGTCCATTCGCACTTAGATCTTAACCTTCTCTGTTTTTTTCCACTTGGACTCTGGATATTAAAGTACAAGCCGTGCTCTGTGACCTTTAAGCAGGGCGCCAGCTGCTTCTCCACCCTTTCCCCTGTGATTTAGCAAACCACACAACCAGTTCGGTAATACTTGCTGGAATTCTAACCTCCTTCCCAGCAAGCAGTGACTAATGCCAAAAGTCTCAGATGCTCACTGGATGCACGCTTCCAAACGCTGATATCCATCCTTATAACAGATTTAGTTTTAAAGAGTCCCAGCTTTATCTTTACTCCTGCTCAGTTCCCCTTGAACCTCCCATATCATGCCCCTCCACATCAAGGATGTATATGGAAATGATTTTAGAAATGAGTACAGTGCTAGTCACAGTTGCATCCGGCTCATGTTTCACAAGCAACCGGTCTCATGATGCTGAGGAGGGCATGACTGTGGGCCGGGCTCCGGAAAACCTCACCATTGGCAGCAGCGGTCCACCATCACCATGTTTCACTCTGGGAAAGGTTGATTAAGTTGATTTCCATGGTGACCCTAGACGGAGCCATGGTGGGGATAGAAAAGCTACCAAGAGAAGCTTCCCAGATCCTTAAAAAAGCTTTCCTGTGTGCTACTTTGCTCAGAGCGTTGGGTGGGAAAGCATGCTTTGTGAGTCTTGGCTCCTAGGTTGAAGCGTGAGAAGGGTAGGGGTTAGGACTTTTTTCCCTCCCGTGACCATCATGGTGTCACCAAGGCCCTGTTGTGTCATAACAGAGCCCAGCACTCCTCAGCCTTCCTCCAGAGAAGAAGGAACCTCACTCTTGTTCAAGTTACAGCTCTGTAATGGAAAGTGTGTGTGGGGGGCAGGGGGCATAGGCTGTGGGGTGTGAGGTAGGAGCTGGATGCTCAGACAAGCGTGGGGTCTGTCGTGGGGTGTGCACAATGGGATGGACTGGAAATATTCAGGAGGTGATGCTTTCAAGCATGTGGCTGGTCGTATCTATGGATCTCTTCTGGGTTTTACGAAACTGAGATGGAAATTATCTTACTAGCAGGATTGTGTGGGTTTCAGAGAGGATGCGCTGTGTGAAGCTCTCAGCCTCATCCTGCCTGTGAGAGACCTGGAGACTAGCTGGGGAAATGTAGCTCTTTCCTGCAGTTCGAACAAAGGAGACATAGGGGGAGGGTTCTGTACCCAACAGGTAGTGGTGTGCAGACTGGGAGGGTGGGAGCACTGGGGTGCTTGTTATATTGACTTTATATGTCTTCTCCCAAGGGACATGGAGTCCAGTTGCCCAAGTGGTTGTGGGGGGAAGGTCATTTCATTCTATCGCATCTTGCCCGTCTCCATTTATTACTAGAAAGGGCAGGGACAACGCAGACAACTAATGTTTAATTCCTTCTATCATCTTTTGTTCCCGGAGCCTTCCTCTGGGGCGGGGGAAAAGGACATTGATTCACAACTGAACAATCTCTACATGCAGAGCTAAAAACATCCTTTCTCCAAGTTTATTTTTGTTTAAAAGAATGGATGGTTTCCATAGGCCATTCAGAAAATGGCTGCCAACATTCAGAGTAAAAAAAGCTAATGTTTTATTTCCGTCTCTTCCTCCTTGCAGATGAGCCTGGAATTCTTGGTTGGGGCCATATGGAGTGGCTGTACCCAGAGCGAAAGAGACACTCGCTGTTCTGTTTCTGCTCAACTGCTTTGCACGGTGAAGTGGACGCTTTGAAGCTGCCCTTTCCTTACCTGGGAGTCTGTCCTGTATCATTGTTTAATTGCCCTTCAGTCCATACAAGATAAGGAGCCAGGTCCTCCTTAACTAAACAATAGCCAAACCATCCCCTCCCCCCAAAATCCCCAAGCAGTTTTCCAAGAAAGAATTCCTCACATGTGTTAAACATTTTATTTTTTTTTCTTTCTAAATTGGATAAAGTATATATAAAAAGTCTGCATCAACGGTATCGGATAACAAAAAGTGAGGTTTCTGTAACAATTACTGATTCAATTTAATGTATAGGAAGCGGATGCTTAGCAAGAGAAGTTACTGTCTCAAGTTCCCTGTGGCAGGAGCACTGGGCTACTATTGTGGCCCATTTTCTAACTCAGATTGTTTTCTGAAGATAGCTCCCATCACCAAGTATCAAATGAGAAGATGACAGCATATCTAGTCTTGAAGATCCTACCAGGCATCACTTGCAGATCTAGACTGGCCATGCCTAATGCTGCAGAAGAGGACAGTCACATTTATAGCCAGAGAAAAGTGAGAGGCAGAAGCCAGAGTGAGTTAAGATGATCCAACTGGTTACAGCTCGTGTCTGTTTAATTTGAACTGGTTTGATTGGTGCTCATTGCGGGATTGTCTGAGGCTCTGAACTTGTTACAAAGAGCAGGGTTCAGAGCATGCTAGGCTGCAGTCTGGCATGTTTGCAGTTCACCTGGATGGTTGCTGATAAATGACCATCAAACGGCTTAAGGGAACAAGGGGTTTATTTTCTTACTGATAGTTCGTTATAGTCTGTAGTACAGCTTGACGGGAGAGCATGTACCAACACCAGGGCGAGGGAACTGGCCATACCATCATCACATAATGGCTGAGAGATGGACAATCTTTATTTGCCAGACCAGCATGTCTTGGCCAAGTGTACAGAAGGATGCGACTCTTTCAACCAGCTCTCCGTGATTTATTCCAGGGCCTAGTCCCACCCACCATAGGCTGGGCCTTCCCCATCAGCCAAATAATTGCCTTCAGATTCGCTCTGGGCTTAACTCGACTACTAATTCTCCACAAATGTGCCTAGTGCTCAAAGCCTCAACTGTTAAGTTGATACCTGTGCCTAACTCTGAAGTGTGAAGAAAGCTTTGCCGAAGGTGACTTTAAGCCAAACAACTCAGTTCTACAGGTACTTTCTCCAGTGCAGGCCAAAGGCTTCCCAGAGGGCATGGCGTGGGACCCTGAGGGCATTTCCCGTTCTGGTTAGCCTCTCGCCTCCTCTTCAATGCTTCAGGCAGCCGCTTGCTTCTGTATCTTGCTTACTTACTGCCCAACTACTCTTCTGAAGATTTCGAGCCCAGGGCAGAGGCCTTACTGCATTCCCTCTATACGCGCTTTTATTCTTTAAAAATGCCTCTAAAATTAGCTAACAACGCAGTCCCATATTTTGGAGGAGGCCTTCGCAAACCTCCATACTGTGATGCAGTATTCAGCTCCAAGCATGTAAGCAGATGCTTGGAGCAGCACCCTAAGAGATATTCCAGCAGGTTCAACCTCTTCCCCCACTCCCATGAAGCCCACCTCAGGAGGCAGTGGGGAAAGGAGCCCTCGGTAAAAGAGAAACTAGAGGAGTTTAACTGAGCAAGGAACAATTAGAAAATCAGGCAGCTTTCAGAAGCAGAGAAGGCCACAGTGCCCACAGTTGTCAAGTGATTGCCATGGGGTTGAGTGACATCAATAGACAAAGGAAGGGAAGTGAGGCATAGAGGATGCAAGCGAGGTCTGGAGGCAGCTAAGTGGCTTCGGTGACTACTCCCTCTCAGCTGTTTGTTACAAAATCAAATTCCAAAGTTCACTCTTTCAGTTTGGTTGAGCTTGGTAACAGCTCAGATATAGGACTCTACTGAGGCATCCAAAGCCCAAACTTAGTTTGACTCAACACCCATAAGAGAACTCTGAAGAGAATGTTGGACAGTCTTGGAGGAGGTTCTTCCTCATGGATGGTGAAGGCTAAAAGAGAGGTTCAAGTGCAACAAAGGACATATCAACAAAGCATAAAGGCAACTCATGCAGAGCAAGAGAAAGTACTCATAAATCACGTATCTGATAAGGGATTGTGATCATTAGATACCGAGTGTCAACTTGACAGTTGAAGACTTGGGCTCTGAGCACAATTCTGAAGAATTAGTAGTTGAGTTCAGCCTTGAGAAAGCCTGCAAAAGGTTGTTTAATTGATGGAGAAGGCCTAGTCCATGGTGAGTGGGACTAGTCCTTGGGAATGTGGATAAGATGGAGGGAGCTGGTTAAGGAAGTTGGTATTCTTTGGTATAATTGGCCAGACATGCTGATCAAGTGAAGATTATTCCTTTCCCAACAATGGATCAGATGTGGCCAGTTTCCTTGGCCCTCGGTGCTGGTGTGAGCTCTTCTGTCAAATTGGACTAAGAGATGTGGCCAGGCAATTTTAAGAGAGAATAAAGCCCATTATTCTCCTTAAACTATTTTGGTCTTGAATTCATCTGCAATAATGCAGACAAACTGCAACAGAAATTGGTAGGTACCAAGAAATAGAGTATTGCTTTGAGACTAAGAGAATTTGGTACCAGAAAGTAAAGTGCTGCTCTCAGTGAAATTGAGAGAATTCATATCTAGAATATAAGAAAATGCATACAACTCAATATATCACCATCAACAGCAACAGAGTAGCCAATTAAAAATGAGCAGAAAACTTCAATGGAGCTTTCTTTATGGAAGGTAGACAAATGGCAAAACAATTTTTATTAACAGAAGTTTGACATCTCTAGTAATTAGAAAAGTTGGAATCAAAGCTAGAATGAGATAGCACTTCATGTCCATCAGTGTTACTGTTATTGAATTATCAGAAGATCACGTGGTAGGTGTAGAGAAACTCGAGACCTCTGCATGGTTGTCAGGGTATGGAGTGAAGTAGCTCTCCCTGGATTATCATCCAGTGATGCTGTAACCATGGCTACATCATACCGTAATGCAATGCCTCACTCATGTGTGTGTGGTGATGCTGGTGCGAACCAACCTACCATGTGGCTTATGCATAAAAACACAGTGAGAAGAATTGCAAATGGCACATAATACTTGACAATGTTAGTCATGCTCATGTTACGAGCTTATGTGTTTATTATGCTATCATCTTGATGTTTGACAGCGCACTCCTGTAAGACATGCTGAGCGGCAACAGCAGGACCTCACACATCTGCTTATCTCATTGCTCAATTTAAAATTATGTCGTTTTTGTTCATCATGGCCCCAGGAGCAATACCACGCATCTACATATAACACACAGGTAGGCGTGTAGCAGCTTATAAAGTATCCCCGTGATGTGTGCACAGTGGTGAAATCATCCCATAGTACAGTTCTCAGAATGTGTCCCTGTCATTAAACAACATCTGATTATGTAGTTTTATTAAGTCCAGACCAGAATTTTTGTTCTATTATTGCCTTTTAGTGGGTCAGTCCCTGTGGATTTTATTTCTTTCTAATGAACTGTATTTTTTAGTTGTTGGGCAGGATACTTTCTTAGCTTTTATACATTAAAAATATCTGTCTTTTTGCCTTCACACTTGAATGATAGCTTGATGTAGGGCATTCTAGAGCAAACCACTTTTTCCACAGCATTTCAGAAAAAGAATTGCTCCATTACTTCTGGAACTCATCAAAACAGCTTTCTGATCTCCCAGATCTATAATCCACATTGCTTATTTCCATTCCATTTCTTTATTCTATGTGTTATTTCGGGAGGAGATATTGCCACTCATTTTGTCTTGTCATTTGGACTTTTGACCCACTGTTTGTGTTTTCTGTGTTAGAGATTCTGTATATCTCTACATGTACAGACTACCAGAGGAGAGGTGGATACAGATGCCTTTTTCTGTGTTCCACTCCATTCACAATGACAGCAGGAAAGGCAGCACCCAGGGACTCTGTTATCTCAAACCTTTGGCACCTAATCCATTGTACACCTCTGAGCCCCCCACCATATGGGTCAAACATTTGGGTCTGGGTATAGTCTCATTTGCCAGGGCTTCTTTTTTTTTAATTTATTATTATTATTATTATTATTATTATTATTTATTCAACTGTGTGCATGTGCGTGTGTATGTCGCGCGCGCGTGTGTGTCTGTGTGTGTGTGTGTGTGTGTGTAGAACCACGGACGAATTCGCGAACCACCATGGACGCCTCCACCTCCTTCTGCCCCAGGATTCACAGGCTCCGCCCTACCAGGACCAGAAGCGCAGGCCGCCCCCGCTTCCGCCTGGCGTCTATACGTGGGATCTGGGATCCGAACTCAGGACCTTCCGCCTGCAAGGCGGAGGCTTAACCCCTGAGCCACCTCTCCAGCCCTTGCCAGGGCTTCTTGACTTAAATCAACTCTCGTTACATTAATTTCACCTACACTGTTTCTTTCAAGACAGATATTTTCTCAATAAATCATCATGTCTTTATTGACTCTGTTTCGAGTGCATCTGTTTTTCCAAGTTACCTCTGATGACTTAGTCAGATAGATGCCCAATCCAGACCACAGTATTTAAAATACCTAGCGAGTAGAATACCTGCATTAAGGGATGCTTCCTTATTAGTTTAGATGGACCGCTCCTGGTTATAGCATGGCCCAAACACAGAGGTGCACACGCTGCTGTGGATGACAGAATAATGAAGAATTGCTCTGTTGTGTGTGGTATACTGTGCACAGCTTTCCTTATCTTTGGGGTAACAGCCCTGGAGATTGATACTGATGCTGTCTCAGTATCCATAACTGGATTACAGACTCATTTTCTCCATCATGTAATGAGTGATAAGGCAGGAAAGGATTGAGGATGTATAGAATCCAACATTTATTTTAAAATGGAAAATAATGGAACTCTGCAGGAAATGTGAAGGTACAGGCTGGGAATCCCAACGGCTGCCTGGAAGAATGAGATAAGCAGGGAAAAGCACAGGAAGAGAGAAAGTGGGAAGTTTTGTTGTCTGAGCTCAGGGCTCAGAGAGCTGCGGCTTTCAGGCCACGTGGTCCAATGCCAGCATCTTCTGGTTCTGCCCACGTCTGCTGAGACAAAGCCTGAAGAAGCACAGATCCCTCGTGTCTCTTTAGCCCACTTCCATGGGGATCGGCTTCCCTAGAGGGCAGGAGGATCAGCTAGGCGATTGATGAGCTGAGCTGAACTAACTGAAGGGAGTTAGTTGCACTCTAGAATTCAGACTCTACTCTAGCAACATCAGGGAACCAAGAGGTGGGGCTTCTCCAATCGCCAACCATATCCTTGTAAAATTTTTAAGGATTTAGAATTTCTTTTCTTTGGGGTATAGCCCTAGTTAAGATCCCCTGGGGACGGACGCAACCTTATCAAATAAGTTTGCTATAGTTTAGTTCGGAAGCCCATGTGCTGAAAGGTTGAGCTCTCTTTATGGTGTGCTGCTAGTCACTCGTGGAACCTTTAGAACGAGTGAAGAAAGTTAGACCACTGACTGTCTCTTGAAGGGAATATTGAGGCCCCACCTTTTCCTCTCTCTCTCTCTGCTTCCTGACACCTCATGGTCCTGACCTGATGATCCCACCATTGACCAAATTCAATAGGCCAAACAGCCACGGATGGAATCTCCATAACCATGAGCCAAAATAAATCCATATTCCTCATGAGTTTATTAACCAGGATAACTAATATAACCTTAGAAAAATGAGTCTTCATCAATCCCCTTGACCAGTAATTTGAGTAAGAGATGTAAACAGAAAAAACATTTAGCACCCTTAAAGTCTCTATCACTGGACAGGGACATTTTGAATGTATGAAAAAATTTACTTAAACTTTGTGGCCATTACTTAGAACAAAATTGCAGATTAAGTTATAACTGAATTATCTTACTTTCCAGAGACTATCAATACATGTCATCTCATGTATGCCTTCACTTCCCTTCCTCCAAATACTGAGGTTTTGCTTTTTTCCTTCAATCAAAACTTGGATCTCAGTGTTATTGATTGTCTTTTTCTACAGAGCCCGTCAGGAAGCCTGTCAGATACAAATTCATCATCCTTTCTTCCATTCCTGGTTTTTACCCAGCAGCCAGTTCTTTCCATTGGGAATGCACAATTTCCAGAGGTCTCACTGCCTCTCCCAGGATAGAGGGTATGATGCACTCTAGGCTAAGCCAGTCATTGATGGGAACAGACATTGGCTATCTGACCTTAAGGGCGTTCAATAAGACCTTAAAGTGTTCCAGTAAGATTTTGATCTTTAGATTTTTTTTTGAAAGCCTAGATAGGGATGTCTTCTATTCTTCTAACTGTACAGACAGCCCTGATAGATACTGGAAGATAATAGGGGATCTTAGGAGGTGAGAGTCTTGCAACTTAACCTAAAAAAGGCAAAGTGGAGAGACAGGAGTACATCAGATTATTGATGATGATGTTAGATACTGAACCAAACCTTAGCTGGAGCTGGGGGGTATCACTTCTCACCTGGGCCAATAAATTCCATTCATTGTCTTTATACCATTTTGAATGAGGTTTGTATTCTAATTGATTTGATGGAGTCATGGCTTGAGGTTAAGGATCAGTGAACCTGGCTGTCTAGTCTCTATTTACAGGAGTGTATTCCTCATGAGAATAGTCTTACAGGTATGTGTTAATGGCTAGACAAGGATGACTTTTCTTTTCATTTTCTTCATGTCCAGGGGCAGAACCAACAGGCAGCAGTGTGTTCCATTCAACTTGAGTCTAGAGTTCTGAGCATGTGTCACTAAGCACTACTGGAGGCCTGGGAAGAACAGCTTCCTAAGGTCTCCCTGGAGAGGGGGCACATGTCCTCTCTAGTCTAGTCTGTAGGCACCAATATTAGAGGCCTGGAGTTGATGACACTCTTGCCCACTAACTCCATCCACCATGATGTGAAAGGAGAGCAGATATGTGTAGATTGTCAAGTGGCCTTTCCAGGGAGCATCTGCTCAGTTTTCTCCTGGTTGCTGCTATTGTCTTGTAGTTAATTGATCTCTATTAAATGGGGAAGCAGGCTTTTAGGATATAACTTGCAAATATTTTTGTTAAAGTGTGCCATTGGGCTTTGTGCAACTCCTTTTCTGGAATTTATACTTAAATATTTTGAATGATGGACTATTCACGTTGGCTTTGCAACTCGAGGGCTAATGTTCTTACATGTAGATCATTTTCTGTGCTTTAGTTCTTTCATAAGACTGAAAGATGCGTGCTGTACCCTGTCATGATCTAACTGTGAACTATTGCCCCATAGTTTCATGTCCCCAGCTGGTGGTGTGCAAGGCAATGTTCTGGAACCTTTAGGAGATGGAGCCTCCCTGAAGGAGGCATGCTACTAGGGGAGGGCCTTGAGGTCTAATAATCCCCACCTATTTCCACCTCCCCCATCTCCTCCTCTACCAATGACTGCTACAATATGAGCCAATCTCCTTCTACTTCATTCCTCCATTCCTCCTGCTATGTGAGCTTCTGTATGGTGGATTCTGTCTAGAACTGTAAGTCACAGTAATAAACCCTTTTCCCTTAAGTTTCATGGGTCAAAGTATTTATCTCAGTAGCAGAAAGTCACTGGAACATATCCATTGTTTTAATTGCTTCCCTCCCCCTTTACCAGTTTGAAGACTTTCTGATGTTTTCACTTGTAGACTATTACGAAAAGAAAACATTCTGTGCACGATTTTCGTGGGGCAGATCCCTGTTGGCCTGGGGGGGGGGCAAACCTGAGAATCCTGAGGTTGGAAGATAGAGATTCGCTCGTGGTTTCTGGTGAAGATCTGCAGAACTTCCTCTTCGGGTGTGAGGTGAGTTTCCTGTTTCTTTGGTGGGTGTTCAAGCATGCCAAGTACCCGCTTCGGCTTCCACAGCAGGGCTGTAGAACGCAGAAGTAATCAGAAGACTACAGAGGATCCAGGAACTGAGTCATTTGTTGTCTCTATTCAGCAGATGGGTCCCTGTGGCCGCTGTGGCCATGGGGAAGCCAGAGCACCGAGAGAACAAGATGTGCCAGCGCCGAGTACAAGCACTTCGATGGCTGCAAGAAGCCAATATCTTACAGACAGAATTTTGTTGTTGACCTTCTGAGCACCTTAGTCTCTCTCTGCTGACTTGCATCTATCTCTCTGATGTGAAAGTTACAGATTCTGATGAAGGAAAGGCCAAAGAGGACCCATTTGGAGCCTCTTATCCACCTTATTTCTCCAGGACTTCGAAGTCCCGGAGAGGGAGAAGTGGACCGGAAGGCCAGTGCTTCTGGCGCTCTGCAGAGATGCTTCCTGAGCCTGGGTAGGAAGCAGCTGTACCCGGGAGGCTGTGCTGTCCTGTCTCTGTTGTGTTGCATTACTGAGCAAGAAGCACACTATTTGGGGGTGGGTTGTTGGGAGAATTTGACATGATGACAGCCTTGGAGAATGTGACTTCCTAATTGACCATCTTAAGGAGGAATTCAGTGCCTCTCCTACTGCTGCGGACCTGAAGCAGCAGCAGACTGAGGTTCGCCCAAGGCCGGAGTGTACTGAGTGGCTTTGGTGGGGGTTCAGAGCTCTCAGACTTACACCAGAGATGGGCAGCTATATCAGTCCAGCACACCAGTAAGAACCATCAGTGAGCTCAACAGCACTGCTGGCTACGGAAGCCGACGTTCTGGGGACGTCAGCTTCTGGTAGCTGTAGCCAGTCACCCTAGATCCTGTCGCAATGGGGAAGAAACACTCAGACCTGGGTGAAAGGAACAGCCCTTCCTGCTGTAACCGGAGTAGCTAGCTGTCAGTCCTCTGGGGCCTGACCTTGTTCTCAAAGGTTGCTTTCATCACCACCTTGTCCAGCTCCTGAACCAACTGTATTAGTACTTCCTAGATTAAAGATCCCTTCTTTATTCAATAGTCTTCTGCTAGATGCATCCAAAAGTTAAAAATAAAAATTATATAGTAGCATAACACACATAATTTATCAATGATGTATTGATATCAGCAGCTTGTGAATCATGCTATTTGACCTCATTTTCACATCTCTATAGGGAATTTCACAAGCACTGTTATTCTTCTCATTTTGCTGAAAAAGAGAGATGGAAGGCCTTAAATTAAACAAAAGACCAGTAGAAAAATCAGATTATATGACATTACATGAAGACAGGATGCATGTATATGTTTTAAAGTTGTATTTGTCTATGTTTTATGGTATTTGTCAACTGGATGTAATGCACATTTATTGAATGAATGAAAAGGAGAGTGAGTTTGGTTTTAATACTGCTGTGGTTTGGATATGGTTCATCTTCTCTGAAATTCATGCTGACATTTAATCTGCACCTGGAGGTGTTAAGCACATCAAGAAATGATCAAAGTCCTGCCACAATGAATACATCAGTCTGTTCATAGGTGCTATGGCTTGAGTATGAAGGGCCTCTCCATCCTGCAGCTTCATGAGGAAAGGATGGGCCTCGGATGGTGACAGTATTTGAGACGACTGGCTTGGTAGGGAGCTAACGGGTAGTGGGGTCTGGTTGGAGGGAGTGCATCACTGGGGTTGTGCCTTATAGGGTATCTGTGTCCTTGGTCCCTTCTTATTCACCTCTCTGGCCTCCTGTCTGCTGTGAGGAAAGCCACATTGCTTTTCCACCTGTTGCCTGCCATGGTGCTGTGACTCACAATACATGTGCTGAGAAACACAGGACTGAGTGACCATAGATTGAAACTGTTGAAACTGTGAGCCAGGAGAAGTCTTTTCTCCTCAAACTGTTTCTGTCAAGCATTTGTCTTAGTGATAAGAAATTTGACTAGCACATGGGCCAACAGTAATCCTGAGAGTGGCCGTGCTTCTTATAAGAAAACCAGTTAGCCATGTCTCTAGTGCACACCCACTCATGAGCCACGGATACTTATCCCACCAGAGACGCTGCGCACCAGAAGGCCGTCACCAGAAGAAGTCAAAATAAACCTCTTTCCTTGGAAACGTACCTAGTATGTATCGTAGTATGTTACAGCAACAGGAAATGGACTATTGCAATTACTCATTGATTTTTCCAGCAAATATTTGGGCTAGGCATGTGCCCAAGTGCTGGAAATGAAACACTCTTCATGCCAGTTCCCTTCAGTGAAAGAGAATTGTTGATATCATTAATCATCTTATGCTCTTTTAAAATTAAGATATTTTTTATATTTTGAATCTCTGCTAGGGAGGATCATTGCATTTAAAAAACATTTTTTTTCTATTCCTTGTGTCTATAGTTTCTGTTTGTGTAGTTTTTGGTAGAAAGCCTGTGGGAATTGTTCTATGCTATAAGCACCCAGTGCTGTCTGAACACCTCACAAGAACTGAACTGTGTTCTCAAATTGAAATCAAAGTCTCTGCTTGTGTATTAGGATGTCTGATCATTTAAATTCACAAAGGACCATAAAGAGTTGAACTGAAGTATTTCATTTTTATTTTGTGAGGAAGGAGAGAGAGGGAGAGAGAGAGAAGAGAGGGAGAGAGAGAGAAGAGAGGGAGAGAGAGAGAGAGAGAAAGAGAGAAAGAGAGAGAAAGAGAGAGAGAGAGAGAGAGAATGGGTGTGCCACACATCATGTATGTGGAGGCCAGAGGTCAACTTCCAGAAGTTAGTTCTCTTCCATCTCTTCAATCATACAGGCTCCAGGAATCAAACTGAGTTCACCAGTTTTGTGTACAAGTGCATCTACTTTCTGTTCTCGTCAGCCTTGACGTTCACTTGTTTCAGTATCTGCTTTAATAGTTAAAAATATGCATCAGGTGAAGGCAATACATAAACTCGATACTGTCAAACTATAAAGTAATGAGAAAACAGAAGGAAGATCAAATGTGGGAAAGAAGCCAAACCAAATGTCATAGTTAGACACAGGCGTCAGCTTGACAATTGATGCATTGAGCTCTGAGCTCTAAGCACAGTCGTGAAGAATTAGTAGTTGAGTTAAGCCCTGAGCACACCTGCAGGAGTCTCTCTAATGGATAGGGAAGATCTAGTCCATGATATATAGAACTTTTCTCTGGGTGGGTGGGTAAGATGGAGGAATTTGATTCAGGGAGTTGGCCTCTTTTGGCTGTCTGGCAAGTGAAGATTGTCCCTCTCTCAACAGTCCTGTGGATATGGTGTGCCTACTTCTCTAGTTCTTAGGTGTGAGCTCTCCTGTCAAGCTGGACTAAGAGATGCAGCCAGACAATCATAAGACAGAATAAAACCCTTTATGCTGTTTGGTTTTGAGTTTACCAGCAACATGCATACAAACTGCCATATCAAGCAATCAGGAAGGACCCTGACTCATCCCCAGGCATGGATTGCAGAGCTGAAACACATGATTCAGAAACCTAGTTCCCTACAACTAATGAAAATATCAGAGACTTAAGTTCAAGGGATTGATAGGTAAAAACGGTTCTAAGACTTCAGAACTCACCAAGGTTCTATTTCCTTTTCCCCTGGCCCGGTTGGTATAGAGAGAGCAAAATGCATGCATGCTGGATATGCTTGGGGTCAGCTTTAGGAAATCCAGCCTCAAGAAGGAAAAGACCAAGAACTTTGGAAGGAGGCCAAACAGGCTTCCAAACCTGGCCTCCGGCAGTTAAGACATTACTTAGTCTCTCCAAGAGTCACATCCCTCATTGAAAAACTAACGAGGTCTTCCTTAGCAGAGCCAGACATGTAGGAAGCAGAAGCTTCTGTTGTGTTCTTTTTATATAAGTAGGACAAACTTGGGCTCATTAAAAAGGTGTTGTCACACTTATTTGCTGCTTTTACCAAAAATTAAAGGAAAAGATATCTCTTAAAGCATCAGGAGAACAGACAAAAAACAAGGAACACACAGTGCTGTCCAAGGAATTGGAATTTCTTACTCAGAGTTCAATACAGGCACATAATAAGGTTGGAGCACTGCCGTGTGTATCTCATTGGGAGATTTATAGGCCTTCAGCTGAGAAAACGAGGAAGGCTTAGCTCCCAGCCTTGGACGCAATTCCAAATGGCTCATGTTTCCGCTAATGTCCTTCAGGCCCTGAACAGGCTAACAATAAAAGAGATGGATAGTTGGAATATCCACAAGCTCTTGGTCTCTTTTCAGAAATGTTAAGAACAGTTCTTAACTCTTCACTCATCGACTCGGTGCTGCTCCCCCTTGGGTAATTTCTCTGATCCTTGAAGTGGAGTAGAATGAGTTGCTCTTGTTCAGGAGCAAAGCAAAGAGACAATGGTGGCAGGTCATCGTTTTTGCTCTCACTAGCGCCCCCTTTGGCCACTGTGGCAAAGTCTGGTACAAAGCTCTTTGGTGGGTCCTGGCAGAGTCCAGAGCTTACTTCTTCAGACCTTCTTTATCTTCATTTTTTTGATTAAAGAAAATAACATGGTGGAAGGGCAATAGAAGGGGTAGTGTTGCCACTAGGTTAATGGGGATTCAAAGCAACTCAGGAAATGTAAGAGATTTTTATTTTGTTTTGTGAAATATTGAAATATCTATCTGATTATGAACCACTTATCTTTAGGATCAAAATTTATCTTTTTCTGATCTTTAACCTTGAGGATTGGAGAGTATCTTTTCCCCCCACTCTGGGATTTCCCCAGCTAATAGTATCTTATCAGTTATTTTTTGCATCTTCGTGTAATCAAAATGCCTCAGAGAAAAGCTTAATAGAGAAAAAATGATTTTGGCTCATGGTTTCAGAAGATCTGGTCCACAGTGCTGGGAAGAACACAGAAGAGGAGCTCATACTATAAGGGACAGGAAACAGAGAGTGCTACAACAAGGACTAGGGATAATATGGTCCCAAGGACCCACTCCCCAGTAATCTAAGTCCTAGTTGGGCACCCCCTCCCAAAGCCTCCAGAATCTCCTCAAATAGTACTATTAGCTGGGAAGCAAACATTCAGAATACAAGCCTGTAACAGTTACTCTTAACTGTTGCTGTGAGAGAGCCTTCAACGCCAAGCAATTTTAGGAGAAAGGGAGATTTACTCAGCTTACAGTTCCAGAGGGGAGAGAGTCTTTCATGGCGGAGGCGACACAGCTGGTGGCTGAAGCTGGAGGCAGGCTAAGCCACTGCAAACATCCTGGAGGCTCAGAGCTGCTCAGTCCAATAAGCCAGTGAGTGACAACTGAAGACTGGAGGATTCCTGAAGAGTCTTTAGTCACGTTGAAGACTTGGAGGGTGGGAGAGCTGGAGGGTCAAAGAAGCAAAGAAACCAGGTGGCAAGGAGGGAAAGAGCATTTTCCAGCACAGCTTCCGAGAGTCTCTTCAAAGTCTTCTGTTCTGTGGTTCCTTTTATCTGGCCCGCTCCTGGAAGCTTCCATCAGATTGCCTGTGGTTGCTTCTTATACTAATCCGTCCTGAGATTTACTTTAGAACTCTCCTCCTTGACATTGTGTTGCAATGCATATCTGTTTATCTTTCTGCCCCCTTCTTTCTCCTTCATTTCCTGCTCCAGGAGCTTTTGACCACTTGTAGCTGACTTGACTTTGAGAGTCAAACAGAGAGTATATCTGAGGCCTCTTTGAGACCTCGTCAGCTAGCTGATGGTTATAAATAAAGGACAGTGATACCTTCTCTAGCTGGTCTACAGTGTTCCTCAACTTTAATCATCCCAGGGACAAGGCAACAAGACCACCCCTGACAGCTAAAAGCCGTTCATCCTAACCTAGCAAGCATTCAACTGTTATGTGTAGATATGTACCGTCTGCTATTCATGCACTTGGTTCTCATTGGCTGACTCAGCCGTTTTGGCAGCCATTGGCACTCCTCCGGACTTTCCATGTGCCAGGATGCTTACAGTTTTTGCAGCATCCTAACCTACATCGGCCTCAGTGTCCCACATCATTACATGTCCCACTGCTAATTACAAAGATGTAATCAAAGTGCCAAATAACAGATGTCACCAGGACCAGTCAACTGGCCTGTGCGGGACTGGGTGCGTATGCTGGGAGAATGTTTCTCTGAGATGACAGGAAGCAATGAGCTGAGAGAAAAACATGACTGAAGTCCGATGAGGTAAGCACAGAGGGAAGGAAGGAGGATTTTCCATTCTAGTTCAGCCATGACTCAAGTTGTCAGGAATCAGTGCAATGACTAGGAACTTGAACTTATTTGCATAAATGTCTTTGCAAATCTGGGCTTTTATTTCTCCATATGTTCTTATTTTAGCTTTTACAAGACTTCGACAATTATAATTGCAAAAAAAATTATCTAAAGCATGTTCAGTATTTTTTGTTCATTTATTTAACAAACATTCAATACTACTTATTTGTGCCAGACACTGTTTTAAGAACTTTATATATAACCACAACACAATGTGGCTTGTCAGCTATTTATTCATTCATTCAACAAAAATAAATTTGATAGCTTTTATGAAACCACATTGTGTTTGGAATAAAAACGGATAAGACATGGTCACTATTGTTTTCCTCCAAGTGGTATAGTAGGAGAGATAAAACAAGTAAATAACAGCATTTTCAGCAGATTGTGTGGTAAGGGCACACTCAACGTATGATATTTGTCCTGTAGGAGGAGGGAAGGCATCTAACGTAGCCTTGAGTTTATGATGTGATGTCTACTGTATTAAAATGTTAGTGAAGGCTATAAAGTAAGGAGAGGGCCACCCAGCAGGAGCAACTGGTGCCCAATATGGTGGGAACACAGTATGGCGGGAGCTGCGAGCCTCAGTCTTTGAGCCCGGAGCTGGTGGTGCATATGTAAGGATCTGGAGCCAGTCAGCTCCAGCTCTGGCATGAGGTACCACCAACTGGACAGCTTAAACATATACACATGCACACTGTCATGGTTAGGCACAGGTATCAACTTGACTGTTAAGGGTTTGAGCTCTGGGCACATTTGTGGAGAATTAATGGTTGGGTTAAGCCCAGAGCAAACCTGCAAGAGATTGTCTAGCTGATGGGGAAGTCCCAGTCCATGGTGGGTAGGACTAGGTCCTGAACAGGTGAATAAAATACTGAGAGCTGGTTGAGGAAGTTGGCATCCTTCTGTATACTTGGCCTGACATGCTGGTCTGGCAAGTAAGGATTGCCCATCTCTCAGCTGTTATGTAGTGATGGTGTGGCCAGTTCCCTTAGCCCTGGTGTTGGTGTGATGCTCTCCTGCCAAGCTGGACTGAGAACTGTAACCAGACTGTCATAAGGAAATAAACCCCTTGTTTCCTTAAGCCATTTGATTGTCATTTATCGGCAACCATGCAGGCGAACTGCAACACACACACACACACACACACACACACACACACACATACGTGTGCACAGATATGCAGACACACACACACATACACATGCACACATGTATACCCACTACTTGTGCACACACAAATTTAGGGCTTGCTCTTGAGATGGCTCAGTGGATGAGACCTGTGTACTAGAGACCTGTGTACTAGAGACCTGTGTTTGGCTCAGAGTCAATGTGGTGGGAAGAGCAAATTGACTTCTGAAAGTCGTCTTCTGACATCCACATGTGCCATGCCTGTGAACAAACCTTAAATAAAAGAATAAAACTATTTTTAAAACCAACAAGTTTACTTTCTCAAAGTTCTGAAGCTAGAAATCTAGAATCTAGAAACTAATTCTGTTCTGACTTGGATTGGCAGCTTTTGGCAAGTCCTCCCATGGTCTTTCCTCTGAGTGCCAACCAGCTTTGAGGTCCTTCCCCTTCTTCTCAGGATAACCATCCTATGGAATAAATAATCTATGTTTATGGCTACAGTCAGCCTTTATTGTTTCCTAGACTATTTTGAAATACAGTGCTAGTCTTCTTTCTGGAGGGTTAAGGTTTCCATATGCAAAGTTGGGAGGAGGGGAATGATCATCATTCCTCATGGTCAGGAAAGATGGAATGGGTGAGGACTGGTTTGAAATAGTTAAAAGAAAAGAATGGGGGGCTGTGAGGATAAGAAGGAAGCAAAAGATGCCTGAAATTTGTAGAAAGCAGATTCAGCCAAGGGACTAGAGGGGCAGGGTGCACTGGCTGTGACAGTGGAGGGGGGCCCGGGGAGGGGGTGAAGGTTGAGTCTTGGATGCCTTTGAAGCTCTGAGTAGATGGAAAGCACCCCTCACAGTATGAGTGATCACCTCTGGTGAGCAGAAGAGGATTTCTGGAGCAGCCAATGGAAAAATCTCGTGGATTGAGGAAGTTGGCATCCTTCTGTATACTGACTGACCAGGAGTCTGACGAAAGTCTGCACTAATGACTCGGGGAACATAACCTTCTGGAGTGCCAGAGCCAAAGACTTGCACAGCGTCATCCAGGGAAAGGAAAGTGACAAAGGACAGAACCTGGGACTCAGGACAGTGAACAGCCTGGGAAGAGAGGAAAAGACCCAGTGAAGGTGGGAGCTGGCATGATTTCATGAGGACATGCTGTGTGCCTCGCACTGTGTCACATCTTGCAGACATCCTTGGAGGTGGACATGGAGCCTGCACTGTGTAATGTGATGTGCAGACTGTTCGGAGCACCTTGCGTTAGCTCATTAAATGCTTCCCGATTCCACCATTTACACACAGAAGAAACCGATGTATTCAAGGCCACTAACATGGGATCTTGACCCCAGTTACAAGGCAGAGAGGCCCTAGCTCTTGACTGCCTTCCTGTCCCGCCTCTCCTCACCCTGTAATTGCACTAATCTTTTACAGAGGAGAACATTTAGGGATCAGAGAGTTTGAGGAACTTGTTCAAGGTGACATGCCTGACAAATATTTGAGCCAGGTGTTATATTCTAACGCCTTTGAGCTGTTTACCACATCATACAACTTCTTCACAAGCTGAGGAGAGAGACTCGTAGAGACATGTGTGTTCTAGCGATCACAACAGAAAAATGTCTACTGGATTTGATAATATGGAGGTCATGGCACTTTCTACGGTCAGTCTTAGTGGTACCACGGGGGCTGGGGAGATGGTTCAGGGGTTAAGGACTTTGCCTTTCAAGCAAAAGAACCTGAGATCAGATCTCCAGATTCCATGTAAAAATGCCAGGTGGATATGTCATGACCTGCAATTCTGGCCCTGGAAGGCAGAACCTGGGAAACTCCAGAGCAAAACAGTAAGAAAGTGAGCAGCCCGGGACAATTCCTGATGTTCCCCTTGGGCCTCCATCTTTTACAAGTGCCATCTTTTACACACATGCACATGTACACGCTCGTGTGCACACACACACATGTTAATATATATATATATATATAAAATGATACCTTGGGCACCTTGAAGAATGATGGTAGAAATAACATTTAGACAATTCTTTTTTATATTAAAAATTTTATCCCACAGGATCTCACTGAACCTGGAGTTTCTTTATTTGGCTACGCTGACTGGCTAATGTGCTCCAGAGACCTGCTGTTCTCTGTCACCTGCTGTCCCCAGTTACTGGAGTTACAGGAGTGTCTGACTTTTATGTAAGTTGCCGGGGATATAAATTCATATGATGTTGCTTGTATGGCAGGCATTTCACCCACTGAGTCATCTCTCCAGTCCTAGATATTTGTGTTCTGAAAGAAAATGCAAGCTTGGAAATAGAGAAAGTGTGAACTTGTTTTCAGTCTGGGAGAGTTTGGTGTGTTGGAGTTAGGGTCTCTGAAAATGGCCACTTTTAACTGTCTGAAGGCGAGAGGCTAAGCCTATAGCTTGATGAGGTCATTAGTAATGGCATGTGAGGATGGTGTGATCTTCATACTGTCCCCTCTTTACTGTAAGCAGAAGCATAGCACTGTGGCGGGTGCTCTACTGTAAAGAAAGCTGCCAATGGTGACATCACAGTTACACAGTTAACCTCATTGTAACCTGAGAAATTCAAATGCAATAGTTATCTAGCACCACTACCAAAGGCTCAAAACCATGGGGATTCACTGCTGATAAAAAGAAAATATGGAGAAGTCTTTTGAAAACCATGGGGGCATACTTCCTGAATCTTGCGTGTTTTCATATTACAGGGTGGGGGCACTACAAAAAATAAGGTGCAAAAATGTTCACTGTGACTCTTTTTGCAGTAAAGGGAAGCAAAATGACCAAAATGTTCAAGAGTGAAGAGATAACTGGACAAACAAGAGTATAATCACTTGCAGTGCAATTTGAAGTACAATTTTCAAAGAAAGCTATTTTGAAAACGTGATGTAATCTTAGTTTTAAATAAGGAAAGCAGAACAAAACATCTACAATAGGAAAGCAACACTGTAAACAAGCAACACATAAAGCAAAAACAGTGTCAGTACTAGCAGTGATTTTGTTTACCTGGTGAATAATGAACAAGAAACACAACATATAGCTCCCTGTTGATTAGCAACACCTGCCGTTTTCTTCAACACTACTTTTTTTTCTGTTCATTTTTTCATGTCTTTCTCTGGCATTTTGATAGTTCATACATTGTCTACTAAGAAATGTAGCTATTTCACTGCAAATATATCAAAGAAGCCTTAAGCATGCTTAAGATGCTTACATTGGGGGCTGAGGATATGGCTTAATCTGTAAAATCACTTACTGTGTAGTCAGGGGGGTTTGAGTTTGAATCCTTAAAACTCAGGCAAAAATCTAGACATGTAAGTGCCAGTATATGAAATCCCAGAACTTCTACAGGAGATGGGAAATGGAGACCAGAGAATCTCATTGATCAAATAGCTCACATACACAGTAGACCTTACCTCCAACAAGGCAAGTAAGGTTTGAAACCCAAGATTGTCCTCTAAACTTCACATGGGCACCATGGTATACAGTACTTGAATTCACACAAGTACACAAATGTGTGGACACTCACACACACTCGTGCATGCTTATATTTGGCTAGCGTATAGCTTAGTAATAAAGATTTTGCCTTGCATGAATGAGACCCTGGTTAATTACTAACACTGAGAAATGTTTATTATGAGCAATGTAGTTTTTCTGTATACACTAATATATTCTCATTTGAAAATGAAGAAAAATTGTATAATCAGTAAGCTAGGGAAAATGGGGAAATTTCACTTAATCGTTCTGAGATAATGTGTTGATACTCCAAAGGAGATATTTTAATGGAGGAATAGCTATATTGGCTTTTAAAAGTGCATATGTGGGGCTGGAGAAATGGCTCAAGGGTTAAGCCTTTCATAAGCAGGAGGACTTAAGTTTGGAGTCCAGATTCCATATAGTCTGCACTTCCAACCCTGTAAGGCAGAGCCTGGCAAAGCAATAAGGAGGCAGAGCAACCCAGGATGATTTCCAAAGTCCCCCTTGAGTCTCCACAGACGCACTCAGTGTCTAAACATATCCCCATACACTTACACATGTCCCACACCTACACGCCCCACAGAAAATAAAAGTGCATATGCATCTGACATAAACTCTGATATAATGTTTCACCCAGTAACAGAGCCACATATCCACAGACAGTGCAAGCTTAAGTGAAATAAGCCAGCAGTCATTGAGTTTAGTTCATGCTAGAACTGGGTGGGACACTGCAATGGACTGCCTTTGCTGACCTTACTGATGGAGTAAGCAATCTGTGCCTATTATCATTGTTGAGGGTTACTGCAACCTGGCCACCTTCATGTAAGCAAAATATAACTGGATTTCCTTAATTTTGACATGAAACTAGAAAAGTACTACCTAGTGTTATGCTTGTCCTTGTATTTCTTCTGTTCTTGGGGAAGAGCCTGTCTCTTACTTATTCACTGTTGTATCACCAGCAAAGTGTTTGTCTGGAACACAGCACCTGCTCAATAAACATATACCAAGGAAGACTAATGTCTGGGATTCAATTTTTGACATTATTGCTTGTTAAACAAATGGTTCCTGGCATAGTCTAGATCAGAAGTGCCTTCTGATGTTTGTGTGTTAAAGGTGGTAAAACCTCCTAGAGGCAGAGTTTAGGGGGAGCAATTTAGGTCATTAGGGAATGCCCTTGAAAGGAATAGAGATCCTAACCTGTCCCTTTTTCTTTTGTTTTCCTGTTATCTGGAAGCAAACAGGCCATCCACCCCTTTGGTATATTACCTCCATGATGCACAGTGCTACAACTGACCCAAAGCAACAGGCCAACCAACTGGACTGAAGCCTCTGAAATCATGATCCAAAGTAACCCGTTCCTCCTTTAAGCTGCTTCTCTCAAGTCTTGTTATAGCAATGGACAGACAGCTAAATGATACATTCCCATATGCTTCTCTGGTTTTGATCCCTATGTTTAGCTAAACCTTCAAATCTCAGGCATAAACCCTGTCTTCTTTTCAACAGTTCTAGACCAGCTAACTAGCTAGCTGCCACGTGAACGTTTCCACTTTGATGTTCCATAAGCCAGAAGGCAGTATGTCCCAGCCTAAACTCATTTTCTCTTCCCAAGCCTGCTACACATCCCACAACCCCAAAATTCACTAATGCAGATGTCATCTGTCTAGATACCTAAGAGGGAGGGAGGGACTAAATGAATTCCTTCCTTCTACTCATTGGCTTATGAAATTATCCTAATTCTGGCTCCAAAATTCCCCAGATTTGTTCTTTCTACTCCCGGAGATTCTGTTTATTCAGACTTTGTCCATCCTGTTTTACCTGGATGATTACATCATTTTTCAATCAATCTCTGTTCTCAGTCTTTCCTGCTTCAAATCATCTACAAGGATGTAGCCAAAGTATCTGGCTAAACTTGGATGTAATTATACTACTTGCCTTTTAAAATATGGAAATCCTTCCCATTGCCTTAAGAATCCAGACAACATCAGTGCTTGTAGGGCAAGCACAGGACCTGAGTTCAACTCCTGCAACTCATGCAAAGTCAACCACGGTGGTATGTGTATATGATCCCCTGCTGGGGAAGTGGGCACGGTAGGATTCTGGAGCTCACTGCCAGCCTTACCTAGGCAGGGAACCCTGGGCCAATGCAGACTCTGTGAAAGAAAGAAGGAAAGAAGGAAAGAAAGAAGGAAAGAAGGAAAAAAGAAAGAAAGAGAAAAAGAAAGAGAGAAAGAAAAACAGATAGAAAGAGAGAGAAAGAAAAAAGGAGAGAAAGAGAAAGACAGAGAGAGAGAAAGAGAAAAAGAGAGGAGAGAAAAAATATAGAAAGGAGAGAAAGAAGAAAAAAGAAAGAAGGAAGGAAGGAAAGAAAGGGAAGAAAGAAGGAAAGAATGAAAAAAGGAAAGAATGAAAGAAAGAAAGAAGGAAGGAAATAAAGGGAAGAAAGATGGAAGGAAAGAAGAAAAGAACGAAAGAAAAAGGAAAGAAGAAAAGAAAGAAGGAAAGGAAAGAAAGAAGGAAAGAAAGAAGAAGGAAGAAGGAAGAAGGAAGGAAAAGAAAGAAGGGAGGAGGGCAAAGCAAAACAAAAGACCATGGTGGACAGTGCCTGAAGCATCACAGTTGGGGTTGATCTCTACCCTCCACACATGTATGCACACAATGCACGCACACATGCTCCTGCACACACATGCATCCACAGGAACACACACACACACACACACAGACACACACACACACACACACACACACACACACAGAGAGAGAGAGAGAGAAAGAGGAACCTGGACAATTCCTCCAAGTGCCTGCACAGTCTGGCCCTCTCTTCTCCTTTTAGTCTCATCTTGAAAATGACCACTTTGTCCCTGCATCCTTGCTTCCTTCTGTGACTGAGGCTAGGCGGTGATCTGCCTCAGCTATCCAGAATGTCATCTTTTCTCCAGATAGACCTTACACGCTCTTTTTGCATAGACTGGTCCAGACTCTTTGCTCTGAACTTCTTCAGGGTGGTGCTCCTTGTCCTGACTTCTTACTCTGCTCAATAATGTCAAATCCCTGTTGTCTCCATTAGGCCCCTCCTGGAACCTTCCTGGCACAGCCACCACCCCCTTGGTCCTGCCCTCAAAGAACTGTGTACAGCTATTGCAGGCCTTCTCTTGGCTCAGGATCCATGGAGCTTTTGGAGGAAATATCCGGAACCAGCAGTCAAAATAGATCTTGCTTTTGTTAAGTTCTTTAAGGAGGTATGAGTGGTTATAGGAAAGCTAAAGAGTTTAATGCAGCCTTCTAAATTGTGCTGTTTTGTATTATCCTTAGTTTGGAGTGTGTGTCTCTGTGTGTGATTTCAGAACTGCTGATGGTGCTTGGTACATGGCCACATCTTTAAATGTTGGAATGATAATGGACTCCCTCCCACTTAGGGTGGGACAGAAAAGTCTAATTCCTGGCTCCATATCCTTCCCCTGGGAAAACAGCCCAGCTTCTGAGTGTGCTTTCCAGGCTTAGCTCACTCTTGGGCTACCACCCTTCTGTGCCGTGAGCCTCACGGTTTACTTTGCAAAGATGGGTGCTCCTTTCACAAGCACATTCTCTCTCTGTTCCCCGTTCAATAGTGAAAAAAATCCATCGTGCTTGGTAGTGGACAAATACTTGGCAAATGATATGCTCAGACACCCAGAGACGGAGCTGGAAACCTGGGTAAAGAATCATGTGTAGACACCTGAATAAGAGGAGAGGGAGCACTGGCAGGATGCCCCTCTGTATTCTTCCTCATCTCAGAATTTGCCTTATGTTCTATCTCCTATCAGACGTGCTAGAAATAGTCATTACATTAAGTTGAAAGGAATCCTCAGGAGACTTGGGAGCCTGTACCTAGCGCTGGAATCTTTATAGATTGGACAAATGAACAGGTTGGGGATTTAAGAGCCCAGCCCACTCGGGAGGCAGGGAAGCAGGGAGGTCAGCCCATGCGCTTCCAGCTCTCATCCATGAACGCTATAGTCAAAGGTTTATAGAGACAAGCGAAACAGGGGTGGAGCGGCAGGGTCTTCAGGAAGGCCGCTCTGGTGCCTTACGCTGGTGGAAGGGATGCAGGAGTAGGAACTAGCCAGGAAAGAGAAGGAAATGAGGCAGGCCTTGCTCTAGGTGGGCCTGAGGCAGCAGGAGACTGAGGTTTTCGGACGGATGGGAGGCGTCTAAGGACGAAGTCCCAGCACTGCCCTGCGCCTGAAGCTCAGACGGACACACACGGATCAGAGCCCCTATGTGGCCCTCCAACCAGGGCAGAGTGGTGGCATCCAAGGCTCGATAGACCGGTTATACCCGCAGAGGCCCATTGCTGGCCAGATTTGGACCTGGAGGGGAGAACGTTCCGCACCCTAAGCCCGGGGCCAGGCGAGACGAGGCGGGGCGCAGCGCGGGGGCTGAGTGTGGATGATCCGAGCCGGATGACTGAGTCAGCCTTGGCGGCTTGCAGGCGCGGCAAGGTGGGAGCGCGCCAAGTTATGAAACGCTGATCTCTTGCCCCCTGCGTCTAGGGTCGTGCCTGAGGGCCAAGAGGGGCGCGTCCGGTGCCTGGAGCGGGATAAAAGCGGTCTTGCAGCGCGGGAACCGCTTTCTCCGCGCCCTGGCTGCAGCGCTCCTTGGGGGGCGGGCAGCAGCTCGGGAGAGGCCAACCGTCAGGGGCGATCAGAAGAGCTTCTGAGCGATCACTGCTCCCGGGACCCGCAGGTCGTCAGGTCGATCCCCGCGCTAGGCAGACTCAGATCGCGCGCCCGGCCGCCGCTCCCGGGGATTCTCTGACTCCCGCGGGACCGTGGGGCACCAGCGGGCTTGGACGGACCCGCACTACACGGACATGGCGACCGCCGAGTGGGAGCCTGTGGCCAGACCGAGCCTGACCTCCATCTCGTCGGGGGAGCTGCGCAGCCTGTGGACGTGCGATTGCGAGCTGGCGGTGCTGCCGCTGGCGCAGCTGCTGCGCCTGCAGCCCGGAGCCTTCCAGCTGCGAGGCGAGCAGCTCGTGGTGCCCGGGCCCGAAGAGCCCGCGGCCGCGCGCGGGGGCTTCAACGTCTTCGGTGACGGCCTGGTGCGCCTGGACGGGCAGCTCTACCGCCTCAGTAGCTACATGAAGAGGTGGGTGGCCTCGCTGAGCCCCCGCACCCATCGCTTGATTACGCAGCTCTGTCTCCCCGAGACCTGGCTGTCCTCTCTGCCCAGCTCCACTCGCCAGGACCCTTCCTCTTTCCTACTGCTTGTAGTGCTCTCATTGCTACTGTTACCGGAAGCCTGCAAGTTCTGCCTGCCCTGGCTTTGTTCTGACCTTTGCAAAGCGGGTGGGTGAGGGTGAGGGGTGGGTCTGTAGCAGTCCCGAAAGTGCTGGGTGCTTGGGGAGGGCGGGATGGGAGCTGCAGACTGACTTGCTCACTCCCACCTAACATGCCTAACTGGTGGCTGCTTTTTTTCCATCCTGCTCCTAACTGGGTTGGATGAGCTCAGTTTGGAGGCACACCCTAAATTTAGGGGATGTTTACAGAGCTGACATTAACATTCCTGAGTTCATTATGCGAAGTGAGGATGCAGGTTCTGAGTGCAACTAGTTTTATCCAGCCAATAGAGAAGCACTCAAAAAATTCAGTTTCTAGAAGTTTTGACTTCTCAATGTTTCATAAGCCAACCAACCAGCCATGGTGGGGAAAGAAACAAAATCCTTGGAAGCCCAGCCCAGAGCCACATTGTTTGTCCATTGAGCAGATAACTTGTGGCAAAGTAAGTCTACAGTGTAACTTAGTGGAGTCAGGTGCAGGGCACTGAGCAGACCTGTAGCTTATTAAAGGTTCTGAGGATGTTTAAATCTTGCCCTCAGAGATCCTTTGACTTTGATGCAGTAAATCCAGCATGGCCCTAATTATTCCTCCAAGGGTCATTCTTGGGGAAGGAGGATGCATAGCCCATTTACATGTATGCTGGAGGGATTGAGTGCCCTTGGGCTAGCTGGGTGTGGAATCTGACAGAATGTTGAGGGAATCTGCCAGGTATGAAGATATACAGTGCTTTTGTCATGGGGAAAGACAGTGCCGTACACCCTGTGGAATGGAGAAAGGGGTAAGCAAACAAGATGAGCCACTTATTGCTCATTCTTGTAGTTGCTAGGAGAAAAACAAAGGAACTCTCACCTCTCTAATACAAGAAGGGTTCAAATGCTCCCCCAAACCTTTCCCATTTCTATTTTGTGGTGAAATAAAATAACTATAGCATTTGAGAAGAGGATATGAAAAGTTCAAATGTCCACAAGGAATTGAAGCCAGAAGCAAAGCTTTTGACAAAATCCATTCTCCCAATCTCAGCAAACAATGCTACAAAATTAAGAGTAGTTTCGAGGCCTGTCATTCGACTTAGAACAACTATATAAAAATTAAACGATAGCAGTTCCTGGAAAGTTTAGAGTGTAGCCCTAGTGACTAGGTAGCACAGACCATTGAGCAAGTGCAAGTTTGTACAGAGGGGCTTCTCGTTAAACAGTATGTGAGGACTTTTGCAGGCTGTAGAACAGGAAGGAACCCCTGTGAATGATCTGGCTGTTGAAAGAGCAATGTGTTCCCATTGGGGACATTCATGGCAGGGAAGGCAGCTTTGGTAGCTGGCTGAAGGGCAGCTGGGAGGGAGTCTCTGAATGGAGTCTTCTAGACAGAGGGGGCACTGTGTTGTGTGTAGTACTGAGAGTCTTCACTCTCACGGACCAGGAGGTAGGTAATTTTCTAAACTCAGCCAGATGGAGTTGTTATTGCTGTGATCTGCAAAGTGAATATGGTTGACTTTGACTTTGGAGTAGCATGCACTGCTTCCCTCAATATATGCACCCAAGCAGGCAGTCTCTGATTTCTCTCTCTCCTTTCTTCTCCTCCCTCCTTCCTCCTGTCTTCCTCCAGCAACTCCATTCACTTGTCCAGTTTTGCTATAGACTTGCATGATCATCTTTGTTGGTCTGTACCAGCATCCTTCCAAAAGGTCTCAGTAGCATCTGTTTACATCAGCCAATCTTGGATGCATACTCTCTAGTACCTTTCACCGCATGCTGGGCCTAACTTGATGTCATTGCCACTGTGATGTGGAGACATCAGTTTTAATGGCCCTGGCATAGTATTCCATGGATTTCCCCAATGGGCAGTTGGTGCACATGACCAGCCTGGCTTCCCTTGTCTCGGCTCTTCAGAGTCTGCTTGTCTTCAGAATGTACTGTGCTTGTAACAAGCTGGAGTCTATAGTCCTTATACTCCCGTGAGTTTTTATCCTTTTTGAGGGCACCATCTTCCTGCTTTAGGAGTGGAAGGGCATCTAATCAAGGGACCTGCCAAGATGGCTAGATATTGAGAAAGGCAAAAGCAGTTTTGTAATATTACTTTGGACCACGAGGCTTTGGGAAATTATACATGGATGCAATTTCTCCCCAAGAACATAGGTACATTTCCAATGTTGTTGACTATTTAAATGCTTTAGGAGAAATTGATACAAATACAAATCCTTATACTGTTAATTAAGTAATTAATTAGGTTTTTCTTATAATACATGCTTTTTTGGTGTGTAAGCCTGCAGTGTAATTATGCCTTTAGAACCTGCAAAGTGTGTGCTATACCTTTCATGAGGACCTTCTTATGCCACCCCCAGAAAGCTAAGAGCCATTGACCTTGACATTAACACAAATCACTCAGCGAGAAGCTTTGCAATCTGATACTTCCAACGTTTTCTAAATACATAACTGCTAAAATAACTATGGAAACTGAGTGTTGCAGTTCACCTGTATGGTTGCTGATAAAATCACAACAAAACTTCTTAAGGGAACAAGGGATTTACTCTCTTGCAATAGTCTGGTTACAGTTCTTAGTTCAGCTTGACAGGAAAGCTTACACCAACACTAAGGCTGAGGGAACTGGCCACACCATCTCTACATAACACCTGAGAGAGGGATGGCCCTTACTTGCCAGACCAGCATGTCTGGCCAAGTATACAGAAGGATACTAACTTACTCAACCAGCTCTCTGTATTTTATTCCAGGGCCTAATCCCACCCATCATGGGCCATCTGTACCTAACTATGACACTGAGCATATTCCAGTGATTTAGTATGGTTACCAAGGTCTTTAAATCTCCTTTAAAAATTTGCTTGCAAAACATTTATCCTACTCTGTGGAGTTCATGACTAAATCTTTATCCACACCACAGCTAAAACCTGTTTTGTATGATGTTATATGTTGACTCAGTGACTCAAAAGGTCCAATCCCCATTACCCATCACACACACACACACACACACACACATACACACACACACACACCCCTCCATTCACTGCTTCTCTGGCATAGAAGGCAGCTGGGTGCTCTAAGTAAGTACAATGCTAATGGTGGCTACTAATGTTTACCTCAAGAGAGGTACAGAGTAGTTTAGAGATGCCATCTCACTAAAACTTACAAAATTAGCACTGTTGTTATTGCCCCCCTTTTTTTCTCAGAAGGAAGATGAAGACTAGTAATTAAACTAGGAGGCTGCCTAGAACAGTTGAACCAGAGATTCTATGTAGTAATGCCCAATTAAAAAGCCTATGTGTTCAGCAAACTGCCTCAAGCAGAAGTAGCCCTACTTTTCTGTGTCCAATGGCAGCTTCTCACACATTTCCAGACTCCCCCAAAATAAATAACTGAGGTTACAGTAGCTGTACACATTGGGCATATTTAGTATAAAAAAGTTTTAGAGTTGAGGTCTTAAAGAAGACTCTCCAAGAAGAGAGAGAGTCTGCCCTGCCCACGACTGACCGTCAGGGTGGGTGACAGCCGCAGGCTCCTCCAGGACACCAGTTGAGCCGAGTGCAGAGGAGCAGGACTTTCTTGAGTAAAGAACAGAGTCCGGGCTGGAACACATTAGATCTGTGCTTCACCTTCACAGTGGGACGTACTGTCTGTCTGCCAGCCCCAGCCAGGGTCGAGGCTCCTGATGCAGTTGAAGGTCACAGGTCCTGTCCTGCGACCCACTCCCCTGCCTCCAGTCTCAGATGGGGAACCTGTCCCTCTTTGGGATGCATCATGCATGACACTGAGCTGTGAGACTGGCCCTAGAGGACATGGGAGTGAGCACAAATAGCAGGCTCTGCACGGTGTCCCTGGAAGGACCCGAGGCATTTCCTTAATCTCTCCGTGGCTCAGTTTCTGTGCCTGTCGGATGAGAATACCATTCACCTCAGTTTTACAGGGGTGCTGTGTAGAATTAGAATTGGCTGAACAGCCCTTGACAGATGTTAGTGTTTATACTGTTTCTGAACCAGATGCTTCGCATGTCTTACTTGACCTGTTTGCTATGTTATAGAAACCATCTGGCTTTAGCAATGAGGAAAATGAATCTCGGGAAACTTAAAGGCTGTATTGGTCAGAGTCAGAAGCGACTAGTTCAGCTAGTAACTCCAGAGCTGTGTCATGTTGCCCTCTTTACCGGCTTCTGCCCATTTGCTCTGGTTGAATTCCTACTATTAGCATCTCTGGTCATTATCAAATGACCACTTGTGTTTTGCGGTGCACTCCCTGTATGTCCTTTCTCTTTTGCTGACCTCTCCATCACACGTCTGGCCTAGCAGAATTGTCTTTCATTTGTACTAGTCTCACCCTAAGAAGTGTCTCTAATTCTAAGGCCTTTCTCCCTTTTATTTATGCAACTAAGATCTAAGCAATAGAGCTTGAACATATGAATGCAGAGAACTTGGTGAATTTTTCTTTTGTATATGAATGTTTGAATTAGGTACCAGCTTGTAAGTCTGCGTGATAGGGCTCTATCTTCCACGGGTATTTCTCAAGCTTTAAATCATGGTGCTGAGTCTCCTGCGGAGCTTGATGAAATAGATTCAGATTGGATAGAAGTGGGCAGGAACTCAGATACTGCACTTTGACAAGCTTTCAATGATGCCAGTGCTGTGAGCCTAGGGACCATGCTTTGGGCAAGAAGGTCGTAAATGCTTGTTGCTTCACACTGAAATGTGGATTTTATCTGTTGCTCAAGTAGACCACCTGGCTCCTGATGGCAAGTACACTTCCCTTCTTTTCTCTATGTTGCCAGATCAATCTAGCACAGGTGTTTAGAAAACGCACAGACTGCTCAGTCAGCATTTCAGAGCATCTGTACCTGTCCAGCCAGTGAGTGCATGTCATGCGTTCCCTTGTCTCAAGCCGTGACTGTCAGAATCAGAAGGGGAAATGTTGAACCGTTTTACTACAGCTGGGGCAAAAAGAGGAGGGGCAGAGAGAAAGTGGGGGTAGCACTGCCAAATGCAGAGCAGAGCCATGCGCTAGGCAATCAGGCAATCATGGGGAGTACGGCAGAGCCTGGGCCCACCAAAGCAGACCGTCCCTTAAATTTTTGCTTAATGTCATACCAAAGGACTCTGGGCCGTTTCTAGGGCTCCTCCCCTCTTGCAGTGTGCGCCTATTCTTGCTTCATCTGTGTAGGTTTTCTGTCTTATTTTGTTCTTGTGATTAAAATACACATTTCATGAGGTTTGCTATTTTCACCATTTTAACCTGCATGGTTCAGAGGCGTTTAGTACTTTCATAAGGTGCAGCCATCACTACCACCCATTTCTACAAAAATATTATCTCGAAGTGAAATTCTGAAACCAGGAAACAGCAGCTACTCAGTCCTGCTCCCCTGTGCCCCTGCGAACCGCCATTCTACCTTCTGCCTCTATGGATTAACTTACTCCAGGCAACAAATACAAGTAGAATCACAGCATATTTGCTTTGTTGTAACTGATTTATTTGTTCAGCATAATGTTATCAAGGCTCATTCATGTTGTAACATTTGTCAATATACTTCTTTCTTCCCCCCCCCCTTTTTTTTATTTAAGACAGAGTTTCCTGTAGACCAGGATAGTCTCCACTTCTGTGAAATCAAGAATGGCCTAGAACTTCTTCTCCTCCTGTCTCAGCTATTTGAGTCCTGAGATTGTAGGTGTGTAACACCATGCCTGGCTGTTTCCATCCGTTCTAAGCCTTCGTGGGTGCACACTCCACTTAACTTAGTGGTTATCATTGATGGACAGCAGGTTGTTTCCACCTTCAAGTGTTGTGACACATGCCTCTACTTTCACTTCTTTTTTTTGTGTGTGTTTGTTTAAAATCTAAAGTTCGGGGCTGGAGATGATGACTTGCAGGCAGACGGTCCTGAGTTCAGATCCTAGACCCCACGTATAGACACCAGGTAGAAGCAGGGGCGGCCTGCGTTTCTGGTCCTGGTAGGGAAGAGCCTATGAATCCCAGGGCAGAGTAAACAAGGAGGAGGTAAGGCAGTCCATGGTGGTTCCCGAATTCGCCCGTGATTCTACACACACACACACACACACACACACACACACACACACACACACACATGCATAATTGAATAAATAAATAAAATTTAAAGTCTAAAGTTCTAGTTTACTTAAATTAACCAATAGACATACATTTACGGGTCACATGTATATTACCATACATGGGCACCTATTTTAAAAAGCAAATGCACACACAAGTAAACAGTCACCTTTTGGCTTTGATTCCTATTTCAGTAGTAAGTCAAAAGAGTCAGGAAAAACTCCAGGCTACTTTGCAAATCACGCTGGTTAGGATGTGACACCTAAGGGAGTTTCTGGGTTTGGGTGCCCGAGGCTGGCAGATCTTTCTGCCATTCCTAAGTTGCTGGAAGAAAAATATGGTTCTCTTTCTTGATCCATGTCACCTATTGCCTCTTGATGCTGTTCTCTTGAGCCTTCCAAACTAGAACATCAAAAAAAGAAGCTGAAATGAAGAAAGAGAAACTTGTTGGTTCATCTTTCAGGTACTTGTAGTATTCTCATTCCTGTGTATGGCTCTTCTGGTTGTCAGTCAGAAGCTTATAGGACCTCCCCCATCTCCGTGGGCCAGCTAGGTTGGTCAGGATTAAAGCTGCTCATAATATCTATTGATCATCTACTAAATGTCTGCATATATGTCTAATTACATCTGCAATTAGTCATCGCATGAAAGGAAATACTATTCAGCACCTCTTGACTGATGAGGGAGCAAGTCCACCATGAACCGTGTCTCAGGTTCACACTCAGGGAGTATGGCTCAGGCTCACAGGGAGCATGGTTCAGACTCACACTCAGGGGGCGTGGCTCAGGCTCTCAGGTAATGTGGCTCAGGCTCACAGGGAGTTTGGCTCAGGCTCGCAGGGAGTGTGGTTCAAGTTCACAGGCAGCATGACTCAGGGTCCCAAGGAGTGTGCCTCAGGCTCACAGTGAGTTGTGGGTTTGGAATGGAGTTCACACACTACTAAACTAGGACATAAATTAGCTCATTTTGAAACCCCATGGTTTCTTTCATGCTGCCCTGTTTTTCCATCTTTTATACTTGTTGTAGTTCGCCTACATGGTTGCTGATAAATGACCATCAAACAGCTTAAGGGAACAAGGGTTTATTCTCTCTTATGATTACTGGTTGCAGTTCTCAGTCCAGGTTGATGGGAGAGCATGCACCAACACCAGGGCTGAGGGAACTGGCCACATCATCACCACATAATGGCTGAGAGATGGACAATCTTTACTTGCCAGACTAGCATGTCTGGCCAAGTGAACAGAAGGATATCAACTCTCCCAACCAGCTCTCTGTGATTTATTCCAGGGCCTAATCCCACCCACCATGGGCTGGGTCTTCCCCATCAGCTAGAAAATCTCCTGCAGGTTTGCTCTGGGCGCAACTCAACCACTAATTCTCCACAAATATGCCCAAAGCTCAAATCCTCAACTGTCAAGTTGACACTTGTGCCTAACTATGACAACACTGAAACCATGTTTAGAAAGGTGTGGTCTAAAAGTATTTGTGGAAGAGGGGCACGATAAAAGAACTGAAATAAGTGAAAGTTTAAAGGGACCATCTGTATTAAACTTATTTGCATTTTATCCCTAATGATAACCTTAGCAAATATAACATTCAGTGCACAAATGTGATATTTGCATTACTGATTCAGAAATATTCATGATTAAACACCAATAACTAGTCCCTGATGTAGTCTAGTAAGATTTACCCTGAAGTAAAACCATTATTTAATGTCAGCTACTTTAAATATCTGTGGAACTTATCTGCTAAACTCTCTAATCTTTTTGTACCTTAGTGACTTTCCTATTTAAATTTTATGAGAGTAAAATTTCAAAGGAATATTCACATATACTTATTTCAATTTGAAGCACTGACAATTGAACCATATCTGAGAGACTGAAAATGAGGAATTAATGAGGTACAGTAGCATTCACTTTTGCTTGGTTTCTGTTACTTATGGCTAACAGTAGATAAAAAGTATTTTATGGGCAATTCCAAAAGCAAAGAAATTGAAGCTTTAAATCATGTGCCATTCTGAGTGGCTTACCCTCCATTCCCAGCCTGAAACATGCTATAAATGTTACCCACCTCTGCGATACACTGCTGAGGCATCATGGTAGGATGTGTTACCATCCCATGATTCTGGATAAGGAGGAACTCCCACGGCTCTTTGTGTACAATATAATAGAGATGGGATTTCATTAATGATCTTGTGACAATGTAAACTCTGCTATCAGAGTTCTCTGATAAGCAATGTTTTCACACACTTAGGGTGTGAAAGTCCGTTAAAATCTTTCAAGTACCTTCAAACCATCAAATGGAGACAAGTTATTAATATTCCACCCACTTTTATTATATAGTTGTTTTTATTAAAGGCAGACACCGAGTATAGTTTATAATCTGTAAACCTCTGCTCTGATCATGCTAAGCCATCACTTTTTCAGTCCTATGGCATTGGAAAAAAAAAACTTCCATGGAATTCTGGGTCTGGTTGTGAGGGAGCTGACTCTTCTTCCAATTTATAAGCATTTCTGAGTTGTGTTTCTATCTTTTCTACTTTTTGCTGTGTGTTCATTAGAAGGACTCAGTGATGTCTCCAGTCACATGTAGATGGAAATAGTGCACTATCCTAGTGTTGCCAAGACAGTGATCAGAACCACTACCCTTGAGTGTCTTGGGCTCAAACACCAGGTATAACCCCTTGAGTATAGTCTTGGGAAAAGTACTAAAGGTGCTAAATGGGTGGGAGAAGAGGATGCAAGTTGTCTTGGGAAGACCACAAGCATGTCTCACCTGACTTACTCATATGTCTTGATCTGCCTTCTTTCTTGGCCACAACAAGTGTATCCATTCTTCTTTCATTCTCTACTTCTCTGCCCTGGTTTGCAGCCAGAGGCATCAGCTGCTTGCTCTCACCCTCTTGAAAGGGTTTCTTCTTTCAAGTGTCAGATCACTCAGCTGAGTAGACAAACTACTAATGTGGACAAGGGACCACACAGGAAATCTCTGTCCAGCACTCTCTCCTCCCCCTTCCCAGGGCTGTGGGCCATACAATGAGGTGGGCCCACTGTGAGTGTCTACCTGTGTCTACCTGTCAGCATGACTTAGTGAATAAACAAATGAGGTGCTTGCACCTGGTCAGTGATGGTTCTCTCTTCTTCCAACACTTGTTTTTACCAGTGTTTTGACAAAGGTAGAATGCTTCTGTCCCAATAGATGGGAAACACGGGCGCCACCCCCCAGAGACTGCTGCTCTTGTTCTCAGTGCTAGGGACAGGATCCAGGGACTCACAAGCTAGGCAAGTGTGCTCCCCAAGCTGTGTCTTTCAGTCTTTTAGGTGCCCTATATTTTTTTCCTTCTGCCTAGGTAGTAGAGGGAAAGAAAGAACTGTAGGAAGACCTGTCTGCCTTCTCGTACCCTTTCCATTCCTGGTGATGCCCCAGGCCGTGTCCTGTCCCACCCTCTTCCCCTGTTCCTGCCCTCCTCACCCATGCTCTGAATTGGCCCTTTCCTGCTCTAAACACTTGATCTCCGTCCTCCTCCTTATCTCAAAACCAGCCTCCTGGCCATCAGTGGTACAGATGTGTTAGGGGCTGGAGACTTCTAGAACGTGGCAGGGTGGGGAGAAGGCTTGGTTGGTAAAGGACTTACACACGAGCATGAATACAGGAATGAGTTCAACATCCCAGCACCCATATAGAAAAGCCAGACCCAGCGATACATGGGGGTCAGTGACCCCAGCGCTGAGATAGGGAGGGGGAACAGGTCACCCCTGGAGAATACTGGCGAGTCAGTCTGGCCAGACCTGCAAGTTCTAGATTCAATGAGAGACTGTTAAGGAAGATTCTTGATAGCAGCCTGTAGTCCCACAGGTATACACACACACACACACACACACACACACACACACACACACACACACACACACACAGCTGGTGAAATAGAAAGCAGGAAACAATTCAGAGACTTCATTAGGGCTCACTCGCCTTTTAACAGCTCTCCAAATCTGGCCTGACAATACAGTAATGAGATAATGACATAGATTTCCAGGAAATCTCTCTGGGAGACAGCCAGCAGAAGCCGTGTTTCTCTGCCATGGGGTAGATTTCCTCTCCTGTCCTCTTGACCTCCACCAGGGTCACCGTTATACCGGCGCCTCACAGGGAGTCATGGGAAGTGAACAGAGAGACTGCTATTCCCCAAATCTCCAACCCCCGAAGTGACTGACCAGCTTGTCACTTTCCAAGACGGTGATTTTCATGTCAGGCACTGAAGAGCTACCAGCCAGACAAGAAACGCCTGGGGCTGTCTTCTCATGTAGGATACTGAAGGCCTCTGCTGTCGGCTCAGCCAGCCACGGCCCACGCACTCCAGGCAGCCGCTTTCAGCTGCACGAACAGGGACCGGCTCCGTGTGGTCCAGGCATCCCTCAGCTGCTGGATGCCATTCATCCTGACCACACCCACTCAGCCTCCTGGACTGGTGTAATAGGAAATGAGACATCCTCTTGAAGGAAGCCAATTTGCACTTGGATCTTTTTATTAGCGGTGGAGATAGAAACATAGAAAAGTTGTTTATAAAAATTGTGGGGTAGTAAGAGAAAGCTGACATGCTAGATGAGAGTTAAGATTCAGAAAGCTCTTTGGAGGCTGAGATAATGAAATCAAACCAAGGAAGCTAAATTTAATAAGAATATAGGCACGCATCTCAGTGACAAGCTTTTTTTTAATTGCACAAGCTGAGGGTTGAGAAAATGTAAATTAGCAATAGTCCTATGAGCAATGTCTGGTGGTGTACTCCATGCAGGGGTTGTGTTTGTCTTGGAATCAGAGAGGGGAAATGGGGAGAAGGAAAGGAAAATTCCAGACCTACTAATTAAGATAGGATGACTCCAGTGGCACAAAGCAGCTAGTGCTACCTTCTGAGAACAAGTCGTCCTTGACTTGGGGCACTGAGAGCTTCCAATGAACTCTTCTGTCTGGACAGTAGACAGCGATGGTAATCAGCTTCCTGAAAGCTATGCACTGGCTACCCTTAGGCCATGGCCACTTTGAGATTGCATATGGAAGCCTTGCCAACTGGAAATGACCAGGAAAAGGAGACTTATCTATATGGTACAAAACGTAGTGACCTCTATTGGGATGTATCCCAGAGAACTTCTCTTGAAGACCATAGGCTACAGCAGCTCATATCCCGTAAAAACATCTCTATCGTTTCATGGCAGCACCCTTCCTCTGATACCAAAATTGCTTTGGCTACCTATTTTCAAGGCTGATATGAATACTTAGCATAAACAATTTCAGGATTAAGTCCATTATGATGGCAGGAGAGATCACACCAGGATCAGGAGTCCAGGGAACTGGTGATGTCATATCCCCAGAGAAACAGGAGAGAGGGGCATTCTTCCCCGCTTGTCAGTCTGCCACAAACTGAACCAATGCTCTCCATTTTATCCACATACCCATGGAAATGGTCCTACCCACTGTGGACTGGGTCTTCCTCCATCTTTTAGGTAATTTCCTACAGACTTGCTCAGAAGCTTTCCTTAGCTAAATAATTCTTCGTAAGTGTCCCTAAAGACACAGTCCAGTTGTCTGTATCTAACTGGCAGAATTATCTCTGCTTGCTCATAGGTATGTGGAACTGACCAACTACTGTGATTATAAAGACTACAGGGAAACTATATTGAGCAAACCAATGCTATTCTTTATAAATGTGCAGACCAAAAAAGATTCTTCCAAAGGTAGGTATATAAACAGTTTCTATTTTGTGTCACCTTGCTGGGTGGTAGGGTAAGGCATGAAACAGGAGAGGGTCATGAAGAAAGTTGGGTGAACATCGGCTTATGACAATGGCCAGCTGCAAGGAGTCTGACATGTGAAGCATTTAGGGGCATGGCATAAAGAGGTGTAAGAAACCGCTAATGGTTTTAAAGTATGGAAAGAGAAGATAACCAAACTTAGATTGGGAAAATTGTTATTAAGGCAACGTGTCGCACTGCTGCAATTCTAAATGGCATCTTTATGCAAATCAGTATTGTCTTTTCCTCAAGGCAATACTAATGTTTTCTAGAAACTTCTCACAATAAATATATAAATCTGAGGATGTGAACATGAGTGAATGAATCCTCTAGAGGTATACAGTATGCAACCTGCCCAAGTACAGAGCACAGTAGCCCTGGGTATTTGAGGAGCTTTTAAAGATATTGACTTCATTTGCATGAACTAAATGTTCAAGGTGCCAAAAATTTGCTGACTTCACTAGTCTCTTGTTTCAAGTAAAATATAAGGTGGTTTGCATCCAAAGTGTCCCCAAAATATTTCACAAGAAAGGAAAACAAGAGTAGGAAAAGCAAGATGAATAAGATTAGTTCAAAATGTATTTCCCTAAAATGTAAGTGCTTCCAGCAGCCCAAAGGTTTACTTCTAAGATATCTCAAAGGCAGTTCCACATGCTCCCAAACTCACACAATGGCTAGTCCATGACTTAAGACAGAGTGGAATGGTTATCTTGTTTCATCTGACAGCGCACTTGATCAATTAAGTGGAACTAGATTCTGGGGGCCGAGAAAGAAATGTCCTGGTTAATCAGATTCCAAATTTTTTAATGAGTAAACAATCTTCCTTCTGGATCAGGTAGAAGTGGGCAGAACAGACCTAACAACACAGCAGAAAAATCCACTGCCTTCCACGACAGAGATTTGGGATTATTTAAGCAATGGGCGAGGCATGTTTCTCACTTGGGACTGGGTTGCAGGAGGATGAGCAGGAAGCTCCATTTCAAATTCTTTGGTTTAATCATCTCTAGCCTGACTTTGGCAGAAAATACCAGTTCTTTAGGAAGAGGGCTTTGGGGTGGAAGGCACAGGGGAATTTATCCCCAGTGTTTGGTTGACTTTTCATATTACAAATGAGCTACTGGCCGAGATTTACATATCAGGGGAGGTGGAAGTGGAAGCCAGCCCAGTAGAGTCTCATTTTCTTTCTGGGTGTTAGAAGAAGCCTGCTGTGGGGGGCTGTCTTCTCATCCAGGCACTCTGGATTACCAAGGGAACTGATTTCCTCAGCTACTTTTACAGTAGCCACATGCTCCCTTATAGTCTATAACATTCTGGGGAAACACCTATAGAAACATCATGGGCACCGTGGTAAGAGTTTGAGGAAGCAAATAGGAAACAGTATAGATGAAGAAAATCTCCAAAGAAGTCTGGAGTTGCTGTTTTGCCATCTGAAGGAGAACATTCTTGACACAGGGACACAGTATTCCTGACTTCTGCTTGCTGATTTCTAGAAAAAACATATGCATTTCTTGTGAACACAAGACACCCCAAGATCCGAAGACAGATAGAGCAGGGGATGGACATGGTCATCTCCTCAGTGATTGGAGAAAGTTACCGACTTCAGGTAAGCCAGACTGTGTTCAGAATTCGGGGCTGCCTCCCATGGAGGGGCGTGAAGGGTTCCCGGGACACTGTGACCCTACAGTCTTCCCTTAGCTGCGTAGGCCCCAAGACTTCACACCACAGATGCCCTCAACTGGTTTTTTCCTGTGCATGCTACTGACAACCGAGTTTAATTTACAAGTTTGGCTCAGTGAGAAATTAATAACAGTGACTAATAATAAAACAGAACAATTGTAGCAATGCACAGTCATAAAAACTATTTAAAACATACAAATTATTTCTTTCTAGATTTTTTCATTTAATATTTTCAGGCTACGGACAACGGAAAATACAGAGAGGAAAACAAACCTAGTTGGCAAACTTTCTATATCCAAATATCCCATTTCCTATTGTTTCATGGTTGCCACCAGCAAAGGGGCTCAGCTTCTGACAAGTTATTGGAAATGGGGTACAGATAAATGCAAACTTGGCCAAGCTGCCAAAAATCTTTTTTCTAAAAGAAAGGAAATAGTTAAAATTATGTCAGCATGAAAAAAGAAATAGTGTGCAGTCAAGTCTGGTGCACTGGCCTATAATCCCGGTTTCTTGGGACACCGGAGTAGGGGATGAAGAGGTCCAAGAACATCCAGGACAACTTATAAGACCCTGTCTCAAGATAAAAGGTAACAGATGAAACCCAGTGAACCACATATGCAAAAAGACACCAAAGTAGAAGGGAGGCTGGCGGGAAGGAGAAAGTGTGGATAGGAGGGGATAAGGTTGGCTAGTAAGGGGTGAAAACACATAAATCCATTGTATTTAGTTTAAAAGCATTAGTGAATACAATAAATAAACAAAAGGTAAAAAGAATGCTGGCGATTCATGCAGCTCAGTGGTAGAGGACTTGATTGCTATGTGCAAGGGCCTCCCCTCAATCCTTCCCCCAACCCCAAAGAGGTGCTATACTGGGTATTTGTGTTATTGTTAATCTTATATCGTCTACATGATAGTTCCCTCTCCTAAGTCAATTAACTATGTTTCTGTCTTTCAGTTTGATTTCCAGGAGGTGGTGAAGAATTTTTTCCCTCCAGGAACCGAAGTCATCAATGCAGAAAACGTGAGCTTTGCATATGAGTTCAAGGCCGACGCCCTGTTTGATTTCTTCTATTGGTTTGGGCTCAGCAATTCCACTGTAAAAGTGAATGGAAAAGTTCTGAACTTGTCAAGCACGAGTCCAGAGAAGAAGGAGACGATTAAGTTGTTTCTGGAAAAAATGAGTGAACCTTTAATCCGGAGAAGCAGTTTCTCGGACCGTAAATTCAGTGTCACTTCCAGAGGTAAGATGCAACCCCTCAGGGATGTGGGGAAGGTAGCTCGAGATCAAGAGAGGGGGTCAGAGAACTGAAAAGGGCTTCCCACGTCACCCAACTCAGAAAGGATGAGAAGCGAACCATGTTGGTTTCCTAAAGAGCATCAGCATACCGTGGTGCATACCTGTGGGACCAACTGAGTGGGAGGCTGAAGGAGGCCGACCCACTGGAGTCCAGGACTTTGAGACCAGTCTGGGGAACATAGCACAATTTCCCACTGGATTAATAAGTATGCTCTAATGTGAGTACAAACATGGTATGATTAATGCTAATTAAAGTATGAAGCCAAATTTCAGCACAATATATACTAGTACTCTCATCCACAAGGCACCTTGTCTTCACATGATTTATTTTTATATTCCAATCTTAGTTAGAGAATATAATAGTCCGTCTCTCTTCTATATCAAAGATAAGTCTCTATATTTATTGAAATCCTTTCTATAATTTAAATGTCCAGAAAATATTGTATATTTTCTCTCTACTTTGAATGTTTTTCCTGTGAGCCAATATTTAATCATTTTTTCAACTATTTTAGAATTTCCCACATTTGACATTATAAATGTTTACTTATATAAAAATATAATGCATTATATATTATGAAGTTTTATCATAAATCATCCATGTTTCTGATTCATGCTTACATAAAACCTTTCCAAAATCCAAAATAAAATAAAAAGTGGAAATAAATAAATAAAATAAGAAGAGAGGAAATGTTAGGTCTTAGGGGTGGAAGAATAGAAAATGACTCTTACTATGTGGGTGCCACGTGGGGGGTCCCTGAATAAAGAGAAACTGTTATGAGGAAGACACTAAAGAAATAGGGGCTTATGTAAACTTGAGGGCCTGGTGGCCGAGGGAGCCACAGCTTAGCCTTTAGGTAGGAGAGCATTAGAACAGAAGAGGTTAGAGAACTTAAGATCAGAGAGGAGAGGGAGAGGGTCCCCATGAAAGCCTAGTGGAAGGAGGAAGAGAGGAGGGGTTGGGAGGAGAGATCAAAGAGTTTGGAGAGCAGGAGAAGTGATCCTGGGACAGGGCTGGAGTTACCAGGGAGTGAAGGCTGGAGATGTGGTGGTCTTTACCAAATGTCCTAGCTAAGGGAGAGGTTTCACAGAGTGGCGGCTGTGGCTCACAGGAAGAAGGAAGGAAAAGAGAAAGGAAGGAAAAAGTAAGATGTAGTGAGCTTTTGTTTTAAGCTCCCTTAAGTTTTCTGATATCACAATTATGCTGTGCAGCAAAAATCTTAAAAATTAATAATTTTAATGAGCATGTGTGTTCACTTCAGTCCACCGGGTTTAAATATCTTGAAAGAGCGCTGCCTCGGGTTTCCTTCCTGTGTGTTCTGAAGTTCTCAATCAGGTCCCTGTGTTTAACAGTGTGTGGAAGGGCTCAGATTTCCTAAGAGTAACTCCTGGGAGGTTTCCTTTAACAAACTGCACATGACATATGGCAGCCTTTGGTTTTGATGTGCTGGTGGCTCAGGGAGACCGCAGGGATCACGTGTCCTCTGCAGAGCTGCCCACTGGCTCGGGCTCATCTGGGCCCAAGAATGGTTTCCGGGACCAGTACTCTGGTGCCTAATTGCAGAAAACACCAGTCCAGGACCCACCGTTCACTTGCAGTGCACATGAAAAGAATTAATTGCATTTCATAGCAGTTCTCTCTTCTAGTGTGTGCAGGGAGCAAAATGCCTTACTCTGCAGCTTCTTATTCTCCATGTGTGCTGGCATCTCTGTCTCTCTCCCCTCTCCTCCTCCTTCTGCTCTATTAAAGTCTATCTTTCTGTCTTGCTCTTGCTTTTCTTTTTTTAAATTGTCTCTTCTTCCAGCTCTGTCTTTGTTTTGTTCTCTCTCTCTGTCTCTCTCTCTTCCCCTTCTTCCCTCCTATCTCCATTACAGTCACATATGGGGGGAATCATTTCCTGTAGTAAAGTCACACTTGTCTGGCCCTCAGTCTCACCCACGACCCCAGCAGCCCTCTCAAACACGTAACTAACAAACAACCAGCATTTGACCTCCGATCCTGTCTTAAGCGTGTGTTTCCTAATGCGGGTCTTTTGCCATCAAGTGAGAAAGAACACTTGCGGTTTACTAGAAAGCTCGCGCCCACAGGAAAGTAAGTGGCAACACAATTCTGTTCAGTCATTTATGATTTTCTGGGGAAGGTGGGATTCTTGATCAACTATTGAAATGGTTTTCTTGCACGAATCTTTTTTTTTTTTAATTTTTATTATTATTATTATTATTTATTCAACTGTTTTGCACGAATCTTAAAGGCACCTTTTATGATGATGGTAACAACGAATACCTTCTCTGCTGGCTTTTTCCCTTAGGTTCGATAGATGACGTTTTTAACTGCAATCTGTCCCCCAGATCATCGCTGACAGAGCCGCTTTTGGCAGTGCTGCCATTTCCAAGTGTTCTGGAGTCTGAAGAGACACCCAACCCATTTATCTGACTGGACTGAACATTCTAGCTGTTGCTCTTACCCTCCAAGGGTGGGGCAGACAGACGACAGGTTGAGGGGGCAAGAAGAGGTGGGAGGCAGGTACTTCCACTCCGTTGCCAGTCCCTGGTTCTCCATGTTCTACAGAGGAGCCTGTCTTCCGTTTCCCTGGGCGTGGTGCCCTGACCGGCTCGAATGCGGCTGCCGGAATTCCAGCAAGATGTAGGTTCCCGGAATGGAAGAGCTTTGGCCCCATAGCATCAGGTGGGTACCCTGGACTTCGAACACTTCTCCAGAGAGGCCAAGGAATCCCCAAGGATCAACCACTCTGAACTTTGCTCACTATGCTGGCACCCTGGCAGCTTTGCTGGCAGTCTCTGGTGGAGGTACCAACTTGCATGGCCACCCATGATGCCCCAGGAATCACAAGTGTGATCTCTGCTTGGAGCATACGCGTTTGCCCCCAGCAAGCCTGGGGTTGCTCTTCCTTTGCAAACATACTGGGCATACTCGTGCCATCTTTCAACTGGGAGACAAGTGTGCTTTTCATCCCGCCTGTGTGACATGTTAAGAGGAAGCGTTCAGGGTTCTGTTTGCTGGAGGATCCGCAGGTTGCTAAGATGCTGCGATCTGCCACCCACTGCCTGAAATGTGAAGCCCAATGGTGCAGCACCAGCCAATGACATGACGATGTCCTCTGCACAGCAGACATTCTACACCAGCCCAGCCCAGCATTTACTGTAAGCGCCCAGCAATCTCCATATGTAAGGAAACGCCCAAGAGGAGTGATTCCCATAGTGCATTGGGAGGTTCATTGATGTGTTTCTCACCTCACAGCTACATGGAATTCTTCAAAAGGAAAAATCCTATATAACATTCCATATAATATTTGCAAGAGTACAGGCATGGTACACTACTGGAAACCTGGTACTTGGAAGGTAGAGGCAATAGAATCTGAGTTCAAGGTCAACCTGGGTTACATAGCAAGTTTGAGACCAGCATGTGCTACACAGGATTCTGTCAAATAAACAAATAAAAAAATTGTATGATTGAATTTCCATAACAACAAAGATTCATAGGTCCTGCGTATCATATTTCTATTCTTTGACAAAGTAATTCTGTGTTATATATTCTGATAACACTACTGATGGGCCTGCTGTTTATATTCGAAATGTTATGTAGAGCATTTGCAAGAATAAAACTTTTCTAGCATTCAACTTACAATTGATTACAGTTGTGACCAAGGGTATGTGGGACCATGGTCTCTGTGGTTTACAGATGTTGCATTTGTTTTGTAGCTTGTTAAATTACAAGGAGAATTGTGGTTTTCACAATTTCTTTCTTTTTTTCTTCTAAGCCTTTTTTTTCTACTCATACAAACTAAATAGATACCCCAGTCTCCTCCCTCCCTCCATCCCTCCCCGGGTCCCCTTGCCCTCTCCCCCATTTTTCCTTTCCTTCCCCCCCTTCTCCCAGTGCTCTTCCCCCCTCCATCCCTGGAGCATCCTTTAGTGTGAATGTCAAACTTCCCTCTGGGTCCTCCTCTCTGATAAGCAACGATATGCAAGATACTCCACACAAGTTAGGACCAAAGTAACCATAATAGGACTTTGCATGACCTGCGCAATGACCGACATATCATTGACCACCCCCCCCAAGTCTAGCATGGATCACAAGCACTATGATCCTTAGAGGCAAGGGATTAACAGCCACAATAGTGTTCCTATACTAAAGGGGAACACAAGAAAGGGCTCTAGACAATGCTACTGAGTCCTTACACAATTACTTTCCTGAGGGGAAAAAAAACCCTTCAAGAGCAAGAAAAGAAATAAATTTTGGTACAGCTCTCTCAGAAAAGAGGGGGAAAGAATAGTTAATCACAAGTGGATAAATATGTTATTAAATGCTGGAAAAGTGGAGAGCATTGACAAATTCAATTCAAGGTCTGTGGAAACAGACCTTAGGTGGATACCATGAATCAAATTTTTCCCAAATTCTTTACAAAAGTAACAATTATTTTTTATAACTGAATTGAGAAAATCATCAGTAATCACTCCAAGAATGGGAAGTTTCTTTCATCACTAAAATCTCTTTTAACTGACTCTGAATCAAATGCATGATGCATTCACCATTCAACATTCCCTCACCAAAATTTTGTCAACTGCCTTATAAAGAAATATATACAGTGCTACTGTTATTAGAAAACATTTGAAAGAAGTTAATATTGAGAAGCATGCACATTGATGACATGTCCACAGACAGACATTCCTGGACAAAGGAGGCATCCATCAGATGCACATGTGTGAGAGCAGTGGGGATCTGTAGGGTGATACCATGGTGTGATTGTGGCTTGTTTCCACCAAAGCTCATGTTGAAACTCCTGTCTTCAAAGTTGCACATTAATGGCATTTGGGAGTAGACCTTTAGGAGTTAAGGATGATTCCTGAAGTCACTCCTGGATCTCCAAGCACACACATTTCAAGTGCCCTCTGGTACACACACACACACACACACATACACACATACACACACACACACACACATGCTCACACATGTGAAAATAAAGCTCTAGAGGGGAGTAGGGAAGGAGAGAGGGAAGCAGAGCAAAAGGAAAGGTGAAAAATTTCTTCTTGGCTGTTTTTGAGAATCCTAATTCAAAGCACATCATAGACATTGAAAAAAATGTCTTAAGAGATCATCAATCAGCATAAAATATGACGTTGTTTTGCATGTTACTTGAAAGAAATCATGCTACATAGTAACGTATCCTTCCAAGAAGCCAGGGCGAGAGCACCACTCAGTGTCTTTGTACCTAGAGTAGCAAGGCAGTCACAGTAGATTGACCTAGGCTTCTTCTGGACTGTTGATGAGCCTCCTCTGGAAGCTGATCCACATCCTTCATTGACTTACCCTTTTAACTGGCTCTTTCCTAATCTCCCTGTCACTCAGGAGGTGAGCACACATTTGCATCCCTAGAGCAGCACTTCTCAACCTTGCAGGCACCTAGGATCTTCTTGCAGGTCTTGCTAGAGCACAGGACCTGGGGGTGGGGCTGGGACTGTAACGTACAAGATAGTCCTGACTTCCTGTGATAACTGACCATTAGCTTATGTCCTGCTTTGCTTTGATAAGTTTCTGTGTGATACCTTTTCATTTTTAGGAATAAGTTAGTAGTCTGTGTCTCATGGGGAGTGTTAGACAGGTGCTAGTGTCCATGTGCACATGAGGTTTGCAGCCATCTTCTGCACCTGAATGGATTCAAGATGCTGTTTGTGAAATGGAATGAAAACAAGGCACAGTTGGAACATGTGCATGTTATACGATATGAGGTAAGTCAGCAGGGTGCAGCCTGATCTCTGCCCACACCTTCTCTCCCTCCTGTCACGACAGGTTTTCTTCTTGACAGTTAGCATTTACATGCTCTGGGCCTGCTGTCTGTCCACTCTTATCACCCATCCATCTTCATCTCTTCCCACCATGTTCTGTGTGCATGAAGAAGGAAATTTGTTCCCATAATGTTAATTGGACACAACCAACTGTTCTGACAGGATAGAACTTTGCTTCTCCTCCTCTTTCTGGAAGAGAGGTTAAGGTTTAAAGTTCTGGCGTGTTCCCTCCTCTTATTAAATAACAGACTCAGTAAGTCCCTGCCATGCTTGGGGATGTCACAGCTTCTCTGCTGGCCTTCAGGCCCACCTCTGCACCCTTTTCCCAACCACTGTTCAGTCTCTCCCTGATTCTTCACAAGGAGGCTTTGTCAAATTCTTCAGCATCTTTGGGAGCCATTGACTGGATACTCCCTGGACCCATGTTCTGCCGTACGTGGCTTCTTCTCCTTCACCTGTTTGGTTTCGTACATCCTTGAGGATGCTGGTCTGGCATTTCTTCTTCCAGAAAGCTGTCCCCAAGCTCCTAACATACCCTGGCCATTGCCTTTAATTACAGAGCTTGTATTTGGTACACAGTTGTACTTGTTGAGAAGAGAAAGAAGAAAGGCAAACAAATGATATCCTACAAGAAATTCCAACAAACCTTGACTAGTCATCTGTAGAGATTGCCTCAGGCAACTGAAATTCAAATCAGGAACAGGGCTATACCACTCACAACCTGGATGCCCACCAAAAAGACATGTGGAAGCAGAAGTGTGCCTTCTTCTAAAGAATGAAGATCTAGAATAGCAGTCAGATGAAAGAGTATTCCCTTAGTTTGTATAGATAACCATTGTAACTTGTCAAGACTGTTATTTTTGCAGCCAAGTGGGCAAGCACTAATGTTCTCACTTTACAGAGAAGGAAACAGGGGCTCACAGAAGGGCATGCTTACCCTCAGGGTCCCCCCAGGGAAGTAACAAGACATCTTCTGCCTCTCCGTTCAGTGCACACCCCACATTTCAACCTCCCTAAGATGAGACAAATGTAAGATATTAATAAGAATTCACTTTTAAAATTCAGTATACTTGCTGCTCTATTTTAAATATATATTTATCTTAAATTATGTTATGCTAATTAGCCCTGCCATTTCCAGACAGTTAATCTGTTATTGGGTGTTGCTTTCTTAATTTAGATGCCACTACTAAATTCCAATTTAGATTCATTCCTTTTAATAACTCGACAGAAGTCTGTGCCTGCTAAAGTGCTCTACCATTCATGGCTTTAAAATGTGAGAGTCTACAATGTTTTCTATTCCCTCCATTGTGGACTCCACCATCAGAAGCCTCTAGATCAACCTTTGGTTGTAAAGATACTGCTTGTGTGGTGGTCTAAGAAAAAGGAAGACCCCACTCTTGTGTGCTGTGATGAAACTGTGTGCAGTGTGCTATAGAAAATATGCTGTGGAAAAATTTTTACCTTAGACCAACTACTCCTTGACTTCTGTAAACTGCTTACACATAAAGATAGTCACTGCTTACACATGCAGATAGACAAAACTTGCTCCTTGTTGACCACTTGGTTTCATAGTTACAGCCTTGGGTCAGCAGGACCACCACTCAAGATTTCCACCCCTGTCCTCGCCCCTATCTGAATTCCAGCTGCAACCACTATCTGAAACTGCCAGCTTGAGTCACTAGCTGGACGGCGCGTACCAATTTAGAAGCTGCTGTAAGAACTGCCTCCCTGCCCTTACTCGGGGCTCCAACGTGAGGTCCAAAACTCTGATGGAGTCCTGGAGTCCTAAGGCTCCTTCTAAGGTCCCGAACTTAGATGGAATCTTGAGGCTTCAGCTCTGTTGGACCCACTTTTAATAAACATCCTTTTCAGTCAAGTTCATTGTCTGTGCCTCATTGGATGGACTTCTGAACCCCATAACACTTGCAGATATATTTATGATCTTGGTATCAACTCAGTATTTTTAATAAGCTCTTCCTTTGTTATCGTTCACTGTCTGTTTAGGATCTTAAACTAGAATAATCCCTCTCTGGTCAAGGAACAATTGCAAATTATTTTCAGAGCATGTTGCTAGTAGTCTGCCATTGCTGTCTTCTCTTCAGAAGACTCAATGACAACTAGGTCCTAACCTAGGGTCATTATTAAACTCTTACAGTGTGTTTTGTTACTAAATAATTGCTAAGAATCTGAAATCAAAAGATCTGATCTAGTGACTAGATTCTTAAACTGTGGGACCACGTAACTGAATGTAGGGATTACAAAAACTCACCAATGTTAATGGATTTCTGGAATGTTCAGTCACCAAAAATGAGTTCAAAATTGAACATGTAATGAATCTGAAGTTTCGGGCATCCATCAGAATGTCATTTCGACCTTGACTGTGTGCACACAGCATGGGCACATGCCATCATAGCAGGCAGTACTAGGGAATGTTGCCTGCCCCTTACTATTGTCCACTGCAGTGCTTATATGGTACACACAAAGTTTTCTGCTTTTATAGGAACATAGTGGCTTAATTATGGAAAACAAAGACTTTGAATACTTTCCTACTACCATTTCTCAGCATATATGTATCAAACTAGTGTATCTTTGGAGTGTATTGTTTCAGAATGCTTGTTTTTTAGTGGCTATTTTATTTGCTGACATAAATTTCATAAAAATTCATTAAAGGAATTTTTACTTGGGATTAGAGTGGAATTGAGAAAACTTTCCAAAATGACCCTTAACCTACTTCTACCATTATATAGGTTGGTGCAAAAGTGACTGTTGAAATTTGTCATTTGATATTGAAAAGCATTGTAAATAAAACATGATTTCATTATACACTATTTTATATTTATTTATTCATCTTTATTTATGTGTGTATATATGTGTGTGTACAGATGTGAGTGCACACATGTGTCAGGGTATGCATATGTGGAGGCCAGAGGACAACTTATTAGAATCAGTTCTGCCATGTGAGTTCTATGGATCAAACTCAGTTGTCAGGCTTATCTGCTGGGCCATCTCACCAGTTCTTATATTCCATTTACATTTTCCACTTTGCAGTGCTTTCTTTTTATAATGATTTATTGCTTGCTGTCTATTTTGTGTTCAGTTTTGGCTATGGGAAAGATGCTAGGTACAAAGCAAATTACAATAACCTACTTATTCCAGGTTTTTTAAAAGATGGGTCATAAAGCATAAAGTGAGATAGCTCACAACATCAACAATGCATTTGCCCCAGAAGCTGTGAAGAGAAGTGGTGGTTCAGGAAGTGTAGTAAGGGATACTTGGCCTTCCGAAGTTGAAAGTGACCATCAAGAAAATGTCACCCAAGCTGATTCTCTACAACTATGTGAGAAGTTTTGAAAGAATTGGACACAACCATTTACGAGCCATTCTGGTCATTTACAGTGCATGAATTAAGAATGAGAAAAAGCTTTATAACTGGGTACCTCATGAGCTGACCCAAACAAACAAAATTATCATTTTAAACTGTTGTCTTCTTTTATTCTACACTATAACAACTAACCATTTTCTCAGATTATAACATGAAACAAAAAGTAGTTTTTGGATAGAGAAGTAGTTCCAAAGAACCCCCTACAGCTAAACTTTAACACATTTAAACTTTAACACACAGAGAAAGTCGTGGACCCTGGGCACTGTTTGGTAGTGGTCTGCTGTCAGTTGATCTACCACAGCTTTCTGAAGTTTGACAAAACCATTACATCTATTGTTGCCAGGAAAATTAGGATCCTGGTGAGGTCCTTAGTCTCATTAACAAATAAATTTAGAAATGAACTCAGTAGGAGAAAGTTTAAAAAAATCTAGAGCTTAAAAATAAAAATAAAAGGAGCAGTTTGATGTCGAAATTGGCAGGTAGGAGATCTCCATACACAGGATGGGAATCCCGGCAGCTGGAGGAGAAGAGTAAGCCCGAGAGGCATGTTTAGACTTTGGAAATAAAAAAAAAAAATAGAAAAGAGACACAGAGGAAAAGAAAGGGAATTGAATCTTACGGTGCCACATGGTGGAAGCTCTTGCTCCTGCCTCTGCCTGTGTCCACCGAGGAAAAGAGCTGAGGAAGGGACTTCTGGGCACAAGAAGCACGTGATCGCATCAAGGGGACAATTATTCCTCTTCTTTCTGTAGCAGTTCTCCAGGAGTATCAGGTTTGCTGAGGGCTGGCATTCTGGCCAGGTAGGTGATTGACAAACTCGACTGTACTAATTTAAGGTAGACCTCAGTAGGTGTGTTTTTCAACAGGGATTCCATTCGGGAGCTAACCAGGGAAACAGGAGGTGGGGTTTCTTTTCCATTCTTCCAATCTCTAACCATAGGTGCAGCAAATCCATGAACTGTACCTGGAATGAAACACCTGCAGCTGGCACTGGTAAACAGAAAAGACCGTTCCTCTTCTCGATAACACATGACCACATGCTGCACAACCAATGCTTCAAAGCTGAACAAATTGGGTGACAAAGTTCCACCTCATTTTCCATATTTGCCTGACCTCTCACCAACCAACTACCACTTTTTTCAAGAGTCCCGACTTTCTTTTGGGGAGGGGGCAGAGAAAATGCTTTCACAACCAGCATGGTGCAGAAAATGCTCTCTGAAAGTTCATCAAATGCTGAATCATGAACTTTTTGCCCTATAGGAGTGAACAACTTAGTTCTCATTGGCAAAAATGTGTTGATTGTAACGATACCTATTTTGATTAATAAAGATGTATTTACAAGGTATTAAAATTCATGGTCCCAAACTGCAGTTCCTTTCACACAAACATAATACGCATTTATGAGAAGCAATGTCCTAGCACAGATGGTTGCAAAATCAAAATATTGATCAACTTTGAAAAGCATCAAAGATGGTCTATGTTCTACAGTATTAATTATTCAGCTACCATTTAATTCTTTATGTAAAAGCAGACAAACACATTCATCTCATTAGTACGTAAACTTACTTTCATGTTTAGTAGATGGTAAGTTATATGTATATGGGTGAATCGTGTTAAAATAAATTTCTTTCATGAAAAAAAAAAAGCATGAACTGATCTGGAAGATTCCTTTTTGTTGGCCAGCCTCCATAATACTTTAAAGTACTGGGGAAGAACAGCAACCAACAGTCACATCTAGCTATGAACACTGAAAGTTACAGAAGCAACCTATCACCCAGGCCCGAGCTGACCATCTGTACACCAGTGACATGAATGTTATGGAAGTGACCAACTGCTATTTGACAGGATTTAAGACCAACTCTTCAGCAGGAACCATTCCTGGTGCTATAAACTGTACAGAGTGCCACCTTGTGGAATGTGGTATACAGGACACTTGCCTGTGAGAAAAGGAGGTCTCCTCATCTGAGAAAAGCCCCGAAGACTGAGAGAAGTTAAAATCCTGAGCTCTGCATGAAAAATGGAAATACAGTGTCCTGGTCTAACACTCTGGCACGTTCTGAGGAACTTAAGTATTATGACCATAGTCTAAGATCTCAAAAGTCTCATGTATAGACTGAAATGTCTCATGTATAGACTGCTTCTCTCTGACCCATGCAAGACATCAGTAATGTTGATTCTCTGGCATCTCAGGATGGTTATCCCAACCATACACTGGAAGCTATGAGAAACCCTCCCATTTCCCTATCCTTCCAACCAACTACAGGTCTCACTTCCAGATATGCATACTATCCCAGCCCCCTGATTATCACCTGTGTATAAATCACATCTTGCATGATTGGGCATTAGATTTTCACAGTTTTCTCTCTATTTCTTTCTCTGTGTTTTTTTTCTCCTTGTCATAGTTCTCAGCCCTGGGACAGTATCATGGATCACCATGTTTGGACATGTTACACTTAGAAAAGTTTCAAGAAGGAATAATAACTGAAAGAGCTCCCAAGACCCTTAATCCCGAGTCAAAAATTTGTAGAAGGGAAGACCATAGTCAAAAATTTATAGAAGGGAAGACCATAGTCAAAAATTTGTAGAAGGGAAGATCGTAGACCGGGGGTCTCCTGGAAGCTGCCCCAGGGGGACTTGCTTGATAGCATAGAACTGTGGGAGAAACTCTGACTCTCCTTCCCACTATCCCAAGAGAGGAATAATCTACTAAAATTTAGCTATGAAGACTAAATGTTAATCTACTTTCTAAACATTTATCATTATACTCCGACATTAATGAAGCTCCCAACACAAGCAACCTTTTAAAAAAGATTAATTAATTAATTAATTAATTTGTGTATGTGTGTGTGTATGTGTGTGTGTGTGTATCAGAAGGCAGTGTATGTCCCTGCGAAGGACCAAGAGTGACTTCAGGAATCATCCTGGATTGCTTCTACCTCCTTCTTGCTTCTCTCTGGGATTTCCCAGGCTCCACCCTTCAGGGTCAGAAGTACAGCCTACTGTCACTTCTGCCTGGCATTTTTACATGGGACTTGGGAGCCAAACTCAGGACCGTCTGGCTTGTGAGACAGAGTCTTAACCCCTGAGCCGTTTTCCCAGCCCTGAAACTACCTTTTACAATGAAGATATTTGATGCAGAGAATTGCAACCAACATGCAGAGATTAAGTGACTGTGGAATGTGCCTGGTCCCAAATAAGAACCCCTCTAACTCAGTGCTCAGGGAGCATTGCAGAAGAGAATGTAAGAGCCTCAAGACGGAGGAGGGTACAATCAGGTGGTATCTTCCAGATATGATAGGAACCACAGCATCTATGACTTCTCTGCAGCTGTGTCTACTTCTGGGAGACCTGCATAAGAGTTGAAATATTGACATTACACTGTGAAGGGGAAAGATCTCAAGAGGCACCAAGCTTCCCTCAGAGACTACTGAAGATTGATGCTGGTTGAGGGAGAAGAGGAGTTAGTCTCCCCAATGATATGTCCACTGGTCTATTATCTATCTACACACATAAACCAGAAACTTAGTCATACACACAGAAGCACATGATAGTGGGAGAGAGACTAGAAAAGAGAAGAAAGTTTGTAATAGAAGAAAGTAAGGGATTTAGATAAGGATTAGGTAATAAGGGCAGAAAAATGACACAAATTCTTGTGTAAGGCCCTAGAAAATATAAAGGAGAAAAATCTTTATTATCAGTAAATGTCTGATCTAGCTATTTTATGTACCTGGGATTGCATAAAAATTTCTCAAAAGTGTCCACAAGTAGAAAATGTTTAAGAAGCCCTACTCTACAACCCTGGAGAATAGGAATGAAATAATGATTAACTATCACAATTGGCCTTATGGTTGGTGGGGCAAAGTGAGGAGAATCCCAGCACCCCTTTCCATTCCCGTTTCCAGGTACAATTTTCCTCTGCCTTCTGTCTTCGTTCTTGAGATGCTATGGTTTGAATACAGCCAGTGTCATCCAAAGGTCTGGGCGTTAAAGGCTTGTTTTCCAAGGCGATGCCATCGGGTGGTGCTGTGGACCTTTGGGAGGCGGAACCTAACAGGAGGTCACTGAGGACGTGCCCTGTAGAGGGATTATTGGACCCTTGTCTCTTTCTGCTTCCTGGGGACTCAGGTGGAGTACCGACTCTGAAACCATTGCCTTCCAAGCAATGGAGTGACCTGGTCAAGCCTATCCTATCCCTTTGGGCTGGCTGCGTGTATGTGTAAGATAGGCTCTTGTGTATTGCAGGTTGGCCTTAAAATCTGATGGATAGTTAAAGGTGACCTTGAACTCCTGATTCTCCTGCTTCCTGTTCTCAAGCACTAGGATTGTATATCACTTCTGGCCACACCACTGGACTTGAAATCTCTAAAACTGTGAACCCTCTTGTCAATTCATTGTTAGCCTCTATCAGGGGTCTCCTGAAAGCTGCCACAGGCAGACCTGCTTGCTAGCATACAACTGTGGGAGAAACTGCCTCTTCTTCCCGGTATTCCAGGTCTTTATCCTTGTGATTTTTTTCCTTTTGTCTAGTTTTTATTTGCTGCAAAAACCCATAACAGCTTAGCTCACATTGGCTTGCACTGAGTTAGGAACGGATGTAAATTTGCAATCAGAAAGTCTGATACTAATTTTTTGGGGGGAAGGGGGAGGGTTTCTTTGTTTACCAGGTGGCCTGAACTCAGGAATCCTCCTGCCTCAGAATCCTCAGTTCTGGGATTACAGGCCTGACTGCCACTGCCAAGTTTTGTACTGTGCCTTTTTATTTTCCTCTCTGTTTTGCTACTTTTGCCAACACACACACACACACACACACACACACACACACACACACACACACACACAATGCAGGAGTGTGGCTGCATGGTACGAAGCCTTCTGCAGTGCCCTCGCGGGTCTGGTTAAGACACACGCGGGAGGAAGCCTAGTCTCAGGTTCAGGGAACTTGACCCACGTTTCCATGGCGACGCATCACAAAGCCTCAGCCGGTGCCCTGCAGCACCGAGTGAAGACTCGTGAAAATTGCCTACTGGGACAGGATGGCTCAGTCAGAGTCCAAGGTTTTGGGCCAGTCTCAGTATGACCCCAAGATCCTATCAAGTAAGACAGCCCGTTGCGTGACTAGAGGGTCTGGTGTGGGAAGGTGTGTGTCGCCCGCTGAAGGCCGCTGTCTCCCCAAGGGCTTCAGTCTAAACATCTTGCTGACCTCGTCGGGATGGGCCCAACCCAGGGGGGCACAGGAGAGTCAAGGGAGAATGACAGAGTACCCAGCCCCTCATCCTCACGGCCAAGACCTCTCTCCAAAATTCTAGGGGACTTCTTTAAATACTCCAGGAAACGCCTGGCTGTGGGGAGACAGAATTGGGGGAAAAAAAAAAAAGAGTGAGGATCCTTTTGGGCAAACAGGACTGAGAAGCTTGAGGGGCAGAGATGGGCTTCTCGGGAGAGGATGGATGAGTGGGCTCGGCTCATCCCTAGTCACAGCGTGGGGACAGCCTGGGAAGTGGGCGGTCGCATGAGACTTGGCTGGGAGTCCTGCCTTGGTCGCAGCTCTAACGGGTTGGGTTCTCATTCAAGAGAATCTATTCCGTGGGTGACAGATGGGCCGTGGCTCGCTGCCCCCTCTCTGCTGGCGGAGGCTGCAGGCTTGCGGGCTCAGCGCTTTGCATGTGTGAGGGACAGCATGCCAGCTAGCCGCAGCTCTCTGCGGCACGATGACTGCGTCAGCACCACCCGGGCAGCTGTGGGCAAGGGTGGCTGCTGCCCGCTGCAGCTGGGTGAGGTGGCTCTGTGCTGGAGACCCCAGGACTGCGCTCCTGCCAGAATAACGAAGCTCAACGCCTTTGTAAACTAGGAATGGAAATAGAGAAGAATGAGTGCAAAAATGTTAAATAATCTCGATTTCTATAAGATAAAGAGGAAAGGGGAGATGGAGGAGGGAAATGTAGCTCGCCAGAATTTCGGGGGGGGGGGCACGTTTTAGTTTCCTCTTCCCTGTCTAGGTTTCTTCCAATGTCCATTGTGCCCCTCCTTGTCTGGGAAATTGCCTTCTGGGTCCACATCCCCTACTCCACTCACCACACCCCATGAGACCATTGCAACCCCAGGGTCTCTCATACCCCTCTGCTGCTACTGGAAAGACCCAAGGACTTGGCTCTTTTTCTTTAAATCAAACTTTCCTCCAACCATCCAGAGCCAAATATCCAGCTGTTGAGAGACAGCTCCATCTGGGTGTCTCAGAGGGGCCTCGGCCTCAACATGTACCAAGGTCCATGTCTTCCTTCTGGAACCTTCCAGGCATCTGTAGTCTAGTGAAGAGGGTTCCAGCTGTTAAGGAAAGCAGCTTCCTTGATTCCTCATTTGATTACTAGGTCTCTTTGACTTGGCCTCCACATGATTCCTCCTCTTTTGGGTTTGTGACAGTCACTCATCGGTTCTATCTCCACAGCTAAGAGAGTCAGCTTCCAAAGGGAGGCCTGCCGAACCTTTCCATCTTTGGTCCCCAAATAGGCCCACAAAATGATGGCTTAAATGCAACACACATTTATTTGCTCACAGACCAGATCTAAATTGGAAGCATGAGCGCACCCACACTTCCCTACCCCACCCTCCCCGTGGAGGTTCGAAGCCAGGATCCTCCGTTGCCTCATCCATCAGTAGTAGTTGTTTTATTTTCTTAAGACAGGGTCTCACTGTCTCATCTCCAGCTCTTGATGCTTTGTCTCCCCTCCCCCCTTCTGTGAGAAAGAAAGGTTTTGTTGTTCCAGAAAAGATTCAATCCATCATGTCACGGCAGGGGAGACATTGTGGCTAGTCACATGGTATCTACAGCCAGGAAGCCAGGAAGCAACAGGAAGTGAAGCTCGGCTGTGAAACCTCAAAGTGTCACCCAGTGGCAAACTTCCTACAATCTTTGCAGAAATGACTGCTGGGAACCAGTGTTCAAACACAGGAGCCCATGGGAGGTGTCTTGCGTTCAAGTCACAAGGAGGCAGTCTGACAATGCTTTCATGTAGCAGAACGGAAGCTAGTTAAGTTCACTCCTAGGCCCTGTTACCGCCTCAACCATGAGCATGAACTCCCTCCTACAGATACAGTATATAGTCAGGAAGTAGTTGGTTATCTCCACCACAGTTGTGTCTCTCCCTTTCCCCCTTTTTTAACCAGTGGGTATATCTTATGTGGCAGGTTGGTGTGCTACATGTAAAGACCACAGCTAGATAAGACCTCTAATAACCTCTGTCTTCCAGCAGCTTCCAGAACTATGAAGACTAGCTAGCAGAAAGCTCAGTTCCAGCATGGTCTCTCTAGGTCTTGAAAAGTGTGGTGTCTACGGAAATAGGATCTTATTAGCTAGTTCTGGTGGACAACCAAAAGCAATGCTAATAATCTGTATTAGTTAGGGAGAGGGGTGGATCTTCCTGACATTACTGGAAGGTGTTGAGTTTAGGGCTCAGGAGAAAATTAAAATTTCTAATAATTTTGTTTTTATAAAAAGAGATAGAAGGATAACATCATAAAAGAAAAAATAAGAGCCCTTTTGGGGTGCCCAGCATCTTTCTGATCTCTGGCTGTTTCCTACTGAAAACTGGGTGCCATGGAGTTAGGAAGTCTACCTATCCTGGGGTGTCAGATCAGAGGCATCGAGGACCTTGTTCACATGAGCTCGTGTATTATGCCATATGGTGGCATACCTGGAGTTAGCAGATAGATTAGAGAGGGGCACATGAAAACAGAAGTGGTGATTGAGTGTAGAGAAAGCAGTAGTGAGGGCCAAGGAGGCTCCAAAGAGCCATCCATTTCACCAGGATCCTGCGCCAGTTAGATACAGATGTCAAGCTGGTGTCAACCTGACAACTGAGAATTGATCCTTTAGGCACAACGACGAAGAGTTGTTAGTTTAAGGCAAGCCCTGAACACGTCTATGGGAGATTGTCTAACTGATGTGGGAAGATCCAGCCCATAGTGGGTGAAGCCATTCCCTAGGCAAGTGGACGAGGAGGAGAGAGCTGACTTACTGTTTTGGCACGTAGGAATACAAGCTGGCCAGTGAAAAAGTACGTTTGTCTCTCAGCAATTCCCGTGGTTATTGAGTGGCCAGTTCACCCCGTTCCTAAATGTTGCTATACACTCTCCTGCCATGCTGATAAAGTGTGACCAAGGATCATAAACAAGAACAAGAGACTCATTTTCCTAAGTTGTTTTGGTCCTGTAGTCATATCAGCATCATGAAGATTGACTTTAACAACCTCTGCCAGGATTTTGGTACCATCGTGAAAGGCCTTGAGCCTGGAAACAGTGATGCAAGTTGTCCCTTGGGACAACTCTGGGGTTACAGACACATGGCCCCACAGCCTCCGTCAGCATTCATACCAATAGCCACATTGTCCAGTCTCTGAGGACACATTGTCTCTGTCTCACAAGGACACTGGCAATTGCATTTAAAGTCCATGAAGACAGTGTGGTGATTTCCTCACTTTAAGTCGCATGTGCCAAGATCCCTTGTCCAGATAAGGCAAATTCACAAGTTCCAAGATTTAGGATATGGGCACACCTTTATGGAGCCACCATTTAGCACATGATAAGCACTTTATATTTACCAATGCTTTTAATCTGCAAACCAAGGTAATGTTGGAATTATTAGCTATTGTTTGTGATGGTTTATGCCTATCCCTAATGAGCCTCTAGGCATGTCTGTGCAGGATTATCTTTTTTTAATACATTTTTTGTTATTATTTCAGCTCATACAAACTTCATAGGTGCACCAGTTCCCTCCCTCCCTCCTCCTCCCCCCGAACCCCCTGCCTCCCCTCCCCTCACCCCTCCCTCCCCAACCCCCCCCCCGTGCCTCCCGCCCCAATTCCCAGAGTCCTTTCTTGTGCATGCCTGACTCTCCTCTGAGCCCTCCTCTCCGATGATGTACAAGGATCCAGTGGCATTTCCCTGAACCCTTTCCTGTGTTCCCCTTAAGCATAGGAACACTACTGTGGCTGTCAATCCCTTGCCTCCAAGGATCTTGGTGCCTTTAGCAAATGCTGGACTTTGTGAGGTCAATAGTGTTTTGGACATCGTGCCGGGCATGCAATGTCCAATTATGATTGCTTCGGCCCTAACTTGTGTAGAGTATCTTGCAAATCATTGCTCCTCCTATCCTTTTGCTCTTACACTCTTACCGCCCCCTCTTCCGCAAATGTCCCTGAGCTTCAGGATGGGGAGAGATTAGTCTGGCCTAGTTCTAGGTGGTTGATATAGAGTCTCTGAAGTTCTGGATAGTGGTTTGTTGATTTTCTTTTGCAGTTTTGTTGCTCCTGCAATGCCCTTCACTCCATCGTGATGGGCACTGTATGTCACCCCCTGGCCAGAGACAGAAAGCTGTTAAACTGGAGTCTTATTATAAGAGCACATTCAAGGGTAGATGTAATACTTATACCCAAAAGTGGAATCGCAGGGTCATATGGCATTTGGCAATGGGAGGGGTCAATCACCCATTTACAAAATGGCTACTTTTTAATCTGCCGGACTATATGCCCTCCCCATCTGGTGAGTTCATACCCCCTTAGTTGTAAATGATCAGGAACGAATGTCTGTGAACTTAACTAGGTGTCACATTACTTTCTTGCAGTCCTTGATGGAGGCCTATTTTCTCTACTGTAACATGGTCACTCCTCTCCTTGTTTCTGGTGTGGCCCTCCAACCCCATCCCTCCTGTTCATAATCCTTGCAATTACTGTAGGTAATTCATAGATTTACCTATGACTGTCTCAAGATGGGCCGGGTGGGTTTGGTACTAGGAGCCACCTATTAGGGAGTACATATGGCACTTAATTTTCTGGGTCTGGGATACTTCACTTAATATAATTGTTTCTAATGACATCCATTTCCCGGCAAATTCCAGGATTCATCATTTTTGATGGCTGAGTAGTACTCCATTGTATAGATGTATCAGTTTCCTTATCCACTCGTCAACTGTTGGACATTTGGGTTGATTCCATGTCTTTGCTATTGTAAACAGTGCTGCTATGAACATGGTCGTGCTTGTGCTATTGAGGTGAACCTCTGCTGTATGGGGGGTTATTCCCAAAAGTGGAATCGCAGGGTCATATGGCATTTCAATCTTTAATTTCTTTAAGAATCTCCAGACGGCTCACCACAGTGGCTGTATGAGCCTGTGCAGGATTATCTTAAGCAGTTAACTGAAGTGGGGAGTGCAGTTAACTGTGTGGGTGGCGCCATTCCCTGGCCTGGGTCCTGAACCGCATCGAAGGAGAACGCTGTTGAGCACCAGCGTGTATTCATTGCTGTTTGCTCTTCGTCATGGATGTGACGCACCCAGCAGCTTCAAGCTCTTGCCTTCATGCCATGAGCCCTTGGAACTAGGAGACAGAACAAACGCTTACTCTACTGGTTTGCTTTTGTCCCGAATGTTTTAATCACAGCAACTGGAAATAAAGCTAAGATTGATGCCCGTCTTATCAGGTTATTGTGAGAATAAAATAACCTATGGGGGATACTTTGTAAGGTATAATAGATACACACAGTCACTATTTCATAATATTGACAGTGCTTTAGGTTTTCTAGTGGGTCCCAAGGTTGCTAGAGCAAGGAGGTAAGCTGCTAAACAAAGTCCCATCATCCCACCCTTGAACGTTTCTCTTTGATTTCACTTGCAGTGGCCATTTTCTGTGTCTCAGACTCTCCTCCAATCCTCTTGTGTTTTTCTGTCAAACACCCCCCAATGAAACCTTAGCTCAGATGCCGCTGAGTGGATGAAATCCCTCCTGGACCTGCCCTTGCTCTTCTCATTTGAAAAACCACATCTTCCTGGGATGCCAGGAACGTAGAGGATGTCAGCCTCTTGCTAAACCTGTGCTCACAGGAGACTGAGCTCCTCCACTGGCCTGTGAACTCCTCCAACCCGGATGGGGCTTTGTGTCCCAGAGCCTAGCATGCAACTGGAGCATCACAGGCAACCAGAGGAACAGAGAACAAGAGAAGGATGTAACAAGAAGGACAACTGAATCACAGAAGAGACAGGCACTGGCTTGCAGAGAAAGACTTGGGATACCACTACTCAGCAGCGAGAAAGCAGAAGAAATCAGTGTCTATGAAGAACTCCCTGGCAGCAGTCTGAGGACGTAGTAACGATCAGTTTTTGAATAACTGCTTCTGCTCATGAAGAGGATTCATTCCAATAGCACTTTATTCAGGAACTTTATTGATGGAGATCAGAAGTATACAGCTACGGAAAAGACAGAAAGGATGATAGCTTTAAGAAAAGCACGTGACACAAAATTAAAGAGAGATGTACTGGAAATCAGATGTGCAGCCAGTGAGTTAGGACTAGAGAGCAGACACGGCCTCTGATGCAGAAAGAGGGGGCCCGTTTGACCTCAGGCCTTGGAGCAGCCAGGTGTCCTGCTCCTGTCCCTACAGATTCCTGGGACAGGCCCTCAGCAATTCATGACTTCCAGCTGCTGGTCTCCAGCTTGTCCCTGACACAGGAAAGAGCCTTGAGCATGGACACAGAGTTGGATCCTGGTGGCTCATATGACTGACTGGAAGCACTGTTTCTCTAGAGATTTTAAGTATGCCTGGGTCTAAGGGAAATGACATGGCGTTAGGTTAGTGTTTGCCTGAGCAATGTGTGCACGAGACATGGAGGCACAGTCCTGTAACCCCAGCATTCAGAGGAGGCAGGAAGATCATGAGTTTGAGGTTAATCTCTGTACAGAATATCCTACCAAAGTCTATCTCAGAGGTGCCAACCAGGTTGAAGAAAGCTTTTCTAAAAGCCTCATAATTCCCCGTCAATGTTGGGAATTTTCACAAGGAACATATTTTGCAATTGAGCAAACTGCTTTCAGGTTGTGATATGATTCACACCAAAGCTGGATCTCAAAGGAATGATGTCATTCCTAGCAGAGTGGGGTTGGAAGAAAGCATCAGTAGCACTTGGGAGCAGAAATAGGCTGGAATGTACAGGCACAGGACTTCAACTATCTGCCGGGACATCCTGTACAAATGTGGGACCTGAATCACTATGGAGGTTTTGGGGAACTGTCACAGACAAGCAGATTAGTGTGGCTGCCCAGACTCGAGAGCCTGTTCAATTAAAAACAAAACTGCATGGAGACTTGAGGAGATGAACAGTAAGAAGTTCACAAATGAAAGAAGCTGTAAATGTATGGCCAGGACTCTTTAAGCTAAGCAGGAGAAAAAAAAAGCTAAGCAGGAGCAATTAGCCCATAAAATATTGAGAAATTGAAAAAAAAGATATGTTATAGCAATTTTAGCAGAATGTAAGAGCACTGGAACAAACTCAGGCAGTGATATAGCTATAGTACTCTAGGGATGAGAAGACGGATTCAAGACAGGAACATTTATTAAGAAAAAATACAGGAGCTAGAGAGATGGTTTAGTGAGCAAGTGCTTACCAGGCAAGAAGAAGACTTGAATTCAGATCCCTAGTACCCACTCTAAAAAGCCAGATATGATCACATGTACCTATAATCCCAGCATAGGGAAACAGACAGGAGCATCCCTGGAGCCTATTGGCTAGCCAGTCTAGCCGCACCAGCAAGGTTCAGGCACGGAGAGAGACCCTGCCTGCAAAGATAGATTGCAATAGAGGGAAACATTTGGCATCCATCTCTGTCCTCTACATTCATGTGCTTGTGTACCTCTTTCAATCCAGATTCCCATCCATTTAGGCAAAGTGAGAGAATGGCTGAATTCTAACTTCATAGTATATACATTCCCAAACCATGGCTTATCTACCAGCTACTCTGAACTAAGAGGCAGCTATATGTTGGTGCTGCGTAGGAAGTGTGGCTGTGCAGGACAAAGCAATGGTCCACATCTCAAATCAGAGAGCTGGATGGCAGGAGATTTTATCGCCAAGATGGCAGCAATTGAAATCTTAAGAGTTTGTTAATTTCTAGAATTTCTTATTGATAGCTTTGGACTGTGGGTGACTCCAGGTATCTTTGTCACTAGAATTATTAATATTAACAATAATAATTGTTAATAATAATAATAATTGTTAATAATAATTGTCAAGAAATCTGGTGCGTTCTGTTGACAGAGGTTGGAGATAACTTGGCTGCTGCTGTCACCTCCCAGTGGTAAGTCTGAGTCAGCATTGTCCTGAAGTTATCTGGCCCTGTTTGCCCTAAGCTATTCTCTGTCCTCTGAAGACACTTTCTTCCTTTGGCTTCCAGGACATCACGTGTTGCTGGCTTTCTCCTGACTTAGCTGACTGCTCTTTTATCTCCATTTCATTAGCTCTTCTTGACCACACAGTCAGGGTCTAGCCTTGGGATTTCGGTAAATTTGCTCCCTTGATTCACTCCTCTGATACCCATAGTCTTCAATAACATCTGTGCCACAGAATTTTGCAGTTATTAAAATGATGTTACCTTATTTCCAGGTGAGTCATCATAAGACACTGTTAGTACCTGGAAAGATTCCTTATGTAATGTGAGCTCATTTTGGTAAAACAAAAATGGTGAGAACTAACCCCATTATGTCTGTCTTGTCTACGTGTATATATAATTTGTGCATTTATGTATGTATGCATGGATTAGAATATGATCATCTCCACATGTATAGATGCCAACAGAAGTGAAGACAGGGACATCGATTCATGTTGCCACGTGCAGCAGCCTAAGAAGATCTCGTCCTGCTTAGGGACCTTCAAATCAGGTAAAACCAGATCTGTGGCCTTTTCATGGAGAGAATTCTAGGACAAACCTATATGGAGCTGAATTGGCATCATTAAAAAAAATTACCTTAGATCTGAGCACAGGGGTTCATAGAAAGAGAGATGCTCGTGGAATGAGGAAGACAGCAATGTGTTAATAATGTGGCATTATTATCTTTACAGTGGCTATTATACAAACCTGTGGGTTTGGAAGTTATAATGTTTAAAGGGCATAATTTGCTACAAGGTTTGAAGGTTAAGCAAAAGTTGAGAATTAGGTAAAGTTTAAAACTTAAGTAAAGCTATATGGGCTGCTAACGTATTCAAAAGAATTTCCTTCTGCGATGGAATCATAGGTGGTTTTTACAAGTGTGTTTAGATTTATGGACCAGAGGATGTTGCTACGGTCAGCTCAAGGTCACAGCATTCTGTCCTGAGCAGGCACAGTTTGTGCTGATTGTGACATCCTTGCTCCAGATGCCTTTGGGAAACTACCATGATCTCTGTAGGCAGTGTTAGTTTTGCCTGTGATATTGAAGTTTCTGGACTGTCAACAGGGAAGGTAAACTGATTCCAGAGCGAAGGTTGTTTTTTTTTTTCCCTTCCCATGTCCTGTCAATTTTCTTTCTATCCTGCTTCATATATATACATGAAAGGAACAGGTACCATTGTTAGCATGTGTTGGCAACAAGGAGGGCTGAGGAGCACAGTTACAGTGAGGAGGATAAGAATAAAGCACAGGGTTGTCCAGAACAAGACGTGGCATGTCAGATTTTGTACCTTGTGTGCAAAATCACGTGTGCACAGATACGTTTAAGGTGGTGCAAGTTGGTCACTAATATGTAACCATAGCAGGGAAGATCGAGTTTCAAATCAACTACTTCCCTTATGTTTCTTAACACAAGGCTTCGAGATTGTTAAAATAGCATGCATGAATGCCCAGGAAAAGTGAAGGGCCTGTTTTTATGTTACAGCAAACCAAACAATTAAGTTCAGTTTCCTTTCTTTCCCGAGACTGAAGTTGACTTTTCTGGCCCATTAGACTCTACAATCAAATTCCTACCCAGAATTTTTTTTTACAATAATACTTTAATGGTTGAAACAACATCTGATGAAAATATTCTGCTTTGCCACATTTAAAGCAACTTTGTTGTCCTTTTAACAGATGACACCAGCTGGGATTCCTATGCTACCACAATGAAGACAGCGTTCACACATAAATCGGGAGTGGTGCCCCCCTTAATACGGTACATCCCTGTTCAAACTAGAGTGTGGATGTGTCGTGATTTGCTAACTTGTCCTTTATTACTAAGAATTCTAAACAAATAAGAATAGTAGCTGGAGTCATGCGCTTGGACAGTGATACTGAAAACACTGACCTTCTAAGTATCATGGGAATCCATTTCCCAAAGATCAGCAGACTTGCTACAGGAGCCTTGGTAAAACTGTCATATCGGTTCTTCCTAAAGTCACTGTGCACTGTGATTCGCCAGAGACCTGGCGTCAAGGTTAATAGGTTGGTGAAACCTAAACATTCTAGAGAACACTCCCTAGAGAACAGCAGGCAGGCAATGCAATGACTGTTGAATGGACCGATGAATAATCCATGCGTACTTACATATCACCATCATCACCCATGCTGATCCTCGAAGCTGGAAGAGGCCCCCGTTCCCTATCTTTACCTCCAATCTTCTCTCTGGTTTTTGCAATCTTGGCTCACAGCCTCTACCCCAGCTGCACATGACTATGGGGATTTCTAGACACTGCCTTTCAAAGCTTAGCAGTAGATGAGCGAGCAGGGAGTAGATGGCTTTCTCTTTCACTGCGTTACTCAGATGCGCGATCAGCTTGGAGAGCCCTCCTGACCTGTGTTTACTCTGTGAATTGATTCCAACAAAGAGGAGCTTTGCTCTTTGGAGTCACTAATGAGACATCAGATGGAGCATCGAGGAGTCCGTGGCTAACCCTTGTGATCTCTGCTCCTTCAGGGAACTAGTTCACCACCTGTAGTTCAGTTTTACTATGAGTGAAAAGCAATGGGTGAGGGAAGGGTATATTCTGAGGCCCCTAAGTCCTCACAGAGAGATTATCACAAAGAAGTTACTCAGTCACTTTTGCTCATCTATGAATAAAATATGAGGCAGACTTTCAAAAGAGCAAGGTTGCAAGACTCCTCCTGCTTTCTGAGTTCCTTGATGTCCCACTAAGCCACATTATCCCTTTAAACAGGAGATTTATCATTATCTGCCTGTGATGAACACATCAGGTTCACAGACAGTAGCAGTTGTCTGAAGAAGAAGCATTTGGGATAGAAGCCAAAAGTAGAGATACTTGATGTATCTCAAGCTGGTGGTTTTCAAGTTCATATACTTTAAAAGTTTTCAACATACATTTCAGTGGTTACAAAGGGTAAAACTTTCTACCATAATATTGATATATTCACATAAATTTTGAAGTGTATCAGTGGGTACACCATAGCAAATTAATGTTCATGATCCTTTTCCTACTTTATTGCTTTAACCACTTGTCCACAATTATATATGATCCTTTAAAAAACAAGTTCCTCTGTGATCATTTATTTAACTGTTTTTTACTGTTGTTGCTGGAGTTGAAACCCAGGTCCTTCCTCACATGTGCTAAGTAAGCACTGTATAGCTGAGCTACAAGCCGAGAGACAAGCCTCCCTGGTAGCCCGGCCCAGCCTCCCATTCTCCAGCCTCCTTCCTTTTTCTTCTTGAACTATTCTCACTTCATTCCCTCCCTGAGATTGTTCCTCCCACAATACATTTTCTATTTGAAAACAACTTACTGATCACTCTATTACACTTCTCTGCAACTATTTGAGTTTATTAATTGAAGGTCATTTTTAAGCATGATATGTGAACCTAAGAATTGAGTTATCATGGTTATTTTTACCATATAATTGCTCAAAGCAGTAAATATATTACAAAGTTAGTAATTCCTAAGAATAAAAAGTAATTTTGAAGGAACCACATCTTACAGAGATAAATTGACCTGTTTTGTTTGCAATTAGCTTATATATTCAGTTTAGCATGTTATTATTTTTAGGATAATAAACATAACCATCAATTCTACCACACACGATTTTTCTTTTTCCAATGTGTAGATGGGAAAGTTGAGAAAGCATGTTCATATAGAAATGAAGGCACTTCAGTGCATCCATGACATTTAACATGACACTTATTTTTGGAATTGCAACAGAAATCACAAAACCACGAGGTTGTTTTAAATATATATATATATTTATATATATACATATATAAACATTTTATTCATTATTTTGTGTCTGTGTATATTTGTGTGTATCTCAGAAACAACTTTACTGATTTACAACATAAAAGGACTGACTATGTTACAGTGAATTTTAAATGAGGATCGAACTAAAAATAAGATTATAAGCTTATGGGATGGCTTACTTAGGAGGCTCTGCTAGCAATCCTGGTGACTGAGTTCAGTTCCTGGAGCCCACATGATGAAGGAGAGAATCAACTTCCAAAAATTGTCCTATGACTTTCTCTCCATCTCTCCCAAATAAATTAAATATATTTTTAAAAAAGATTAAAATACCTTACTGAAGAGTACAAAACCTGGGGGAAAATTCAGAGTTTCTTATCAGCCACCTTAATCTAGTAATCTTGAAAAATTTGGTGTCCCAGAAAAGTCTAGCTACATTCAAAGCAGTCGTCACAGTCAGTCAGTGCAGAATCCTGGCTCAGATACACTTCTCTCTCCAGCTAATGACATTTCCCAGGGACTTAAAAAAAAAAAAAAAGCTGAAAAGTGCTTATCTTTAACCATGTGAGGCAAAGAGCCATTTTAAGCACTCCACATTCTCAGCTGTCATCTTAGAAGCTTCTCCCCCCAAACAGATGAACGCTTTGTAATTGTTAGGAGATGAAGAGCCAGGCAGCAGTCAGCCCTGCTGCTCTGGGACGGGGCGGCAGCAGCCCACACGGGATGTGAATATCCAGTTGCAGTGGCATCCTTCACTCTGCAGAAACATCAGCCACCAGGGGACCAGTCCTGAGAAAGTGTGGCGCTCAAGTGACAGACATGCCAGGAAGCACTCAGTGGGATTCTCTTCCCATTCTTGGTTGGAGCCTGTGTCTTCAAGTGTATGGGAGAAAGAACCTGTGATGAGACAGGGCAGAGAAGGGGAACCTGTCAGGAAGCCTCCTGAAGAAAGTGCCTACTCATAAAGCTCCATCTGAAAACTAATTCCTATAAAGCTGTTGTGTCGAGGCCCCTTTGGAAAGTCTCTAGCTTGCATTCCAAATGATGGTAACAATAAGCATCCAAACTTGCCAGATGTTAAAAAGATCATTATGACCCATTTTAAACAAGAACCGTATCACTCACCGATAACAATACAAGATACATTTTAGTCCTGTCTTCTACCTCTGCCTATTACATTATGTCAAAACAAATTCCAAGCAGTTCCTCCTTTCATTTCTACATGCTCTGTGTTCATCCAGGTAAGAGCCCTTGAACATATACAGCAGCAACATTATCTGATTTTAGAAAGTTAATCCCCCCCCCCTCTCTCTCTCTCTCTCTCTCGCATCAGGGGGCACTGTGTGTCCCTGTGGATGCCCAAGGATAGCAGTGAGAATCATCTTACATTGTTTTACCTTCTATTGTTTTGCGTTAGGGTTTCCAGACTCTACCCTCCAGATCTGGAATTACATGCTGCCGCCATATTCACATGGCATTTTAATGTGGGATCTGGGGATCTGAACTCAGGAGGCAAAGGCTTTAGCCCTAGAGCCGTCTCCCCAGCCCTAAAAAATTAATTCTTTAGCATCAAATAACTAGCAGAAATCAAATTCCTCCAATTGTCTTATAAAATTATAAAAGATTGGTTTGGAGTGGAATGCAAATGGAGTCTACATGCCTCATTTGATAATTTTGTGTGTTCATTTAATTTCCAGATTTGTCATTTTTTCTGACAATTTCTTTGCTGAAGGATTATTGGTTTTGATTTCTCTGATTTCATCCTCATCGTTTCATTTAAAATGGTCTTGTTTTTCCTCTATTCACCATTTTATTTTTTTATTATTTATTCAGTTGTGCGTGTGTGTGTGTGTGTGTGTGTGTGTGTGTGTGTGTGTGTGTAGAACCATGGGCGAATTCCCGAACCACCATGGACCACCTCCACCTCCTTGTTTACTCTGCCCCGGGATTCACAGGCTCCGCCCTACCAGGACCAGAAACGCAGGCTGCCCTGCTTCTGCCTGGCGTCTATACGTGGGGTTTAGGATCTGAACTCAGGACCTTCTGCCTGCAAGGCAGAGAGGATTAACCCCTGAGCCACCTCTCCAGCCCATGTATTCAACATTCTAAACACTTCATTTAATTCATGTTTTTTATATTTTGATAAAAATATGGTGATAATATATATGGTGTTGATACCTGGTGATAATATCATCTAGTAGTGATACCTAGTAGAATTTCATGTGGCTAGCTGGTGATAATATCAGGATTATCTGATGGTGATATCTGGCGATGATGCCTCGTGATGATATTTGGTGTCACTATCTGGTGGTGTTATATAGGGTGATGATACTTGGTGATATTTTTTTCTCATGGTGATATGTAGTGATCACACCTAACGGTAACATCTGATGATACCATCTGGTCACCTCTTCTTAAGCAGTAAGTGACACTGCTGGTGGCATTCATCATTTTACTAAGGACTTGCACACCAAAAAACGAACATCCTAATTCAGATATCTCTTCTTTTTACCAACAGAATCCTTCTACAGAGAGAAACATTCCCTCACTGTTTGGATACATTGAAATAGTCTTTGTACATGACAGCATTTAGGTCTTTAAAAATTCTTAAAATGGAATTAAAATAAGTTCTTTTAAATTTCATGTTAATACTTGTAAGTTCATTACATGTACTTTTGTTAAGAGCTATCTAAGTCACAGGTTTTATTAAGGGAAACTGAAAATTCAGTCATATCTGGCATCAAGTCTTAAACCGACAAATCTCTAAAGCATGTATATAACATGTAAAGTGATTAGATATATGTGCAATTGTAGGATTTGGCACTTAGTCCCTTACTTTAACCTCTACTGTTTTGGGTTTTGTAGTCCGAAAAGTACGAAACGATTAGGATACACATACTCACTTGGTGATCCTATTCTGAATGAGACAAACTACAAAGATGACTATTCCTGGAAATCATGTTGTAAAGAAAAATTGATAAGCAATGGGACTTCAAGAGGAATGAGGACCCAAAGAAGTAATTCCAGCCAAGTAAGATAATCATGGCTTGCTATAGAATTTAACGTTGTTTTAACATCCATAAGAACCTTGCAGAACCTTCATCTATCTTCATCCATGAGATTCAGGCTTTTTCTTGGACTGTTTTTTTTTTTCTTGGCCTATTTTCTCACTTTTTTTTCTTTCTAGTTCCTAGAGTCTTAAACACTTTAAAAATTGAAATGAAGTTCACATATTCTAAAATTAACCATCAGAATTTCAAAATTCACTGGCTTAATTAAATATATTTATTTTTGTTGTAAAGTACCATCTCTATCTTGTTGCAATACATTTTCATCATCCCAGAGGCAAATATCCATTACACAGTTCACTGTGTAATGGATACCACCAAACTGCTTTCTAGCCTCATCTGACTTATTCTGTGAGTTTCATATGGAATCATGCAGTGAGTAATTTTGTCTGATTTCTTTCACTTAACATAATTTTTTGATTTTTCTGAGATTCTCTGTGAAGTAGCAAATATCAATACTTTTCACAACTGAATAATATTGTTTAAATGTACTACAATTTGTTTATCCATTTATCTATAATTGTGTTAGTTCCACCCTTGTGCTATTGTGAGTATGCTGCTATAAAAGGCTTATACAAGTACTTGTGGTTGATGCTGTTGTGAACACTCTCAAACCACTCTGTCCCCTCTAAAATGTTATTTTCCTCTAAAATGCCCTCTTCTGTCCAAAGAAGCCTCTCCTGTATTCCCTCAAGGCTCAGGGAGAAAAGTCATCCAATTCCCTTCTTCCCAGGATTGGAAGTAACTTGTCTTCCAATTATGTTTTCTTGGAGTCATCTATCCTTATTCTCTTACAAAAAGATGTGCTCAGTTGGAATAAAGGGTTTCATTTATCTAGCTTCCATCTGGATTGTAGATATCTGGAGGCATTCAGTTGATGACAAGTTTTAAAATGAACAATATCTGAGAGCTTGAAGGATGTGAACGTTAAGGAAGAGGGAAGAGAGAGAAAGATGTTCATGTTTCTCATATGTATATGTTGTGCCAATGCTGGGGACTTTTTCTTTCTAGTGGAACACAGTAGAAAAGCACACCTGGTGGCAAAAAGTATAGCGGAAAATTCAAGTTCAGTGGAAGGCATATTGGCCAAAGATTTGTCCGACAGGTAGTTGAGCAGGACTTGGGAATCAATCGAATGTACGTGTATATCCCATTTAATTTGGCTTCTCATGACATCTGTCCACTATAATTTATTTGCACATTAAACATTTTAAGAGTTTAAAATTAATAAAGAATTTAAAATTAATGAAAAAGAGTTGGTTATAATATTTCCTGTATATGTATATCTGACATGCCTGTGTATTCTCAGCCAATGAGAGCTAATGTGGCACACTTTCCTTTGTGCTCTCACCCAATGAGTATAAGCTCTAGATGGTCATTGATCATTGAGCCTCAACAGTGGAGAGAAACTGTGTGTATTACTTGCCTCACATTATCTTGCCAAACATCACTAAATAGTGTTGTCTACATGATCTACCTTGAGTCTACATCCAGGGTACAGAGACCATAAATACCACAGTTAATATTTAATCAACAAAATCCAGACTGAGCCTGAACTTTCAATGGAACCTTCGGTACATATATCATATCCACAATTCATTTCCTTCAAAAGATATAAATCGCAAGGAAAAGAAGACACTGAGAAAGAACATGATGACTAAAAGCAACTAAAAAGATAACTTTGCAACTAGAACTGAAAGCAACTATTTGAAGGAATTTTAGTATAATGACACCCAAAACTATATTAGTAACTAGAGGGGGAAGAAAAATGGAGAGACAGGGTTCTCTTTGTGAGCCACAAGAAGCAAGGCAAGCCTGTTTGCTGTTAACAATCATCTAGGAGAGAACAGAGAAACAGAGAGGGACAGAGACAGATAGATGGAAGTTGCATGAGAGAAGCAAGAACTGGAAAGGCGAACAAACTAAAGGGACAGGATCTAATGCCCCATATGGCATTGGGTCCGACTGGAGCTCCTGCAACTTCTACATGGAGGCAGCTTCTTCACAGTAAATTAGGTATGGGAGTGGTATTTGGTAAGATGGTAGGCAGGGGGATAGTGGGGTTTCTCTGGATCCAAAGAAACATCCAAGGAAGATGGGAAGCACAGTTACTTTTGTGTCATTGTGATGAAATACTTGATAGAAACAACTGGAGGAAGCTAACTTATTCAACTCACTATTTTGAAGGATCCAGTCCATGATGGCTTGGTTGTGCTTGGGCAGAATATCATGGTAGCAGAAGGGTATGGCAAAGAAAAGCTGATTATGCCACGAGGAACAGAAAGCAGAGGCCGGATGTAGTTACTTGGCTGGCTTTCTCCTTTTGCCACTTTTATTCCATGACAGCCTCCAGACCATTGAAATGATCCTATCCACATTTAGGGTATGCCTTCCCTGATCTCTTTGGACATAGAGGAAGGGTAACTCACCAATATCTTTGGTGATAGTGATACCAGTGAGGCTGACAATGAACGTTAACCATTGTGCCAGTTAGATCCTGGTGGTAGCTTTTCAGTTGAGAATCAAACCTTTGGGTACACTTATAAAGAATTACTCAGTTAAGGCATGCTCTCAAGCAAGACTTTGGAAGATTATCTGATTGATGTAGGAAGATCCAATCTATAACAGGTAGGCAGGTAGGACCATTCCCTGAGCAGGTAAATAAGATGGGGACAGAATTGGTTGACTGTCAGACTGGCAAGTCAGAAGGTGGTATCCCCTCCTCTCAGTGCTTCCTGTGGATGTGGTATGGCCAGTTCTCTCAGCTCCTGATGACAGTATGAACTCCCCTGCTGTCATAACCGGATATAGTCTCCATTCTTAAGCATGTGTAAATAAAGCCCATTGTTCCCTTAAATTGTTTGAGACATGTTCATTATAGCAAAGCCTGAAATTGAGATGGTTTTGATACCAGAAGAGAGGGGTGTTGTTATGAAAGTAGGACAACCAGCACATGTGATCATAAGAGAGGGAAGATGGAAAGATGGGGTGACAGTTTCAAGTTATAGAGTCATCGAATCTCTTTGGAGATGAAGAGAGTGACTGACCCTCCTTCCCTTCACAATGTGCTTAGCTGTCTGTCAGAAAGGCTTTTCTTTAACACCCTAAAAGGAAAAGCAGACACTGTCGTTGTCCCTTGAGAACCCAGAATTAACTTGGGGCTTGCTGTTCAGGAATTGTGGTTTCAGATGTCGAAGTTTAACATCATCTTTTGTTAACAGCAATGTGAAAATCCAAAGAAACACATGCAGTGTCCATGATCATTACTCTTGCTAACTTGACTGGATTTGGAATCATCCAGGAGACATATCTCTGTGTGTCTTGGAGGGAGTTTCCAAAGAGGTTTAAGTGAGGAGGGACTCACCCTGAATATGGGCGACATGGGCTAGGGTCCTGAACCAAATGAAAAGGGGAAAGGGAGGAAATCATCATTCTTCTGCCACTGCTTCCTGATTCGTGATAAAATATGATAAGCTACCTAACCAGCCATCATGCCTCCCCCACCAAGATGAATTCCATTCCTCAAACTGTGTACCAAAATCAACCCTCCTCCTCCTTAAGTTACTTGTGTAGGAATGAAGAGGCCAGATTTTGGTCAAGGAGAATGAGGGAAGAGAAGAAAGATCAGCATGGGATTTTTGTCGCAGCAACAAGAATAGTAGCTAAGACAGTAAGTACCATGTTACAGCTGGGTAATTGATGGCTTCTGTTGACAAGCTCCCAGCATACAAGCAAATGCAGTGTTTTAGTTAGTTATAACAGATTCCAAAGAATATGGGCACATGAGCATGTGTATGTATTCTTGATTCTATCAGGTACACCTGCATGGACTCTTAAAAATTGTGTTTGCATTGATAGGACTTCTTTCAATGGACACCAAACAAAGAGGAACCAACAAGCTGCCTCTCTTTGAAAGACCTTCCTATGGAAAGAGTTAAGCAGGCAATAGCAAATCAGTACCTTTCTCACACCAAGCGAGACTTTGTGGATGAAACCCAAGGTAAGAATGGCTTTCTTCTTTCTCTGGTCATGTCAGCAGCATGAATGTGGGTTACTTCCCTCCAGGAACTCACAAGATAATCCAAAAAGCCTATGAATGAAAAGAGCCAAGCATAGAAGGATGTATATTGCAAGAATGGGGCATGGCTCAGAGATAGAGCACTTGCTAGGAAGCACAGTGTCCTAGGTTTGATTCTCAGGTGCTTCAAGACAAATAAGCAAGCAAATAAATACTATGGTGGGCATAGAATAAAACATCCAGCCAAACAAATAGTTGGCAAGGAGGAAACCAGAAAAGGATTTCCAAAGCCAGGGAATGGTGATCTGGGCTTAATCTCAGCACTTCAGAAGCTGAGGCAGGGGAATCCCAGATGCAAGGTTAGCCTGAGCTACACACAGATAGTCCTGTCCCAAAACATTAAAGAAAAAGAAAAGAAAAAGTAAAGGAAAAAAGAAAGGAGAGGGGATAAGAAGAGAAAAGGAAAAAAAGAGAAGAGAAGAGGGGGAGGGGAGGAGAGGGAAGGGAAGGAAAGAAAAGAAAAGGAAAGAAGAAAGGAAAAGAGAAGGGTATAAAAGAAGAAGGGAAAAGGTAAGGGGAGGAAAAGGAAAGGGAAAGAAAAAGGAAGGGAAAGGAAAGGGAAAAGAGAAAAGCCTCCTTTCCCAGGCCTGATGGATAAAGAAGAATGAACCAAGAAAAGACATAGGGGAGAGTTGCCGAAACCTGTGAAAACCTAGAGAAACAGAAAGAATTTCATCTCAAGAAGAGGCCAGTCTGGGTCAGGGGGAGGAATGAGGGAAGAGGGAAAAGATCAGCCTAGGTGGGGAGACAGAGCTAAGGGAACATAAGGTCTGCAAAGGGATATGGAATTTATCCCAGGAGCCCCCAGGATTTTTACTAAGGTAATGGCATCATTCAAATGTGTGCTTCCAAGCCTCATGCCACCAGTAGAGTCAGGAAAGAGGTGGTGGCCCAGCCTGGAGGAAGGAGACGGATGGAACTGTCATACAGGAGACTGTGGTGGCTTGGAGCAGAGCTGAGACAGTGTGACTGGAGGCAGCCCTGTTAGGAGTGTGGTGTGGTACATCAGGAAGTAAGTACCTGTGAAGGGTCCAGCCAATCACCAGTGCCTGCCCAGTGCCTGGCTTATCCCACACCATGACTGCACAGGAGGGTTAGTGACTAATGGACACCAGGAAATAGAGCAAAGAAGCCAGATGCGAGATTTGGGGTGGGGTGGCCTAGCCTGGGGAATGTGAAGCAAGGCTCACTTTATTTCCTCCTTTGTAGGGAAGAAAAGTCTGGCTTATTTCATCCTTCTTCAAGGAGAACATATCTCCTTCCAGTATGAAGTTATGCTATCCATCTTCACTTACAAGAATCTAGATTTTTCCACAATTTCCTAGGTGCTGCACTTAGGTTCTGCAGCTGGAAGCTCAATTGACTTGGTTTTCTGTAGAGATAATGGCTTTCTTCCTTCCCAAAGGGATACAGCCAATGGGGCCCTGAAACTAACTTTTTCTCTTTCTTTTTCTTTCTTTTCTTTCTTTCTCTTTCTTTCTTTCTTTCTTATTCCTATTTAACATCTTATTCCTATTTACTCTCTTTCCATTGTTTCATAAAAACATGTCTCCCTGTATTCTGAACATTCTAGAGAAGGCTTTTTTACCTTTTCTGTGCTTGTCTGATAGTTTTTGGCAGGATATAGAAGTCTAAGCTGATAATTGCTTTCCTGCAGAACACATACTTCTGAATGTGCACTGGCACATAGAAGAGTAACATGATTATTCTCAATTCTTTTACATTTGTTCCCTGTAAAATTTTAAGATCTCTTTATTTTTGACATTCTGGAATTTTGCCATTTCATCCATTTAATGGGTCTTCCAAGTACTAAGGGGTCTTTTCAATTCAGAGATCCACATACTTTATACCATGTCTGGGACTTTTTTGTTCTATATTTTTATTCTATCCTGTATTTCCCCCTTCTTTTCTCAATACTAAGACTCACAGTAGTAGTATTAAACCTCTGGTTTTCCTAACTTCCTTCTTTGAGTACTTTCCTCGGAGTATTTTTGTTCATTCATTTGATAAATTCTTTACTACTTAGTGGATTTCTTCTATTGAACTTTTTATTTCACCTCATATTTTTAATTTTCAAGTTTATTTTTTAAAAATAATTCTGTTCATATTTTACAAATGCAATGAGTCTCATAAATTTTAGTATAGTTATGATAGTATTATTTTTAGTGCTATTGTCTGTCTTTTAATTTGTCTCTCTTTGAGTATCTTAATGGGCTAATAGAAATTTGGCCATTTGTTTTCATTTACAAAGGAGTGGAGGTTTACTATGGCATAAATAAAGTTGAAGTCTCAGTTCTGTGCATTCTTTTTTTTTTTTTTTTAAAAAGAAGATACTAATCTAAATATTAAGCTCTATAACTCACAAAATCCAAAAAGGGGCTGGGGAGATGCTTGTTGCACAAGCAAAAGAATTAGAATTCAGATTACTATAACCCATGTAAAAAATGTGGGTGGATGTGGTGACCCACATGTAATCAACCCTCAAGATAGAGCCTGGAAATTTCTAGAGCATGCATGACTGGCCCGACTAATCCTATAGGGTCAGTAACCTATAGGTCACATATCCAATGACATAGTTAAGTACACTTGTAAACTTGACAACAGAAGGCTGGAGCTCTGGGCATAGTTTTGAAGAATTAGCAGTAGAGTTGAGACCTGGGCAAGTCTGATTGATGGGGAGGGCTCAGCCCATAATAGTGGGACTAGTCCCTGAGCAGGTAAATAAATTGGAATGAACTGGTTAAAGAAATTAGTATCCCTCTGTATGTTTGGCCAGGTATGCTGGTCTAGCAAATGAGGATTATCCCTCTCAGCAGTCCTGTGTATGTAGTGTGACCAGTTCCCTTGGTCCTTGGTGTTCGTATAGGCTGTCCCGCCAAGCTGGGCAAGGAATTGTAACCAGACAATCATAAGCCAAAAAAAAAGCTCTTGTTCCTGTAAGCCCTTTGGTCATGAATTTATTGGCAGTACGAAGGCAAACTACATTATCCAGCCTCAAAAGAATAAGGTGGAAGAGTGATCAAGGATAGCTCCTGATATCTTCCTTGGGCCTCCACATGCATAAGCACTCACATGAACCCACACACATGAAAACACTTGGATACATGGATTCACACCCCATGTATGCCAACATGTGAAAAGAAAACAAAAACCTGCAAAAGAAAGTTGAATAGCAGATCTAATTTGGAGCTATGTCTAGGGATGGGTCTTATTGCTGGCATCTGATGTAGCTGAACAGATTGTGAAGAATCATGTTTTGAAGAAATCCCTGAACGCCAGTATTTGCAGAATTAGAAAGCAGAACTGGAGGAGGCAAGTGCTGGGTCTTCCTGGTTACTCTGCAGACTTTTAGGGGCTTTCCCTTCCCAGTCCAGCATCTCTTCCACCTTTAGAGTCCTGATGTCCAAGATCAGAGGTTCTTTGGTTCAGCTTTGCAGAGAATAACTGTCTGTTTAGATATGTCTTAGTTTGTCTTCTATTGCTGAAACAGAATACTACAGTCTGAACACTGTGGTTGAATTTGAAATGTCATTTCATATCCAACCATGCAAGCTTGGTCACCAGATGGGGACAGAGGAAACTTTAGGAGGCAGTGCCTGGCCAGCAGAAGGAGGCCCCTGGGATTAGATATTTAAAGGCCTTTCTTATCATTACCACCATCCTCTGTCTCTCTCTGTGTCCTGGCTCCTGGCAGGTGAGAAATGATGCTCCACCCTCCCTCCATCATGATCCTCTACCATGACCCAGACACAATGGAACCAGCCAGCCACAGACCGAAACCTCTGATTCCTTGAGCCAAAATGAACCTTTCTCCGTAAATTGTTATCATTAAGCATTTTGTCACAGTCGTAAAACTCTTATCAGCACATAGATTATAAACAATAATCTATTTGACTTTTGGTGCCAGAGTCTGGTAGGTCCAAGATTATGGGGCTATATCTGATGAGAGCCTTAGTGCCAAATTTAGAGCCTTTATTAAGTAGCTCAGTACCCCAATAACTATCCACTCTCACAAACTGGTATTAACTCACAAATACTTTTAACACTGTCACAATGGCAATTGCACTTCGCCATGATGTTGGAGAACACGTTCAAGTTGCTGCAGGTAGGGGTAGTTGTATGACTATGCGGGGTGAAGAAAATAGCGCACGGTGTCTTGTTCAAGAGTACAGGGCATCATGGCGGCAAGCTTGGAGCAGCTGATCGCATTGCATACACAGTGAGCAAGCAGAGAACAAGTGAACGCATACTGCTATTCAGTTCCCTTGCACCATTTATAGTGAGTCCAGGGTCCCAGCTAGGGAACTGTGGACAGGTCTTCCCATGTAATTTAGCAGAGTCAAGATAATTCCCCACCAGCATGCTTCCTAGGTGATTCTAGATTCTGTCAGCTTGACAATTAACATCAACCATCACACAGGGGAATCACTTTGTAGCCAAGCTTTCAGCTGGGCTTCTATTTCTAGCTTCAGCAGTGCACCCTGCTTCCATTGTATCTGCTACCTGCCCACTCTCCACCCCCCCCCCCAGCATGCTAGAGTCTCACAGCGTAGGTTAGTTCATATAGTTGTTATTCCTTTCTGCAGTTACAAAACTCCAGGCAGGAAGCGGAGCAAAGTGAACTTTTGAATATGGGAAGGGTTGCCACATAAAACAGGATCTCAGTTAAAGTGGAATTCAGAGAAGCAGCATATGCTTTGTTAGTGGAAGGGTGTCTAAATGCTCACTACGTACTACACGTCAGTGTTTGAAATTAACTGGTCACGCTGGCTGAATGACAAGGTATATAAAATGCTATTCCTGTTTCATCTCTGTATAAGATGGAAAAACTTCTCTAAAATCCAGTAAACATTCAGGGATAGGGAGAAGCATTTGAATCTCAGCACACTTAAACAAACACCTTTGAGTTTCCAGTCAAAGTTGTCCATTCAGTATAAGCACATTACTGTTTCCCCAGGTGGAGGTGAATACTCAGGCCCTGTTAAACCTTTTAAACCTTCCTAACCCTCTTAATCCCATCCCTTCCTCACAGGTCTGTCTCTCCTTGGACGGTCTCTTCCCTAATTCCTTTTCTTAGTGTGCACTTCAGAGTTCACCATCTGCCTACAATCAAAGTGGGCTTACAGATGTGCGAGTTGATGTCACCTTCCGGCGTAAAATCCTTCATGTAGGCCTAGGATGAAAGCTGGCTGCTGTTCTCTCTGTGATCTGTATTGCCCAGTCCTAGCACTGGCCACGATGCTCATGGAGAGACTGCCCAGCGGCCCGGCCAGCAGACTCAACACCCCTCTCCCCAGACTGCTGCTGTCCGACATACTGTTTTTTTGTTTTCTCTATACAAAGCTTCACCTCCTTTCCACCTTCCATCAAGTCTAACCACAAGCTTCACTTCTATCCCAGGAAACTCTAATTCTGAACATCAGACCAGTGACCTTTGCACAAGTGTGCAACCCATTCTAACCTCTTTTGAAGGACCTGTCATACAATGTCAATATCTTGGGTCCACAGTCCAGAGTTCCATTTCTTTCACACTTTAAGCCTCTGAGGCATGGAGACCACACCTTGGTTTTTGAGTCTTTATTTTGAGTTAAAATAAATGGGAAAAAAAGCATTGAAAAGTGGTTGCTTTCACACTCGGACTCAGAGGGCTCAGCTTTGATGAGTTAGAGCAACTGGTGAAGACAGAAAAACTAGTTCCTTCCGGGCTGTAGCATTCATGTAAATGACACTAATGACTTTGAATAAACCTTGGCTCTTTGCTTTTGGGTTAAGCTTTTTCTGTAGAGTCCTACTTAACCTTAACAAGAGCCACTGTTTTTGGGTGGCCAGACTTGGTAGTATGGTACCGTAGTTATGAATGGAGAAGAAGCCAGGAGAGCTGAACCCGAGAGGAGCCTGGGACATGAGTCAGCTTAGGTCTGGATCTTGATGATGTTGTTTGCCACACTTCAGCCTGGGATGGGATAGTATTTGGCTGTGACCCAGGCAATCTAAAGGATAAAGAGTATGCTGTTTGGCTTTAGTTAGATCTGGAGGTGATGTAGTGCATCATGGTGAGGAGCACACAGCAGGAGGCATGGCAGCAGAAGCAGAAGGCTGCTGGTTTGCAGCAGCCATCAGGAGGCAGAGGGTGAGGCAGGTAGTGGGGTCTAGCTATCAAACTTCAAAGGCCACCACCACCAATGATGTACTTCCGCCAGCAAGGCTCCACCTCCTTAAGATTTCGTAGCTTTCCCAAAGAGCACCACCATCTGGGCACCAAGTGTTCAAACACATAAGCCTGTGAGGACATTTTACTTCAAACCGCACTTTATATCAATGATCTTCCTCCTTAGAAATGCCTGAAGGATCTGGGAGCATGAAATCAGACAACAAATAGAGAAATATATTCATCAGGAAAAGCTAAGCACAAATTATCATGATGTTTGCAGAGGTATTTCTAAGAACAGTCATATTCTTTTCCACTAATGACAATGATACCTCCTATTGCTGCATCAGGAAATAACAAAGCCACTGAAAATGTGCATTGTTTACCTGAAATTCCAATTTATTTGGGTATCCTGTATTATATGGCAATTCTTGCCATACCCCAAATTTCTCATTCTGTTCCACTTTCTGAAAGACTAAGTAGAATAATGGAATCATCAGTGTCTTATGTGCCCATGAGCATACTCTTAAAGATAGGACTAGTGGGCACACAAATATATTCATTAGAAACTACTCATGATCAGTCAAGTATATACTTCCAGTGCCTAAGGAAGTAGATAATTATTTCTTGGTTGAAGCATTCATGAAGAGCAGCACCTCCAAATACAAGAAAATTAGGTTTCAATGTCACCAGCTGGTAGCTACAGCCAAAAGCAAAATGGAGTAAGAAACTACTCAGACACAGTTTACAAGGAATAATGACTGCCTTCTCTTTTATCCTAGTTAGGAAGTTTACGAAAAGCTGCGGTAAGCTTCTGAACTGGAAAGAGTTCCTTCCCCAACCTCTGAACACTGAATTTCGATGGAATTACCAAGTTCCAACTAAAATTCCTGAATGTCAAGATTTTACTTGCAAATACGGATGCTATGCAAGCCTGCCCATTGCTCCCAAGGGTATAGGTAAGCACACTGCACCTCCAGTTTTTAAAGCAACTTCCTCTTGGGGCTCAGTGAGGACTTGTAGCTAGACACACAGGACCCAAGTGCCCAGGGATGAGAGACAGAAAACTGACTGGTTATAACTGGGACCCTCAGTAGAATAGACTGCTCCTGTAGATCCAGGTAAAATTTGTAGACGCTTGGTGATTGGCAGCTTCCTGCCTCTTTCTTATTTTGCCCACCCTGCAGCTGTCGGCTCCACTCTTGCTTCAGATTGAGGTCTGTGAATGTCTGTTTTCCTTCAGCTGACTTTATTTGTAGGGTAAAGCAGGAATGGAGGGGTGCTTGAGACACAATTTAGCAGGTATTTCAGAAGTTACCTAGTGTAGATCTTCAGGTCATATGTGAATTGCCTGCACCCTAGCCATGTTGAGCAGTGACCCTATCCCTACTAATACACTTAGGGCAATGTCCTATTCCCCACCATAGTGCCTTCCCTATTGAAATTCCAGCTATTTGAAGATTCTTGCAGTTGAAGCATTCCTTGCTAGATTTCTGGCCAATGATTCTATTCATCCCTAAAAGGTTAACTAGTAGAAATCTTTAGTCTATGAAAACCTCATCTGGCACCTTCTCTGTGTTATTCCTTAGTTAAAGCAGCTCTAGAGCTCCAGATACTCTCCTTGTTGTGGCGTGTCGACTCTCTTCCCCAGTCTAGTCCTTCCATTTGGTCCCTCCAAAGGGAACACCTAGAGCTGGAGACAGTACCATTTGGCACAACCCCTAGTCATGAGTAGGATCAGTTCATTTCCAGAATCAGTGAGGATGCTGAGCAGGCTCTGAGTCGGGCTCCGGGTGTTACGGCTGTGTGCAGACAAGAAGGGCGTATATCCTTGGCTTGATGACAGCCCACACTCCCGTCCCCCTATGTGTTTCTCTAGTCCCTTCAGCCCTGAACAGATACATCCAGAACCAAGAACGCACAGAGAAGCAGACCACATACCAGGAGGAATTTGGGAACGCCTACCTGGACTTCTTTTTGTTCTTACAGTCCTTCACTCCCTCCCAGATTGACAAGTACCTACAGAGTGCTTCCTATAAAGGTAAGAAAGATGAGATAGCAGTTCATACATTTACACATTGTAGTACCGAACTTTATGCCTAATAGTAGCATTTCCTATTTCTAACCACTGGATTTGAATGTCCATAAAAAGGAAAAATATTGCATAAACACATCGCACAGTGCCTGAAAATCCTGAGCCACTGAACACTTACTTCTTAAAGGGAGCAACAGCAACTCTCTTTCTACTTATTCAAAAGTACACCCAGCTCTTTTTGATGGTCTCACCATGCCTGTGGCCAAGCTGTTCTAAGATGGCTTCTGCTTAAGCCTCACAGCTAGTTGATTTCTCCAGGGTGATTGTACTGTCTCGTAGTTTTGCTTTGTTTACTCTTTATTTCATGTTTAGATGTACTTTCTGGGATAGGTTGCTGAAGGTACATGAGAATGTCTGTGTCACTCATTCTCCAGTGGGTTGGTTTATTCCACGGAAAGGCTTCTCCTACTATGACTGAGTGACTGGGGGGAATTTGGGAGCATCTTCTGGATATTTGATCAGTCTGGGGAGGTATAAAGTGTCAACAAAGGAAACAAAGGTGTTTGAAGACAGGAAAGAAAGCTTTTCCCTCTGAACAGGGCATGCCCTTTCATGTTATATGTGAGCAATACCCAATGCAGATATTCACATAAAGTGAATTTCAAGACCACTAATATGTTATGTCCATTAGAAAGCACAGACTGAAAGGGGGAATACTTAAAGACATATAAGGAGAGGTTATAATATTTTTTGTGCTTTAACATATCTCCTATACCCCATTTTGTGCTGAGGAAATGTGAAGTCATCAATTTGTACCCTACCATCATCTTAAAGTGAGGCCTGCTCAGCCACTCTCCAGCCACCCTTCCCACCTGACCTTTTTGTGTACTAATCGCTGCACTTATCTGTCCCCAGCCAAAGAACTGACTCCTCTAAAATTGTAAAATTATTACACATATCCCTGCCCCAAAGATATGTTCCAAAAAAGACTAGAGTCCTTCTATAGGCAAGATTCAAAGGGAAGTATGCGTGCGTGTGTGTGTCTGTGTGTGTACATGCACATTCGTTAGAGGAAAGAGAGGCATTTAGGTCAGAAAAGTACCAGATGCAGATGCCTTGCCTTACATTTAAGCAGAAGGATGTGTTTTCTATTGGGAGCCTCATTCCTCTCAATAGACACCTCTGGGCCCATTTGTCACTTCAGAAGACGCTGAGCCCCTGGAGGTCTGTTGCTCACACACTCCCAGAACACAGGGCAGAAGCCTGCTGTCCTCCCCAGATTTTAGGACAAAATATATAAAACTGTCTTCTGCGTTTTTACAAAGAGCCCACTTTACCCCTAAGAGCCACATCCGTTGGACGTTACAAAAAGAGTGTTTTTGTCTTCCCTAATCTGACATTGAGTTTGCCCAGGGACAGCCATAGAGATGCAGTTTCTACCCGTGGGAGCTGCCAGGCACCTTGGTCTCCTGCTGTGTGCGTGCCATCTGAGCTTGGTGGTGCTCACTTACGGGTGAGCTGGGGATTCCCCTGTGCTCTGAGAGTTGCTGCTTAACTTGGCACCTACTCCTGCCAGCGTGATTGGCCCATCCAGGCAGGATTGTCTTCCTAGACTTTCTAGGCGTGACCACTTAGCCAACAAGGTAACTTTGGGACGGATTAGGCTTTTGTTTCTTCATAGTTCCTCAGCTTCCTGGTTCCCGTTGGGCAGCACTGACAGGAAGCCCCCCAGAGCTTTGTCTGGTATTGCTCTGGGCAGTTGGGGGAGCAACTCCTCCTCAGCTCTGCTTTAATGCTGCTGGCTAGTCAGTGCTGCTGCTGGACAGAGAGGTTACCTTGGAGTGCCTGCACCCCAAACCTCTTGTCATTTTCTTGTGTAAAGGATGACACCAATCTTGTCAGCTGTGTCTCAACAGCACTTTCTCTTCGAGGAGCTGAGCCAGGTTCTTAGAGAATAAGCAGATGGCAGATGTCTTCTATGGCATTACTTTTAGGTCAGTTTAGATCAAACAATTGGATGATCTTGTGCAGGCAGTAAGCTCTGATGGATCAGGAGCCCAGGGCAGGGACATTTTGATGTTTCGATGGAGAGAGAAATAAAGATAGAGATGAGATGAGAGAGAGGGGGGAGAGAAAGGAGAGACAGAGAATAAAGTGGAGGAGAAGGAGAGGGAGAAAGGAGGGGAAGAAGGGAGAGGAGAACAACTTTGAAAGAAAAGAAGCAAAAGGTAAGAAGAATAGAAGGGAAGGGAGATGAGATAAAGATTATAGGGGAAGTACAAAGGAAGGGAGAGAGGGAAGAGAGACTATGGACAAATTCCCCTTAAGTAAAGGCCTAAGTGAGGGTGGAGAGATGGCTGGAGAGATGACAGGGTAAAGAGAGATAGATGAGAAACATCGAGGAAGACAAAAAATAAAGATGAGGAAGGGAGGGATCAGGAAAGCACAGTTGAGGGCAAGGTTTCTGTGTCCATTCTGTGTCTTCTCACTGGTTCATGTTGAGCATCTCTAATCTGAAACCTAAAACTTTGTGAGCATGAATGTGACACCACAAGTGGAAAAATCTAACAATGACTTCCAGTGATGTGTCATAGCTATAAGCAGGCACTCTAAAGGTTACTGAGTGCTGTCTCAGGCCATGTGCATACAAGGTATGCAGAAAACACAAGTGAATTTTTCCATAAGACTTTGGTCTCATTGCCAAACTAAGTATATCTGTGTGTGTGTGTGTGTGTGTGTGTGAGAGAGAGAGAGAGAGAGAGAGAGAGAGAGAGAGAGAGAGAGAGAGAGAGAGAGAGAGAGAGAGAGAGTGTGCACGTGCATGGGCATGCCAAAATTGCAATCTAAAAAAATCTGAAATATTTTTGGTTTCCAGAATTTTGGCTAAGGGACACTGAACCTGTAGTGAGTCTATTCATAGCTCAAGAAAAGTAAGCTAGATGTTTTTAGTGGACACACTACATTCAAAGTTATTTGAATCTAAGTTTGATTCAGATGACCCCAAAGCTCATCCTCTCAGCTTATGTTATCCTTTGGTAAAACTGTGCCATCTCCCACTTGCTTCCCACTCAAATGATAAAATTAGCTGAATTCTGGTTTTCTACATTTTTTAAAGCTATGAGTCTCTTCCTATTTTTCACTCCAACTGAATTCCCCACGATTGTCCACTAAGTTTATCTTCCCAGCCTGTCATCAAGTATTAAGAATGTATGTATTCACACACGTAGCACACCTCCTTGACTGACCATCTGTATCACTCACTTAACACAAAGATAAATCAAAACAAACCCATATTGTGAGGGAATTCCCTGCCCAATGTGGAAGACAAATACATATGTAAATATCATAAACTTTGTGATTCAGAAAATCTTTGATTGTAGAAGTCTGCATGAGGTGCTCCTACACCCATAGATCCACAGGGAATGAAAAATGGGTCCTCATGGGCGGTGACCTTTACAGGAGGTATCAAAACAGTCTTCATGCAAAGTCATCCCAGAAGGAACAACATAAACAAAGATCAGAGGACATGAATAGGCATTAGCATTTTATTAGTCAGAATTCTTCCAGATATGTACCTGAGAGAAAAGAAAGCATATGCCAACAAACTTACACAAAAATGTTTAACCATTTTATTGTTACATCTCCCAAATGGGTACGGTCCAAGTGTTTATTACAAAAATGATTAAAATGTAATATATTAAGTTATTAGCAATAAGAAACAAATTATTGACATGTACAACAGGATAAATGAATCATAAAAACGTGCTAACAAAAGAAGCCAGGCATTCAAGAACAGTTTCTTATGACTTCATTTATTTGAAGGTCTACACCAGGCAAATCTCATCTACGGTTAAAGCAATAAAGATGACAACTTGGGCGTCAACAGTATTGACTGGTAGGGGAATCTCCTGAGTGGGAATGAGCCATATCTCTGAATGGATATGGTTTAGAGTTATATAAATATCAACTGGTCAAACAGTATGTGTAAGGTCAGTGCAACATCTCAGTTAGAAAGTCCTGTGAGGAGATGTGGATCCGCTGTGTGCAGCAGAGTTGGCAAGGGGGAGTGTTGGAGGAAGTAACTACTAAGTCCTTTGGAGACAAACCAACTTTGTCATGAACCTCAGTTGCTAGATATGGAGGTACAGAGTTTTGTGTTTCCCTGTGGGTTTGGGCCTTGCTTTGGCCTAGCCTTACTATGTCCTTTCATCCCTTTTGGAATGGAAATGTTGCTCTGTGTTGTCGCATATTGGAAGATTGTAATTTGACTTGATTTTCCAAGGGGTCACAGTTAAGATATTGCCCTCAGTCTAACTTTTGCATAGTATGGACTTATTAAAGATTACGGGGACTTTGAGAGTTCGGCTGAATGCATCGAGTGTCATGAGATGGCCATGAGCACATAGGGGCTGGGGGTGGATTGTCATGATTTCGTGAAATGTCCCCAATAGGCTCACACGTTGGAACGCTTGGTTGCCAGCTTAGGGCACTATTTGGGAAGGTCTTGGAACCTCTAGGAGGTACAGCCTTGCTGGAAGAAGCTTGTCAGTAGGAGCAGGACTTGAAGTTTTACAACCCACTGCCCTTCCTGTCCTCTGCTTCTTGACTGCTGATGCAGTACGAAAGCCTCCCACTTCTGCTGCCACGCCTTCCTTGCCATGATGGACACGATCCCTCCATCTCTCCGGAGCTGTAAACTAAGATATGCCCTTATCTCGTAAGTTAGTTTTATCAGCGTACTTACCACAGCAACAGAAGAGAAACTAGACAGGGAGCAATCATAATTTCTAGACATCAGGGAACCACAGTAATGTACATTCCTAGGAAAAAATTCTGACAGTTTCTTACAATGTTGTAGACCTATTTCTGCTATTCATTGATGGGTAAAGTATTTTCCCTGAAAACATGAGGACAAAACTTCAGATCCCTAGAACCCATGTGAAAAATGGGGCAGGTATGCATCTGTGTGGGACATCAGCCTCAGAAGTCAGAAACAGAGCACCCCATGGGAGCTGGCTAGCCAGACTCTCTGGAATCGGTAAGCTCTGGGTCCCAAGAGCACCCCATGGGAGCTGGCTAGCCAGACTCTCTGGAATCGGTAAGCTCTGGGTCCCAAGAGGCCCTGCCTCGTTAAACAAAGTGGAGAACAATTAAGGAAGACACCAGAAGTCAATTTCTGGTGTCTACATGTGCATATATGTTTGCACACACACATGCGCGCACACACATACATGTATGTACATGCATGCATGTGAACATTCATACATATATTCACAAGCAAAAAAAAGTACTGGAGTTAAGAATGTATGGAGTGGGGTGTGAATGTTTTAAATATCCAATATGAGGGCACAGAGAGAAATCAGTGGAAATATTATTGCAGAGAGAAGAGGATATATGCACTTGCAGACACATCACACTCATATCCACATGAACACATCTTTGATCTATGGTTCTTAGCTGACATTGTGACCCACAGAAGAAGGACGTCATGACACTAAAGATGATGATGATATGTCATTCATACTCTTTATTATTTTTGCTGTTGACTACACAGATGCTGTTTCTTGGTAATGAACAGTTTTACAACTCCAATCTGCACATATTTCATAGTTTCTGGGACTATCAGATGTTCAGAACCATGCAAGGATCCATTCACTGATGAGGAAATAGAAGTCAAGGAATTAAAAGGCTGCTCAGAGTCCAACAGTTATGGCTCAAGGATAGCAACATGTACAGATGCTGTGGGCAGAGAAATAGTCCTGGCTTCCGTGACAGTTCTCAGTTGTTTACCACCACTACTTAGTACTGTGCGCATGGTAATGACAGATAAGGCTACTGTTCGTTAAATGTCTTTGAGGGCTCATGCACATCACACGTGATCTCCTTAGTACAGCAGCCTGCATTGGGAGATGAGGGGTTGAAGAAACAAGAGGTTAAATGGTTTGTTAACATTTGCTGGCACAGAACTGAGCTACGGGTCTGTTTCTTCTCAAGCCCATGTCCTTTCCAATAAACCTGCTGAGTTACACTGAATAATTACGTCACTGTGCCTCTTCATGCACCAGACATAATATCTTCAGATTCTTTTGATTTCACATCAAATTTATAAACACAACACTATTACTAGATGTTTGTCCCCTCCTGGAATTTTGCTATTTTCATATCTAAATGCATGTAGTTACATCATGCTTTTCTTCATTTTTCAGACCGACAAATTCTTAAACGCTTTATTGGTTCTCATTGCGACACTGACAAGAGAAATGAAGAGAAAAGAGGTCAGATGAAGAAAACCTAAAATCGGTAGAAATTTTAGAGTCTACTTAATTGTTTTTTCGATAACCAAGGGAAAAAGGTGAAATTGCTCAAAATATATTGTGATAGTCATGAGTTTGTGTACTTTGTTTGGTTTTATTTTTAAATGAAATCATTTAAGGCTACAAACCTCCCCTTACAACTACCTTCAGCTTCTGTTATAGTCTTTTTTCCTTTTTGGATATTTAATTTTTGTTTCAATTTTCATTTCCTCTTTTTTAAATAGGAATTAAATATGGAAGAGAATTCTTAACTTCCCAACACTGAGAAGATTTCAAAATGTTTTTCTCTTGTACATTTCTCTTTTGAATGATGTAAAAACAATATCCAGTTTGAGGAATTCATCAAGTTTTATCTAATTCTAAGAATCAAGTATATGATTAATTCATGTCTTATGAAAAAGTCAGAGAAATTTTCATTTATTATTGTACTTTTCAAATTCTTTTGATCATTTCTTTAATTGAATTATTGAGTTGTCAAATTTTGAAAGAATGATAAAAACATTAGACAATAAATACGCTTCTTTGTCAATTTCTCCTTACATTTGGGGGAATTTTTGTTTTACATATGAGTGCTACGGTGTGTATTCTATTAGGCTTTATGTAGTATGCAAAACCGCTTTGCTAATTAACTTTTCCCTATTATGCTATTCTTCTGTGACCTGGTTCATGCTTTTTGATTTGAATTGCTTTTGAAGTGCTATTAATGTTGCTGTTCCTGATGTTTCCTTTGCTTTCACATCTGCTTAGTAATCCTCCACCTCATCTTCCATTCTGTTTCTATAGCCTCATTTTAGTGCCTTTACATACTTAGTCTTGGGTTGTCTAAACTATTATCATCATTTGATACTCTTGGTTCTTATATTTCTTATTTTCTTTTGTCTTTTATTTTTCAAAGCATGAACTTTTTCATTATTACTTTTTATCACACATGTCAATTCTAAATTTTGTTCTCTCTTTATATATATACATAATATTTGTATGTGTGTATGTATGTATGAATTATGTAGTCCCTGTGTTCTCTATTCTTACCTTTAACTCTTCATTCCACTCTTCTTTAAGTATCTTTTTAAAACTGTTTCTATTCTTTCGGAATTTTATACACGAATACAATGCATTTATATCATTTTTTTACCACTTAATCACCCAACCCCCATCCCTTCCTCCCATTTTCCTGTTCTGCTGTGTGTGTAGCACACTGAGTTTCATCTGGGTTGCTTGTACCTGAGTACTTGTGCAAGCACAGTAGATGTGTTAGTAGGCATAGCACCTAGGAAAGTGACACTGCTACTGCATCACCCCCAACCCTACGCTAGCCCTCAGGAGTCTTTCAAGGTGGCATGGTACCTCTTAAGATCTTGCCTCTTCCATGGTGAATTACTGGTAAGCCAAATCCTGTGCAGCTTTTGTGGAAGGAGACACAGTTTTAGTGAGTCATATGGTAGATTAGTTTCTAAATTTTTGAAGACTTTTCATACTGATTTCCAAAGTGGCAGTGCTAATGTGCACTCCCACTGACAATAATGGGTATATGTAAACAAGTGCACTTAAATGTGTGTTTGTGTGTGTGTGCCTGTAAAGGCCCGATGTAGATACTGGGACTCATCCTCCTTTGGTCTTCCACCTCATTGCTGCGAGTCCGGATCTCTGTTTAAACTCAGAGCATGACATTAGGGTTAGTCTGGATAGACAACTTGCTTTGGGTATTCCCAGGCTCTGCCTTCCAGGGCTGGAATTACAGGCAGACCACACCATCTGACTGACATTTTTACATGGGATGAGGGGATCAGGACTGAGGTCCTTTGCTTGTGATGCAAAGACTTTAAGCACTGAACTATCGCTCCACTCCTACCCTTTGAAACTTAAAGTATGTGTCTCCTAGTCCTTCTGGATTTAAGGTTTCCATTGAGAAATCAGTTGTTAGTTTGATGAGCTTCCCTTTTTTTGTATGTGACTTGTTTCTCTGTTGAAATTCTCAAAAGTACATTTCTATGGTTTGCACATTTAGTGATTTGACTATAAAGTGTCTTGTTGGATTTATTTTATGGTTTTGTCTATTTGGTCTTTTGCATGCTTCTTGTACCTATATAGGCATGTCTTTCCTTATATATGGGATATTTTCTTCTATGATATTATTGAAGACATAGTCTTCACTTTTTACTGGTCTGTCTTCTTTCTCGATGCCCATGATCCACAGCTTCTGTCTTTCATGGTGTCTTGATGTTCTTGCATGTTCTGTTTATATGCTTTTTAAATTTCTCATTTTCTTTGATTGAATGATCTAATTCTCCATCTCATCTTCAATTTCTGAAATTCTGTTTTTCTCAGTAGTCTGACACTGTTCAGTTGTCTCCTGCTTTACAGTGGAATTTATAAATCTAGTTGTATTCTGCTGCAAGTGGCCTGACTTTTTTGTTTTCCAAAAGTTAATGATTGTAGCAACATTTCAATAGTTTCTTGAGGCCTTATTCAGTTTTATCTGAGTCTTTTATCTAGCCTCAGAAAATTTATCTTGCCTGTGTTTTTATTATTGCCTTTGATATTGATGTTATTGTCTCCCCTTAACCATTATTTACATCAGAAATTCTCAGATCTCCTTTTTGCTTATAGATTCCGTGTTTCAATGTCTTTGACCTCTGCTGTATGAAGCTTTTTTTTCTCTCGTTTGCTCTGAACATAGTGAGTTTGTCATTCAGCAGTGGCCTTCTGTTTCCTGTATTTACAAATTCGGGAATCGTGCTTTAGCTTAAGTTTCAGATAGACTTTCTTTGTACACAAATCCCCTTGAGAATTGTTTCTATTTTAAAATATATTCTTCACCTTTATTGACTCAGCCTTCGCTGCAGCCATGTTTTCTAGCTGAGCATCCCTGTCTTCTTCCTCAACTGCGGAATACCTGCAAATGGGTCACGTAGTTCCTGTTTCAGGTAAGGACAGTGCACTGCAGCTTCTTTGAGCAGAGCTAATGAACACCTCAGGAAGCTTGACTGGATTTTGCTTAGTGGCTGGACAGCCAAGTCGCTGAGATGGACAAGGAATACAGTCACTCGCTGACATGCAGGCCACAACTCCATGTGTCCCAGCCTCCTCTAAACTGGGAACACATCGCTCCTCATGCACACTGATTGGAAAAAGGTTTTTCCCATGATTGCACTTCTTTATAGGCAAGGTTTTCTAGGAGCACCAGTCTCAGGTAGATCTATGAAGGTCATCATCGGCACCAGCTCAGCCATGACCCTGCTAGAAGGGACCTCCTCACAGATGCCCATCAGGGGCTGCCAGGAGGGCCTGAGATCATGTATAGAATCCCATGATCCTGAACTGACTGCTCCAACATCACATAAGCTTCAAGGAAAGCGAAGCTCTCAGCCATTCCTGGTCTTTGGAGAACTCTCACCTCTAGACATGCCTACTACTTTTCTAGTCCTAACCATGTGTTAAAAAACAAGTATTCCTTTCATGCCCTATTTATTGAGCACCTACTGGGTACCTAGTAATCCAGGCGTCAGTACTAAAGATCAAGGGAAAGGCAGACATGGAGCTTACATTCCACGGGGAGATGATAAAGAGAACTCTTTGACAGACCTTTAAACTCAGCATGTGGAAACTGAACTATGGTCTTCATTCATCTTCCCCTCATATCCATACCTCATGCCAGTCTCTTACTAAAGAGACTTACTGAGAATCCTTCTTATTAAAGGGGGACCACATTTCCCTAGCCCTTAACTGTGAGCTTGGTTTTGTCACTTTCTTTGGCTAGTGGTAGCAGATATAACCACAAATCTTCTCTTTGTACCCAGAAGAGGATGAGCTATTCCAGACAGCTTGTCCCGTGACCCACAGACAGTGAGGAATAAAAGGCCTTTGGTTTGGTGCCCTCAGGCCCATGGAGCACCAGCTATAGACACAGGCACTGCACTGAGAACATTTTAAGGCTAGAAGATAGTGGTTGTGGTTCTTTTGTATCTTCAAACTTGCTGATTGATGAGGAAATTTCCCCTATTTTCATGTGTATATGTGTGTAAATGTGTATGTGTGTATTTGGGGGGAGTACATGCGCTTGTGTACGCATTTGTGCAGGGACATGCTATGGAAACCTAAGATTAACTTCAGGAACCACCATTAATCATTCTTCCACCTTATTCTTTTTGAGACAGAATCTCTAATCAAACCAAGAACTCATCACTATGGCTACTTAGCTCGCTTTGAGGATTCACAGTATCTGCTTTCCAAGGCTAGAATTGCAGGTGGGGCCACCACACTCACCCTGAATTCACATGGAATCTAGGGGTCCAAACTATAATACTTTTGCTTGTGCAGCAAGGTTTTAGCCACTGAACTATCTCCCCAGCCAGATGAAGGCATTTTAAATATTGGACATTTAGTAGTTCTCTTGAGGCCAGTAGTTGCAGCTTTGTTATTTCAGCAGATATGTTATGCTATTTCAGAAGATATTACCGCCTAAACAGAGAATATTGACAAGGGTAGGTCAGTAATACACCTGATGGGAATTCATTATATGGTAGGACATAATACAGATGGAATGATTTGAATACATATATTAAATTAGAAGAGAGTTATTAGATCCTATTTGTTTTGACCTCTGATTTCTTTCAGCAATGATTTGCAGAATTCTTGATATCAATCCTGCACACATTTCATGAAGTTATAACTAAATATTTCATTGTTGGTATGCTATGAAATGCCATTTTGAATTTTAAATCCCAATTGTTTGCTGTTAGTGTAGAGAAATAAGATATAGTTCATTCATTAATCTAGGAGTTTTTCTAAAATCTTTGGGCTCTCCATATCAAACAACTTGACCTCTAGCCCACATGGGCCCAAGAGCAACTGAGTTGGACCCCAATGGGAATTAACCAATGGGAAAAAAGCCAGTGTCCCGGGCTTGTCAGGATGTATAAATATACCTAGCCCTGGCAGCCATCTTTGGTGATCTAGCCCCTCAGGGCCCTCTAGTGCCATGAGTCCGTTTCCAGCTGCCTACTTCTCTTGGAGGTAATCTAGCCCTTCATGGCACTCCAGTGCCATGAGTCTGTTTCTTGTTCCTTGCTCCTCATGAATTCCATGCCTAGGCACTGTGAGTTCTCATGGGCTCCCTAGCCCCTCGTGGCACTCTAGTGCCATGAGGTGTTTCCTGTCTGCTTCTCATGGAGGCGCCCTAGCCCCTCTTGACACTCCACGTCTGGAGTCCGTGAGTTCCAACCTTCTCTTCTCTAATAAACTCTACCTTAATCCTCTACACCATGTTCGAGTTTCAATCTTTGACTCCGGAACACAAGAACCCTACGACATTGGGACGGTCGAGACCGTTTCCCTGCAACAATGAGAAAAAACACTGTTGCCTTGTTCTGATATTTGGGGATAAACCACTCAAAATTAAGGAAGGCTTGTTTGGACTCATAATGTTAGAAACTTCAGTCCATAATCAGCAGGCCCCAGTGCCTTCGGCCTGTGGTAAGGCAGCACGCTATGGCAGGAGCGTGTGGTAGAGCAAGACACTCACTTCACAGAGACAGGGTAAGGGGGGAAGAGGATAGGTGTCAATGTCTCCAAGGGTGCACCCCCAGTGACAGCCTCCTTTTGCTCAACCCTACCTCATGACATTCCCAACAGTGCCACAAGTGACTAAGCCTTTGCACATGAACATTTGAGACACACATATCCAAACATAGCTGACACTGTTTCATAGATGTCTTTTGTCTCATGAAATAGAAGTTTCCCTCAATTACTAGTTTGCCAGGAAGTTTTGTTTAAGCATGACTCAGTGTTAAATATCATCCAGTAACTTTTCTGAAGGATTGGGATGTTCATATGTGTTTTCTTTTTTCTTTTTCTTTAGTCTATCATTGAGGGATTCACTCATTTTTTAAATGTTGATAGCCTCACATTCTTAGGGAAACACTTGTTTGTGGTGAATTTTTTACTATTTTGTTAATGATGCTTACAACTATATACGTTATGAAGAATTTACCAGTAAAACAATATGGGCTTAAAATTTCTGAATTTTTAACTAGACATTTAATTCTAATAGATATGATCTAAAATAAGTTTAACCTAGTCGCCTTCTTACTGTTTGACTGATTGATGGATGGATGGACTTGAGACACTGTAGGGCTGTGTGTCCCTAGGCTGGGCTTCTACTCCTGGGCTCCAATCATCCTCCTGCCTCAGCCTTCTGTGTAAATGTATACAATGTGTTGTCTCACTCTCATCTTCTTGAGTGAACTTGGAAGTTTTTGTTTTTCAAGGAACTAAACCAGTAAGTAGAATGATGGCCCCTCTTTCAGTCCTAAAACACACAATTTATGTCATGGCTTTCTTTTTTGGTCAGTATGGATAGGCATTATCACTCTTAATTATCTTCAAAGTAACTTTTGCTTTTGTTGCTTTGTGGTTTTTCTTTTTTTTAATATTATTAACTTTTACCCCTTTCTTTTCTGCTTGCTGATGATTTACTTTGTCTTTTCTCCTAGCCTCTTAGACTAGAAGTTCAGATTACTGATCTGAGAACTTTTTTCCTTTCTTCTATGAGATCAAATGATGACATGTCCTATAGTCTTCCTCTGTGTACCACTTTAGCAATATTTCATTTATTTGCATTTTAATTTTCATTTGGATTGTTTTTCATATTTCCTTGACTTATTCTTATTTACACAGACAGACAGACAGATAGACATACACATTGAGACAGGGTCTTAAGTAGCCCAGGCTAGCCTCATTCTAGCCTCGAACCACTATGTCACAGAATCTGGGCTTGAGCTGCAGATTCACTTGCCTCCTCATCTTAAACCCTGCAATTAAAGGCATGTGACATCATCTCTGGCTTCCTACTGGTTTCTTAGAAGTTGAATTTTTAAAGTATTTTGGGTCTTAAATTTCTGTTACTGAATCCTAGCTCAGTTCTCTTAATCTAACAGCACACCTTGTATAGTTTCTGTGTTTTCAAATGTTTGATGGTTTAATGTTCTACTTGGTAGTCCACACATGCTTAAAAACAACGCATATGTGCTTCGGGGTAGAATATTTTATCAGTATCACTAATGTCAAGTTTGTTGACAATGGCGTTCAAGTCTATCTTTTTTAAAATTTCCTTCCTTCCTTCCTTCCTTCCTTCCTTCCTTCCTTCCTTCCTTCCTTCCTTCCTTCCTTCCTTCCTTCCTTCCTTCCTTCCTTTCTTCCTTCCTTGTGTGTGTGTGTGTGTGTGTGTGTGTGTGTGTATGTGTGTGTGTATCAGAGGGCACTGTGTGTCCCTGTGGAGGACCAAGGGTGACTTGGGAATCATCCTGGATTGCTTATACCTCCTTTTTGCTTTGTTCTGGGATTTCCCAGGCTTCACCCATCAGGGCTAAAAGCGTAGGCCACCACCATATTTGTCTGGAATTTTTCCGTGGGACCTGGGATCTGAGCTTAGGTCTTTTTGTTTGTGAGGCAAGACTTTAACCCTTGATTTTTTTTTTTAATGCTACTTGTGTATTGACACCAGTTTTTCCAGTATCCATCTTGAAACAATCAGATTTCATATGAAATAGCATACTTTTAAGATTCTGTAAATATATCTCATTCTACCTTTCTTGACTTTTTGTTATTGGTTCTGTGTTTTTTATGTTTACATGTGGTATTAGTATGCATTTCTGTGAATTTAGATAGAAATCTTTTAGAAAGAAGATTTACAGTGCATTTATTCATTTTCAGCACTCTTTCTTGATATGTATAGATCTGAGTTTGCTGTCATAGTTTCCTTTCTAACGGATTTTTAACATTTCCATAGCTTTTCTTTCAGACATATTTTTAACGTGGTAGTTAATAGTCACGTGATCATAAGTTGGGGGGCTTAAGGCTAGCTGGGTTTACTGTCAAAGTGCCAGTGACCTCAAGCTTCTTTCTCTCTTTTGTGTTTATCTAAAGATGTCATTTCTCTTTTGTTCATGAAAGACAATTTTGTTAGATGCAGAATTTTTATCTAACAGTTTTCTTTAATCGAAAGGTACCACTGAGTGCTGCCTTACTGTTGGCATTATTTCCAGCAAAGAGTTTTCTGGAATCCTTGGTTCCTCTATGTAGCTGTTCTCTCTGATCGTTTTCAAAACTTCTGTCTTTTGTTTTCAGCATTTTGAATATGCTGTCAAGCATTTTGCCATTTGGCTTTTTTGGTATGTATCTTCTATGAGTTTCTTAAGATTGGTGTCTCACTAATTTTGGAACATTCTCAGCCACTGTACTTGCCAATCACATATATTACATCATTTGATAGCATTGCACAGTCTTTGGATGTTTGGTTCCTTTTTTCCATCAAAATTTTGCTCTGTTTCAGCTTGGTTGACTTCCATTGAAGCATCTATTGAAGTTTACTTCCATTGAACTTCTGTCAGGTTCACTGACTCTTTTCTTGTCTGACTCAAGTCTACTCTTCAGCCCATCAAAGGGGTCTTTATCTCCATTGTTGTATTTCCTTTCCTAAGGTTTCCATGTCCTCTTTGTCTTGTGGTTTCCATCTTTGAGCTGAAATTATCTATTTGATATTTGATTTGATACAGTCCTCATTGGAGATGTAGCGACATAATCATAACTATTTAAAACTCTTCAGCCAACATTTCAACACTTGTCTGTTTCTGTGGACAGATTCTTCTCTCCTGGTGTGTGTGTGTGTGTGTGTGTGTGTGTGTGTGTGTGTTTATCCACAAGGAGCATGTTCCTCTGCTCTCTCACCTAAGCGCTCATTCTCCATCCCAGCACTATCTACCTTCAAGGTACTTGCCTGCATTGCTGTCACCTCAAGATGCTTGCGGAACAAGCCCTCGTGGCGCATTTAGAACCCACGCCTGGTCACCTATTTACCTTCTGAGTCCCAAGTGAAGAGCAGCTCTGGCTGCAGATCTAACCAAGTGGATCCATCCTGGCACAGAGCGGCAGGGTTATTAGGAAGCTGCTCAGGCCCTGATTTCCAGGTGGTGGTTACATCTGGGAAAGGGGCTCTAGCCTATTTTAGAGGATCTCCAGGGAAAAGCTGACCCCAGGAGTTATTGTCTCCACGATGCTGTAGTGAACAGGGGTGTGTCTTCTTTGGCAGATGTCTTCCTTCTCAATTCAGCTTTGCCCAAGGGATGGTGATAATTACCCCTAAATGTAGACCATTGTATCTTTGTCTATCTTAGCTCCATCAAGCTGGTCACTTTCCCTGCAAGATCCTCTCGCCCTCCCTTTGGCCCAGCAAACAAGAACCTTCCATGTCCTTGGTGAAGGGAAAAGCCAGGGAAGCTATGCTCTCTCCATGCACAGGGCATCCAGCTGGGCAGAGATGGTCAAACACTGCTTTCTAAACTGGTGTGGACTGAAGTCTGGAGAAACCCAGGGAAAAGTCTGAGTTCCTATGCTTCAGGAACCATTCCTCATCTTGTTTTGTTTCATTTTCACCATTTAGTTGGATTGCATCTTTCTCAGATTCTCTGTTGATATTTCTATATGAAGAGAAATACCTTTCCTGCTACCACCATTTGTCAGTCCTGGCTGACAACGAAGGAAGCAACGCAGGTCAGCCAAATGCCTACTGATAAAATCCTTCTTTGAGCAAATATGCACATATTGGGTTTTGTCTCTCCAGGAAAGAGCGTTAGCATTTTGGAACTGGATTCAGTAAATGTGCCCACATCTTCTGCATCTTGAACAGGATAGTGTCCAGCCACTGGGCAAACATTGCAGACTTGCTGGGCCACGGTCTTCTGACTACCAAGAATAGCCAGAAACAGACCGGCAGGTTCTGACCTTGACAACGAAGGGAGGCAGAACCCCACTGCTGGCAGGGAAGCCCTGCCCCCAAAACTAATGTGTCACTTTTTAAATTTATGATGTGGAGGGGTACTATGTATCCCTGTGGAGGTCCAGGGGTGACTTTGGGAATCATCCTGGATTGCTTCTACCTCCTTTTGACTTCACTCTGGGATTTCCCAGGCTCCATCCACCACACCAAGACCAGAGAGCAGGCTGCTGCTGTTTCTGCCTAGCATTTTTTTAAGCTGCAAGTGCTGATTTTTTAAAAGTACCTTTGTTGACAGCTGGGTATCTTGTCCAGGATGTGTGAGACTGGATCATCTTTGTGGTTAAGAATGTAATGGACCTGATTTCCACAACTCCCTGAGGGACTGAGGGTTAATTCTGATGGGGAGGGGGAGGGAAGAGTCTTTCCTTAATGGTCTCTTCCTGCTCCAGCAAGTGCTAAAGCACATGCCATCAAAGGCAGCTGAGATGAAATTCAGTAGAACACTCAAGCAAAAAAGCATGAAAATAGGAGGGAGAAGAAGGGTTGTAATGGGAAGAGAGAAGATTTGATTGGAGATTAAGGTGTGAAAATATCACAAACTTGATATAGTCATGTATAAAATTTTAAAAGAATAAAAAAAAATTAAAAAAAAATCCAAGCCTGCTTTTCACTGGCAGGTTCATAGTGTAAGCTGAGCTGGGTCAGTGTTTGCTGTTGCTATGCGCCTTGAGCTTTCCAGGCTGTCTTAATAAAATATTCTTGATTCAGTGGCTTGTAAACAACCTTGAGAGAATTCCAGTCTCTGAGCACCAGGCAGATCCTGCCTGTCCCACACCACCTTGCTGTGTCCTGATACAGTAAAAGGAGTTAAAGGACTCCCCTGGGCCTCTTTCGCAAGGACACTAAAGCCATTTTGTAACCACTCCCCCATGATGGGAGAGCAGTATTATGCCATTCTTGATTATTTTCATACTTGGGCATTGTCTGTAGCCCCAGTGAAGCCTTCTTCTTAAGTGGGCACCATGTTACTGGTTTTAGGGTGCCTGCTGTACCCCGGCTACAGCTCCTGGTCCAGCCTGTATTCCTACCCCTTCCTACTTTGTGAGGATGTTAGCATTTGAATCTGAATATTTCCCACGGATACTTTAAGAGCTTTGGCTTCAGCCAGTGGCTATACTTTGGAGGCTGTGGAAGCTTCTGATTTGAGTTAACTGGAAATCAGAGAGCCACGAGCAGGCAGTCCTTTTACCTGCATCTTGCACACAACGTGAACTCGGCTCTACCGAGCTCTCCATGAGCCATGACTCGTGCATCTGCCACTTCAGCTATGTGACAGCTCAAACGCACCAGCTGTGAACCTGGCATTTGTCAAGTTTTCTGTTCTTGTCAATGTGGAGATTACACCCTTTCCAGCTCTCTAGATTTCTGAGCAGGGACGGAGAGTCAGACATACGGTTTATTTTAATAGTCTCCAGCTAACTCAAATCTTTAAAAACTGTGCAAGTCTAAACACATCTTGGGAATGAAGTGGCCCCCAGGTGCCTCTTTGTGACTTCTGTTCCCAGGGAATAGCTGTGTACCTGTTAGTGCCAGTTGGGGACCTGGCGAGTCTCTAGACCTATGAAGCCAAATACAGGTATACTTGTGTGTTGCATGGCATGCTTCCTCTGGACAGCCATTTTAGACCTTACCCTAGTCTAAGCCAAGGAGGTTGTCGAAATATCCCATTCTGGAACAAGTCTCAGTAAGTAAATAGCAATTAGATTCAGGAAGTTCCTGAAACTAACAGGGAAAGGGGGGTTCCCTTCTTGTACAGGGAAAAACAGTAAACAACAGCTGAGAGAGGACATTCTCCTGTCATTCAGGTAGACTAAATGGGAGACTGCTGAGCAGTTCCAATTTTCTCGGAAGGAGACCTCTAGGCAGTGAAGAAACCTAAAACAGACTACTGAAGAGTCGAGCAGTCTAGAAGGGGCCAGCCAAGCATTTTAAAGAGGACTCTGCAGTAGTCAGGTCTGGAGGCTGCTTAGCAGGCCAGCCACAAAATCAGTGAGCACCTGAGTAGTTGAAATGAGGCAGAGAAGAACAGCCCAGAAGCCTGGAGGAGACGGTCCCGGCAAGCCATACAGCAGAGAGCTCTAGGGGTGCAGCCTCATGAGTCTCATCCATGCTGTGGGAGATGTGTAGGGGGGGGGGGTTGGTGATATAGTTGCCTCTGAATCATTCCTGCTCCTGTAAGTAATTCCAATGAACTCATTGGTTTGTGATTAAGCCTTGGCATCATCAGTTGTTACTTTGGTCTGTTGTGGAACTTTTATCTGGGGTGGATAGGCAGGCGCTACACATCTCCCCAGGAAAAGTGTTAATACGACACTGTGTAATACAAGCCCTTCTGCACTATTGACCTTTCAGAGCGGATAGAATTAACCACTCAGGAATCAGTCGTGAAGTGATTTGGATTCTTTCTTTTTATTTAATTTTCATCATATTTATAGCAACTATACAACCCCATAATATACCTCTGATAAGGTTTAATTGGAAAGATATTGGATCTGCATAAAGAGTATCCCTGAAACTTGCTGAGGACCACGAAGCTGGGAATGTGGGGCCACTGCAGCCTATTCAGGAAGACTGATGTTTGAAACGCTTCTTCCTAAGTTGACCTAAATGTCTTAATACCAGTAGAGCTGTCAGCAGTAGTTTGCTCATGGGTGTCGAATGCGTGCATATAAAATTTGGCAAGAAAAAAATTTAAAACTCATTTGGAAAAATATCTAGAATAGCTAGGAAATACTTTGTATGCTTGTGTTCAAGTCTGCACAGATGTGTGTGCACATGTGTACATGTACCTATGGAGACCAGAGGACAACTTTGGGTGGTGACTCATCTTTTTGTTTTTGACAGAGTCTGTCACTGGCCGGCCTGTGATCTGCTTGTCTCTGCCTCCCTGGCACTGAGATGACAAGCACATGGCATCTGTCCAGCTTTTATTTTTACCCAAATTGGGTGATCAAATGAAGGTCCTTGTGCTTGCAATATTGCACTTTACTAACTGAACTGTAAGAAGGTGATGCACTCCCAACAACTTTTAGCCTCTGTTTCAGTTACTCAGCATATTGCCCATAAATTCACAACCAAATGGCTTATGGGAACAAGGAATTTTATTTTGGCTTATGATTTTTTAGTTACAGTCCTCAGTCCCGCTTAACATCAGACTTCACACCAACACCAAGGGCCGAAGAAACTGGCTATACCACATCTCAGCAGTATGTAGAACTAGTGAGAGAGAGGCAAACTTCCCTTGCTAGGCAGCACGTCTGTCCAAATATGCTGAAGAATGCCAACTTCCTTAACCAGTTCCCTCCATCTTATCTACCTGACCAGGGAATGATCCTACCCACCATGGGCTGGACCTTCCCTAGACGATGTTGTGTAGGCTTGCTCAGAGTTTAACTCAATTATTAATTCTTTGGCAGTTTCACACATTCTTCATGGAGCTCAACCTGAAATCTTTTATAAAATGATAAGTTAATAAAAAAAATTCTCTTACGAACATATAACATGTATTGCAAAGTAAACTATGTCACAAATGCAAGTGCAAAGAGACATGAGATGAATGGGACAAAAAATAGGATCTAGGAAAAGATAAATATGTAAGAGAACTAGGTATATAATAAAGGGGTCAATAAAAAAATTGCAAAGAGGAGCTAGCGAAACCACCGAGTCTAGTTTATAAAGCGTGTCACACAAACAGGACCACCTGAGTTCAGAGCAGCTATGTCCCCCCCCTCGGAAATAAACAAACACTTGTCTCTGCTGGTGAGACAGAGACAGGAGCGTCCCAGAGCGTGGAGTCAGTCATGCTAGCTGACTCAGTGAGCTCTGGGCTCAGGAAGAGACCCGGTCTCAAACAGTGAGGTGCAGAGTCACTAGCACTGGCCTCTGCTCTCCTGCATGTGCAGCACACGCTCATTCACATACACACGCACCCTACAGAGAAACTGGCTTGAGAAAAATGTTAATGAAAACTAATTCTTTTTTTTAATTTATTTTTCTGTTCATACAAATGAAATAGGTACCCCTGTCCCCCCTCCCTCTACCCTTGTTCCCTCCCCCTTTTCCCCTTCCTTTCCCCCCTCTCTCCCTTTCTCCCAGTGCCCCTGCCCCCCATCTCTGAAGCATCCTTTAATGTGTATATCAAACTTTCCTCTGGGTCCTGCTCTCTGATGAGGTGTAAGGACTCAGTGGCATTTCCTAGAACTCTTTCTTGTGTTCTCCTTAAGTATAGGAACACTATCGTGACTGTTAATCCCTTGCTTCTAAGGATCCAGTGCCTTTAGTCCATGCTAGACTTTGAGGGGTCAATGATAAGGAAAACTAATTCCTGAGTGAGAAAGATGTAGCTTCGTATCACTTCAAAAAAATAAGTGTCTGGTAGATGGAAATAAATAGTAAAAAAGGAAAGAAAGAAAACAACTGCTAGAAGAGTTTCTTTTTTCTTTTTCTTTTTAAATCTGTGTTAGGACCACTTCTGCTATTGATCCTGAAGTGCTGCCCACCTTTCTAAACATGTTTAAAGATCTAACAACTTAGAGACTGCTAAGTTTGTCCTCTTCTAACTAAAGCAAAAGCAAAACAATATTTCTCCTCCAAAAAAAATCTATCCATAAAAATGTTGAGGAATTAAATAAATTGTTTATGTTACACATAACAAAGCCACAATATGTCACATTTATCGATCAATAGGAATCTGAAAAATACCTTTATGGGAAAATGGACAAAGACTTGCCATAGTGGTGCCATGAACCAGAATGGGCCCCTCCTGATGGCTGGACTATGGCCCTATGGGCTTTGAAGTCATGAGCCAAATGGCTTTAAATAAAACAAAATGAAATAAAATGTATTGTCTCATGGTTTCAAGGACTAAGAACCAGAAATCAAGGCCGTGACCCTCTGCCAGGAAAGACCTATCCCTGCTCTTTCTTTCTTTCTTTCTTTCTTTCTTTCTTTCTTTCTTTCTTTCTTTCTTTCTTTCTTTCTTTCTTTCTTTCTTTCTTTCTTTCTTTCTCTCTCTCTCTCTCTCTCTCTCTCTCTCTCTCTCTCTCTCTCTCTTTCTTTCTTTCTTTCTCTTGATCCACACTTTATTTCACATTGACTTTGTGTCTAGGCGGATCAGCACTTACAGAAGGGGGGTGGGGGGAGAGGCCGAGCTCAGAGCAGCTAATCAGACTCCAAGAGGAAGGAATTGGGGGGGGGGAGTCAGCCAGGTTTGGGGGCATTAGGCTATGAACTCCCCTCGTCCTGAACAAATGCAGTCGCCTGCCGTACCCGTGTGTCTCCCGGGGCTCCCTTGCCTGCTGCACCCGGTTTTTCCCAGGAGAAAAAGAAGAAAAACAATTTCTGGAGCTCAGAAATCACAAGCTGCTTGTTTTAGATGAAGACACCGGAAGCCGTTCGGGTCGGGTCTCTGGACTCACGACACAGGTGGCCCGCCGGGAAGCAGCACCCTCGGCTGTCCAGGGGCGCTGGGCACACGAGGCTGACCAGGGTGGGGGAACGGCGTCGAGCTCCAAACTCAGAGAGAAAAACAGGAGAAAACCCGAGGAAAACCACAGAAAAACCCAAAGCCCGACACAAGAGCCTGAATGGGGGAGAGGCCTGGATGTTACTGGGGAGTTGGGAGGTCAGTAGCTGGCCTCCTCTTGGTAGTAGGGCAGGAACTCAGGGACCTCGCTAGGCCCTGAAGAAGCCCCACTGGCTTCGGGCCCTGCGGACAGTACTTGGGGTCATAGATCTGACGGCCCAAGCTGAAGACCTGGCCGCTTTGATTGGTGCCTTGCATGTAACCCATCTGCAGGGGCATCGAGGACTGACCGCAGTTGGTGCCTGGCTTGGTGTCTGCGGGTCCCCAGAGCCACCCCCACCTGGCTGGGTACATTTGGATCTGTATTGATCTGAAAACAGTCTAGCTACCTTACTAAGTAAAAGTGGGTTAAAAAATGGCATGGTTCCTTTTGCATAGAATGTTTAATGAACTAAAAGTGATGCTTTTGAATGAACTAAGTAAAAGTGCTGGTGGCTCTAGAGGGGAGGGAGACAGATCTATCACCACCACCGTTAATTGGTCAATTTGCCAAACACGTTTTAACATATATAAATAGCACCTCGAAGTATTCTAACCTCTTTTTTCCCGTCCAATTAGAAGTTTGCAGTATGTTCAGGGTATCACTTTTATAAATTTACCCTAAAGTGCCTTTAAGCAAATATAAAAGTTATATATCCAGTTCATTGTTATTGCTAATCAAAGCACCATATAGAAGAACCACAGGGGGACAAAACGAAGCTCGTGTTCTCTTAGCCAACTGGAATGGAATAGGTTTGGGGGCAGAGAACAGCCCATGAGCCAAAGGGATAGTGACAAACTGGACTGATATTACACAGATGTTTATCACAGAAAATTTTCCCTCTAGGGAGCATAGTATCTCACACTAGTACTTAAGATTAGAGCATTTCCACCAGTTCTGCAAGAGTTCAGTAGAGGCCAAAGATGACATAGCCACGGCATGGTACAAAGAGGCCCACCGACTTTTAGGACAGAGGTGATCATCCATCCTAAATCAGAGATAGCTCTTATCACACATTTGCAGTGAGATATGAGGTAAGTCGTGACCTATCTAGACTTTTTTCCTCTATAATGAGGATCACAGCACTTGGGGACGATTGTAAGGGCTTACTTAGTAGAGTAAATATTTAGAAGCAATTGACAAACTGGGAAGTGCCAATTCATTGACTTATCTATTTGTCTTTGGATTTTTCTTCCAAGGTGAGAAGCATGGCTGGGATCTAGAGGACTGTGCACACAGACTGTCTTTTAGGGTGGCAGAAATAAAAATGGTGAGAGACACTGGAGACTATGCCAAACTCCAGATGGGAAGATGTGGGTGTGTCAACCAGATATAGCCCACCCATCCACATATGATGGAGGAGTTAGGAGTCGAGCCTGATACACCACAGAGGCAAAATCGACAGGACTTACTGGCAGACTCAGGGTATATATAGTGAGAGGCGGAGGTGATTCCAAAGATTTTGTCCCAAGCATCTGCAAGAACAGGAGTTACCATCCGAGGTGGAGAAGGGTCAGGGAGGAGTGGGATTGGTAACCAAGGATTCGGTTCTGGGTGGCTGATAACCCTGATGTGAGTCACGGTTATTTTGAGCACCTCTGAGCAAGTTCATGAGAGCACTTTCACCTCTTTGTTGGCTCCCTGGCATTTCCTGCTTTCCCCCAACTTCACGAGCTTATCAATTACTGTCACCTGTGACGGGATTAACGTGCCTGGGGAGGAGGAGGAGGAACCTATGCTGGGGCTCCAGTTACAAATCCTGGTAAGGCCAGTGGAAGGTGAGCCTTGATGGTGGGTAGACCCCACTCCCACTGGCTGCAAGAAAACAGGATCTTCTCAAAGCACCTCTGCAACTGTCAGCAGTTGCTTCAAGGGGCCAAGTGGACACTATTTGAATCAGTACAGAGGTTCTCTAGAAGTTTCCCTGCCTGCTACCATGAACTGGAGAGAGAGAAGAGCAAGTTTTGCTTTGGAAAGGTAAGAGACACCTCAGGTTGACAGGTAAGAAAAGGGTATCTATATTGTTATTTATTTTAATCTCCTAGAATTTTCTAGAGGCCTCTTGAGCTTGGGGGTTGACATAGAGCTATTTACTCTAAATATGGGCAATAGCTGTTTATGTTGTCAAGGAAGCAGGGGAGAAGGCTAGAGGGAGGTTTGTCCCCATTCACCGGTGCCCCTGACTGCAGCCCACCCAGCCTGCAGGAGCAACAGGCACAGCCAAGCTTCCGGCTCTGTGTGTTTAATTGGCCGTTGCTATGGAATTTTTTCCTCCTGTAATCAGAGCTTCTGTCTTGATAACTTAATTATATTTAAAAAAAGAAAACTCAAATTTGAGTAAATCTTGAGAATATCATGCAGGCTTTTGATTAACATAAAATTGAAGTTCTCTCAGAAGCATTAATTGAATAAAGAGACTATTCAAAGAGTTATAAGGATGTCCTGCACCATTTCCAGACCGTGGTCTATATCTTAGAGTCTGGCTGATTGAGGTGTTGAATATCACTTTCAACATTTTGACTTCCACACACTTTACCTGTCAGTCTTCTTCTCCTGACCATATGGTGTCTATTTTTTTCTTCTCACATTGCCCTAGAGTGAGTCTTCTCTTTTCCACCATTTCAGGAAAAATAAGTTCTAGAATATTTCCTGCTCAGAGGAACAGCAAAACTGGAAGAAGAAAAAAAAAAGAATAACCATAATTCAGAACATCAGAGACCCTACATTAATCACCAGGAACCAGGCCAGCCTAATCTCTTCCCATCCTAAAGCTCAGGGAAATTTGAGGAAGAGGGGGTGGTAAGATTATCATAGCCTAAAGATGGGGAGAAACAACGATTATGCAAGATACTCCACACACGTTAGGGCCGAAGTAATCATAATAGGACTTTGCATGATCTGCGCAATGACCAACATGTCTAGCATGGATCACAGGCTCTAAGATCCTTAGAGGCAAGGGATTAATGGCTGCAATAGTGTTCCTGTACTAAAGGGGAACACAAAAAAGAACTTTAGGCAATGATACTGAGTCCTTACACTTCATCAGAGAAGAGGACCCAGAGGGAAGTTTGACATGCACACTAAAGGATGCTCCAGGAATGGGGGAGGGGGCCACTGGATGAAAGGGAAGGAGGGGGGGGGGAGGAAAGGGAAAAGGGGAAAGGGAGCAAGGGGATCCAGGGAGGGGTGGAGGGAGGGAGGGGGATGGGGTACCTATCAAGTTTGTATGAGTGAAAAAAACAAATTAAAAAAATAAGCTTTAAAAAAAAGAATATAACCTGCTCAGTTTTCTAACCCATCCTTCTTTCTAAAATGTTAAGGTATTCTGAGAAACAGCCCTCTATTTTATCTTTATATACTTTATTTTATTATATTTTAGTGTGCATGCGTGCATGTGTGTATCTGTGCATCTGTGTGTAGTAGAGAGCTCTTGCATGTATATGCCCATGGAGAATAACTTCAGGAATCATCTACTTCCTTTTTGCTTTGCTCTGGGGGTTTCCAGGTTCCACCTTCCAGGGCCAAATATATAGCATTTTTACATGAGATCTGGGATCCAATATCAGGTCCTTCTGCTTTCAAGGCAGAGACTTAACTCCTGAACCATGTCTCTACCTTTTTCTTACTAAATGTTGAGGAAATGTTTATGTTAAAAGAGCATGTGCCCTTTTCTACACACACCCACATCAACACATGAAAATAAAACAAACAAACCAACCAAAAAAGTGGCTAATGGTAACCTAACCCAGTGCATGCCTGCAATTCCATCACTTAGGAGGCAGACGCAAATTTTTGAGACCTTGTCTTTTTTTAACTTTATTTATGTGTGTGTGTGTGTGTGTGTGTGTGTGTGTGTGTGTGTGTGTGTATCAGAGGTCACTGAGTGTCCCTTTGGAGGATCAAGGGTGAGTTCAGGAGTCATCCTGGATTGCTTTTAGCTCCTTTTTGCTTCACTCTGGGATTTTCCAGGCTCTATGCACCAGGGCTGGAAGTATAAGCTGTGCCTTTTCAGCCAAGTTTTTTTTACATGGAATCTGGGATCCAAACTCAGGACCTTCTGCTTGGGAGGCAGAGTCTTAACCCCTAAGCCATCTCTCCAACCCAAGAGACCCTGTCTTAAAAAAACAAACAATAAACAAAAAGGCAACCAGTGATACATTTCTTTAGAGGTGACATGTTCTTGGTATGGAAGAAAAAAAATTTTGATGATTTAAAAAAGCAAGTTGTAAGTATAATATTAAAACTGAACTTAGAAACCTGCAGGTGTGACTGTCGTGTCACAGTGCGTCGGTAGGTGGCAGAGATGAAAGAGGTTTATGTCTGTGCTCAGTGTTCTGACCTATGAACTTCAGAATGATCAGCCTGAGGTACCACCATGCCTGCCAACCCTCTAAGGTCGAGCTGTGGCATTCATCCCTTTGTTGGTTGGCCAGGGGCTGCCCAGAGTCATTTCATGGCCCTTTATATGTCTGACCGAAGAGTGGCTGCCAGACAGACAGAAAGTTTTAATTCACCTGTCTTGCTGGTCCTCAACTTAGGGTGGTGGTGAGCCCATAACCTGGCTCCCAGGCTCTGGCACTGAGGGAGCTCAAAGTGTGTCCTGCATGTGGATGGAGGCGCACCAGGTCCCCAAGAGTCCAGGGTGCTGAGTGGATGGGACATCAACACCCAGCGTACAGGAGTACCTTCCAAGGATCCCTTGAGAAATCTTATTACCAGTTGTACCCCTTTGGGGACCCTGACCTTGGGAGGCTCTACGGTGCCAGCAAGCGAATAGTCCTTAGGAAGTTTTCTCCAACTTAGCAAGGTACCACTTGGGAATTGATCAAGTCTCCCTAAATTAAACCCCCCTTAGGTCTTATGATTTTTCTCGACAACATCAACCTCTTTCCAAGGGCATGGGATGGCATTGAACTTTTGGGATTATCCTATGCTTCTCCAAGCTACTTTCCAAAGTAACCTTTTTCTATAGAAAAGGGAGGTTCAAACCAGGAAGACTCAAAGACTGTGAAAGTTTAGCTTCCGGTCCGACAAGGCGTTTGGCCATTTTATAACCTTCAGAGGTTGATGGTGAGTTTCTGTTTTAATGAGTAAAATGAATTTCATTATCCATGTGCTCACACAGTGGGCTTACAGCTTCACAGAAGACTGTCCTATCTGTTTCTCTTTAGCTTTACCGTGAGTTCTTAACCATGTGGAGCTGGAAGCTCAGTCATAACAATTATCAACATTTTAAATGTACTTTTTACATTATTCATGTATTATTCTATAGTGTAGTCATGCTTGTTTCTTTTTATAGAGGACATGAAGATGGGACGGGGATGTATTGGGAGGATATCTAAGGAGTGTGGGAAGGATTGACATGATCAAAATACTGTATACATGTATGAGGTGTCAGAGAATAAATAAAATATTATTAAAGATAACATTATGCCTAGTGATAAGACTGATAGCAATATATCTGAGAGTGACAAGAGATTATTTCCCCTAAATAAAATAAAAAGAATTATTGAGTTGCAGCTTAAACATCACCTGATCTTGGGGAATCACAAATACTAATTTTGATGCACTTGGCTACAAGCTGTAGACAACCCATGATTCCTACATATTTAGAAAATAGATTGCCTTACAACATACATTTGATAGTAGAGAGCTACTGACCCAAGCCAAGCATCCTCTCTGTTCTTACTGACTTGGGTTTTTCTCCTCACATTGGTCCTTGTCACAGTTATGACTTAAGGAGGAAGGAGGGGTTTTATTTTGACTCATGATTATCTGGTTACAGTTCTTAATGCAACTTTGCAGGAGAGTCCACATCAACATCAATGCTAGGGATCAAGGGAACTGGGCAAACCCAATCCACGGGACTGCTGAGAGAGGGACAAATGTCCCCTGACAGACAGCATGTCTGTCCAAGTATGCTGAAGAATGTCAACTTCTTTAACTAGCTCCTTCCATCTTCTCCACGGGTCCAGGGACTAGTCCTACCTACTATGGGCTGGGCTTTCCCCAATCAAATAAACAAGACGGCAGCATCAACAGCTCCATCCAGAGCCAACATCTGAGGATGAGGAAGACCCCATTTCACCTTTTGTCTCAGAGATAGAAACCTTTTCCAAAAGTCACTTTGTGAGCTTCCACTCACATCCGATTGGCCAAAGTTGAGGTACATAATCATATCTAAACTGAAACCAGTGAGGCGGGTGTTACTGTGATCATCTCTGACTCGCCCGCTGAGCCTAGAGAGAAAGCATTGCTCTTGTGAAGGGCAATGACCCAATGCCTATGCAGAGACAATTCTGTCAGTCAGGGAATATGCGGTGAATGGGGCTGTGGCAAGGCACAGGCAGGAACCTGTCTTTCGCTACACTCCCTCCTGACTTTCACCATTTCCAGCTGCTCTTTATTCTTTAGGGATATTGGGCTTTCTCTCAGCTGTTATCTCTGCTTAGAACTTCTCTAAGTGCACCATGTGCAAACATGGTGCCACATGAAACTGTCCTAGAGCTGAGAAATATGAAAAGAAAAAAAAAAGTAGAAAGGGAAAGAGACAGACCAAAGTTGATCAGAACAGGTGGGACGATCCACAGCCCCCCCTGGTGGAAGAATGGTGAAAATCTACTGCCCAATCCAGCCAGATTTTATTTATGTAAAATAAATAATCAGAATAATCAGGAGCTGGGAATTTGTATGCAAATCTGGACATGGGACTGCTGGTTTGTTAGGAGAGACAGGGATGTAGGAGAGCTCTCCTAGTTTCAGTGCATGCTTAGATGGCCAGCCTGACAGCCAGGAGGATCAACAGTCCTGATACCTAGTGTGGGCCAGGGAGAGACAGTCTATATAAGAGCCACTTTCCTAAAGTATCAGACCATAGCCTTCACACTTGAGGGGCTCCAGAAGATGCTAGTGTGTCAGACAACTGTGCTGTGCTTCTGTTTTTCATGAAGAACTCACGCTTAACTGTTTCCTACCAAAGAATGAGATTTCTTTTTTCAGCAGGGAGCATCCTATACACCATTTTCCTCTAGTTGGCATTCTACACTCATTGGTAGTTCTCTTTGCTTAATTCTCTTCCTCTACCTACCCTTTAACTGCAGACACTCCACTCAGTCAAGCCCTCTTTCTCTCCCTCTATGCCCTCTGCTTAGGAAATCTCATCAGTGGTTCTAAATGACACCCACTGCTCTGGCATCCCTTTACATGGTATCTTCAGCCTTGCCTCTCCTCTGAGCTCTGTACTTAGATGTCTAAGTCTCACTTATAACAGCTCTACCTTTGTGATTCAGAAAAAGTCAAGATACACCATGTTCAAAACAGATCTTTGTATATTCTCCCAAACCGACAACTTGCTTGTATTCCTATCTTATAAACACATCGCTGGGGATGGTGGGAAATGTCTTGGCTCTTACCTTCACTACAACTTTAACCAGTTTTCTTTTGCACAAGATGATGTTCCATAACATTTGTTGAAAATTGATGCAATGTGCTTGCAGAGGCCACGCCTTGACTGGAAACAAAGAGTTTAGAAAGAGTACAAGGTTAGAATAAGGTAGCACTCTCATAGATGTGCCTACTCCAGGATAAATGCCATTTATACCCTGAGCTTAGGCATATTCCTACCCGTCTTTTGACACGATCTCCTTGAGTACAAGGGAATGGAAAAGAACCTTATTTTCTGCCCTCTCAGATGCATTGGCCTCCAAAGTGCCTCTGACATGCAATGCCAGGTTGCAGGGCAGAATGCATGTAATGCACATAAAGGGCACATGACAGTGGTAGAAGATTGAAATCCAGATGGCATAGTGTAGGCCTGCTCACCTCAGAGCCTGGCCTGATCATCTGCATGGCAGGAATGTATACAGGAATAAGCCAGTAGGTGCACCTTAAGCGAGGCTTGCTCCTTCCGTGGCAGCGTGGAGTACTCAAAAGGTCACATGCGTTACTGCCTTATGCTTCCTGTGGCCTAAGGACCTCCTAAAAGTTCCCATAGCACTCCCCGTTAATGTTGCCCAAAGATTAGAGCTTCAAAAGTGAGAGAGCTTTGAGGGACATGAACCACGCTGAAATCATAGCAACTGCCCATCATGATGGTAGATAGATAGGGCAATTCTAGCCAGCTACTGCTATGCCGCAGCTTCCCATGGAACCTCGATGGTACGCAGCAACGAGTGCTTGTTCACGCGCGTCTGCCCCTTGACTGGAGTGGGTGGCTAGGCTTTCACGTGCTTCAAGTTAAAAATGTGGTGGCTATATTTGGTGGGATTGACTGCCCAAAGGCACGTAGGCTCTTCTCGAAAGGATGACAGCGCTCCAGGGGATGGGCGACTCTTGAAGCCTTTTAAAGCCCCCCTCTCAGACCTGGCACTATGTCATCTTAAAGTGAGCTCAGGGCCAAGGCCAAAGTCAAGGGCAATGCATGACACCTTTCAAGGGAGGAAGCACAGAGTTGGGGCCAAAGGGCATGGAGCAAGGGAGGGTGAGGGCTGGGGACAACCCTTCAACTGGAATATGTAGCACATGAAAAACAACTGAAGAAAAAGCCCGGGCAGGGGTGACCCCAACACACCCAGGGAAGCCCGCTTTTCCCTCTGTTCCTGGCTGCTTTTCAGTGCAACTCAAACTACACCCGACTCCCTCTGGAATAGATTAGCAGTGCAGGTCCATCCCACCCCAATCCATTTGTTATTTATTCAGCAATGCTGGACTGCTTTCCAGGCGGGTGCCCTGGATGTTGATTCCTCTAGTGTGGTTGTTATGGGAAACATTTCATTTCACATCTGCTGACACAATTTGCTGTCTCTAAACTAAAAAAAAAAAGAAAAAAAAAGTGGGGGCGAGAGGAGTTTCCTTCTCTGCCTGCTGTAAAGGATAATGAGTAATTTATTCAGAGCTATATACAAATCAGACTATCATCTTTCAGACAGAATCAATAACACAATTTTAAGCCCACACACATTTACAAATGCTAGCCCTCCAGTGCAGCTGGGTTGCCATGGGCAACCAGGGCATGGCAGCTCGTGATCTGAAGCAGGCGGCTGTCTCTCAGCCTTGTAAGCACATTCTGTAGACAGAATTCAAGGGAGCCCAGGGCGCTGGTGTCGGCTCTGATCTTGACGCTGCACGCATGCACCTCGTGATGGTTTGAATTAGTTCTGGTTGGAACTGCTTAGCTTTCTTTAAACTCACACTAGGATGACCCTTCACTATCCCTTCCGTGTCAGTGTCTAAGCTGGCTGGGAAGGCTGGCCCTCTGGGGAAGGAGCGGTGGGAGGATGGCAGGTGATGAGAACAGGCAGTAAGAACTGTAACACCGGTGCTCTGAGCAGCCTGGGGCACATCCCAGCCCCACTGGTAACTTGAAAGCTGGGCCCAGTGGACTTTCCCATTGAATGGACTTGAGGGAGTGTTGGCTGCAGACACACGTTGGTTGGAAAAACAAACGCAAAACCCAGGAAGGTATGAAAAGGAGGGAGAGGATGCTCTGGGATCAGAGAAAAAGAGAGACAGCAGGTCCCATTCAAAGTGTTTGTGGAGGGGTACACAAGTGCTTGTTCCATTTAGATATGTCAATACCAGCTTAAGCACATTGTAGAAGAAGCCTGAAATACATCAGTTCCAGGGAGCGAGAGTTGGGGGAGCCACTGACTGGTATGCACACAGACCAAGAAAACATTTAATAAAGAATAGAGAGATTGGGCAGAAAGATAGCTCAGGGGTTAAACCTTTGCCTCACAAGCAATAGGATCTGAGTTTGGATTCAAGATCCCATATAAAAACGCTAGGTGGGTATGAAAGCAGCCTTCGCTTTCTGCCCTGGAAGGCAGAGCTTGGGAAACCCCAGAACAAAGCAATAAAGAGGCTGAGCAATCCAGCATGATTCTAGATGCCACCCTTGGCACACACACTCAAGTGTCTTCTGGTGTGCACACATACACACATACATACACACACACACACACACACACACACACACACACACACACACAAGATAGGGAGAGTGTTGCAAATGTCATGTATTGTGGTCACATGATCTGTCCCATTAAACTAAACCTAGGCCTGGTAAGGTACAGAGGAAGTTTCCCAGGACCCTGTTTCTACCCCATGCCCCACTCATCCAGCACAGCCCTGTCATAACTAAGGAGTGACATGTCAGCTGCTCAGGCGAGAACCTCAGGTGAGAATCACCTGAGTATAACCAGGCTGGCATGTAGGGAGAAGCCAGGTGTGCCTAAGAACTGTAACAAGAGAATGTTCAAAGTTCAGCAGAGAACTTGGAGAAGACACCTTACAAGTCATTTGGCTCAACCATTTCATGCTGAAGCCACTGAGAAGTCAGTGGACCTGGGGGAGCGCAGCAGGAGGCACCTCTAGTCATAAGACAGAGGGCGGTGTGAGAATAGAGGCTCCAGAGATCCAGAAGACTCATAGAAAGGGGTAGCAAAAGTCAGGGAGGCCCAGAAACTTTCTATGGGGAGTCAGCCTCAGGGAGGGTCATGGGAAGACAGAATGACCTGGAGACCTTGTGAACTGAAAGGAGGGAAGACGAGTCGAAGTGAAGTTGTGGCACGGGACAGCTGGCCAAATGGTGCTTCTGTTTGCAGGAGAGTGGGAGGCGTTCCTCGGCATTGGCATCAGAAAGCCCAGCCAGTCAACAGGAAGCCTAGCCAGAGAAGCCATCTCGGGCCGCCACACGCGAGCCTCATGCTGGCCTAGGTCCTGACTGCTGGCTTCGAGGCTTGCCCCTGGCTCTCGCTGTCCCTGCTCTTCAACTCTGCGGCTTTCTGCTTCCAGTCTCTGCTCCTCAGCTCGAATCCTCTTCTTTTGCTTAGCCTGTGTGCACAGGATTCTCTAAAGCATTAAGTGAACCATCACCATCAGACGCAGTAACTCCAGCTGACACTAACGTTTGTGAGAACAGCACAGTCTATGGCCTGGTCGGTCTCAAGGACCCAGTGTTAATGTTTTGTCACTGTCGCCACACACCTGAGGTAACTGCTTTCAGAAGCGTCAGTCAATCACAGTGGAGAGGGCGCTGTGGAGCGGAGCAGCTCACATCATGGTCACCAGAGAATGCCTGCCGCGGCGAGCTTTTTCCCTTCTGTCTATTATTCTATCGTGGCATCCAGTTGATGGGGCTGTGCTGCCACGTTCAAATCGAAACATCCCCTCTTGGTTAATTATCTCTGTAAATCCTTCACAGGCACACCCGGCGATGTGCCTTAGCCTAAAGGGATCCTAAAATCCAGTCAACTGACCATCAAGATCAACCATCACATGCCCCTCCCCTGAGCAACTACTGCGTGACGCCTCCAACCCTGTCTTGAGTCCAGGCCAATTTTTCCAAATGCCTCTTGAACGCCCTCACTTTTTGGGGAGTTCTGATGAACATGCTCCCAGGGGTGTTAATTGCAAACACTCTCTCTCTTTCTCACTGTGTGTGTGTGTGTGTGTGTGTGTAAGTGCATGCATGCATATGTGAATAATTCTGCCCATATATGTGAAGACGACCCTGTGTGTGGGTACAAAGGCACAAATGTGCATGTGGAGGCCTGACGTTGATGGTGCTTTCCTCCATCACTTTCCATGTTCTATTCCTAAGGCAGAGTCTGTCGGTTAACTCTTCCTCTCTCTTCCACTCCTGCTGCCCTGTCCTGATTCTGTCTTGGGCTGCTGTGAATGCCCTCTGTCTCATCCATTCTTCATGCTGCAGAGGAAATGATCTTTCCCCGATGTCTTGCTGAGGTAGTTTTTAATTCTCTTAATCTCCTTAGTGTGGACTGCTGAGCTCTTGCTGATGTATCTCTCTCCTTCCTTAGCTCTGACATCATCATGGCCCAGTGTGGATTGACCAGCCAGCTTCATGACTCCGTCCCATGTCCAGTTCTTAATTCAGTGCAGTTGTATTTGTTCTGTTTCTCCTTATAAGGCACATTCTGCTTGCCTGCCTGGAAAACTAATGCTTGTCTTTCCAAGGGCTCGTTCATCTCCAGGAAGCATCTGCCCACCCCTGATTCAACATAGTCATTGTAGGGCTGACATGGTGCTTATCATAATGCTGAGGTTATCAGTCCACCCGTCTCCTCTGCCTCTTCCTCATAGTCTGCGCTTCTGGCACGATGTCTGGCATAACTATGCACTTCGTAAATATGGAGCAAGAGAATGACTGGAGAGTAAGTGAAGGGCTCCAGTTATTTCTGCTTCCAGGGCAGAGTCTGATGCAGAGCAAACTGCCCTACTAGAATTGGCTCTGGGCTCAGCAGAGGATTCCCGCCAAGCAGCATGATAATTGTGCTCAGATTCCTCAGTCCACCTTCTCACTTTGGATCAAGGCTCAGAGGCTGATGTGGTCCCGGGTCACACGCCCTATAGGATAAAGAGAAATGTCCTGGGACACAGGTCTGACCTGACTTCACAGGTCTCACAAGGTCTTTTCCACATGGCTTCTGCCCTCTGCAAATGGGTGGGCAGTTGCACAATGGGCAGTTTTGGAGTGGTCAGTCATTTTGTGATTATGAAATAAGTAATCATTACAGACAAATTATAAATTGTTGAGGACATTTGTAGGAAATGTTTATTAGAATGACAACGAAAGAGATTAAATGTGAACTGTACGTGAACTCTTTGACAGGAGAAAATTCATTTCATTTGGCTTTTTGAATCGCAAGGAAGAAAATTCCCCTCAAGGCAGCATAAAGCCCGGGCCGCTCGCTGTAGGAGTTCACAGATGGAGTAACAAGGATCTCACGACAGTCTTGGAGCTAGTTCCCAGAGTGCTTCTGAAAGCTTCTAATTTAAACACCAAGAGAGAAAAATCATACTGGCCCAAGCAGAGAGAGACAGAGAGAGAGAGAGAGAGAGAGAGAGAGAGAGATTTCAATCAGGTCAGGGGCTCCAGGCCAGTGTCCTGCAGGGCGGAGGAGTGACTTCTGTGAGAGTTACGATGTGACAGTGATGCTGATGACGATATGACAACAGCTGTGTCAACTTTCTATCCCCAAGACGAGAAACACTTGCGATGGTCAGTGTGGGCAGAAAAGAGGTTTCCTTGGACTCACATTTGCAGAGATTCCTGTCAGTTGGCTCTGCTGTGGGCTCGTGCAGAAGGAGCACGTTATATCAGGAAGCGGGTGACGGAGTGAAGCTGATGATGACCTTAAGGTCCCTGTAGCAGTTAGCTACGGGTTCACTTTGACAAATGAGTCTTCCTCAGGCACACCTATTACAAATTGTTGAGTTAAGTCAAGGCCAGAACGAGCCTGTAGGAGGTGTTGAGACTGATGAGGGAAAACTCAACCTACAGCAAGGAGACCATTCCCGGGTCAGGTGGATAAGATGGAGAGAGAACCGGTTGGTTTTGGCAAGTCAGAAACGGTTCCCTACTCTTGGCTCTTCCTGTGGAAATGGCGCGGCCACCTGTTTTGGCCCCTGATGCTGATGTCGCTCTCCTGTCATGTCAATCGACTGTAATCTAGAAATGCGAGCATGAACAAAGTCCCTAGTTCCCCGATTGTTTGGGTCATGTGGTCATCTCAGTAACCAAAGAGGAACTCAGACAGTATCCAAGAAAAGGGGAGAGGGAAGAGGGCCGGGGACAGGAAGAGGAAGGAGAGAGAAGGCCGAGGCTTTCGGGTATTTCCCCCTCTCCCTTCACTCCGTGACTAGCTCCTTCCACTAGGTTCCATTTCTCAATGCTTCCAACTCTCCCAGTTGTTCAAGGAGCTGGTGATCAAACAGCAACTCTTTTTTTTTGTCTGTGTATGGGGGGGCAGTACACATATATGCATATGTGTGCTTGCATGTGTGGGGTGCGCATGTAGGTCAACGTTGGGAATCATACTCAGTTCTACCACCTTCGACACAAAGTCTCTAAATAAACTTGGAGCTGGATGAGCGGACTAGTCTGGCTAAATGCCTCTATCTTCCAAGGCTGGAATTACAAATGGACTGCCTCACCCAGAGTACATCTTACCTGGGCTCTAAGGATCTGAACTCTGGGTCTTTTGCTTTTACTGCAAACGCTTTAACTGCTGAGCCATCTCCCTAGCCCCACCCCCCAATACTAACTTATTTCAGATCCAAGCTGTAGGTGCAGCTAATGTGCACAGAGCTCTGCAATGTGCCTTGTGCTGCTGCAATTATCATGCACACATGTCCTTTGCCTTTTCCTCTGTGACATGGGCACTGTGATGATTCCTTCACATTAGGATAATTCAACATCGTCATCCGTAGCATTTCTCTACACTATGCTATACAATGAAAAGGGGACTATCCCTTGTACACTTGCATTCTCTCAGTCAGGCCCTCCCTACAAAGCCTGTAGCTCTCAGTTTGTTTACGCATTTTAAATTTTCTAAATTTTGTAAAATCTTGTGTGTGTGTGTGTGTGTGTGTGTGTGTGTGTGTATGTGTGTGTCTGTATGTCTGTGGTCTGTGTGTGCTGTATCAGTGGGCATTATTTGTGCCTGTGGAGGACCAACAGTGACCTCAGGAATATCCTAGAATTCTCTACTTTCCTATTGCTTCTTTCTGGGGTTTTTCCAGGCTCTGTCTTTCAGAGCCAGAAGTGCAGGCTGTGGCATTTTTACATGGGATCCAATATCCAAACTCAGGTCCTTCTGCTTGCAAGGCAGAGTCTTAACCTCTGAGCCACATCCTCCACCCCTGTTTGTTCATTTTAATGTTCATGTTCCCAAATTTTCTCTCCCTGAATCACTCATTCCTGTTTTCCTCAGCGGACTCCACTCTCTACTTCTGACACCCATTGGTGGACAGGGCTTGGTGTTAGTGGAGCAGTCTTTCCTCCATTTCTTATGCACCCAGCGAAATGAGAGCGCAGTCCTAATGCAGTATCTGTTCCTGGCTGAGATCTCCGAGTAGCGTGCAGGATGGACTCAATAGACTTTCCTCTAAAGAGAAACTTCTATTTTTGGAACATATTTTGTGTATTCTTTATTAATTTCATACATGAATACAATGACTCTTGCTCAAATGCACCACCTGTCCCCTGATCTACCAACACATCATTCCCACCACCATAGCCCTTCCTTCCTTCCATCCTTCCTTCCTTCCTTCTTTCCTTCCTTCCTTCTTCCCTCCCTCCCTCCCTCTTTCCCTCCCTTCCTTTCTTCCTTCCTTCTTTCCTTGAAATCCAAAAGTCATTAATGCCTGTTTCCTCAAGACTCTAACAGTCGCCTGAAACAGAAATCCCAAGCATCGCTGGGGATATTTCTAAGCAACCACCATAACACTATGGTAGAATTAACTGTAATTAGGATTATTGTTTAAACATCCTGTCATTTATATCTAATTATCATGTGCTGTAATAAAATTATCACAAAGTATGTGTCAGATGAATTGTGCTGTAGACTCTATTTAATTACAATCCTTCATGTCCATGAATTTTGCATTGGTATATTACTGCTTACTTGTTATATTATTGGTTTAGAACTGAAACTAGTTGGGGGAACCCAGGAACCCCTTCCTTCCTTCCTTCCTTCCTTCCTTCCTTCCTTCCCTCCTTCCTTCCTTCCTTCCTTCCTTCCTTCCTTCCTTCCTCCCCCTCCCTCTTTCCCTCCCTTCCTTCTTCCCTTCCTTCCTTCCTTCCTTTTTCCTTCTTCCTTCCTTCCTTCATTATTTCCTTCCCTCCCTCCCTTTCCTTTGCTTCTTCTTTCCTTCTCTCTCTTCCTTCCCTCTTTCCTTTTCTCCTTTTCTCTCTCTCCCTGTCTTCCTCCTTTCCCTCCCTCCTCCCTCCCTCCCTTTCTTCCCTCCTCCCTCCCTCCCTTTCCTCCCTTTCTTTTCTTCCTGTCTCCTTCCTTCCTTCTTTCCTTCCCCTTCCTTCCTTATTTCCCAGGTGGGAAGGGCTCAGTCTACAGTTTTCAGTCCAGGTAAAGTGGAAATCTTGCCCCATACTTACAAAAGCTTTTTCTGTGTTTGGGAGCCGGGCCTAGGGCAGTGGCTGTCCAGACTACTCGCAGGCCTCTGAGGGCTGGGTAGGGTGGGTTCGTGAGTCCCTCTGGAGTTCTCTAACTTCTGGTTGGGGTTCACACAGCATCCTGAACACATCGGAGATCCTGGCGGAGCTGGAGATGCCCCGAGCTCAGACTTGGCCTGCGAAGCCTCGGCCTTGGGAGGAGCCAGGACCAGAAGCAGGGCTGCAGAGCACCGTGGAACCTGCGGCCAGGCTGCAGGGGGCCTGCCTCACGCGCCGGCCCCGCATCAGCACCCAGGAGCCAGCACGTGGGAGGACACCCCCACACCCCACAGACCTGGCACAAAGCCTCCGCGCAGAAAAGGTAAACAGAGGCACCTTCCAGCCCAGGGAAATCTCAGCCTGGGCTGACTCCCTAGGCATAGATCCGCCGCAGCCAGAAGACAATGGAAAGCTACACCTAAGAGTTGGTCCCACTCACCCGTGCCGTGCCCACGCCTTTCCCAGTACACACCTCCTGGGTCCCCACACCTTTCCCAGGACACACCCCCTTGGTGTCCAAAAGCTTTATCCACTTCCAGTCTTTCCAAGGTGACAATCAGTTGTTGGAATCAATCGCAGTCATGCTGGTGTGTAACAGATAGAAATGAATTCCAGTGATCCACTTCATTGGATTTCAAGTCCGCAAACATTTACTCAGCAATGTCGGGAGCTAAGCCCTGGAGAAACATTGAACTTAGCAAAATCTGGGCCTGACTAGTATAACTTTTCTCCAAAGATGGTTTTGGGGATAGTGTGCTGCTGAGACTCAAGCAAATGAAAGTAGTGGCAGACTTTGTTCAATGGTAGGGTGCTTGCCCAGCCACCACAAATCCTGGGTGCAGGTCCTAGAATAACAACAAATCAATACATCCCAAAAAATAAGTTTTGTTACTATATACCAGAACTATAGGAAGCACCTCAGATCCATTTCATAATGATTCTTGTTTAAACTGAACATAAAGAAGACTGCGTGTAAAAGCAAGGCTGTTTAAAAACAATTATTTGGGAGCTATCTCAGAAATGACAAAAATCAGTGCAGCCATTGTCTAAATTTTAGGAAGCAGTAAGCCAACAGTAGAGGAAGTGATGTATCCAAGAGACTTCTGCTCCTAAAGAGGAGAAGAGGGAAGACAAATGCTTCTGACTTAGAGGGAAGACGGCTTCGTGGAGGATGTGACGTTTGAGATGGGCCTTGAAGGGTGTCTAGTTTTCTTATGACCATTGAAACAGAGATCACCACATGAAGGAAACCTTAAGTGATTGGAACACACGGCATCCAGGAACAGAATCGAGACCCAGGCTGAGCAGGGAGGCTGGGGACTGAAGGAATTAAGAGGTGGGGTTTGCTCTTTTTGCCATAGTGACCTGTGTGGATAACATATCAAGAGAAGCTTTCTTAAGGGTTAAGAGTCGTCACACAGCATGGTGAAATCAGGGGGTCAGGAACTTGCTGTTCTGGCCTGCAAAGTGATTCCTGACAACCGCTGACCTTCTAGCCTGTCCTCTAGCGTGTGTAGCTGTGAGTCAGGAAACGCTTGCTTTCTAGGCGCGTGTTGTCAGGGTGTGAAACAGGCTACAGTAAGAAAGGCAGAACAAGAGCCTTCAGGCTGCAAGGGACCTTCCTGGAATGCTCTCCAGCCACATGTGGGACCTGCTCCCTTTGCCATCCTGTGGGGTGAAGCCAGGGAGGTTTGATGCTATCCATGGAGGCAAAGTTTTGAGGAGGCATTTGTGGCTGAAGATGAGTTTGGCTTTCAGCCCGTTGAGTTTTTTCAGCCTGTGGTGTAATTGGTATACAGTAAGTTACACAGCAAAACATACACAATTTGATGAATCCGAACATGTGTCTAGACCTGTTAAATTATCACCTCAATCAAGGCAACAGACATAGCCGTTAGCTTTAAACGTCCCCTGGTGTCTCATTGTGGTGTGTGTGTAAAAACTTCGCATTAGTCCTGTGCCTTTATTTTGAGACAGGCTCTCATGCGTCCCAACCTGGCCTCACATTCTCCTCGTAGTTCCAGATGGCACTGAACATCTGATTCTCTTGTGTCCACTTTCCTAGTGCTAAGATTACATGCCACCCAGTTTATGCAGCGCTGGGATCAAACCCAGGGCCTCATGACTTCATGCATTCTACCAACTGAGCTACTTCCCAAACCTTAAGCCAATCTTATTGATGATTTGTTTTTTATCTTCATACGCATGTGTGTATGTGATGTATGTACACACATGTGTGTACTTGCATGTTTGTAGGTTCATCTGTCTGTACAGGTTTGTATACACGTTTATCCATGTATATGGAGGCTTAAGATTTATATGGGGAATTATTCTGGATTGCTCTTCCAGCGTTTCCTTTTGCGGCTGGGTCTCTAATTAAACACAGGGCTTGTCTGTAGGGCTGGCTAGCATGCTCTGGGGATTCCCTGGCTCTACCTTCCAGCAGGGCTGGAATCCCCAGGCAGGCGGCCACACCCATTCAGCATTTTATGTAGAATCTGGAAACCCAACTGTGATGCATCCAGTGATCACTTTAACTGCTGAGTCACTTCCAGTCTCTTGAAGTGCAAAGTCCAGTATGCTTGGCTCTAGCCATTACATTACACAACATACCAGTTCCCTAGAACTGATTCATTTTGCACAACTGAAACTTTGTTAAAGTCCTTTAATAAACTAAAACTAGAACTATCATGGGGTCTAGACATTCTTCTCCTGGCTTCATACCCAGAAGGACTGGAGTAGGGCTCTGGGAGAGATAGCACCTTCTCTACCTCCATTTCACCATAGCTGAGAGATAGGAATCACAGCCTGGGTTCTGATTCTTCGTTAATTTCATTAAGCAGTCGAGGGACTGTGTTTCTCCAAGTCAGATTGCTCACGATCTGACCAAGTTTGGCAGTGCCTCTGAGGCTCGAGGCGTCTCTTTGAGACTCAGAATTGTGATAGCGTCCAAAGCGTGAGGGATGTGGGCTGGTGCGGAGCCCGCCTGAGGGAGGGTGTGCATAACACTACTGCAGAGCAGAAGAGGTGGTCTGGAAGTGGCACAGATTTAAATTCTCTGTGGGAAAACCGAGAGCCTCAGCTATTTTTAATTCACGTTAGAGCGCACAAGAGCCAGGGTTGCTCATGGAATAGAATATTGGCTTTGGATGTAAGAGATGAAGACATCCTCAGCTTACCCACTCACATCTTTGCTGACAGATGGAGGGAAAGAGCCCACGGAAGGGAGTAGGCAGCAGGATGGGCCCACATGTGAGCTGGTACACATTTATCACCAGTCATTCCAGATTCCTTTCATCTCTGAGGACCCCCAAACTTGCTCCACACTCTAGACCAGATTGTTCATATATAACACCTTTCCTCTCTCTGCTGTCGTGAGACAACACTCTTACAACCAGCTTAAGGAAGAAAGGGAGATTTATTTGGCTTATGGTTCTGGAGGGCAGGTACAGTCCATTATGGTAGAAAAAGCGTGGCTGGCTCGCAGAAGCTGGAGGTGGGTTAGGTCACATCCATCACGGAGGTAGAGAAAGCAAGCAGCAAACTACAAGAACAGACTACTAGAGGCAGCAAGGTGGGGACCTAACCTCATGCTCTGCCCCTAGACACGCCTTCTTGCAGCAAGACTCCACCTCTTAAAGGCGCCACCCCCTTTCCAAACATTAACACCAGCTAAGAATGCAAACACATGAGTCTGTGTGGGACAACCCACATTCAGACCATGACACCTCCCCAAGTCCTGGTCCCAAGAAACATCTAGAAGTTTCTTTCTCAGTCTTTTGAAGACATGTCCTATTTTAATAATGCTAAGTATCCAAATAACCAGGAGTGAGTAACAACTGGATAATCTTGTCATAGTGGGAGATCTACAAGCGTGGGGCCATTTTTGACACACACATCAGGCACAGCATGTAATAACTGTTATTCCACTGTCCTACTTTGCTTCCCTTGAGGTAACAAAATACCTCAACTAGGAAGTACATAAAGAAAAGATGTTTGCTTAGTTCATGATTCTAGTGTCTGTAAAAACACGAAACGCCACAGTTGTGTGGTCTGGCTGCATAATTCCATGACACAGGACGGGAAGGGAAGAACCTGACCTGTGTGCAGTGGTTGTGTTGTACAAGTCACTTTGTCTGGAACTAATCCAATCACAGGGACCTGGTCCATTGTTTGCAAAATGGCCTTAGTGCATTGATGGAAGTGGAGCCCCGTGCCTTAGTGCCTCTCCACCGAACCCTGCCTCTTGAAGGTTCTACCACCCTGAACACTATCCAGTAGAGAACCTTTGGCAGACAGATCACATCCGTATCATGACATCTGTGTCTGCACTCTATTGATTCGATTGGTGATACTTAGATTTCTGAAGCTGGAAAGAATTAGGTCCCATTTCCTTCCCCTGGAGATGAAAACCCTGAAGCATGGAGTCTCTCCACAGTTCAGAGGAATTTTTTGAGTACGTATTGTGTGGCAGAACCCGTGCCTAATATGAGGTGGCAAGTATGATAGGGCACTTGACTGCTTCCCAGACTCCCATGGCCAGTCTGAACAAACTCAAGACATTCTCACATCTGAGCTCATGTCTGTCGCTGAGTGTGAGCAGACAGTCACCAACCAGCATGCGCAGACTGGCATGCACAAGTATCGTTAGTTAGTTGCAACTGTGGAAAGTGACTCATCGGGATACAGTCACTGTAACCCTGGAATTTTGGGACATAAAGTCAGGCAGGGACCAGGGAAGCAAAGTCAGGAAGCACATAACTGTAGTTTCTCGCAAATTAAACTGGAATCAGCAAACATTTGAGTGTCTACCTGTACCCATTACTTAGAAGCGTGTCGAGAGCTCAAAGGCAAGTGAACTCCAGGTGCTGACCTAGCAGCCTTCTGACCAAGCACACTGTGATTTCCAGAATACAGGACTGACCCAGTGTGGTTTTGTCAGGGAATTTCATCACAGTAACAGAAAAAGTAACAAAGACAGTAGGACTTCATAAAATACTACATAGTGAGTATATATAAATTTTTTATATCACATATGAAAACAGGTTCTTACTGGGTACTGTGATGCAAATAGAAGATGTGAAAGTCATGACCCATATCATGCATTGGAAAGGGTGAAATGCCAAGCTGTTGTGCTTGTGATAGAACCCAGTGGTATACATGAGTTAGAAAGTCTATCAATTATCTATTGCCATGACAATGTTATGCAACAATGTTAAAATCTCTGTAGTACACAACATGTCTAACAGTCAACTGGAGAGCTCCGTGGTTGGCTGGCTCCCACATCTAGAAATCAGCAACTTATAGAATATCTGAGGCAAATGTGGCTCAGGTAAGTCCTCTGCATGTCTGTCATCTTCTGAAAGACTGGCTTGGGCACATTCTTGGAGCAATGACACGAACCAGCAGACATGCACAGTTGTACCCACAATTCTTAAGCCTGTTTCCATTATGTGTTCTAATTCTCCATTGACAAAAGTCACAGACAAACCCAGACTCAGGGTGGGAAGATGCTGCAGATCACATGGCCAAAAGTGGGAGCCGTTTGCAGTTTACCACTGTGAAAGTGAATCTTAATCATCAGTCCCATAGGGTTTAGAATCACTATAGAAACAAGCTTCTGGGCATGTCTATAAGGTAATTTCTTGATTTGGTTAACTGAGGCAAGAAGGCCCACCCTGAATGTGGATGGCATATTCCCTGGACTGGGGCAATTGGGCAGAGAGAGAGAGAGAGAGAGAGAGAGAGAGAGAGAGAGAGAGAGAGAGAGAAAGAGAGAGAGAGAGAGAGAGAGGGGTACCTTTGTTCACTTCTCATTTCTCTGACCTAAAACACAGCATGACCAACAGTCTCAGGCTCCAGGTACCATGGGCTGTATCCTGAAGCATGAGCCAGAACACACTTTCACTTACTTAAATTGCTCTTGTCAGGTAGTGTGTCCTAGCAACATGTGAACATGTAAAGTAACTATTATAATAACTACAAAGAGGGTGGGCGAGGCCATGAGATTGACAACCTGAGTTTGAGCCTCAGAGCCCATGGGGTAAAACGAGAACTGTCTCCTGTATTCTGACTTCCACATATAAACTGTGGCAAGTGAGTACACACACACACACACACACACACACACACACACACACACACAGTAGCTTTGAAAGTACGTGTGGGGTAAGTCTTGTTTTAGCTGAATTTATCTCAGGTCTTTCCTTGTTTGATCTGGCTTTCAGCATCCATGCCCAGCCCTCCAGAAGGCATGGCTAGAGCCTCTGACCTTTGCAGTGGCAGGCGGTGAGTAAGGAGGTACTCTCTAAAGACAGCGGAGGGGGGCACGGGCACAGTGTAGACACCTGGCATCTCCTGACAGGCAGTCAGGGAGAGGGTGTGTGGGCACTTATGGGAAGGCCCTAATAACCATGGGAAACATACCTGTTCTTCACGAGTCAGCCCTTGATTCATGGTGGAGTGGGGTTTCTATCAACTTGTTCTAGGAGACAAGTTCATCTCACTTATAATGCAGCAAGTAACGAGGCTTCTGCTCTTGCTGCTGATTACCTGTGAGACAAACAGTCATTTGTCTTCCCTGAATTTCACTTCTCTGCTGGAAAGGAAGGTAGAATATTATGCTGTAAGGTGCCAAGCAGCTCCAATCCCCTCTGCCTAAGTGCCTTCTTATGGCAGAGATATGCTCAAGTCCTCATTCCTCTCTTGATACATTCTGGAATTTTCCTGTTGCATCATCTTTACAATATAGCAACTCGCCTACTACTCTTGATTAACACAGCTCTGCCATGCGAGTCTTGCCATCCTTTTCGTATGGAAGCTCACTGGAGGACGGTCCCTTCTCTTTTTACATCATCAAGACGCCATGGAATGTGCTGAGGCAGCTAGAAAAGGAGTTTGTTTGGGATTCATTTGGAGAAGCCAGTCGAGATGTGCTTGGCTGTTCCTTGTAATGATCTGCATCCTCATAAAAGCGTCCAGAGGGTCTAGCATATCGCCAGGCCATCTTTCATATTCACCCGATCATGGTTTCAAAAGTCACCGTGACTTCAGCCATTGAAAAAGAACAACGAAGGAAGGATGCCTCCAAGTGAATATGAATGTGAGGTTCATTTTTTTAGGTGACCAACAATGCACATGGAAACCGTCCTCTTAGAGGACTGTCCAGATAGAAAAGGGCCAAGTCCACTTGGGCATCTCAGAGGCCTTGAAGTCCACAGTCCTGCAACACTGTTCACCTGCCCACTTCCTGGGCCTCAGGTGGAGCCTGGAAACCAGGAGGGCTCCTTGGAGATTCTGTTTCTGACACTTGTTCGTTGTGGGAAGCTGGACAAGCGCATTTATCTCCCTGAACCTCAGTTACCTAATTTATAAAGGGGAGAAAAATAATAGCATCTTTCTTTTTTTAATACATTTTTTATTATTTCCGCTCATACAAACTTAATAGGTAGACCAGTTCCCTCCCTCCCTCCTCCTCCCCCCCCGAACCCCCTGATCCCCCTTCCCTCCCTCCCCATCCCCCAGTGCCTCCCCCCAATTCCCAGAGAGTCCTTTATTGTGTATGCCTAACTCTTCTCTGAGTCCTCCTCTCCGATGATGTACAAGGACCCAGTGGCATTTCCCTGAACCCTTTCTCGTGTTCCCCTTAAGCATAGGAACACTACTGTGGCTGTCAATCCCTTGCCTCCAAGGATCTTGGTGTCTTTAGCTGAATTAGCATCTTTCTTAAGAATTGTTATGTGTAAAATACTTGGCACCTGGTACATAAAAAAGTTTACAATGTTTGATATCACTGTGAGGACTGCCTAAACCTGAGCGAATGACTTTACAATTGAAGTATTGCTTTATGAGCCACGGCACCTAACAGAATTAAAACGATATTGTTTTGACTGCTTTTTGTTTGTTTTTGATTTTGTTAAAGCTATGGGCCCAATGTATGGCTCAGGCTGGCCTCGAACCCTGACTCTCCAGCTTCATACGCCTCCCCAAAGCAAGACTCTCTCTCTCTTTACTCTCTCCCTTCCCCCTCTCTCTCCTCTCATGTGTGTATGTGTATGTCTATGTGTCAGTGTATCTATGTGTGCCTGTGTGTGTGTGTCTGTGTGGTGTGCACTGTGTGCTGTGTGAATATTTGAGTGTATGTGTATGGGTGTGCATATTCTACAGTTGTGTGTCACAGTTCTGGGCTGAGCATCTCAGGACCACACTCTGAGCTGTGGTTCTCAGCTCTCTACTTGGTTTGAGGCAGGATCTTGGGCCCCTGTATAAGCCGTGCTGGCTGGCCGTTGAGCTTCTCCTAAGACAAGCTTTCCTATGGTTTCGAGAGGTCCCTGGCTCAGTACTCCAGTCTATGTTTTGTCCTCTTTTCTTGGTCATATGCTGATCTTACCTTTTGTTTTTTAATAGAAGTATTTTTACAAAGTGTTACTTTCCATTACTGTGACAAGATATTCAAAGAAAACACTTGAAAGAAAGCTTTACTTTGGACTCACAGTGTCTGAGAATTCAGTTCATGGTACATGGCCCTGTTGTTTGGCCTGTGGTACAGGACAGAACTCGTGACACAGCAGGCCTGACCACCACAAGGCAGCAGAGGGGCAGAGAGATAAGGGAATGGCCCAGAGTCCCAATAGCTCTTTCAAGGGCTATTTCAAGGGCCATTTTCCTAATGGCCAAACTTTCTGTCATGAAGCCCCTCCACCTCCCAGTAGTGCATTAGGCTGGAGACCAAATCTTTAGCACGCAGGACTTTGGGAGCTACTTCAGTTCCAGTTCTTAGGAATAATCTAGGTTCTTCAAGTGCCCTGAGTAGCTGCTTCTTCTTCCCTTTCATTAAAACCTTCTACCAGACCTTTGGAGTCTCTCAGCATCTTAAGACAACTGGACGGGATTTAGGAGAAGTGAGATGGAGAGAAGAGGGAGTAAATAATGAGAGGGGCGGTAGGGATGGCTGTCTGTCGGGAGGGATGTAGGCGTTCGTTCTTTCTTTTTTTCTTTCTTTTCTTTTTTTCTTTCTTTTCTTTCTTTCCTTTTTCTTTCTCTTTCTTCCTTCTTTTCATTCCTTCTTCTTTTCCTTCCTTCCTTCCTTCCTTCCTTCCTTCTTCCTTCCTTCCTCCTTCCTTCCTTCCTCTTCCTTCCTTCTTCCTTCCGTCCTTCTGCCGTCCTCTCTCTCTCTCTCTCTCTCTTCTTTCTTTCTTTCTTTCTTTCTTTCTGCCATTTAAATTGAGAAGAGAAGTGTTCTGAGTCAGAGACAGGGATGGAGCGGAAGACTCAGTAAGAAGAAATAGATTTTCATCTGGATACTTTATTCGATTAATTAGTCAATTCCCTTGTCGTAGAGGAGAAATTATCTCTAAACCACCCCGACAGAGGAGACTCTTATAGCAAGAAGCAAAGAGATGTTGGGTTGTAACAATAGGAGAGCTCATTTGCAATGCAAATGAGGAACCAGCAGGCAAATGAACCCTTATGGGAAAACCACTCTAATCATAAACCTGCTTGCTGAGGGGAGACTGCAGTGTAAGGACAAGCAGAATCATAGCGCCGTGAATCCCCTCTAATAGAGCATATTAGAGAATTATCCAGGTAGTTTTCTATGAAATTGCATTTGAATGAAACAAAACCGCATTGCTTGGCAGGAGACGGTATCTTTAAAAATCGAATGCACAATTGCAGACTGAATTATTTATGTCGCCACTATATAGCTTCCATAGTTTGGATATAAAACAGTCAGGCTTTTCTCTCTGTTTTTATTTGTAGGAAAACAAGCCATTCAAGCTTTTTAGTGATACAATGTGACTTGCTGTCGATGGCAGTTACAGAATTTCTAGCCCTGCCAAGCAGGGGAGTACCCAGAAGGGACATATGTTTTCTCTGCTTTGTGTTCCAAATTTGCCTTAAAAACATGCAATTATGGGAAAGCCTGATTTATATTTTCAAGGAAAAGCGCAATAATGGCCCCGTCTCACAGCAGTGTTTTTCCACAGCGTGTTTTGTATTGCTGCCTGTTCATGAGAAGTTGGCTAATGATCATTGGGTTTTCGCTTTCCAACATGATGTAAGGAAATCCAATGAGTTCTGTGAGGTTGAAGAACTGTTTTCTTAACTGCAATGGAAATTTAGTTAGCAGGGCTCTAGATTTGGAGCCTGTCATATCTTCTGTATTTTCTTGTTTTTGTGATAGGTGGAAGAAGGGAAGAATGAGGAAGCAGGAGTGTGTGTGGTGGTACTCAGGGAGGGCAAAGCACAAACCCTGCTTGTTCTCATTGGCTAAAGCCATGTCTAGCTTGGCATTTGGAGATGGCCTGGGTGGGCTGTGATTGTTGGACTGGACCTGGAAAGAAGAAGTTGTGAAGGGAGAAAATGGGTCTTCTTGGTTTTATTTTATGTTAGAATGAAAATCACCATAGAACCCTTTCTTCATTATGCAATCACACTGGCTCTCCATTTCTTGCCCTTCCTTTACTATTATTACTCATGAAGGCTTTCTTGCGGTCTCTCTGCAGGATTTCCAATGAATCTATTGAGCAAAGAGAAATTAGTTTCTTTCTGTATTGGGGAGCCCTCTCCTGGGAAGCAGAGAGATATTTTGTGGTTGTTAATTGCTCCTTTATTCAGGAATAGAGACACAGAAACATAAAAGGCTAATTTCACATAACGAAGATGTTAATGGACAAGTAATGATTATAAAATAAAATGTCAGTAAATTATTAAATCAGAGAAAAAAACATTTTGGATTGTGGAAAGATTAGAAATCTATGGTTGGGATACACATATGCAGAACAACTTGCAGGTGTTTCTTTCTGAGACAGGGTCTCATTATGTTGTTTGGCCTAACCTGGAACTTCTGGACTCAGTGACCTTCCTGCCTCTGCCTTCTGAGTAGCCGGGACCAAAGAACATTCCAGCATGACCAACTGTGATAACAGTTTTTGATTGCCTTGTACGAATCTCTAGTCACTTGGTTGCTTTAGGAATAAATATGTCTGATGCAGCTTGCCTGAATATTGCCAACGAACTCACTGCCAAGCAGTTTAGGGGAACACGGTGGCTTTATTCCTAGTCCAGTTTGGTAGGAGAAATCACACTGACACTAGGAGCCGAAGATGGCTGATCTCTCCTTATCCGCAGGGGTTGCTGAGACAGGGGCAAATCTTACTCACTAGACATCCAAACTGCAAAAATAGGCCAAAAGAATGCCAACTTACTGAATCGACTCCCTCCATCTTATCCACCTGCCCAGAGAATGGAACCGCCCACCATGCACTAGATCTTTCTACATCAGACAATCTTCCTCAAGGACTTGCTTTAACTACTAACTCTTCACAGATGTGCTTAAAACTTAGTCTTCAATTGTCAAGTTAACACCTGTATGTTTAACTATCACAATGCTTTATATAACTTATGAACTAATAAAGATTTTATACTGTGTGTTATAGAAATGTAAAGGCTCAGAAAAAATTAAATGTGTGTTCTCCCTCTAAGTTTTCAATTTTAAGGGAATTAATTTTCAAATTCTTAGACATCATTTCGCCTCCTGGAATTCATCCTCAGGGTACAGAAAGAGAAGTCACACGCCTTGTGCTGAAAGTCTTGCCTTCTTGTGGAAGCTCAGATCCTGCATGATTTCTCCTTTGTGTGACCTGTGAGCCCAGGAAGACAGTACCAGCTTTTGCAGGTGCTATAGAAGGTTTGGAGGAGAAAAGATGATTTTGCTCAATAGAAACATCTTTGATCTGACCAAGGAAAGGGCCCCTCTGCTTGACAGAATCACCTTTCGTATGTTTTACATTCAATCCAGGTCTTTCCTCCAGTCATCTCATGACCATTAGCTCCTGGGTTCAGGTTTTTATCAGAAGAGCCCTACACAAGAAATTTTCAGAATGGACTCCTTCCTGACTGTTTCATTGTTTGAAAATCGGGTTTTCCTCCATGAGAACCAAGGATAGTCACAGATCACCCTGAGATGGAATTTGAAAATTAGTTCCATTTTATTAGAATGATGACTCAAGCAAGAGCTTCGCGTTCAGCCTGGGTTTTATGGGAGGGGCCACCCACCATCTTCGGAGACACACACACAAATGATGTAAGCAGGGAAAAGCCAATTTCTTCTCTGCTATCTTCTGCATGCTTCAGGAGTTAGAGTTAGGATGCTGACGCTCATCTTGGCTGTATCCATGGGAAGAGTCATTCTAAGACAGAAGTTTGGAGATTTGCAATGATAAAAGCCAAATTCTTGATATAGTAGCTGAGGGGTTGAAGGTGAGGAGATGTCCTCAGGTGGTCTGCTTACCGAGCTGCAACAAGTGGCTGGCAGAGTACCAGTTCTCCTCTTGCCAAGAGAAGACAGGCCAGTTCTACTCAGGTTCCTTGTGTTTCAGCTCAGAAAGGAAGGGAGCAAAGATCCTCCAATGGACCAGGGCCTTGCTCCTGAAGAAAGTATATTTGAAATCACAACAAATCTGGGACTAGAGGACAAACTGAATTGGGTGGAGACTCAGACTGAATGTTGGTTATCTCATTGGAAGAGAAATTATAGTGTGCGTGTCCCCATTCCATTTTATGGCTATTACTACTAATACCATTGATTTTTAATATATTTTCTTTCTATTTTGGTGAGATTGAACACCAAGTGACCCTGGAAGAGCTACAAAACTTGAACGCACTCTTTCAGGTAGGTGTGGGCCAGGTAAACTTTTAATTATTTATATGGGTAATCTGATTCTCTTCTCAATGGTTGATTTTTCAGTATCAAGTCCAAATCTTTTTGTTTCTATAAAGTAGCAATGAAGGATAATTTTCTTGACTGTAACTTCTTAATGATAAACAGTAAGTAAAATTAAAAGTAAACAGTAAATATGTGAAAGGAGCTACTCTGGAATAATTTCTTCAACACCCATTAGGATAGAAGAAAGGAGTTTTAATTTCACCAGTGGTCTGGAGTTGAGAATCACACTCCCAAAACTCCAGTCAGAGTTCTGATTCCATTTCTATTTTATATTAAAGCAGGACAGTGGAGCAAGTGAAACAAGACTTTCAGAAGCAGACAGAGTGGTTACTTAACACTAGCCGGGGCAGGTTAACCAGCAGACTTTTCAGAACTACCTGACTCTTGGCAGTTACTAAGTAATACAAGTGCAGGTTGCAGGAGGGAGGCAGTGTTTCAGAGACTTGGGAACTTTTTCTTTTAATTTTTGCTTATCAGTAGTTTCCTAACTCATGTTTAATTCGTGTCTAGCAATAACTTAAGTCTACCTCAAATGCAGTAGAGAAATGAACAAAAAGAAAATGTGAAAAAGTAACAGTTTGGTGAGGCTCAGTGGACACTGAGTTCTTTAGATTTCTGTTCCAAGACTGAACAAGTACAGTGGCTATTTACTCCTAATTAATTATTTTCCTTCTTTCTTGTAGGATCATGAAAAGAAAGGAAGACACCTGATAGACATGGAAACTTTCCAATGTATTGTGAAGAAGAGTCTGAAGTCACAGAATAAAGTAAATGGGCTTTGCAGATATTCCACCACTGAGAGCACAGTGAGAGCCAATTAGGGTTGATCATTTGTAAGATTACTGTTTTATCTAAGCTGTGATTTCTATTAAGACCCATCTAACTTACTAGATATGGGAAATAGTCTAGAATCATTTAGTAGATGAGGCTAATAAGATACTTAGAGATTTTTCCTAGAGGAGGAAAAAGGACTCTTATTAGACCACTGACTGATTGTGTGTATGTTTTCACTCCAAAGACATCCTTTTAATTCCTATTCACCACCCCCATTTCCCTCTGGAACTAAAGAGTTTAATCCTTCTCTGCCATCTTGGTGATCCCAGAATGCAAAACCTTATGAGATTATTTGTATCATACAATGAATTACATATGAAGGAGGGACAAGTTGTTCAAGTTCTATTTGTCCAGGTTTCATGAATGTGCCCTGTTATAGAAAAAAATTCAACTTTAAATTCAATGACCCTGTCCTTGGTTTTTGAACATTAGCATACCCCTGTCAGATCATAGACTGATAAAGTCATCAACTGTTCTTTCCGAGTGCAGAACCCCTGATTTGATAGTTACTATAGAAAGTTAGCTATTTTTAGAGTTTGGCCTGATGCAGGAAGGAAATGTTAAATCATGCCTGTTTATTAAAAAAAAGTCTATCTTGTTATCTTAGTGCATTCAGGCACCATAATAAGATCTGGTGAGCTGTTTTCTCCTAGGGCAGGAGGCAGGAGGTAAGAAGTTCAAGGTTGAGGTGTTGGCAGGTCTTCAGAATGCACAGGCTCATTTCCTCACTCACGCCAAATCTGCCTTTCTGTGTCCTCACATGGTGCAAAGGGTGACAGTTCTCATTTCAAAGGCAGTGGTTCCATTCACAGAGTAAATCTTCTTTAGGCTGAGTGACCTCCAAAGGTCCAACTTCTGGAGATTAGGGTTTCAATGCAGGTGTCTGGGGCAGGGTTCAGCTCAGAACACCTCATTTGGTAAAGCTAAACAAAGAATTTTTATAGGAAAGTTTTAAATGAATAAGCAGGTAATATCCTGAATCTTTTAAATCCAATTAATCTAAGTATTTATGCTTGAGAATACTTGACCAATCTCATTTCCTCATTCATACATTCACTCATTCATAAGATGGCTACTAGAAGACTTTATCTTAGCCCCTGAAGTGCAAGTCAGACAGGAAGTGGTCTCTATTCCATGGGAGAGTAGAGCTGCTGTACAACTGAATAGAGGTATCTTGGGACTATCTAATCGAGCTTGGAGTCAGGAGATCTAGAGTCAGAAAGGCCTTCAATAACATGACCACAGGGTAGAGAGATGGCTCAGGGGTTAAACCTTTGCCTCGCAAACAAAAGGACCTGAGTTTGGATCCTGAATCCCATGTAAAAATGCTATGCAGAAATGCCAATGGCCTGTATTTGCTGTCCTGGAAGACAGAGCCTGGGAAATCTCAGAGCAAAGCAATAAGGTAGTAGAATAATTCAGATACAGCGATCACATTGTGCCTCCTCTACAAGTCCACACAGTACTCTTTTCTACACTTATATGGCACCTATACACACTCACACATATGTACACATCTGTGCCTACATGCACATATGCAAAAAATAATAAATAACATGACCATGTGCTGATCTCTTAGTGACGAAGAGAATAACTCCAAAAAGAGGGAAAGAAAAGCACAGCATTCCAGGCAGAGGGAACAACATCTGAGGAAGCCCAGAGGCAAGAGCCAACACGGGTGTCTTCTACATGTCTGGGAAATGAGATTGAGTCACACTGGGAGAAGCCAGGACAGACATATCATTACTGCAGCCATGTGTACTAAGTAATATTTGGCCAGGTACACTATGAAGAAGCCACGAAACCATTTCTTGTATCACTTATTTAACAAATACTTTCTCATTTCTTGCTGTCCATGCAACAGGAGCTCTGTGTGTTCCACTCCATCACACCCACCCACCCCCCTGTGACAGAGCAGCCCTATTCAGAAGGATCTCACTCCTGATCCATGGCAAAGAACAAGTTTAAAGGCGGAGTGACTCCCCTGAGCCTCCCCAGAGGCTAAAGAATAGATTTGGGACTCAAATTCCAGCACGGCGCTTAAGTTCATTATTCCATTGGGATGAGGTTCAAATGCACTGTCAGGAAGCCTTCAACTACCAAAGGCCTAAGTGAGATACAGGTCTTCCAATTCTGTGACGGTTAAACTGCATTGTTGCCGATAAATTCATGACCAAGTGACTTATAGGGCAATAAGGGGATTTTTATTCTGGTTTAGGATTTTCTGGTGACAGTTCCTTTTCCAGCTTGATGAGAGAGTTCACATCAACATCAGGGACCGAGGGAACTGACTACACTATATCCATAAATCCACAAGACTGCTGAGAGAGAGGGACAATCCCTACTTGCCAGACCAGCATGTCTGGCCAACTATACCAAAGGATGTTCACTTCCCTAACCAGCTCCCTCTATATTGTTCACTTGCCCATGGATTAGCCCCACCACCATGGACTGGGCCTTCCCATCATCTAGACAATCTCTTGCAGGCTAGCTTGGAGCTTAACTCAACTATTAATTCTCTCCAAATGTGCCCAAAACTCGAGCCCTCAACCATCAAGTTGATACCTGTATCTAACTATGATACCTTCCTATATAAAGTCAGGGATCGATGGCTGCATGAACTTGATAGGGATCAGGCTCCTCCTGCTCTAGTGCTCTGTGGCCCTGCCATGGGGATTCTTCCCTGTTGCTCAAGATGGCTGCTCAGGCTCCAGGAATGGGGAGTGTCAAAGGCACAGTTACTCTCAAATGGGGCCATGGTACTTGCATTTTCAATGTTTCTGTGAGAAATTAACCATGTGTCATGTCTAGCTACAAAGGAGGACAATTGTGGCCTTTATTACAGGAGATACACTCCAGCTAGCAGTTGGCTATTCTCTTAGAAGGAAGAATGGCTATGGGAAGCAGCTAACACTAGTCCCTCTCACTTTTGTAGTGTTCACAATCTAGAAACCCAGGAAATATCTCCTTTGTCCCTTCTGTAAAAGGCTTAGTTAAAATTCAGTGACATAAAGGTGTCCAAAAAAAGACACATTCAGGAAGGGGATAGTGTCTACAGTGAGTATGTCAGACAGGTGGATTTGCAAAGTACAGGTCTAGGAGCATATCAAGCCCTACAGCTCCCTTGGGAGTCAAAGAAATTGTCCTGGATTATTTTTTAGGAACATTGTGAGGCTCCTCCTTGTATCATGGTGTCACTGGAAGTCACAGACAGCAGGAGGCTTCTCTGCATGTTCCACGCAGGTTTTGTTGTCTTTAATCTCACTAGACAATGAAAGTCACAAAAGCATCTTTAGGTTCTGGAGCCTCCTCACTTCCAGTGCTTGGCATACCATTGGTACTCAATAGTTCCTCGGCCACCCACATGAGCTGACCCATTCATGCAGAAATGTGCCACACCCCAGCTCTGGGCTTAAGAGGGAGCTAGATCACTCTGCACAGCCACAGGGCAGCGGCCAGGAGAGTCCTGCTGGATCCCCTCCTCATGACCTGACTCTCAGTGCTGCTACTGCCACCTTATCCACAGTCCCAGAGAGACCAGGCACATCCAGGGTCTCCTAGACTCTGCTTTATAATCACAGGTGGGCTTGGAGGCAGCTTGGGTACAGGTTGGGATGATGATCACTTCAGGTATTCTGTTTTCTGTTCCATTCAGTATCCCACACTATTCTCGAGGCTGCACTACTATGAGATTAGGTTTATTTGGACACTCACTCCAAACACACTCATTAAGCATGTGTTCATGGTGTTGTCTGAAGTCTGGTATAGCTAGGAGTGTGGCCTGTCTCCATGGGAGTATGAACCAGAAGCGACTGGTACTGAGCTTGGATCCACAGCCAGAATCCCATCCTTCACCCCTCTTTTCTCCTTTTTATTTTATTTGTTAATTTTTTTTTTAGACAATCCCTCATGTAGCCCTGGCTGGCCTCAAACTTGATACGTACCTGAGGAGGATGACCTTGAACTTCTGGTCCTCCTTCCTTCTCCCAAGTGTTGGGATTACAGGTGCGCACTGCTACACCTGACCTATGTGGTGCTGAAGATGGAAATCAGGGCTCCATGTATAATAGACAAGCACTTTACCAACTCAGCTGCACCCCTCAGAGTCATTTTCCTGGTGACCTTAACACTGGGGATGGGTGTGGACGCAGCAAGGGGCAGTACTGTGGGGCCTTGGCGACCTCCTTTTCTCCATTTAGCCATCATGGCTACTCTGAGGCAGACTGACAACCCTGGATCTTATAAGAAAACCAGCATCTCACTTCCCATCACAGACACATCTGAGTATTGCTGTTGATGCTGTCTTCGTTCATGCATTTATGAAGTAGAGAGCTCCGAAAGAGCCCTTAATGTATAACCCCTTTAGGTACATTACTGACACTGTTGACAGCCTGTCTCCTAGTACACAGTCAATGGCTGACATCTCTTCCCTGCCAAGCACCAGCTGGCAGATTCAGAATACTGTCAGCTGAAAGGAACTCAGTACCAGGCAAAGCATTTCAGTGTTGGAATGCTGTGACTTTAAAAATGTTTTTCTGTCTACAAGCCCATGTTGGTCTTTATTGACATCATATTCATTGGCCCAGCTTCTGTGATTTTAAGACACTGTATTAGTTATTTATTGCTGCATAAGGTCAAAAACTAGGAACGTAAAGCAATGCACATTGTATTCTGTCACAGGTGTTGTAAGTTAGCCCAGGCATGCTCTAACTACATCTTCAGAGGATCTGTCAAGACTAGAAGGTCTCACTAGAAAGTTGATGGGGGAAGGATCGACTTCCAAGCTCACATGGCTGGCCCTGAATCAAGTTCCTTGTAGGTGCTAGAATTGAGGGAATCTCAGAAGCTTCCTTAGTTCCTCCCACCCATGCCTCGCTACAAGGAACACAACAGCATTGGAACCGTTTCATTAAAGTAAGCAAGGGAAAAGACTAACGTTCAGATCCATTCAACCGAGTCACAAAAGGGACATCCCCTCAACACTGTCAAGTCCTATCGTCTCCATGTCTGTCATGCAGGGTGAGGAAATGGCCCAGGAAGAAATACCAAGAGACAGGGAAGGCTTGGCCATCTACAGCCTCTTGCTATGGCTAGACAGAAAATCATTTCTGTCTCTCTCTCTCTCACACACACACACGCACACACACACACACAAAATCCTTTTAATACTTGAAAGAATTTCTATAATTGGCACATCTTTTATCTTGGACTACACCCAGTAAACACTTTTCCATGTTTGTCCTTATCTACTTTGCTGCTTTTCTCAAAGTGGGGCCTCCATAGCTATCCTATTTTTTGGACTAACACTGACCAGGGCAGAGGGGGCTTCCCAGGAGCCCAGTTTTGGGGGTACACAGGTTTGGCTGTTACCTAGGGCTAGGTTCCACAATTAAAGTTCTAGAAGCCAGAGTTGCTATAACAGTTACTCTTAATTGTTCCTGTGAGAGAGCACCAAAGTCAATTAACTTAAGGGAGAAAGGGAGGTTTATTTGGCTTACAGTTCCAGAGGGAAGGTACCATCTCTCAAAGCAGAGGCAGCATGGCTGGCTGGCCAAAGCTGGAGGAGGCTAAGTCACCACAGACATCTTGGAAGCTGAGAGCTGCAGACTGCTTGCACAAAGGCTGACTTCTCCTGGAGGTAGGGTGGAACTAATTCACCTCAAGACCCACCCCTTGTGACTGCCTTCCTCTAGCAAGGCTTCACCTCTCAAGGTGCCATGACCTTGCCAAACACATGAGACTGGGGGGACACATTTCAAACCATGACACTCCACCCCTGGCCCCCACAGGCTCATTGCCATCTCCTTATGCAAACCATACTCAGTCTAACTTTAAAAGTCTTCATAGACTACAATGGTAGTCCCAACAGAGTCCAAAAGTCTGAAGTCCAAAGCCTCCTGTAAAATCAAAATACAAGTTACATACTTCCAACATACAATGGCACAGAATAAACATTCCCATTCCAAAAGGAAGGCATGGGGGCATATCCAGGAAAGATCGGTCTATAATAAGACTGAAAACCAGCAGGACAAACTCCAAATCTTGTAGCTCCAAGTCCAACAGGTGAGCCTCTCCTTGAAATCATCTCAGTTCCAAAGGACTTTGGTTCCACTCCTCCAATTCAGTTGCCCATAGAATAAGTTGCTCTCTTGAGCTGACTTCTCCCAGGGTATACAGCTCTCCTTGGCAGGTGTCCCACATTGTCTCTGGAATCTCTAACATCTTTATTTCTCAATGGCAAACCAGGCTTTAACTCCACAGCACAAATTGCCCTTCTTGGGCCTCTGAACTGTAGACTTTCTGCCTCATGCTGCCTGGTTTCCATCATTTTTTGAAATCTTGGAGGAGGACTCCACCATCTCCTCCCTCTTGCATCCTTGATGCCTCTAAAACTAGAACCATGTGGACGACTTTGCCAAGACTGGCCCTCTTGAATCACAGCTGATTCTGCTTCTCTATGCTGACCACGGGGAAAAGCTCTTTCACACCTGGACAGTTGTTTTATAGAAGTGGATCCTTGCTTTGGAACTCCATCCTTTAGCTCATTTCTTCTAAAAGGATTTGCATTCTTATGGGTGGAAGCCTTCTCTGAGGATCTTGCCCTCAAGTTAGGGCCTCTCCTATTATCCAAATGGAGAGTAGGCTTTGATTTACAAATGGAGCTAATCTTTCTAACAGCCATTTTGTTCCCTGCTTCTTCCTAGTTCAATTCTTTAAGTTTAGCTTTGTATTTTTCATCATTAGATCTTATAGTTTTTGTTTCTTCCAGCCTGATTCTTTGCTCTTTTTCATAATTTTGAAGGGAACTAAAAAGTAGCCATATCACATTGTCAAGACTACACTGCTTTGAAATTTCCTCCTCCAAGCACTCCAGTTTAACTTCAGGCAAGCTTTCAGGATGAAGGCAAAACTTCACCAAACTCTCTGCCAGCACCTGGCTCCATGTGTCACTTATTCAGTTGCATACACAGTCTCTGTTCCCCTCTGGACCATCACAAGCTGGGCTTCCACTGCCTGCATCTCTCCCAGCATTGCTCTCCTCTGAGCTTTCACGAGAAAGGCCCATTTGGCCCCCTTGTTAAGATGCAAAGACTTTCCCAGCACAAAGTCCCAAAGTTCTCCATATATCTCCCAATAAATAGTTCCAAAGGCACACTACCCACATCACAGAATTGGCCATACTGCTTGGTACCAACTTCTCTCAGCTTCACGAACAACTTCACGTTGTGGTACCAGCTATTTTTAATCTCACAATAATACCCCACTCCTGGTACCAATTTCTGTAACAGTTACTCTTAACTGTTACTGTGAGAGCATTCAAAGTCAATTAACTTAAGGGAGAAAGGGAGGTTTATTCAGCTTACGGTTCCAGAGGGAAAGTACAGTCTCTCGAAGCAGAGGCGGCATGGCTGGTTGGCCAAAGCTGGAGGAGGCTAAGTCACCACAGACATCTTGGAAGCTGAGAGCTGCAGACTGCTTGCTGTAAAGGCAGACTTCTCCTGGAGGTAGAGTGGAACTAATCCACCTCAAGGCCCACCCCTTGTGACTGCCTTCCTCTAGCAAGTTTCTACCTCTCAAGGTACCATGATCTTGCCAAACACATGAGACTGTGAGGGACACATTTCAAACCATGACAGTTGCTCAGTTGGGACCAGTTTTGGTATCTGATAAACAGTCCTTTAATGTTTAGGAATACATGTCCTGGAGGTTCTTCAACACTGTATTTGTTTAAATATGAAATTCATAAATTGAAAAATGAAGAGATTTCCCTCCCTCTGTGACTCTTTCCCCAATAATCTAGTGAAGTCTATAAACCCATTTCTTTTTTTCCCCTAGAGTATTCGAGAAATAGAACAACTTTTCATGAAAATAGACTATGAAGCAGTGGGGAGAATCCAGTGGGTAAGTTGAGTTATGTTTTAGGAATTCAATTCAAAGTTATCAGGGAATGTGTGTGACAACATATTTCATCCGGTCTGGTTCGTTTATTCTGCTCTCTTCTGGTAGTCCTTTGGCCACTTAAAGCTGAACCAAGGGGATGTGCTTGCTTGCAGCTTTCAAATTCTTAAAATTAGAATTTAACTGGGAATCTTGGTTAACTATTGAAAATTCCCAGGATATCCTAAAAACAAGAGTTGAAGGCCCCACCCACTACTTCACCTAACGCCAAAGAGAATGGCAGCAAGAGAGAAATCTCCTGGCCAGTGGCTGGTGATAACTGGAATTTCTGAGCTCCAAGGGCTGAGAGTCAAGACTTTCACACAATAAATTCTCAATCATTATCATCATCCATCGTTAATATTACCAGTTCACTCTGTATAATAATGGAAAGGTGAGACATCACTTGTTATTCCTGGTTACTCACTGTGTCTGTGAGTTCTCAGATGAATCAAGTTCAAAACTGACAAGTCAGGCAGTAAGACCCCTCTATACAGCTCTTTGGCTAATTCCCCAACCAACTTTGTCATCTGATTTGAAAAGAAGCATGCAGAATTCTAAGATAGAAAGGAAATTTCTAGCAAAGTAGGGCTTTGGGAGAAGCAAAGAGGGTACCAAAAAATCCTTGAGTTCAAAGACATTTACCTGTTTCTCAGGTTCAGAGACCTCCTCAACTTCTCTTCTGTTTAGCTGCAGAGTTCCTTTCTGTAGATATACTGCTGAGATTCTAATGGAAGCATGACCCCTGATGTGTTGGAACTGTAGAGTCTTACAAATGGGGGCACAAGTCCTTGGCTAGCCACTTCCTGGTTGTTTGATCTGAAGCAAGTTGCAAGTTTGAGGTTTTCAACTTATAAAATGGGGGTGAACTGTATCCCCACAGCTTTGGTGAGCATTGAGTAAAGGCCCATGTTGTATTGAGCATGGTCACCTAGATGCAATCTGTCTCCCAACCTCGATTTCTACCTTTAGACAAAGAGAGAACACATGGGATAGTATCTCCATAGGCCCACCTGAAGGCACAGCACACCACAGTTATTACCCCCGAGTGGCCACAGATGCTAATCGTTATGCCAGATCTCAGAAAGCAATTAGCCAGCCCCTAATAAGAAATAGATTGTGTGTGTGCGCGCGTGTGTGTGCGCGCGCGCGTGTGCGCGCGCGCGTGGGCACGCACGCATGCACAAGGACACTTGAGTATATGTGTCTGTGGAGGACAAAGAGTGACATGGAGAATCATCCAGGATTGCCGTTACCTCCTTTTGCTTTGCTCCGAGATTTCACAGGCTCTGCCCTCCAGGGCCAGAAGTGTAAGCGACTGTCGCCATTTTTGCTCAGCATTTTTCTGTGGGATCTGGGATTCACATTCAAGACCTTTGGCTTGCAAGGCAAAAGTTTTAACTCCAGAGCTACCTCTCTAGCCGAGAAAGAGAATTTTTGAAACCCAGCGAGTCAGTGAATTTCAGCATGTCCTTTGCCCTCCAGGATGGTTTCTGCACCTACCTGCAGCTAGACTACTTGGAACAGGCCAAGGCTGAGGCTCGGCAGAAGGAAGCTTCCTTCCTGCTGCCTGCGGTGCGGCACAGGCTGTCACGTGGGGGGCCCGTGCTGCGCATCCTCTCTGTGCCTGGCGACACCAACACCTTCATCACTATCCGTGAAGATGGAGCTATTTATTTCTGGTCCCTGCAGCTGAAGTTGAAAAGAAGAAAGCAGATTTTCGTATGTGAATTTCATTTGATAAGGATGCTGAGTGCTACAGTTTGATTTTATTTGCTATTTTAAACCACTTCTTAAGTAGCATGATTACATAAATTGTGCCCTTGAATATAATATATTCATGTTAGATTCTGCGAGTCTGTGGAATGCAAGTAAAATATGAACTCTGCATGAAGTTCAGGATAATGCTTCATTTTGCCCCTGCCATCAACTGGAGTAATGAATAATGTGTGATTCTGTCATGTAATTGATCACGTGTTTTAGTGAATGACAAGCAGAAGGGAATTTTTCTCCCCCTTCCCCTCCACATATGGTTATATCAGTTCTGCTAGGATTTTTGCTTAAGAAGGCAAAAACACTTGGGAAATACCCTCAGGAATACAATGCCTGGCCCAGTTCAGGATGCATTTGATCCCAAGAATCATTCCTTTTCAGTCTATTCAACAAATATTTGAGTCCTATAGTGATCCAGGGTCTGTGCCAGGGGCTGGGAATGCAGAATCCCCAGGAAACAAAGAACCTCACCTAAAGTTTCAGCTAAACTTCTAGGATTTGGGACAGTCCTCCTGGGGGGATTTAATAGGCTCTTCAAATCTCTATATAACAAGCTCTTTCTCCCTAAAGGAGAAAATCAGTTAAAAAAAAAAAAAACTACCATTAAGCATACATATTACGGGTAAAAATGGCTCAAAACCAATGAAATTTTTTCTCATTAAAAAACATATACATTTGTTCATTTCCATCCTTCAACCCTGTAGGGCAAAACCATCAGTCAGAAGTCCAGGTGGGTGACAGATGTCGTCGGCATGCCACAGTACAACAAACTGATTGTCGGGACTGGGTAAGTGTTGTAAGCTTATAGCCAGACGTAATGAGATTCATTTCTATGTTTGAGATCATATAAACAAATACGCACTTATGCTATAAGGATAAATTAGAGGTGTAATGGCTAAATATAGGATGGGTGATGATATCCTTGCTTCTAACTTACAAGTTTCTTCTTTTGGAAAGTAGAATTCGAGAACAAAGTAATGGACTACATGAGAAAAAAACACTAAACACTGAGTATTTCTTAGGTGTACTTTATTTTTAGATTAAAGAGTATGCCTGTTTTATGGCCGGAAAGACAGCTCAGTGCGTAAAGCACCTGCTCACAAACCTGGCAACATGTGTAATCTCCAGAAGCTCACATAATGGAAGGAAAGAACTGAATTCTGAAAGCTGTCCCCTGACCTCCACCTGTATGCCACGGCATGCCTGGGTCTCACTTGTGGAAATAAATATATGAAAAAGGAAAGTCAAAATACTAAAAAGTCAACTCGGGGCCAGAGAGATAGCTCAAGGGTTAAGCCTCTGTCTTACAAGCAGAAGGTCCTGAGTTTAGATCCCAGATCCCACATAAAAATGCCAGGCAGAAATGTCAGCAGCCTGTACTTTTGGTCCTGAAATTGCAGAGCAAAAGCAAATAGAAAGTAGAAGCAATCCAGGTTGATTCCCAAAGTTATCCTTGGGCTTCCACAGACACACACAGTGCTCCCTCACACACACACACACACACACACACACACACACACACACACACAGACACACATGAAGTCGGCTCAATTTTGTTTTTAAAGAGTATACTGGCCTATTTGCTGTCACCTAAATTCACTCTTCAGAGCACTGAGCTAATTCAAAAACTCATCTCCACAGTAAATGGGAAGCAAGGTCCTGAAGGTTTCAATGCTGTGGAACCATGAGCTAAGAGGAGAAGGGGAAGGGGAAGAATTAGCTGATTTAAGCTTCAGACTTTTGGGGTGTGGCTGTAGGAAAGGGCAAGTTTGAAGTAGTTCTTACAATTTTGCCCATCTGACATGCCCTGGGTCCAAGTCCTTTGTACCTTGTCCTGTCCAAAAGTCTCCTGGTCTCTAAGACCACTTTCATGATCTGAGGGTAATCCAATCTTAGGTAAAGATAAATATTGTTAATTTTAAGTTTAATAATGTATGCATTTATTATATATTTATTAATGCACATTATTATGTGTTCATTAAGATATCAATATAGGGGGTAGGGAGAAGACTCAGGGGTTAAAGTCATGTCTTGCAAACAAAAGGACCTGAATTCAGATCCCCAGATCCCATGTAAAAATGTCAGACAGATATGGTGGAGAGGTCTGTAATTCTAACCCAGGAAGGTGGAGTCTGGGAAACCCCAAAGCACAGGAATAAGGAGGTAAAGCAATCCAGGATGATTCCTGCTATCATCATTAGGCCAAGTCTGGGACCAAGTCTGACTGAAATACACGAGTGTCTTTGTCACTCTCACAAAGTAGTTACCCTCACAGTTAGCCATGAAGTAGATCACCAAACACGGAAGGGAAGAGGTCAAGAGGCATGGTAAGAAGTGGGACATTGAGGGATCCACCAAATACTTAGTGGAGTCTAGGCATCCTTCACGCCTGCTTTTCAGGTCTAGTCATCTTCTGTTCTCAATGTCACATTGAGCAGCTGGCAAATCTCAGGCCCTGACCATTCACTTTCTCTCCCATCCTTCATGGTATCCGCATAACTCTCCTTTAACTTGCAAACTGTTATGACCCCATTTTACAGATAAAGGAACTAAGTCATGAGCTGTGATCTGACTTTCTCATTGCTGGGCTTCAGAATTCAAGTGTCTGAAACCTGTGCCATCCCTTATCGGGGGAAAAATGGGCTTTGTGACCCGTTTAGTACTTGGCTAAAGAGAGGGTTCAGTGAGTTTGCCTCACAGGGCAGGTTTTGTACGACCTGTGGAATATAAAACATTGTCCCAGCAATGGGGTTGGAGGTTTATACTTGTCCCCAACTGTCCTTTTTGAACAGAAGCCGGGAACTGCAGCTGTATGAGCTGTCCAACTTGGAGCCATACTGTCAGATTAGTGGCCTGGAAGCTGTCGCTCTCAAACTGGACTACAGGTAAGACGGGCCATTCTGGGAAGGTCTGGCTGTGGGCAGCCCACCAGGCATGGGGACCTCCTCGGTTAGCTGCTCTGTCTACACTCGCTAGGGTCCCAAGCAGCCTGTATTCTCACCATGGCACTTAACAAAAGGGACCCCTTCTTTCTGCATCAACAAGAAAAGGGCCACCAGAGACATGACGCTGGTTCGGGAATCAAGTCCACCGCATCATTCGAAAACTCCATCCCTGCCAACTCTGTTCAATGATGCCCACAGCTTTTTTTATATATATATACATTTTTTATTATTTCTGCTCATACAAACTTAATAGGTAGACCAGTTCCCATCCCTCCCTCCTCCTCCCCCCCAACCTCTGCTCCCCCTCCCTTCCCTCCCCATCCCCCAGTGCCTCCCCCCCAATTCCCAGAGAGTCCTTTATTGTGTATGCCTGACTCTCCTCTGGGTCCTCTTCTCAGATGACGTCATCGGAGAGGAGGGCCCACAGCTTTTAAATGCTGATTCAGTCAATTTCCTGTTATGATAGCAGAATACCCGAGAAGGAGCAATTTGTAAAGACAAGAGGTTTATTCTGATTAAGGTGCTGGCATCTGCTGGGCTTCTGCTGACGGCTTCCTGCTGTTCCGCCTCCTGGCAGGAAGAAGAGAGTGATAAAACTCGAGGAGTGCACTTGTTTTACAACAAGTGGCTCTTAGCATAACTAAGCCAGTCTCCTGAGAAAAAGGCACAAATGCTTCCACAAGGCCTTCTATCCCACCCAGATCTATGCACTTCCCGCTGGTCTGAATCTCCCAACACTGCTGCTGGCCTAAGCCTCGGTGTGAGTTTTGGTGTAGGGATAACCACATCCGGGTCCCAGCAGATGACCTCTGAGCCTTCTTTAACTTCTCCAGTTCCAAAGCACCTTCAAACCAGGGAATCACAGACCTAATGACCGGAGATTCCTCAACATGAGCCAAGCACCGTCGCTTCCATGCCGACCCTCCTTCAGCCTTCTCACAGTGTTTGCCCAGTACCCTCTGTGAGCACACAGTGTGGAATGTAGGGCATTCGTGCATAATAAGACCTGGGCTTCCAAGAAGTCACCCTATGTGGTTTGTCTACATGCTGCTGATGAATTCACGACCAAACAGCGTAGGAAAACAAGTCTTAAGACTAGGACCAGCGTCCCTAGTCCATCTTGGCAGGAGAGTTCATACCAACACCAGGAGCTAAGAGAACTGGCTACACCATATCCACACGTTTTGCAAACTTCACTTGCCAGACTATAATTGTACCCAAGTATGGTGAGAGTACTGAACTAGCTTCCTCCATCTTATTCACCTGCCCAGAGAATGGTACCACCCACCATGGGCTGGTCTTCCCATACCAATTAGATACTTTCCTGAAGGCTTGCTTGAAGCTCTCTTTGACTACTGATTCCTCACAGATGTGCCCCAGTTCAGCCTTCAACTCTCAAGTTGACATCTGCATGCAACTAGCAAACTTGCCATCTCACCTTGAACGCAGCTCTCACTGAAATCCTGCTGTTCCCCATAGCTCACAGGGGACCTCTGTGAAGTGCTCTGAATCTCCAGACCTACAGGAAAGACTGTTACCCTCCCACCACCACCAGGGGCCTACTCACTCTGCCAGACCCCTGGGGACAGACTGTGAATTAGAAAGAGCCTTGTATGCATTGCTCTGGCCTGGAGGGCCCTGTCCTCAGCCCACCAGGACCAGCTGATCCTCTGCCCTGTAGACCACAACATGACCAGCGGGGGCACTCCAAGCATTCCCCACACTGAAGGCATCAGGCTGTTGAATGGTGGGTGTTGACTGTTTTAGCCAAGCTCACTTGCAGCTTTCTGGAATGACTCAGTGTACAGCAATTTGGGTGAGAAAAGAAATCATGTCTGGAGAAATTCATAGGGATGGTGTGTTCACATGGTCTCTTCTTGGTGTGTGATTGCAGAGAGAGCACTCTAGAGTCACTACAGGAACACATATCATGAGGGCCTCACCCTCATTGTCTCGTCTAACTGGAATGAAAATCTCCAAATAGTCCACAACCGTGGCTCTTCCCTGGCGTGAAGCATTCAAGAACAGTATCACCTGTCCTGCAGCTCATCTGGGATGGAGCCCAGGCCACTGGCTACATGCCAGCCTCATCAGCCAATGGAACTATCTGTTGGGGATGTCATCCTCTTAAAGCCTCTCTTCTGTGACCTGCATTCTGTGGAGAAGGGTTGTCCCAAGAAACTAGCAGTGGAAACACTCCTTTTCTTTCTGATGTCTCGCTTCCAGGCATACCTAACAGAAAACCAATTCATAATAGCACTTGTGTGTGTGTGTGTGTGTGTGTGTGTGTGTGTGTGTGTGTGTGTGCGCGCGCGTGTGTGTGTGTGTGTGTGTGTGTACCAGAGGGCATTTAAGTGTGTGTGCCTATGGAGGTCCAAGGGTGACATCAGGAATCATTCTGATTTGCTCTTCCTCCTTATTGCTTTGTTCTGGGGTTTCCCAAGCTCAGCCTCCCAGTGTTAAAATTACAGGCCTCTGCCATATCTGCCTGGCATTTTTTACATGGGATCTGAATTAAGGTTTTTCGCCTGTGAGGCAAAGGTTTAACCCCTGAGTCATCTTCCCAGCCCATAACAGCACTTTACAAGCCAATATAATTCTACCTTTGGAGTTTAGGATTGAGGTAAGCTGGGAATCATATCCTTAGGTCACCCCAAGACCTCCTGTAAGGCTGGATGGCTTGCTCTTCACCAGTTTCTAGCTGGGTGTACTTTATCTCCATTTCATCTCTCCACCTTCTCATAGCAGACCTAATCACTTACAGCAAGTGTAGAACCAACCTGGTATTTATCATAATATCCCAGGAGACTGGAGTTCCAAAAGGTACAATGGTAGCTAGTTAGAGGGATTGAATACTCCGGGGTGCATTAATCACGGAGTCTGAGTGCGTTTGTGGGAGCACATTGTAAACTAATTACCATGTACAAGCCATCTCTATCATTACCTCTAATGTATGATTTCAAATATAAAACAACTTCTATTTTGTTGCTTTCACACCAGTGCAGACATGCTCCAAGGTATATCTTGGCCTGAAAACTTCTAGATAAAAAAATAAAAACAGAGGAAAAGGCAAAAGAGAATGTTATGTTCTGTGGTACTCAGATCGAACTTTGGGTCTTAAGCATGCTAGGCAAGTACTCATCCACTGAGCTATATCCCCAGCCCATAAATATTTTTGATGAATGACAGACGCATCTGCCTAATGAATCTTTGGGCTGTAGAAGATACCTAGCAGCTGTTTTCCACAAAATGAATAAATACATTTAGAAGCAAGGTTTTTTCTTGGCTTTTTTTTAATTTTAATTCTGGCCTACCTACTATTCATGTGTCTGCTCACCAGGGGCGAGACACTGCCCTCTTCATATACAAAACCTGAAATAAGCCAGGTGTCCCAGCAGTTAGAGGCTGAGCAAGGGAGAGAATACAGACCTGAGCCTGAATCCAACTAGAGGACCACATTCAACCATCTCAGAAGCTCGATTTCTACCTAGTGGGACTGCGAGTCCCCCAGCCAATCACCAACCATTTCAAGTGGGCCTGCCCACTCGGCTTCAGGCTGGGCCTGTCTTTTCTCTTCTGGCCTCTATCCTCAAATCCCTAATAATCTATTCCCTAGTGACCTTGTTTCCCACCACATTGAGAACCTGGAAACTGCCAGGAAAAATGGCCCACCCACTTTAACTCATCTGTTTGCCTACCAGCAATAAGGCCAGCAATTCCTGGGTTCACAGACAGCCTTTCTACACTCTTCTGCAAATCCGTCCCTGTGGGCTCACCACTCAGAAACATCCCTCCTTAAAAATCTCCTTTCATTTCCACTAGACCCTACCCACCAGTGAGCAAAAGTGCTTCTATGTGTGTTTCACTTTGTTCCATCCACTAATACTCTGTCTTAGTTCATTTTTCATTGTTGTTGTTGTCACAATACTTGAGGCTGGGTAATTTGTAAAGAATTACACAGTTCTGGAGGCAGAGAGATTCAAGGGCATGGTGGAAACACTGGCTTGGCATCCAGGGAGGCCTCTTTCTATGTGGTAACATGGTTATTGGGCATTGCTAGACAGAGCAAACATACCAGCTCAAGTCTCTCTCTGCTTCCAAAGTTCTCATCTCCAAAATTCCATTGCATAGGAATTGGAAGATTAAATTTGTATCACATGAATTTGGAAAGGAAGGAGCAGATCATATTCAAACCAAGCAGTCTGATTTTTTTTTACAACAGAACTCATTAGAAGAATCAAAATCAGGCTGGTCCATGCCCATAATCATAGTGCTAGAGAGGCAGAGGCATGTGGATTGAGAGTTCAAGATAGATAGATAGATAGATAGATAGATAGATAGATAGATAGATAGATAGATAGATCGAACATAGATAGATGGACTTAGATGATAATTACAGAGATGAATTGATACTGAGATACATAGATGGTAGATACATAGATAAATTACCCATAGTTTTTCTTGCCAACTTGCAGCCAGGCTCTCCCTCCCTTGCCTCTACCAAGCCGTTTTTTTTTTCAGTTACCCACAGTACCCACATGAGCATTCTCTGTAAGTTGTTGAGCTCACCTGGCTACATGCATCAGCCTTACTTATGTGATACTTCCGGATACTACACATTTTCCTTCTGTTTTCCTGGCATATCCTCTTGGCCTCTTTGTTGACTCCTCCCCTTCTCCCTGAACTCGCACCCTTGAAGCACACCCAGCTTCCCTCTCACCTGTCTCTGCACTTCTCCCCTTGCTGAGGTTTTAAGTACTACAGAGGTGCAATGTCTCCCAAGGCCGTGTCTTTTCATATGGAGCGTTCTCCAAAATGTGGCCTTCACATAGCCCACCCTATCCAGTGTGAAATGGGGCAAACACATCCATGCATCATGATGGTCAACTGGGTATCTCTTGCTGTATGTACTCTGCCCCCTATGACTGTCCTAGAGCTCATGTCCCGACCTTCTGGGTCACTTGCCTCCCCTTCCACAGCTGGGCAGCACCCATCCAGCAACCTCTGTCATCTCCCCATGCCCGGCCCCTGACCATCCACTTCTGACCACTAAAATCCTACCTGCCCCCAAATCGGACTCAGATATCATTCACGTTTTTTTTCAGAATTTTACTAATTCTCTGATTCGAAATTAGTCTATTCTGCTTTGGGACCTGCAGTATTTTACCTTTATCTCTATTATTGACATGGGCAAAGCAATCCCTAAGGAGTGATCGTTTAATAGGGGAAACTGGCAATCAATATGACATTTAGTTCAGAGAATGTCAGAATGTAATGAGGGCTAAGGACAAGAAGGACTCTCAAGGTATTTGGGGCTAGCATTCAGTGGGAGACAGTTGGGATGCTGGGAAAGTTTTGTATAATCAACTAGGGGAGGCTTTAGCGAGAAAGAGAATATTTGGACTAAGACCAAATGGAGCTCCAAAAGGAGCAAGGAGGTGAGCCAAGACACCAAGGGGATGTGCCTGAGACCAACCCAGACAGAGAGGTGGGTGGTTGTCAAAGCTCTGAAGACCCACTCAGCCCATATCCTGGTCTCCCACTATGCACTCAAAACATGTGTTATGACCCCACTGTCTTATGAAACTCATTGCAGTGATCCACCCCACGAGGCAAATCCTTTTCTTTTAACTTTATTTTGCATGCGTGGGGGCATTTGTGTGTGCGTGCGTGCATGCGTGTGTGTGTGTGTGTGTGTGTGTGTGTGTGTGGTGTGTGTATCAGAGGGCACTGCGTGCCCTGGTAGAGGACCAAAGTTGACTTCAGAAATCATCCTGGGTTGTTGGTCTCTCCTTCTTGCTTTACTCTGGGATTTGCCAGCCTCCACCCACCTGGGCCAGAAGTGCAGGCTGCCACCATTTCCTCCTGGCATGTTTTCCCTGAACTCAGGACCTCTGCTTATAAGGCCATTTCTCCAGCCCTACAAGTCCTATTCTTTTCCTGGAATCTTCGACACCATTTCCCTTTTCTTGACTTTTGCAAGATGCCTTCTCTTGAGTTCAACCCTCTCGCTGCACCTCCTCACACCGCCTCATCCTCCTCCTTAGACACCTTCTTTAAGGCATCATTTTCATGACTTTGGCCATGATTGAAATCTACTTCTTGACACTGGTCTCATCAGATAGATGAGAGATCTTTCAAGCCCAAAGTGCCAAACACCGCCACACTAGTCCTGAATTCTGCAGCTCTTGTGGGGTTTGCCTTTCTGGTGGATTGATTCACTTCCATCATCCAATTCAGACCCTTGGAATTACCTAGAGCTGTCTCCACTTCTTCTTCATCTTGTTCCCATTTGTCCCCTCATTTCTTCAACACTGCCCACACGTGACTCCCCATCTTTCTTTACGAGTACTAGATGATGAATCCACCTCCTCTAATCTCTCCCTGTGCAACCAAGCACACAGAGTCTGGGGAGGTCTGATGATCCTCTCTGTGATATTTGACCCCATCCCAGTGGGTCAAGCTGACATATACACTGAGGCCTCGCTGAGGCACAAACATGATCAGAATCTCTATTTTCCCCACCAAGTTGACACTAAGGTACTGTCTGGCCCTTTTAAGATGTGACAATCCCAGAGACACTCTCAAATGAACCGTATCACATAAGTGACCAGTCCTGGCCACCTTCCAAAGCTGTAGCACCATTAGTTTGGTTCACACCAAGTGCCCATTAAGCAAAAATGATGTTCATTGTTTCCTTAGCTGAGTTATGAGGTAGGAGCATCGATATCCATTCGCTTTACTTCTAGAAGCCTACAGAAGATCTAACATAGCCAGAGATGCTTTAACAAGAGCTGTAATCAGAGCAGCCTTTCCCTCTCTCACAGCATATGAAAAGACTGATGTGCCCTGTGGACAGCTTACTCCAGCTCAGTCTCCCCGTCACTTTTCATAACCGGAAACAATAAGTCCATCTTGAAGAGAAACTCGTGAGATGTGTTCCATACTTTATCCCCCTGCACTTCCATGCAGGGGGAAAAAGAAGAAGAAAGGCTCTTTGAAAAAATCAAAAGCAACTCCCATGTGGGGACGGTGAGGTCACTAGGATTTAAAATACCAAGATTTGTCAGGATTGATTCACTCAGCATAATGTGCTACAGTTCAGGAAAGTTCAAAGACATAGAAACTGGAGCAGGCCCAAACACGGCTGGGTATTTCCAATTTCCCAGCCCCCCACGCTTCCCAGAGGCCACTTGTCGGGTTCTCCCTGTCCCAAACACTGCTTGTTCTCACATCCATCCCTACATTTTAAGCTGGTCAAGCAAAACTCCTGTTTGTGAACTTTCCAAACTAGATGGCTTCTGATGCTTTCTGTATTGTTGAAATCCAGATTAGCTGGAGATGAGAAATCTTGTAGAAAAGAGGACCTACCAGTCCTAAACTTGGTTCAGAATCACTCAGCATCACCCAGCATGTTTTTGGGGACATGGGGGCAGCCATTGCCACGACCCAGTGAAATGTGTCCGCTGTTCCAGTCCTGGGATCTGTTCCTAGCCAAGGCTGCAGAGCAATATGAATACTTTTTGGGGTCTTTTGCCAGGATGGATGCATTGCTGGGATATATATATATATATTCTTTTTAGAGTTCCAGTGGAGTCTGTATTTATTAACTCAGTAATTTTATTAACTCAGTAATTTTATACTTCAAAGTGGAGTAGGAGACTCTTCAGGCATCTCCACTTCCAGACAGTCTTTCCAGTTTATCACCAGAGTCTTGTGAGAAAAACATGTCAGTATCCAGAGGCAAAATTTCTTAAAAGACAGGTCAGACATGCATCTACCTTGTGTCCTGCCTTATTCGCATATACTTAGAACAGTGTAACAAACATAAATTTCAGTCCTTAACTCTAGATATGCAATATGAGTATTTTCCAACACTCAAGCATATTCCTATTATGAGCTCTCTCACCCAGTATAATATCAGATCCTTCGGGGCACCTTTTTCTATGGCCTTTGGCAGAACCTTGATCAGTAAACCACATAGGGTCTACTAGCCAACTTCCATCTCTATCACAGAATACTTAGGATAGACAAAGAAAAAGTGTATTTGGACTTATTGTTTTAGAACTCTCTCAGCCTATTGTTTTGGGTCTGTGGTGGCTCAGGCAAAGCCATTTATATTAAGAGCTAGGAGTAAAGACAGAGGAATAGACCAAAGCTCTTACAACCCCTTCAAGGTCATGTTCCTTACAGACCTTCTGCTAAACACTATCCACTAGTCCCATCTCCTGGAAGTTTCACCATCCCCCAGTAGTGGCACCTTGGAGACCACGCCTTCAACACATGGGTTTGGGGGCACATATATCCAGATTATAGCACAAGAGCCCCAGGCCCCGCACCATCTCAACATGAGGTTCTATACACAGCTACCCATGCCGCCTTCTGCTTCGATGTGATAGTCGTCTGTCACTGTGACCAAGACACTTGAAGAATAATTCAAGGTGGGAGGCATTTATTGAATCACAACCTCAAAGCTATCAGTCCTGAGTCAACTTTAGGGAGTTTTAAAAAAGCCATACTGGGAGGTCTTTGAGGTCTTTGAAGGTTATCTCCACTGCTGGGATTACCCTGGAGAAACACACTCCATTAATCTGGAGGAACTGATTCTAATCCTTCACAGAGATAAGGTCTCAGATTTCCCCCAATTCTCTGTTTATGAAAGAATGTGGAGATTAGTTCTCCGTTGTAGATAAGCCCTACCATGAAGTCAACTACAAGATCAACTGGATTGAGCCCCAACATGAATAGACCAATGAGATGTAGAGGAACAAAAGCTCCAATCAGACTTGCAGAAACTGGAGCTAACTAATGAAGACAAGCTGCTTTTCCTGGGCTTGCCCAAGCCTCTAAATCTCTCTGATCCTGGTAGCCATCTTTGTCTTCTTTGCCCTTCATGTGACTCCACATCTGGAGTCAATGAGTTCCTTTCCAGCTCCCTTGCTCCTCATGGATTCCACATCTCGAATCTGTGAGTTCCTTTTCCAGCTTTCTTTCATCGACCCCCTCACAGACTCCATGTCTGTGAGTTCTTCCTGGCTCCCCTGTCCCTCATGGGACTCCATGCCCGAAGACCATGACTTTCTTCCATTTTCCTTGTCCCTCATGGATCCGCCTGCCCAGGGCTGGGTCTTCCCCGTCAATTAGACAATCTCCTGCAGACTTAACTACGAATTTCTTACAACTGTGTCCAGAGTTCAGAGCCCTCAGTTGCCAAGTTGATACCAGGATCTAACTATGACACCAAGAAAACTTTTATCTGAGAGTGAGGACTGGGGATGATGTACTGGAGATTCACGGAGAAGAGGAACATGAACTGGCTTCAGAGAGTGAGGAATGAGGGTCCCACTGCCCAGAAGCACTAGAAATTTATTCGTGGTTTGTGGTAAAATATGAAGTCAGGCCACTCAGCATCACGCTGCACTTGGATGTGGGTACAGTAAGTCAGGTTCCACCTAGAAAACTGCCTGCTAAGCAAGGACAAACGTGAGGGAGATGGGGAGCAGAGGATACACAGAAGATAAGTGAAGGAGATGGGGGAGGTCCAATGGGGAAAGAAAGACAGCAAAAGGCATTTTATTTGAAAAATGTCATAATGAAATCTGACATTTGCATTCTAGTAAATAAATATCTGAGTAAAGCAAAGCATTAACATTTGGAAGCTATACACTGGCGGAAAATATAGGAGAGTACCTTAATAATAGTGGGGACAAAGCCAAAAAACCCAAAAGGCAAAAATAGCAACACATTTCACCATGCAAAACTTCAGTTATATTTCTATGCAATAAAAGACTAAGCTCTAAAACTTCTAGGATGGAAAAAAATAATTTGTTTCTGTTTCTGTTTATTAATCCAGCATTGTCCAAAGCAGGAATTGAGGCTATTACAGCAATAAATGTAGAAAATCATACTCATGTATATATTCGTAAGTACGGACAAAGGAGAAATATATATTGAAGACAACAACCAATGAACAAAATATATCCCTTAATGCCCTCAGCAATTTTAAGGAGCAAACATCATCTTTCTCCTTGAGCTAACTAGATTTAACAAAACAAAAAGGGAAACATTATCTATTGTAAGCTTCTGCTATCTACAAGATAGTCCTAAATAAGGTGCTTAAAAGTTGTACAGATTTCTGATACCCTGTTTAAGGTAGGAATACAATGTCCATCAAGCTGCAGGGTGATTTTGTGGATGATTCCTGGAGGTCGGCAGCACTTACACCTCTTGTATCATGTGATTCCTGTAGACTACTCTTTGAAAGTTTGTCATGTAGCAGTTCGCCTGTATGGTTGCTGATAAATGATCATCAAATGACTTAAGGGAACAAGGGGTTTATTCTCTTACAATAGTCCAGTTACAGTTCTTTGTCCAGCTTGGCAAGAGAACATGCACCAAAATCAAAGGCCTGAGATAACTGGTCACACCAACTCCACATAATGGCTGAGAGAGGGACGATCCTTACTTGCCAGACCAGCATGTCTGGCCAAGTATTCAGAAGGATGCCCCCTTTCTTAAACAGTTTCCTCCATTTTATTCAACTGACCAGGGACTAGTCCCCCCACCATGGGCTGGGCCTTCCCCATCCACTGAACAATCCTGACAGGTTCACTCTGGGTTTAACTCAATGACCAATTCTCTTCAAATGTGGCCAAAGCTCAAACCTTCAACCATCAAGTTGATATCTGTGTCTAACTATGACACTGATCAATGCTTTTTCCTACTCTCTCTCCTTCACCTTCCCTCTCTCTTCTCTTGGCTTCTGACTCTTGTGCCAGTCGTACCCTTTCCAGCCCTACTATGCCTGGAGTCTGTCAGGAGAGTTGTCCCCTCAACTCTGGTCCTAGCACAAGCCCGTACCACCCATATATTTAAAGTCAAACAGCCATCCAAATGGTTTAGGGAACTGTTTCGTCTCCCTTCCCTCTTTCCTGATGGGACACATGCCTGGTCGGCCATGTCAGGGATCCCTGTCCTTTCTTCTGGGCTGCTATGTGGAGTGTAACCTACTCTCCCAAGGCCCATCAGCACAGGCATCTCCTTACAGCTCCCTCTCAACTCCTAAACTGCATTGGTTTTGAAATAAATTTCTTATTTTAATCATGAATCTGCACATTGGAAGTCAATGGTTAAAAAAAGCTGGAAATAACAAGGATGGGAGGAGTAATGATATGCAAGATACTCCACACAAATTAGGGCCAAAGCAATCATAATAGGACTTTGCATGACCTGCGCAATGTCCAACACATCATTGACCCCACAAAGTCTAGCATGGACTAAAGGCACTAGGATCCTTGGAGGCTAGGGACTGATAGTCACAGTAGTGTTCCTATGCTTAAGGGGAACACATGAATGGGTTCTGGGAAATGCCGCTGGGTCCTTGCACTTCATCGGAGAGGCAGACCCAGAGGAGAGTTTGGCATACACATTAAAGGATGCTCCGGGGATGGGGGGGAGGCACTGGGGGATGGGGAGAGAGGGGGAAAGGAGGGGGGGAGCAGGGTGGTGAGGGGAGGTGGAAGGAGGGAGGGGACCGATGTACCTGTTAAGTTTGTATGAGCAGAAATAATAACAAAAAAAGCCTAAAAAATATGTACGGTGAAATAACTCAAAGATATCTTTGCAATCATAGGTTCTCCAATTTGACAGAAAATTATATAATATTCACCACAAGTAATCAGGGGAACTAGGGCTATATATTGTTATGTCTGTACCAATCATATTTCAAAATATAATGGCATACAACTATAAAACAATGAAGTGTAACAGCATGTAAATTAAAATGTAATGAAAACTTTAAAAGAGAGAGAGAGAGAGAGAGAGCTGGAAATCACTTCCAATCCCGGAGAAGCAAACTGTTTCCAAGATGGTTACAAAGAGGGTATCACGGGTTGTCCTTCCATCAGCCCCAGCCCCAGCTTGTATTCTGTGTGTCCTGTCTGAAGATTGTTTTGTGTTTTCTTCTTTCCTGCAGTTGCTTGGAACCCGACAAGTGTCTGATCCTCTACGGTGATGACGAGGTAGGTCTGAAGGCAGAATTGAGACAGGGATCAGAACGCAGTCTACGCACTGTCCAGGAGCCACGAGTGGGAGATGTCACAGGAGCATCTGTATCCCAAAGCTGATCAAAACAAAGAGGAAATAGAGGGGAAACGCAGCACAGGGGGGACAAATGGGACAAAGCCATTCAGGGAACGTACTGGCAGCACAGGCTTAATGCACATGTGTGAGCTTACATGTGCCTGGAGTTTAATTACCCATGTTCTGTGCATGCTTGCTCGATGGCGTGTCATTACATGCATATTGCATGCGTACATGTATACGCTTATCCATTCATGTTACCACACCCCACAAGGCCAAAATTGTCGTAACCAGTTATGAATACAGGCAAACTGACGCATAGGGAAGCTATGCAACTTACCCAAAGTTCTGTGCTCTTGGGAGGAGACAGGGCTGGATCTGAACCTAAAGCTATGCTATTCTCCTAGGCTTTGATGAACATCAAGTAAAACAAAGAAACATTCCTAGTAAACAAATATGTGAAGAAACAAGCTCGGAATGGAGGACTAGCTGGGAAAGCCCTGGAATCAGGGCGAGAGAACAGCACAGGGGGCTTGCCCCTGCCTGCAGGGGAAGGTCCTCACCCAGCCAAGGGAGAGAAATCCTTTACTTGTATTTTGCTTCATGATTAGAATATAAGGTTTAAGTGTAGCTTCCCCCAGAAAGGAGACAAAGTGATTTATACACAATAGAGGCTGTTCTAGAATATTCCAGAAAATTCTAGAATTATCCAGGACACAGGTAGCAGAGGAAGAAGTAGAAGGGAGCATGCAGACACAGAATGACATCTGACCTTACTTCCTGATCTTATTCTGGTTGCTCCTGTCTTCTACTGGACACCTTTCAATGCAGGCATTTTTACATAGGCATTTTACATAGGCACAGGGCATAGATGGGACCCACACTTCTTCAGAGACCTAGAGCCCCAGGCCCACCATACGGATGGAGATGAGCTATGCACTGCCCATTCATGTAGACAGGGTGGATTTGTGCCACGCAGCTTCCAGACTGGAATTTCCCCAAATAGAAGCGGGCAGGAAAGCAAAGGCAGAAGGAAGCTTTCTCTCCTTTTCTTCCCCTGCTCTGTGTTGGCCAGTTCCAGTACGTGGAATTCCCTCGTTCCTTTCCTGGTGAGACCCAGCCCTGTTACTGTCTCCCCCGTCCCCTTCCCCAGCCCACTCCCTCCCTCCTGCAGGAGCCAGGGAAGGAAGCAGGACAGGTCCTGGAGACGCGGCCTTTCATTAGAATGCAAGTTCATTGGTGAAAATGCAAATGTTCTATTTCACTTTATCCTTCTGACAGGCCGTGCCGGGCGCGATGACTGGCTGCTCCCTACCTGTCACCGCTGCTGCACTGTTCACTTTGTGTAAAGCGCCTGCCGCACTTCAAGCGCATAACTAGCTTCCGCCTTAAAAGCCCACGTGCAGGAGACCCGATCATCCACTGCCCCCTAGTGGAGTCCACGTGAATGACACGACTGGCCTCCTGGGTTTCTGTTTCATTTAGGTTCTAAACAAAATCGGGGTTGCATTTTATTTTGGGATTAACTCACAGCTTCTGCTTTCAACGTTGGTGTTAGTATGGCGCTTCTTAATTAACAGCTCTGCGGTGAAACCAAATGGCAATCAAGGGTGGCTTTGCGGAGTTCTACATGAATGTTAAAAAGTCTTGACATTTTCAAAGCATATTTAAGATCTCGCTTGATGCTCATTTGAAAAATCAAATTTTCCTTAGGTCAAGGAAAGGTTGAAAGTGGGTGTCATATTAAGGAGCTCAGGTGGCCATTGAGCTGAGCTTCAGCTGTGTGGAGCAGAGAAACAAGCCGGTCTAGGAGAACTGCTACTTGCCTGCCTGGTTATCTAATCTGTCACTTACTCCTACTTTTGCAGCTTTCCAGGGCTTGGCGGTTCTTCACATGCTTCTTGATTGTCCTTTGTCCCCAGAGACCCAACCACATTGAACATTGGTGAAGTCATATTTGAAACTGTTGACAATGGCCAAGGACCTTGTCAGACACTGTTGCCATCTTGTTTGCTTCAACGAATGATTGATCTTGCAGCTTTTTTAGATTGTTAAGCCCAGCCTAGGAGGAGCATTTGAAGTTTTGTGTCAGTAATATTCAGCAGTGCCACATTTGATTTACTAAGAAACCTCTTTCTCGAGAAGGTTAATATGTAACTTCTCTACCTTTTCTGAGTCATTTCCTCATTGCCAGGATTTGATCAGGTTTGGAACTGACCCAGAGTTCAATGATTTTATTGTTCTCCAATCGCTGTGATGTGTGGACCATAAAATGACTCAATTCCCACAGCCTGAACTCTTGCCACCTAGACTTCCATGGAAAATTCTGGGCCATCATGCCTAAGGCAATCCTCCTATGTACGAATAAGTTTTTCTTCTGTGCCTGTAGGAACCACCCTTGGGAAGACAGAGAAAACTGTCCTTCAAATAATGTTCAGGGCTTTATGATCCAGATGAGGAACTAAGCCCAGAAGAATCAGGAGAGACATGATATGTGACTGAGGATAGGCAATCAACCCCCCTCAGTTAATGTGTTTATATCAGACTGCTGGTGGGTCACTTAACACACAGTGCTAGGAAAGTTCCAAGAGAGGAAAGTTTTGGTGAGAAGGCTTTGGTGTGTGCACACAAAGCAGAGTTCAAATAACTCAAAAATTTCCACCCTTGGGTAGATCAGAAGCCTTGGTTAATGAAGTGCTGCCGAGTTCTTCCTCAGTGAACTGGTAGTTTTCCCCAGGATGCTGTAGAAAGTTCTACTGGTGAATCATCTGGTTGAACTTTTTCCTCCTGAGTCAGAAATGCACAGAAGCAGAGGCTCTGTGTGAAAGGGGAAGGACTGCTGTCTGCAGACTGTTACAGCAACTGACCAGAAGTTCCAAACCTTTGCCCATGGAAAGTTATTAATATGATAAAAAAGGAAAAGTCACTGCAGGATACAACTTACCAGAATGAAGGCACTCAATGGAGTTGCCTTTTCTGCCCGTCTTCATTGCAGCCCACCCAGCTGAGCTCTAACCTTTAGTCAGCCGGTGCATCTCACAGACCTTTTGCCCCAGGAAGAAGTGGTGATATGGTCCATCCTCGCATCTGCAGCTGGTGTCTTCATCACGTCACCTCTTTCAAAGTCCTCAAGCCAAGACTAACACAGGATTAAGTGCCAGGAGCAGAGAGAAGACACAGCAGAAAGGGCTCATGTCTGAAAGCTAAGAAAATTCTTTCAGCTGTCTTATGAATTTCCAATCTGACCTGAAGGTTTGAGGGTGCACTTCGTGGTAAAATGCTTGCCTTATAGGCACAAGGCTCTGGGTTCAATCCCTACCATTGCAAAAACCAACAAAAAAGAAGGTAGAAAGACAAAAATATGTGAAAAATGATTTAATGGTGCTGCTTAAAGATGCCTAGGACATCCCTGCTTCTTGAGGACTGAGACCACCCACCCAGGGGACCTGGTGGATGCAAGAAGCAATCCAATAGGTGACACAGAGAGAGTGCCTGCCCCGAGCTGCCTGTCCTTTGTCTAAGAAGCAACTTTTCTGGTGGCACCTTGAGCGCCGTGTTACCATGTCGCTCCAGCTGAGCTGTGGCCATGCTGCACTGGTTGCACTGACTGGGATTCAAAGCTGCTACTGCAGGAAGGTGGCTGTAACCTGGCCCATCATGTCTTGGTCTAGACAGATGCATGATTGAAGAAGGGATTCATCCAAGCCCTGTGTCACGCCAGCCATCTGGAAGGCAGCCAGCCAGCCACTCATTTAGCACTGGGTTTAAATGCAGCTGCAGCGTCTGGCCATTTATGCTACCAAGACGAATTGCATGATTCCTCTCCCTTCATTCATCTATGCACTCTTCTCAATCTGCCTAGCAACTTAAAAAGGCTGTTAATGCACGACGAGGCACTTGACCTGCGTGATTTCCAAGCCAAAGGAGGCATCCGTCTTCTCGTGCTAGGCTGTCCTTTCCTCCATAGCAAGGGCACGTTGCCTGTGCTCCCATCTTAATGAAACCTGCCTTTATTAAGAATCCCATCAGGCTCTGCAGAGCCCAGCCATCCAGCTGTAAATATTACCCTGTAGGCAGATTGAGAAGAGTATGTAGATGAATGTGGGGGCTTGGCGCGGGAGACAGGCTCCATCTTAAGTGCCCACCAGCCCTGCCAATTGGGAGGCAACCTCAGACCTCAGATCTCTGCCGAAGGAGGGGTGTTGTTTGACAGAATGGTGCCTCTGTTTAGAAAGATGGGTTATAATCGTTAGCAGATAATGTCAACAAAGCCCCTGAGATGGTTTGAATAAGCGTTGGAAGCGAAATGAGTTCAGAATAGCAATGAGCTCCCAGGTGCCTAACCTGGGTTTTCTTGTTCCAAAGGAGAAAAGTGGAAGAAAGGAATCCAGGGAGGAGCCACAGTTTCTTGTCAAGATGCTGCTGGTCACTGTGTCCTGGTGCTGATAATATGCTATTTGCCAGGACACAGTCTCAGTGACCATTGCTTTCATAAATGACCCAACTCATCTGCGGTCATGGTGCTATTAAGGCTACGAGCCAGAAATCAACATCAGTGTATGTTAAATCTATAGAGCGTGCTCAGTTTCACCCACTGGAAAAGAACAGCCTATCGCATGAACTTTGCAAACACACCCTTTTGGATGACAAAAAGAGTACAGGAATATTTAGTGACTAGTAAGACATGGACTTTGGTGGCAATTCCCAGTGCAAGGTCACCTTCTGAGCTTCGGTTTTCTGGCCTCACAATCAAGTGGATGTTGGAGATACATTTAGGAATGACTGCATCAATGCTTATACACAGGAAGAACTCCCCAGTCTACTAATGATAGATGTGGGGTACCTGGTCTTGACTGTTATACTAGAGGAAATAAAGAACTGTTTGGACTAGCAGTGGGGCAGTCTTCATGAACCACCAGGAAGCACTCACCAGCTCTCAGTAGGGAAAGGCTGTCTGATGAATGGACCCATGTGAGCAAGGCTTGGAGATGGCAGGGGAGAGGGTGAGCAATCGGGTGGTGAAAGTGCCCTGACTCGAGGGATACGAGTGAGAATGGGAGTAAATAAGGTGCCCCCTAATAGAGGGCTGGAAAGCTAAGGAAAGGGTCTCAACCTACTCTGATGGAGAGCAAGCGACCACCTTGATTTCTCTATCAAGAAAGTCTCAGAGAGAGAGAGAGAGAGAGAGAGAGAGAGAGAGAGAGAGAGAGTCCTGGTAGACAGGGCAGAGCATGGGAGAAGGATGAGGCTAGGGAATGAGTTCAAGGTGGTGCTGATGTAAATCCCATGAATAGGTTACACAATCAGAAAATCTTTTCTTTTTGAAGACAGAATAAATTTATTTTCAGTATCATCAATTAAGCATACACACATCAGTAGACATGTTCTCTGCCTGAAGTCTAGAGAGGTAGTGCGGGGGCCTCTAAAGTCTTAGGGCAACGTACAATCAGTCAGATTACGGGCTGTCCAGGTGGCCCCTGTGGACATGGTATCTTCCAGGGACTTCTCAAACTCAGTGGCCCCATCCTTGTGGCTTCTTCGGGTGTGGGTTGGTGGTGCTGGGGGGGGGGGACATTGGGTGTTTTCTCCTCCTCCTTGGCGAGGAAGCAGTACACAGGTGGTGGGCTTCTCAGGGTCCTTCTTCACTGGGGTTTGCTCAGGGGCCACTACCCTTTCTGATGACCCTTCACTACCTTGCCGGCTCCTTTATCGGATTGGCACAAAGTCTCCTGAGATTTGCCTCTAGGCTGCCTGGAAGGCCCTCTTCTCTTCCTCTGGCCAGCCTTCGAAGTAGCAGTGGGGGGATTCATGTTGGTACCCGACTCCTGTGGCTTGACTTTTGACACTGGGGAGTTCTGGCAGTTGTCTCAGAAAATCTTATATAAGATGCCCTTGGCATAGAATATTTGGTGTATGTCATACTAAGGTTAAAAGAAGCAGTAAGGGGTAAAAATATAACAAATTCACTATATTCACATATGAAACTTTAAAAAATAAAAGAGAATGTATACCAAAAAACCCCCAGCAGGTTGGGGGTCCATTTGCACCCACACTAGGTGGTTTAGCAAGAAAATGGCATACCCACCATAGAGTCCACATGCCGCGAACTCAGACAAGACCCCAGCTTGTTCCAGGATTGATCTGCCTGCGCTCAAAGACACTTAGTTCTGCTACCTACAACATACAACTTGTGCCGTGTCTTAGACATCATTCAACATCAGTATCCTCATTTGAAAAATAGAAATGATAAAATTGCTGATCCCATCTCATCTCCACTATTATTATTGGTTTTTGACATAAGGTCTCAGAACTCGACCGTCCTTCTGTGTCAGCCTCTGGAGAATTGGGAGTAAGGTGGGCGCCATTATTCCCAGAAAACTCATAGAATCACTATGGGATTGAATACTGTAAAACATGCAAAGCAGGTTGCTAGCACAACACCAGTGCTGGGTATGTTCTCCGTTCAAATCCGTACAGGAAGCTAAGTGCACCACCAACAATTAGATTGGCTGAATTCATTAGACACCAGAGCTGAGAGTCTTATTACCGATCACACCTTGAGGCCATGCTGGTTGCTTTCTGTTATATCGAATGCTATTCCATCTGCAGATGCTGTGATAAGTGTGCTGGTGTGATAAAGGTCCTTAAAATCACAGCCAAGTGTGACTCCAAGCCTGGCACTTGGACAAGCATGGTCTGGCCAGCCATATGTGGTATGGCTCTCAAGGGTATGGTGGCTCTAGTGTCTCTTGAATGTGAATCCCATCTATTTGGAAAGAAATGAGAAACCCGGAAAAAAATCCACTCCTTTCCTGTGGAAAAATATTGTCTGTCCTTTCTGCTGCAATCATGCAAGCGTTAGCATGTGGGAAATAAATGAAATGTGTTACTTTTTTACTTCTGAAGGTAATTTATTTTTCTTTTCCTCTTAAACTGTGTTGCAGGGATGTGTGAACATTCTGTTTTTGGCATCTGTAGGTGAACTACTAAGGTAAATATTGAAATCTAAATACAATTTATAGAGAAGTGGAATCGTACTTTTTAAAGCAAATACATAGTATTTTATATGCATGTTGCCAAGCAAAGTAATCAACCTACTAGTTGTTCTCAGGATTGCTTAGGGAGGTGGAGAGATGGTTCAGTCAGTGAAGTGTTTCTCAGGTAAATTTAAGGACCTGAGTTTGATTCCCAGCATCCATGTAAAAGCCTGGTACAATGATCCTGTGGGGAGAAGGGCAGAGACAGAAAGAACCCTGGAGCATCCTGGTCAGGCAGTCTAGCTGACTCAGCGCATACAGGCAGACTCTCAAAAAAACAAAGTGGAGAGTAACTAAGGAAGACGTCTGACATTCATATCTGATTTACACATGCATGATTATGTACCCCACATACATGTACGCACACACACACATATACTTGTTAACTTAGGATTGGGACTTGCTTTTTCTTTTCCTTAATTTTCTCAGACTGTAACTTGACTTTCCCACTCTTTTTTTTTTAATTTCTGCTCATACAAACTTAACAGGTACACCGGTCCCCTCCTTCCCTCCACCCTCCACCCCCCTGTTCCCCCCTCCCCTCCCCCTTCTCTCCCCATCCCTCAGTGCCTCCCCCTCCCATCTCCGGAGCATCCTTTAATGTGCATGCCAAACTCTCCTCTGGGTCCTCCTCTCCGATGAGGTGCGAGGACCCATCGGCATTTCCCAGAACCCTTTCCTGTGTTCCCCTTAGGCATAGGAACACTACTGTGACTAGCCTTCAAGGATCCTAGTGCCTTTAGTCCATGCTAGACTTTGTGGGATCAATGATGTGTTGGACATAACGCAGATCATGTAAAGTCCTATTATGATTGCTTCGGCCCTACCTTGTGTGGAGTATCTTGCATATCATTACTCCTCCTATCCTTGTGCTCTTACAATCTTACCGCCCCCTCTTCTGCAAATTTCCCTGAGCTTCAGGATGGGGAGATATTAGGCTGGCCTGGTTCCAAGTGGTTGATATAGAGTCTCTGATGTTCTGAATTATGGATTGTTGATTTTTTTTTCAATTTTGCTGCTCCTGCAATGGCCTTGGCTCCATCCTGATGGGTATTGGAAGTCACCCCCTGGCCAGAGATAAAAACCTGTTAAATTAGAGTCTTATTATAAAAGTATATTCAAAGGTAGATGAATAAAAGTAGGAGACCGTAGTGAGGGAGGGGTCAATTATCCATTTGCAAAATGGCTACTTTCTATCTGCCAGACTATATGCCCTCCCTTCTGGTGAGATCATACCCCATCAGTTGTAAATGATCAGGAAGGAAAGTCTGTGATCTTAACCAGATGTCTCATTATTTGCTTGCAGTCCTTTATGGTGGCCTATTTTCTCTGCTCTAACATGGTCCCTTCTCTCCTTGTTTCTGGTGGGGCCCTCCTTCCCCATCCCTCCTGTTTATAATCTTTGCAATTACTGTATGTATTACAGAGATTTATCCTTGAATGTCTCTAAGTGTGTTTGGTACTAGGATCCACCTATTAGGGAGTACATACTGCTGCTTAATTTTCTGTGTCTGGAATACTTCACTCAATATAATTGTTCCTAATTCCATCCATTTCCTGGCAAATTGCATTAATTCATTATTTTTGATGGCTGAGTAGTATTCCATTGTATAAATGTACCGCATTTTCCTTATCCACTCGCCAACTGTTGGACATTTGGGTTGATTTCATGACTTTGCTATTGTAAACAGTGCTGTTATGAACATGGTCGTACTTGTGCTATCAAGGTGAATTTTTGTTCTATGAGGGGTTATTCCCAAAAGTATAGCAGGGTCATATGGCATTTCAATCTTTAATTTCTTTAAGAATCGCCATAGGGCTCACCAAAGTGGTTGTATGAGTCCGCATTCCCACCAGCAATGTAGGAGAGAGTTCCCCTCTCTCCACATCCTCTCCAGCATTTGTTGTTGTTTGTATTGTGGATTTTTGTCATCCTGACAGGGGTGAGATGATATCTCAGGGAATTTTTGATTTGCATTTCCCTGATGGCTAAGGATGTGGAGCATTTTTAAAGATATTTGTTAGATATTTTAATTTTGTCGCTGGTAAAGATTCTTTTAAGTTCCAAGGCCCATTTTTAAATTGACCCATTTGTTTCCTTGGTGTTTAGTTTTCTAAGTTCTTTGTGCACTCTGGATAATAGAGCTCTATCAGATATGTGGTTAGTGAAGATTTTCTCCCATTCTGTGGGTTGCCTTTGTGCTCAAGTTACAATCTCTTTATCTGAACACAAGCTCTTTAATTTCACAAGATCCCATCTGTTGAGTGTTGGTTGTAGTGACTGTGCTATTGGCTGTCTGTTTAGGAACTGTTGGCCTAGCCCAATCAGCTCGAGGGAGTTCCCTATCATTTCAACCATGGTTTTTATAGTCTCTGGCCTTATATCGAGGTCCATTTGGAATTAATTTTTGTACATGGTGACAAGTAAGGGTCCAGTTTTAATCTTCTGCATGTGGATATCCAGTTTTGCCAGCACCATTTGTTGAAGATGCTGTTCTTTTTCTATTGGATTTTTTGGGCCCCTTTGTCAAAGATCAAATAAATGGCTGTAGTTATGTGGGCTTGTATCCGGGTCTTCAACCTTTATCCATTGATCTGTGTGTCTATTTTGGAGCCAATACCAGGCTGTTTTTACAACTATGGATTTGAAATATAGACTAAGGTTTGCTATGGTTATACCTCTAGCAGTGTTTTTGTTACTCAGGATTGTTTTTGCTATCCTGGGTCTTTTGTGCTTCCATATGAATTTTGAGATTGTTTGGTCAACTTCTTTAAAGAATTGCTTCAGGATTTTGATTGGTATAGCATTGAATCTGTGTATTGCCTTGGTAGGATGGTCATTTTTACGATATTGATTCTGCCAATCTAGGAACATGGGAGGTCTTTCCACCTTCTGGTTTCTTCTGCAATTTCTTTCTTTAGGGTTTTAAAGTTTTCGTTACAAAGGTCTTTTACCTCCTTGGTTAGGTTTATACCAAGGTATTTCATTTTTTTAGAGGCTATAGTAAATGGGTTTGTTTCTCTCAGGGCTTTTTCACTTCTTTCATTCTGGGCATATAGGAAGGCCACTGGTTTTTGTATGTTTATTTTGTATCCTGCCATCCTGCTGAACTTCTGTAGTAGTTCCAGGAGCTTCCTCGTGGAGTTTTTGGGACCATAGGTATAAGATCATGTCATCTGCAAATAGAGATAACTTGACTTCTTCCTCGCCGATTTGAATACCTTTTATGTCCCTTTCTTATCTTATGGCTTCAGCTAAGACTTCAAGTACAATATTGATTAGAAGTGGTGAGAGTGCCTGGAACTGGGCCAGCCTAATCTCTCCCATCCTGAAGCTCAGGGAAATTTGCAGAAGAGGGGGCGGTAAGATTGTAAGAGCACAAGGATGGGAGGACCAATGATATACAAGATACTCCACACAAGTTAGGGCCGAAGCAATCATAATAGGACTTTGCATGACCTGCGCAATGTCCAACAGCATTGACCCCACAAAGTCTAGCATGGACTAAAGGCACTAGGATCCTTGAAGGCTAGGGACTGACAGTCACAGTAGTGTTCCTAAGCTTAAGGGGAACACAGGAAAGGGTTCTGGGAAATGCCGATGGGTCCTCGCACCTCACTGGGGGGAGGAGGCACTGGGGGATGAGGAGGGAAAGGGGAGGGGAGGGGGGAGCAGGGGGGTTGGGGGAAGGTGGAGGGAAGGAGGGGACCGGTGTACCTGTTAAGTATGTATGAGCAGAAATTAAAAAAAAAAGAAGTGGTGAGAGTGGACAGTCTTGTCTAGTTCCTGATCGAAGCGGGAATGCTTCAAGTTTTTCCCCATTGAGTATAATCCTTGCTGTGGGCTTGTTGTAGACAGTTTTTATTATATTGATAAAGGTTCCTTCCATTTCAACTGTCTCTAGGGTTTTGATCATAAAAGGCTGTTGGATCTTGTTAAAAGCTTTTTCTGCATCTATCGAGAGTATCATGTGGTGTTGGGCTTTGGACTGGTTTATATGGTGAATTACATTTATTGATTTGCGTATGTTGAACCAACCTTGTATGCCTGAGATAAAGCCTATTTGATCCCCGTGAATTATCTTTTTGATATGTTTTTGAATCCAATTTGCTAAGACTTTGTTGAGAATCTTTGCATCTGTGTTCATCAGAGAGAATGGCCTGTAGTTTTCTTTTTTAAGTGTATCTTTATTAGGTTTTGGGATTAAGATGATATTAGCTTCATAGAAGGAATTTGGTAGTGTTCCTTCCTTTGCTATTTGATGGAACAGTTTAAGGAGTATTGGTGTTATTAGCTCCTTAAATGTCTGGTAGAACTCTGTGCTGAATCCATCTGGTCCAGGACATTTTTTGGTGGGTAGATTTGAGATTACTTCATCAATTTCCTCATATGTTATAGGACTATTTAAAAAATTCACAACTTCCTGATTCAATTTAGTTAAGGTTGTGTACTTAGGAATTCATCCATCTCTTTTGTGTTGTCAAATTTCACAGAGTATAAAGTTTTTGAAATATAACATTATAATTCTCTGGATTTTTTGGGTATCAGTAGTGATGACTCCGTTTTCATTTCTAATTTTGTTAATTTGGGTTTTCTCTCTCTTACTTTTGGTTAACTTAGATAGGGGTGTATCAATCTTACTGATTTTTTCAAAAAAACAGCTTTTTGACTGGTTGATTTTCTCTATCATTTTCCTAATCTCAATTTCGGATATTTCTCCCCTTATTTTGCTAATCTCCTCTCTTCTACTGCTTTTGGGATCCAATTCTCTAGTATCTCTAAAGCTTTAAGCCACATTTCTAAGTTATTTATTTCTGATGTTTCCATTTTTTTGACGTAGGCATTAAGAGCTATGAACTTATCTCTTAGGACAGCTTTCATTGTGTCCCAGAGATTTTGGTAAGTTGTATTTTCATTATCATTCACTTTCAGGAAATCTTGAATTTCCTTTTTAATTTCTTCCTGAATCCAATTCTCCTTCAGCATCATAGTGTTAAGTTTCCAGGAGTTAGTGCATTTTCTGTTGTTTGTTGTATTGTGGATGTCAAGCTTTAGGCCATGGTGGTCTGATAAGGTACAGGCTAGAATTTCAACTTTCCTGTATATGTGGAGGTTCATTTTGTGGCCCAATATGTGATCTATTTTAGAGAAAGTTCCGTGTGCTGCTGAGAAAAATGTATATTCTTTGGTGTATGGATGAAAAATTCGATAGAGATCTGCAAGGTCCATTTCTTTAAGCGTTTGATTAAGTTCCAAAGTGTCTCTGTTAAGCCTTTGACATGTTGATTTATCCCATGTTGAGAAAGAAGTATTGAAATCCCCAAGAATTATCATTTGGGGGTTGATTTCTCACTTTAGACGCTGTAGGGTTTTCTTAATGAATGTGGAAGGGCCCGTATTAGGTGCATATATGTTCAGTATTGTGAAGTCTTCCTGGTGAATTGTACCTGTGACTAAAATGTAGTATCCATCTGTGTCTCTTATGATTTTTTTTGGTTTGAAGTCCACTTTGTCCAACAGAATAATGGCTACCCCTGCCTGTTTCCTGGTTCCATTAGCTTGCAGAATTTTGGAACAGCCTTTTATTTTTAGGATGTGCCTATCTTTTGTGGTGAGATGAGTTTCCTGAAGGCGGCAGATTGATGGGTTGTAGTTTTTAATCCAAGTTTGTAATCTGTGTCTCTTGATTGGTGAGTTAATACCATTGACATTTAATGTTATAATGGAGAAATTATTTTTTTCTGTTAGCTTTCTTTATTTGTGGTCTTCTTTTCTGTATTTTGAACTATTTCATTATTTTTAAAGTACTATTCAATTTTCAATGGTTTTTTTAAACATTTTTTATTATTTTTTCCACTCATACAAACTTAGTAGGTACACCGGTTCCCTCCCTTCTCCTCCCCCCAACCCCCCTGCTCCCCCTCCCCTCACCCTTCTGTCCCCATCCCCCAGTGCCTCCCCCCAATCCCCGGAGAATCCTTTAATGTGCCTGCCAGTCTCTCCTCTGGGCTCTCCTCTCCGATAATGTACAAGGAGCCAGTAGCATTTCCAAGAATCCTTTCCTGTGTTCCTCTTAAGCATAGGAACACTACTGTGGCTGTCAATCCCTTACCTTTAAGGATCTTGGTGCCTTTAGCAAATGCTAGACTTTGTGGGGTCAATAGTGTGTTAGACATTGCACAGGGCATGCAAAGTCCAATTATGATTGTTTCGGCCCTACCTTGTGTGGAGTATCTTGCATATCATTGGTCCTCCCATCCTTGTGCTCTTACAATCTTACTGCCCCCTCTTCTGCAAATTTCCCTGAGCTTCAGGATGGGAGAGATTAGGCTGGCCTAGTTCTAGGTGGTTGATATAGAGTCTCTGAAGTTCTGGATTATGGTTTGTTGATTTTCTTTTGCAGTTTTGCTGCTCCTGCAATGCCCTTCACTCCATCCTGATGGGGGAGAAATTATTTTTAATTCTGGATATTTTTTATGTTTAGTGGCTTTTGTAAGTGTATTGTTTGACATTTATGTTTTGGTGGTATTATACTTTCCTTCTGTCCTCCTGGATACACTTGTTTTTTTCTTCAAGCTTGAGTATCATTTCTAGCATTTTTTGAAGGCCTAGTTTGGTAAACATGTAAGTCTTCAAGTTGTCTTTGTGCTGGAAAACTTTTCTTTCTCCCTGGATCATGATGAATAGTTTTGACATGTATATCAGTCTGGGTTGACATTTTTGCTCATTTAATACTTGAAGTACGTTGAGAAGTCATTTATTATTTTAATAGGTTTACCTTTAAAAGTGACTTTTTTTTTTCTCTTGAAGCTCTCAGCTCCTTTTCTTTGTCTTGAATGTGGAGTGTTTTGATTATTATTTGCCGTGGCAAGTTTCTATTTTGGTCATATCTGTTTGAGGTGTGGAATGTCTCTTGTATTTGGATGGGCCTCTCATTCTTTAGTTGAGGGAAGTTTTCATTTATGATAATTTGAAAAATTTCCTCAGGTGTGGTATTTTGGGATTCTTGCTCTGGTATTCCACGAATGCGCATGTTAGGCTTCTTCAGGGTGTCCCATATCTCTTGAATATTCCTCTCAGGTATCTTTTTGGCTTTAACAATCTCTTCCATTGAGCTGGTTAATTCTCCCACTTTGTCTTCAAGATCTGAAATTCTATTTTCTGATTCGTTAATTCTGCTAAGATTCTCTGTTGAGTTTTGGTTTGAAGATAACTTGTCTTTTAGTTTGATTTTAAACTCTGCCTGAAACCGTTTTAACTGCTCTATGCTTATTTTTGTTTCTTGAACTGTTTTTCTCAACTCCTCCAAGTGCCTATTGTGTTCCTGTTCAAAGTGGTTGATACGGTTGTTTAACTCCTCCCGGATTTCCTCTTTCATAGTATTAATCATGGTAATGATCATACTTTGAAAGTTGTTGTCCTGGGCCTGGCTTTCTTGGCTATTTTCTGTGAATTTGTTCTGGTTGGAATCCATCATTATGGGGTTAATTCTTTTGGTAGGAGATTGGTCTTCTTGGGTTTTGTTTCTCATGGATCTGCACTTTGACTTGGACATTGTTGTTTTGTCTCTTAAGACAAAGGTTTTGACTGAACCAATTTAGTTGGTATTACTACTCTCGGGCAGTTATTACTAGTGCTTGCCTTGGAGTTGGGTACGTTTGTCTGTTGTTAGTATTATTTCCTAGATGAGGCTATTAGGCTGTTAGTACATCAGTTAAGTCAGGTTAAGTGGGGGGGGGTGAATATTAGTATGGTAGTGCACTTTTACGATTTAGTGTCTTGGTGATATGTGAGGGTGAGTGGTATAATCCCTGGAGTTGTATATGTTTTTGGGGTGGCTGTATGCAAAAATTAATCTATAGTGATTAATACTAGAAAGGAGCAGTATGGTAAAAAAAAAGGTTTACTTATCTTTGGGCTGGATGTGAAGAATCTCTCCCATGTGATAGGATGATTTTAACACTTTTTTTATTATTTATTCAATTGTGCATGTGTGTGTGTATGTGTGTGTGTGTGTAGAACCATGGGCGAGTTCCGGAACCACCATGGATGTCTCCAGCTCCTTCTTGTTTACTCTGCTCCGGGATTCACAGGCTCCACCCTACCAGGACCAGAAACGCTTCCACCCAGCGTCTATACGTGGGGTCTAGGATCCGAACTCAGGACCTTCCACCTACAAGGTGGAGGCTTAACCCATGAGCCACCTCTCCAGCCCCTAATAGGATGATTTTAGAGGACTTCAGATGTATGGCCTTTGACCCTTAGAGCTTTGCTTGGGTTTTCTTTGGACTCTATTGAATTCTGAGTAGCAGTGTGTCCTCCATGGACCACGTGGGTGGGTCCCCGGTGGGCCAGAGAGGCAGAGGGGCTGATGGTGATGGCAGAATTCTTCACCTGCGACCTGGGACTTGGCTTAGTGGCCCACCCAAGCTCCAGGGATGGAGGAATGTGAGCAAGTCCTGTCCCGGTCGGGCAGGCAGGTGGGCAGGAGGAAGAACGGGCCACTTCCCCACTCTTGGTGTGCTCATTTCTCTGCTTTGCTCTGCTGCGCCTGTCACGGCCACACTACCAGAACTTTTGGAGTTGTATTTATTCAATCGCTAAACAGTTCTTATTCTAGCAAAGCATCCTTTTGGTCCACAAGATAAACAAGGGAAAATGAAGCTATTCACAAAAAATTTCAAGATGGACATTTATTTCATCTAAGTTTCTATGTACCCAAATGGCAGAGCGGGAATGGGCACACATAGGAAGAGGTTTAGTAGGAGGGTTTCCTAGGCTATGCCTACACACACTATGCACTGCTTCTGCCTGTATTCTGGAAGGCAGTCATGAAACCACCTTCACAGGAACTTCCTTCCACCCCAGTGTTCTGAGTTCTCTCCTACAACACTGAGATCCAATCCCTTCTCTTGCAGAAAAATCTCCTCACTCACAGCCCATACATACCTTTGTAACGTCCGTGGCCTACATCACACTCAAGGCTTTCCATACTTAGTGCTTCATCGTCAAGTTTAATAAACATGTCTGTTCTTTTTAACAGACTGTGTGTTATTAGGCAGGATTCATAATGCTAATTTATAATGGCAAGGGAAGGGAGAGTGTGTCTATCACTCTACCTAGCCCTATAGAAAAATGCCTGAGATAAACCATTTTAAAGAGAGGAAAAGTTCGTTTTCAGTTTCAGAGATTTCTGCCCGTAGTCACTTGACCGTGTTGCTTGCAGCCCATGGACACACCTTATATTATGGGAGGAGCACATGGAAGAGGAGACGTGTTTTGTCATAATGGCCAGCAAACAAGAGACGCAGAAAGACAGAGGCCTGGAACCAAATAATCCTTCACAGGCATGCCCCAGCGGCCTGACTTCACTTCCAAGGTCTTACCTCCTGAAGGTTCTACCTCTTCCCAATAGTTAGGCAAATCCTCTAATGCATAGGCCTTGCAAGTGGACAGCAGACCCTCTAGTTCAAAACTGGCACTGATGGCCTGAGGAGATGGCTCAGAGATTAAAGTCTTTGCCTCACAAGCCAAAAGAACTGAATTTGGATTCCCATGCTCCACTTAAATATGCAGAATAGAAATGGCACAGCCTGAACTTACAATCCTCGAAGGCAGAGCCTGGCAAACTCCAGAGGGAAGCAATGAGGAGGCAGAACAATCCAGGATGATTCCTGATGTCACCCTTGGGCCTCCATAGGCACACCCATTCAAGTGTTCTCTTGTATATATACATCTACACACACACACACGCACTCACACACACACACACACACACACACACACACACACACACACACAGCACCAAGAGGATGTGGGACCCTGGCTGAAAGGCGTGGCCCCTCACTGACATTCCCTGGGACCTTGCTCCTTACTCCCAATCAGAGTTCTCGTCACTGCTGGGGACAGAGCAGTACCTGCAGCATCTGTCCACTCGGAGGGGTTGACACTGAAGGGGGTAGGCGGGTGTATCCAGGAGGAGGACCAGGCTAGATTAGACTCCCAGCCCAACTTCCAGGAGGTGGCACAGGTGTCCCGTGGGGAGGGCCTAGTGATAAACCCGCACCTGCTACGGAAGGGAACAAGCTCTACCTTGTGTCAATGGTATGGTGTAGTTACCTGAGCTGCTTCTGAGACCAGAGATGGTGTCCTGAAGTGACTAGAAGGTGTAAGTCAGCTGTGAACAGCTCTGACATTTTGCTTTGAGTTAGCTAAATTCCTTGTTTAAACAAAAAGGAACCATCGTCTAAAGTTATCGTGCAGCCACAAATCAAGCCCTACTTTGACAGTAGTGAGTGGGCCCCAAAGGTAAGTACCCCCCTCCCAAGTATTCTCAAATGACTACTTCCAAGACACTCGCATACCTAAATGTGCTCAAGTCCCTCGGGTAAAACAATGTAGGGTATTTGCATGGTGCCTGTGTATGTCCTCCTGTGCACTTTAAATCGTCTTTGGGTGGCTTACAATACCTGATACAGCATAAGCGATAGTAAGTGGTTATTATACTGTATTGTTAAGGGAACCATGACAAGGAAAATCTCTGCACATGTTTAGTATACATGCAGTTATTTTCAAGGCCTTTTTTGATGTGTGGTGGCTAAATCCAAAGAGGCAGAACTTACAGACAGGGAGGCTGACTGTACTGTTGTCTAGTTCAAACTTTATTAATCCTGCTGCCATTGAGCTCTGTTATTGCTGAGGTCTGCAGCTGACTCCTGGAATTTTGTTCAAACAGCCTGAGAGTCGGTCAAAGCCCCTGAGATGCTTGCTAGATAGAGGGGCACAGGAGTCCTCACGCTGATGGACAACCCTGAGATCCTAATGCATAGAGAAGCCTGGGGGGGGGGTCCCCTTCTGCAAAGTCAGCTCTCCCATAGCTGCACCTCGTATATGCTGATAGGATCAGATTGCACGCACTGAGCATCACATTATGAAGTCAGTTTCTAACATGACCTTGCGGTTCGGAGACCTGGGATTCTTCTGACTGCAGAGTCCTTGGTTCTCTGGAGAATATCTTGTGTTCATGGAAGGACAGTGCTTTGGAGCCAGAGGACAGAAGTCCAAGTGCCTTTTGCCATCTGCAAGATGGCAAGAAGGGAGGGCCCTCATCCTTCCCTGTGGCCTCCCCTAAATAAATCTAGAGATAAGAAAGTATGCTTTCTGGGCGAAGGCATTGCCCCCCCCAAAAAACTTCAAAATGTAACCCAGGTGCTTGGGGGGGCATCTCTGTCTCAAGCCTCCACAGAGTCCCTGTATCATATATTCAGATGCAGGTCCTCACACAAGAGAGAAATAGACAGAGAGAAAGACAGAGAGAGAGAGAGAGAGAGAGAGAGATTCCTGTGTGAATATAGCTACCTATGCTCATGCTTGCACACATCAGATTTATGCGCCATGCAGTTGCTTTCTCTCTTGTTCTCTTTCTGTCTCTGTTTCTCTCTCTCTCTCTCTCTCTCTCTCTCTCTCTCTGTCTCTCTCTCTCATACACACACACACACATACACACACACATAATCACTCAGATCCGTGCTTCCCATAGTCACTACACACCTGTGTCAGACACAGACCAACTCTGCTATGCCAGAGGCCCCAGCTCCTTGCCAGCGCACCTGCCAGACAGGCAGACATGCCCCCACCAGGACCCTCCCCACAGAGCAGTACCCCAAATGCACATGACGTTCCCTGGCTCGACACACTCTGACGGATATAGATATAGATGTAGACACACAGACATCATCACACTCCCATATACAATTTGACATTTCACACAGTTGTCCAGCTAGAATCTGGAAAATCAGTAAGGATCTTCATCTCAAACGACCAAAATTATGGTACCATCTCTTGTCATGAGAAGATGGACTAGAAAAGCTCTCAGATGAGATCAGAACACGCAGTGTCCTGGCGCTTTGGCCCACTGGAAGCTGGCAGAACAGGCAGCTCCTCTGCCAGGATTTCGAAGAAAGATGAGCAAATGTAGTTTCTGAGGATGCTGCATCCAAGTGTTCTTGGGAAATAGTCCATTCTAACCCATGTGAAGTAAGAAGTCCCCGGCCTGCCCTGAATGACAGTTGTCCATCCTCTGTTGAATAGGTAAGGACCTCTGTACAGCTCTGCAGCTGGCTAATCCTATGATCCAAAAATTACAATAAAATTTAAAAAAGGAGGCAAAGCCTTCAAAAAAAATTAAAAATTTCTTGGAAAATAGATTCTCCTACAGAGTTTAGGACAGTGGGTGGTAAAGAGGAGGGAGGCAGACGTAAGAGACTGAAAAGAAAACCAAGAGGACGATAAAGGGATTAGGAAGTAAGAATAGCCAAGCCAGCTGGTAGCCATCTGGGAGCCCTGGAGAATGGGGAAGACGGAGTTGCTGAGTTTCTAGCGAGTGGGCCCAGACCATCACGAGAGCAGGCTACTGCTCGCAAAGCTGAAGAGAAGCCAGATACTTAAAACTCAAAAATCTGGTGCTTTCCCTCAGGTTCAGCGTGCAATGTGCTTGCTCTGTCTGCAGCGAAGGGTGTCCCGGTTTTAGGAAGTATCAGAAGCAGCAGGGTGCTGTGCGGCTGAGACATGCTCCCTAGATGTCAGTGTGAAAAGAGACTACGGGAAGACGCTTGCCTTATACAGGGGTTATATTCACTTTGTCTCCATGAGCAAAATGCCTGACAGAAAAAAACTTAAGGGAAGAAGGATTTATTTGGCTCATAGTTTCAGAAGGTTTGGCATGTGGCTACTTAGCTCCTGTGTTGGCATCATGGTGGCAGGAACACGTGCCAGGGATTTCCTCACTTCAGACAGAGTGGCAAGAAGGGGCCAGGGAGTTGTACCCTCAAGAGTCCATCCCCAGTGAACAACTTCTTCCAGCCAGGTCCCACTGATTAAAGTGGTCAAGGCCTCCCACAATAGTACTAAAAGCTAAGAATCAAGCATTCAAAACATGAGCACTCCATATTTCGACCAACAGCAGATTCTTGAAAGCTTAATATGTAAGAACGTGACAGAAATCAATGACAAGAGGATAAACAGTGAATTATTGTAAAAGAATAGTTCTGTTTTGACCTTGTACCGAGGTAAATTGTATCTGTAGTAGCTGCCAGTCTAAGGGGAAAGAAAGAAAGAGAGAGAGAAAGGGAGAGAGAAAGAGAGGGGAAAGGGAAGGAAGGAAGGAAGGAAGGAAGGAAGGAAGGAAGGAAGGAAGGAAGGAAGGAAGGAAGGAAGGAAGGAAGGAAGGAAGGAAGGAAGGAAGGAAGGAAGAAAAACACTGTAATAATCAGGGACATTGTGCATCCATCAGTTGTCCAAGAACACTGATAGGTAGCATGTCTGAAGCTAAGCTCATCACATGCTTGCCATCTGCCAAAATGTAGTGTCTTCTCTTTCTCTGTGAATGTCAGCGCCATCCCCCTCACTGTCTGTGCCAGGAAGACTTCCTTGGCTGCTTTTTCTCCCATATCCAGATACTGGCCACTATTAACCAATACAGTCAGCTATAATCGCATGACTATGTAGCTCCTTATAGCTCTAATCTGTGGTTTCTCTGCCCCATGGCCACTGCCCTTTTCTGATTTGTCTTCATCATCATACCCACAAATTTCAAACAGGCCTCGCTGACCCCAATTCTGATATGTGCATACAACACTGCGTATACTCATTTTGGATAGTGGCATGTGGGGGTGGAGATCTTTTGTATTTCTTTGTATTGCTGGAGACAACACTCATATACAAATTAAGACAGAAAGGGAGATTTATTTGGCTTATGGTTCCATTGGGGACAGAGTTCATTATGGAGGGAACCTCACAGCAGAAGGCACGGCTAGAAGCACCGACAGCCATCAGGAAGGCAGAGAGAGCAAGACTGAGAGGAAGCAGGGCTGGGACATCACCCCTAAAGGCCTACCCTTGCAATATGCCCTCCTCCAGCATAGCTCCACCTTCCAAAGGTCGCACAAGTTTCCCAAACATTAACATCAGCTAAGGATTCAAGCACACGAGCCTGTTGGGGGCAACTCACATTCACACCATGACAGATTCCCACGCTGGGTTCATTCATTGAGTATCGACTGGATCTCTCCTATGTGTAGGTTTCTGCCTTAAGCCTATGCGATAAGATCTTTGCTCCTGTGGAGTTACAGACTAGTAATGGTAAACATAATGTTATATGATATTTTTGAAGCTGATAAATGCTGTGAAAAAGACGTTTGAAATTTCTAGTATGCACAAGTGTGAAGAGTTTTCAGTATTTCCACAGAACAAGTACAGGTGTCAACCAGCTTGAGCTTTGGGCACGTTTATAGAAAGTAGTAGTTGAGTTAAGCCCTGAGAGAGCCTGAAAGAGACTGTCCAGTTGATGGGGAGGCCCAGTCCAAGATGAATGGGACTAGTCCCTGGGCAGTGAATATGATGGAGGGAGCCAGTTGAGGAAGTTGGCATCCTTCTGTACACTGGACCAGACATGCTAGTCTGGCAAGTAAGGATTGTCCCCCTCTCAGGAGTCCCATGGATATTGGATATGGTATGGCTAGTTTCCTCCGCCCTTGGTGTTGGTGTGTGCTCTCCTGGTAAGAACTGGAATCTGACAATCATAAGCCAAAATAAATTCCTTGTCCCCCTGTAAGCTGTTTGGTTTGAATTTATGGGCAATACGCAGGTTAACTACAGCAGACACCCAGGAAGGTAGACCCCACTGAGAGGCTCGTGGACTCAAAAGGAGGAGAAAATGAGTCCCATGGTGATCTGGGGAAGAGCCAATGATGGGCCCCCAGGAGGGACATGTCTGGAAGACCCAAGGAATGGCAGTCGATCTAGTGTGGCTGCCACAGGATAGGTGACTAGGACAAACAGCGAACATGAGCATTAAGGATGTCAAGGAAGTGAGGGCGCGTGGGAGTTGTGTGGTAGGTGTACCATTGTGGAGTTTTCAGCTGTGCAAAACTTTCTGACTCCTGTGTTGATGGTAATGGAGACCCAGAGGAGGAATGAAAGAGGTAATGCTCTCTCTCCCCTATTTAAAAATCCTGCAGTAGCTCCTCTGAACTTGCAAATTACACCTATATTTTTCAGCATGACCCTCATACTTTTCCCACTTCATTTCTTAATGGCACTGGCACAGAGCTAATAGCCCCCATATTCTAATGAGTGTTGGTTTCTAACAAGCATCTTCAATTGCCATATGTATCTGTATTAGTAGCTTTCCCCACCTGCCTATGGCCCCTGAGCCTCCACGACTGTCTTTTCTTAGGGAGATTTCTCTCTGTTCCATACTATGCATCCTCAGTGCGGTTGGGCATATCTTTAATTATTGGAGGGAAAGTCCCAAACCAGACTGCCCTCTCTTTCTGTCACTAGGCTAGAACTCCTATAGTGGAGGAATTAGAAATGTTATGAATCTCTAGTAGGCTTTGGATGGAAGGATGGATGGATGGATGGATGGATGGATGGATGGATGGATGAACAGATGAATGGATTCTGGTTCAATGAAAATGGATAGACATAAAGGGTTGGGAAAAAATGAGGCAAGACACCCAGAGGATGAATAGATAACTGATGTGTACTGGATAGGTGATGGATGGGTAGAGGTGGATAGAGAGTATATGGAGGGAGACAGGGAAGACCATGGATAGAAGATGTACAGATGAATGTTGGATTGATAAAGAGGAATAGAAAGTAGGTGGAGAGAGGTAGGAAAGATGGGTAGATGGATGTTAAATGGATAGAGAGGAATAGAAAATAAGTGGAAGGAAGCAAGGAAGATGGAGAATGGACAGATATTGGATAGATGAAGGATAGGTAGAAGTGGATACAGGATAAGTGTAGGGAGGCAGGAAGGAGAGGTGGAGCATAGATGGATGGATGGTTCTTTCATCAGATCTTAAATTCTAGACATTGTATTTTAATTTGTAATTAGTTAAGTATTATAAATGCTCAAAGTCTAACAATAGGACATTAACATCTTTCAAATTAAAGAGCTGGCTGAAGAAGTCTATGTGGAAAACTTGTAAGCACATCAATTGCCCTTGATAACTGTTTTTCAAGTTGAAAAATGACTTTGACAAATGACATCTTATTTGCCAACCGACCAAAAGTGACTTCAGAAACATTTCTCTTTTTTCTTTTCTGACATATAGCTCACATTGTGGCCTTAAGCTCCATTACATCTTCCTTCCCTTCTAGCCTGTCACATACATCACACAACTGAAAGTGATCGACTTGTGTCTGGCAAAGTATAGGAGAGATCCCTTCTGAAAATGAGTATTTTTGCCTCATATCAGCTCCTTTAGCTTATTGCTTTTTTCTAGTGTTATTCAAAACAAGTTTGGGTTGACAGCTCCTATTTCTTATCTTGAGCCAAGCTTAGGCATGCTCGTCATACAAACTGTACCAGAAACAGACTCATCACCTTCCTCTTACTTTCTCGGGAAGCTACAAGACCCAGTTTCCCCACAATGATAGGCAGATGTACTGTTACTTGTATCTTTTCAATGACCAAACCGGAGAAGGCAATCTCTTCCTGAAATGTCACTTCTTCTCTCTCTCTCTCTCTCTCTCTCTCTCTCTCTCTCTCTCTCTCTCTCTCTCTCTCTCTCTCTCTCTTTGTTTCTCCAAGAGGGCACATGAGTGTATGTGCCTGTGGAGACCCAAGGATAACATCAGGAATTATTCTGGATTACTCTACTTCCTTATTGCTCTGAGGTTTCCTAGTCCTCACCTTCCAGGATCAGTATTACAGGTTGCTGCCTTTTATGCTGGACATTTTTACATGGGATCTGGGGATCTGAATTCAGGTCCTTTTGTTTTTAAGACAAAGACTTTAGCCTCTGAGCCCTCTTCCCAACCCTAAGGTGTCACTTCTTCATCCACATTTCCTTCATCAAAATGCTCCATAGGCTCCACAGGGAAAAAGCAAATAGACAAAAGTACATTTTCTTAGAGATATCTAAACTTGATCATGTCTCCAAGCTTGAAATAAGCCTCATATAACTAGAGGCTTAAATAATAGATACATGACATTTGAATGAGAAGGAAGTAGGCATTCAGTTGAGGTAGAATTCTGTCTGTCAAATTCCTAGGAAATTGATGTTTCAAATTAGCTTCGTTCTTTCAGGAAGACACAGTTCCTAACCTACTAGATGACCCTTTCATAGTATGGTCACCATACCCACAAAATATTAGGAATTCTAATGAGATTTACTTCCTAGCAATCCTAGAAGCTACAAAGCAATGGAATAATTCCTTCAAGAATCTGAAAGAAATCCTCCCCAGTTCTATACCCAGAGAAACTATCCTTGATATATGAAGTAGAATGAAGGTACTTTCAGAGATTCAAGATTTTTAAAACTTTAACTTGCAAAAACTTCTGCATGGTTCTTTCTAAAAATATGAGAGGGACCAGGACACAGGAAACAGAAGATGGGAAAAAAGAAGAGGAGGAAACGGCACCTTCAAGGAATCGTGAATGGAGATCCCAGATAACGATTGGGGCAGCGGGATCCCTTCAGATGACCCAATTGAATGAATCCTTGATGTAGCAGAATGACTTGAGGTTTATTTAGCTGGTGAAGAAGGTGAGGGATACAGAAAGCCAATGAAAGCACAGAGTCTAAGCATAGCACCATCTATCGAGAAACCAAAAATAAGCAAAGCAGGCATGTTATCCAGAGACATGGAATAAATACCCAAATATCATACAAAGCCAGTGGGGTATTTAGACCTTTGGGGTGGAAATGGAGAGACTAGTCAAAGCTTTTCTTTTTGCAGAGTAAGAACTGAAAGCTAAAGGTCTTATATACCTTAGACAAGTACTCTACTAATGAGACATACCCCCAGCTCTCTTGTCACTTTTTATTTTGAAACAAGTTCTCACTAATTTTCCCATATTGGCCTTGTGGTCACCTTGTAATCACAGGCAGGCCTTGAACTTGTGATCTTTCTGCCTCAACCTCCTGGATAGCCAAGATTCCAGACCTGTGGCACCAGGTCCTGATGAGCTTCCTAAGCTTGTACAACTATTTGACTCTTTAAGCAAATCATAGAACTTCAATAAAACTAAAAATATTTTTTAAAAATAAAAAGAATGGATAAACAAACAGAACATGATTTCAGCCAAAAGTTATCATGTTGTTTGTGAGGTATGGGGGGCAGAAGCAGAGACTTGAGGTCCCAGTTGTCCTGACAGCCTCCTCTGGCCTCAAGGATTCATGTTGGTTCTTGGGAAATGCTAGAAGAACTGTGGACAGTTCTGTCCACTGAAGATGTCATTCTGAAGGATGAAGTTCAAAGTGAATTTTTTGACTGCTGACACAGATGTACTCAAATTTGCCTAGTTCCTGTGGAGAACTGCCATCAAGATGTCTCCAATCTGATGTTGTCATTACAAGAACATACTCGGAATCCACACCTCCCCTGCCAATGCCTTCAAGGAGAGGGGGCAGCTTTTGTCCTGAGCTCTAGAAAGTCTGTCTGCCTCACACTTGCTGGACACAAGACTAGACCTAGAAGGGGCTGGGAAGGTAATTCAGTGGTCCCACGCTTACTCAGCAAGTGCAAGGCCTGGCTTCCGTCCCCACCACTGCAAACCAAAGAGAGGGGATGGGGGAGAGAAGCAGATGGTGGCTTCTACAGAAACTTTATCAGAGTGGAAAATAAGTTACAACCAAGGACCTTACAGTGTCTGTCCCCATGAATTCATGAAAAAAAGATTAGGTCTTCCTTTTAAGCCATAATGTGAAGGAAAGAAAAGGTGTTTCTTCAAGCTTTGCTTCTTGAAATATGAATGCACATTTCAATCTGTTACCTTTAGTTTCCAATCATTGTCCCATGAAGTCTGTTAGTTTAGCCAGTTTAATTTCCTGCTCCATTTTCTGTTTCTGAAATCTTGTCACAGAAATGAAATGTACCTGGAACCCCACTTCTCCTCAAAGTGTATGTTTTTCTTTCTCAACCTGAGCATCACTTGGAATATACGAATACTGAGTCTCTGACGTTTCTCAAGAGATAACTTCAGTGGATCAAAACATGCATGTTTAGCACTTGAGAAATATTCAAAACCGATGAATATACTCCCATGTGAGTGATTAAAAAGTATCAAGAAAGAGGGGCTGGAGAGGTGGCTCAGGGGTTAAACCTCTGCCTTGCAGGCGGAAGGTCCTGAGTTCAGATCCTAGACTCCATGTATAGACGCTGGGCGGAAGCAGAGATGGCCTGCGTTTCCGGTCCTGGTAGGGCGGAGCCTATGAATCCTGGGGCAGAGTGCAAGGAGGCGGTGGATGGTGGTTCCTGAATTCGCCTGTGGTTCTACACACACACACACACACACACACACACACACACACACATACACACATGCGTGCGTGCACACACATATAGTTGGGAAAAAAAAGTATCAAGAAAGAATATTTTATCATTGCCTATCTAATAAAATGGGAAAAAAAATCAGCTATGCACTGAACACTCCAATCTTCCAAAAACAGAAATGCTTTCAAAATCCAAAATATCTGATTGCTGGCATGACATGACAAGTGGAAAATTTCACAGGTGACACCAAGAGACAGAGTGTAGCCAAACACAGGTGTGCTAGCAACATTACATAGAATTACCTTCCGGCCATATGCATGAAGTGTTTAGGAAACATAAGTGAACTGTGTTTAGACTTGGGTTCCATCTCCAAAGTATCTCATTATGTGTATGCAAATAGTCTCAAACCTGAAAATAGCTGAACTAGAAATACTTCTGCTTCATGCATTTCATTAAAGAGACATCACCCAGCACAGCAGGAAATATCTGATACTGAGGACATTTGGGGGACATGAATGCAGTACCACATACCAGCAGTATGTATGGAAACATCTGGGCTTCAGTGACACATTGATCACTATCCATGTATATCAATTCAAGTATTTTACTTGAATGTCAACTCTGAGATTTTGTTGAGCCATGCACACATTGCATATTGTTGTGCACAGTGACACAGTTGTGGACAACTGTCAGTCAGTCCATTGGGAATGCCATACGCTGACATCCAAGCTGCCTCAGTTGAACTCCTGACTCTGCTATTCATTAACTCTGGCAAGTCATTTGCCTTTGCTTCTCTGTTTCTTCATTCTTCAAAAAAGGATAACAACAGTGTTTATATAGGACTAAGCTATAACTAAATGGGTTCATAGGTAGAAAGTGTTTGACACCTAGGAAGAACATAATAAGTGTTTACTGGTGTTAAGTTGCTACTGTTTCTGATAAATAACAGGGAAAAGTGAAATTTTGAAAACCAAATGACAGGATAGAGGTGCTATTGGTTTAGAGTATCAGTGGTGCAGTCAATAGCTTCAGACTCTACCCATCAACCCATAGACCCATGAAATCATAATGATGGCTGCAGTTCCAGACACCTCACCTCTTAACTGGGTTCAAAATATTAAAGAAGAGACTATTCTAGAAAAAATCAGAGATAGACAAACACACCTGTTTGGAGAGAAAGGAGAGAGACAGAGAGGAAGAAAAAGAAGAAAGAGGGAGGAAGAGAGAAAGGAAGACAGACAGACAGACAGACAGACAGACAGACAGATACACACACACACACACACACACACACACACACACACACACACACTGTGTTAGGAAGCCAAAGATTTCACATGGCGTCTCTGCTGATTCCACTTCACATTATTAGCTGGAACTTGGTCAGTGTCCTTGCATAGTAATCCTGTGCTCCACTGTGGTACCAGAATACTTGAGGCTAAATGAGGACTAAAAGAGGTTTGCTTAGCTCCCAGTGTGGCACCAGCTACCCACTCAGCAGCACTGCCTAATGCCAGGTGGTGTCACTCCAGGTGCATGTGTAGAGTCAAGGAGCCAAGACAAAGTCAGAGATGGCGAGGAGGGGCCAGGTTGTTCTCTTGTAACAGTGCTATCATGAGAATTATAATGTCTTCTGAGCACAGCCCCCAGTGATCTCTCACCTAAAACTCCCCATGACCTCTTACTCTTCCATTTCGGGGCACAGGATCCCTCAGATGGCAAAGCACAGCCTAACTCCAGCACTTGTTTTCTGGGCAGAAGAGAAGTAGGGTTGGTTCCAAGTAGAGATGTGGTGCCTTCCACAGTTAGTCGCCCTCCTGATACCCATGGCTATCAATGGCTTCCATTTCCTGTCTCATTGTGGAGAGAGAGGCCCATCTCACAGCCCTCATGGGAATTCCCTAACAATTCAAGTGTTTGTGTGACTGAGGTCACTGATGCCATCAGCTGCCTTCTAGCATGATGACTAGCTGCAAGGGATGCTGTTCTATGGGGTTGACCTTGATAGCTGATACCATCTTAGAACTGCTCAAGGCCCAGCCAGAACATACAGACAGCAGGGAGCCCATAACTACAGAGCTTGGTCCTGGGGCTGTAAAAGAAGCTCCTTTACCTTCATATTTTACATATTTTATGAGGAAAAAAGACAGATGTGTCAATTGTGCACAGTTACACACTTGACTTTCTGGAATCCAGAAAAGGAGAAAGTCATATGGAATGGCACATTCAGAGAGACACTCCTGCAAGACACTCCCCCAGCAAGCCTTGGGGGATGGAAAAGGGAATGTAAAACATGAAGGAGTAAGGAGGAATAATCCCAGAGCATGTTCCTGGCTGGAAGGATCAGGATGTAGGTGGGATGGTCACTCTTCAAAGTTTTGTGTGTCCTTCTCCTTAGGACATGGAAGAAGATGTCCAAAGTTGAGGATATGCCCAGCATCACCATCCACAATGCTATGGCCTCTCCACATGTGAAGTACATCCGTTGGAAAGTGCATGGAGACTGGGTCACTCAGGTAAAAATAAAAATGGCAGTGGGCAGGGGGCAAGGGACTGGAGAGATGGTTCAGGGGTTAAGACTCTGTCTTACAAGCAAAAGGTCCTGAGTTTGGATCCCAGGTCCTATGTGAAAATACCAGGCAGAACCAGTGGCAGCCTTCACTTCCAGCTGTAATGTGTGGAGCCTGAGAACTCCCAGAGCTAAGAAAAAAAGGAAGTAGAAGCAATTCAGAATGATTCCCAAAGTCGCACTTGGTCCTACAAAGGGATACACAATACACACACACACACACACACACACATAAATAGATACACAAATAAATAAATAATAAATAGATAAATAAATAGATAGATAGATAGATAGATAGATAGATAGATAGATAGATAGATAGATAGATAGATAAATAAAGCTTAAAAACAAATAAACAGGGGACAGAAAAGAAAGTAGAGCTTGCAGGCTGCTTTCTCCCCCGCCCCCCCCCAACCAGGCATATAGCCTGAGCAATCAGAGAAAATAATCAGTATTGTTTTATAAGCCACCATTGCTTCTGAGACAGCTTGCAAGCCCAGCTGAAAACAAACAAACAAGATAAAGCAATGTTATGTGAAAGTCACAGAATGGTACAAGAATGAGAAATAGCTGGAATTGACCAGAGTAATTCGAGACTGAAAACGGCATACACACAAGGAATTGAATTGCTGAGATTTCCAGTTGCTCTGAGAAGCCAAGCTGCTGCTTCTCCAGTACATAAGGAAGCAAGACATTGTCCTTTAACCAAGAGAGTCCATAAGCAAACAGAATAACGTGCCAGCTCATGAAACCACAGTGAGCAGGAGCCCTAGAGATGGACACAAGGCCCACAGGCCCGCTCTCTGAGCTCTTTTCTCTAGACACGGTCAGGAAGAGAAGGTTCTAAAGTAAGAAGCTTGTGCAAGAAAGGAATGGGGGGCTGGGGAGATGGCTCAGGGGTTGAAGTCTTTGCCTTTCAAGCAAAGGATCTGAGTTTAGATTCTCAGATCCCACACAAAAAGCCAGGCAGAAATCGCCTGGCCCCAGAAGGCAGAGCCTGGAAAACCCAGAGTAAAATGATAAGGAGGTAGAGTAATCCAAGATGATCCCTGATGTCACCCTTGGGCCTCTACAGGCACACACACTTAAGTGCCCTCTGGTACCGAACATACACACGCACATATTCACACATACATGTATACATATGTGCAGGTGCAAAAAAAAGAGAGAAATATTAGGGAGATATCCAAGTTTACTTGGTAAGTGAAAAGGTAAAGGGGAAAAAAGTTGGATCAATAAAATATCATTTTATACAACATAAGAGACCTACCAAGTTTCAAATTCAAGTAGAGAAAGCAAAATGCCAATTCTGCTGCAGAATGGGGATATAAATTAAGAAAGCCTGGCATATTCCAGGAGGTGTGGTGACTGTAATACATGACTACAATTCCTGTACTCAGGAGCTGAGACAGGAGGATTCCAAGTCAGAGGCCAACCCGTGCTGAATAGTGAGTTCCAGCCAGCCCAGGCAGTACAGTAAGACTCTCTCAAAAGTCAAGGCCTGGGGATGTGACTCTTGCCTAGCATGGGCAAAGCCCTGACTTCAGTCCCTAGCACCATGAACAGAAAACAGTAAGCTAGGTAGACAAACACATCTAATTGTGTGATGCGACTTTTGAGGATGATTAAGATAAAATTCTTGTTCTTCACCTTTATTAAGTGCCATTTATATACCATAGACACACCTGAATTATACAATTATCACTATGACTCGGTCCATGCCATCCTGTTGTTCTGGGCTTTCACCATATATTTCCTTCATCAACATTCCCCCTATTCTCATTCTGCCCCTTTGGGTCTCTGCCTCTGAGCTCTAAGAAGCCTAATCCAAAGACTGCCTTCCTTGCACCACCTCTAAACTTAACATTCTGCCTGCAAGGAGCAAGTGGTAAACAATCCTGTCCACCTGTTGGGTCATGTTTGCTCCTCCGACATGATCATGGCTTGATTCAATGTAGAGCTTCATTCTTCCTGAAGGTTTCCCCTGCAGAAGAGGATGTCCTGGGGGGGAGACTTCAGACCCCTACCACCTCTGTCCTTGCATCTAAGACTGCCCTCCCCCAATGCTTCAACAGGATCCCACACCAAAACTCTGGCTGCAGGATTCACACACACTTCTCCAAGGTCAGATCTAGATTTTCAAAAATAGAAAAAACAGATTGGTAGGAAAGAGTGTCAGTCTCTCTGAAGCTGGCATCTCTTCCAGTATAATACTGGTTTCCAGGGAAGGATAAATGCTGTGCAAGCAATATTCAGATTTTCTCAGAATACTCCAGGCTAGGCAGTAAAAGCTACCATGAGTTCTGCGGCCAAAATGCTTAGAGACTGTTTGTTCCAGCATTAGTCTCCAACTGTATGAAGAGAAGAAATGGATTGAGTACTCCACCCACCTATACACCTGTCCAGAAAAAAAAGATGTTTCTGTTCTCAGAAAAAGTATCTACTTTCTCCCTCAAGGGATCTTTGGAAAGGATGATGGAAATGTTACAGATTTGTGCTTGACTTAGTGCAACCTGCATGCTTACCTCACTATCCTGATAGGTACCAGAGTGGGATCAGCAGGAGTTGAATCAGGCTGGGTCAAGAGAGGATCTTGGAAAAGCAAAACCAAGTCAAGTTTGTTATGGAATCTAATTCATTATATTCCAATTCACCCCATGAAACAAGGGGTGATTTCTGTACACAGCGCAGAGCAATGATGTCAATAGTGGCAGATAGACTACAGGTGCAAGGTCAACAACAGGTGGGACCACTACTAACAATATAGCCCTGTCAATCCTTACACATATTAATTTGCCCTAATGGCCCCATTCATTGTGGAGAAAGAACAGGCAGCTGATATGCACAAAGGCCAACATAAAGCTCTGTGCCTGTCCTTTAGACGTGCTAATTAATGTCTAAATGGCTTCTAAAGATCAGAAAGAAATATGTAAAAAACATCTCTGCCCTTGATCTCAGTTCGAGATAGGAGGAGATCATCCCTGCCCCAAGTCAACAGGACTCAGCCTGCGACTATGATGGCGCAGGGGCCACGCTGCAACTGAGACTGCGAGGAATGCCCTTGGCATCTGACTTCTAGAAATGGGGGTCTTGAGCATGAGCGTTCCCTACAATCTTCGTATTGTCATTTTTTCCACTTTTTTCCCTTCTAGCTGAACTACTATGACTCTATGAAAGCTGTCATTTCCAGCTCCAACCACGAGCCCACAGCTCTGGTCATTGGTATGTAGGCATGGTTCATGCTCCTATGGCACTAGTGATGTTCTTTTTCTGGATGGGAGAGGAGGTCCTGAATCGCTTTGTGTTCTGCTCTGTGACCAGAATTCCTGCAAATAACCTCTGGCGCAGCTCTTCTCTGCTTGCTGTGTTGTTCATTTCATAAGCCTCACACGAGGCTGCTATAGAGGTTGGCACAGAAAGAGCATGCATAACCTTGGGTTGGCACACGTTGAGTTTGATTGATATGTGGCAAGTTGAAATGTGAGCAAAATCCATACAAAGCAACACGAGTCTCCACCCTCTGAACACTAGACTACACTACATGATTGTAGGTATATGAGAAATTGCAGAGGAAACTGCAGAGAGCAGGGTGTTTGTATGAGATGGATGTGGAAATGGTTAAGAATTCAAAAGGCATGAAGATCCAACATCTGGATTCACATAGAAATACTGGCAGATGGATTTTGACCAAGTGAATTCCAAGGAGGTCAAGAAAGAACCAAGCTCATCCTTAACATTAGGATGCCTCACTTGACTTAGTACTTTTCTCTTGCCATAATAGAATACCACAGATGGGAAGTTGTAAACGTAAGAAATGGGCTTGGCTTGTGACTCTAGAGTCGCGAAGTCCAAGGTCATGGCGATGTCAGCTGGACAGAGCTTTCTTCCATGTTCCATTTCTATCTTGTGCTGGAAGCACAGCAAAGCAAGGGAGAGTGTTCAGAAGAATTCACCCCTGTATTAACGAACCCATTACAAGAAAACTGACTCAAGCCAATCGGCCCTCACCTCCTAGCGCTGCATTAGGAATTAATGTGAACATATAGGTGATACCTTTGATTCATACCCTATCATAGCTGGGCACAGGTGTCAACTTGACAGCTGAGGGTTTGAGCTCTGGGCATATTTGTAGAGAATTAGTGGTTGAGTTAGGCCCAGAGCAAACCTGCAGGAGATTGTCTAGCTGATGGGGAAGGCCCAGCCCATGGTGGGCGGGATTAGGTCCTGGAATAAATCACGGAGAGCTGGTTGAGAGAGTCAGCATCCTTCTGTATACTTGGCCAGATATGCTGGTCTGGCAAGTAAGGATTGTCCCTCTCTCAGCTGTTGTGTAGAGATGGTGTGGCCAGTTCCCTCGGCCTGGTTTTGGTGCATGCTCTCCCGTCAAGCTGGACTAAGAACTGTAACAAGTAATCATAAGAGAAAATAAATCCCTTGTTCCCTTAAGCCATTTGATGGTCATTTATCAGCAGTCATGCAAGCGGACTGCAACATATCCCAAATGAGGTGCTAGGACTGGGATCAGATTTGACCAAGCTGATTCTGGATCTGTGGAGTGGGTGGCTCTTCTATGCATGGAAGACTCATAGACTTAACAGAAAATACACATTCTAACAGATGTGTGTGCAGTGTGACTTAGAAGGCTACACTGATTCAGATCTCTATGACAGGTTACATTTCTTGGGCACCAACCCTCTACCTGGCCCTAGAGTATCCTCTCACTGACGTAGCTCATTAAGGTCAAGGTCTACTATGCACTTTATGCATATCATCGTCTCAGGTATCTATAACAATCTTATGGTTTTCATTCCCACTATTTACTCCATCTTATAGATGAGTCAGCAAACACATTTTTTTTCTACCCAGAAAGAAATAAAATCAAACCAAGTTAAACAAAGAGGGGCAGGACCCATGCCACTCAGGAAGGACAAGCCCTGAATCTCACCTCTGCATAGCAGTTCATTCAGACACAAGTGCACATCTCACACAGCTTTACCACCAACCAAGGCTGGCCTGACACTCTTGGTTATTGGTCTAATCACCTTAGAAACAGGCTTCTTGGAACAATTTGACGCATCTTTGGGATAATAAGTCAGGGAAGCACAGGTTATGGTTTGCATGTGAGGTGTTCCTGCAGAAGGCTTCTGTGCTTGAAATCTGGTCCCCAAGATGGTAATACTACTGAGAGGTGATTGGACATTGAGGGTATTAACTTCATCACTGGGTTAACCACTAACTTCATCAGTGGGTTAACCCATTAATGATTGCAGTCACATTGGTTCTTAGCAGGTGGGCCTGATTGAAGATATGTCTTATCCGTGGTCTCTCAGTGCTAGCCAAACATGGACTGAAACTGCACACCAAAATAAATCCTTCCTCTCTCAAGTTGTTTTTTTAGATATTTTTCATGAAAGCTAACCAACGCAGAAGGCCATAGGAATCTAGCAGGGCCCTTTCAAATTGCAGGGGTTTACATAGCAGGGTGTACTTCTCAGAAGTGGGGCCTATAAGAAAGACTTACTAAGGACAAAAAGATATGAAGAACAGTACTGCACCAAGTCATATAACCAGTGTAGGATGGAAGGCCAAGCACTTGAACCCAATCTGTCCCCAAAACTGTGATTTTTATTCTTGAAGAGTTTTGTTTGGGAGTATGTTGGGACTGTAGAGTCTTGAGCTTTTATGGTTGGGATCACAACACTTCCCCAGAAAACCTGTGTGTTGAAAGCTTGTCCCCATGGCAGCAGTATTTAGGACCTTGCCTTCAGGAGGTAATTGGATCATGATGGCTTAACCTCAGGAACGGATTCATAACTTAAATGGCCATTGGGAGACAGAGGCAACCTAAGGAAGCAGGAACTGGACTAGTCAGAGAAAGTGTCACTAGGGATTCTTTCTTGTCCCTGCACCTTCCTCTTTCTCTTTTTTCTTCCCCACTGCCATCAGAATTCCATCCTATTCTCTCGACTGTACTGCCTCAGAAATACCAGAGCCAACTGAATACTGCTTAAAATCTCTGAAACTATGAGCCAAAGCTAATTGTCACTTCACAGGTGTGTCGGTTAGTATTGTCAAGCTGACATCCAGGAGGCAAGCCTCCAGCACACCTGAGAGGGATCTGCGGATTAAGGTTAATTTCTGGGCATGCCTGTGCAGGATTGTCTTGAGTACATAACTGGTGTGGGAAGACCCTGCCTTTGGTGGGTGAAACCATTCCTAGGCAACAGATCCAGATTGTGTAATAAGAATTGAGCCCTAGCAAGTAAGCACGCGTTGACCAGTTGCTCCGTGCTCTTACTGTGGATGTGATGTGACCAGCTGCTGCAAGCTCCAGCTACTGCAGCTTCCCCCACAGCAAGGATGGCCTGCGCTGTAAGCCAATGAACCCTTCCCCCTTAAGTTGCAGGTATTTCATTGCAGCAATGTGCAATGAAACTAATCTACCTCCTTTAAGTTGTTTGGGTCAACCGAAGAGGCCCCAGCCCAGAGTTAGGGAATCACATAACTGTGTTGACTTATGTACCTGTCAAAGTTTGAGAAGTTTTCTTTCACCGCCATAATGTACTCACATCTTAATAGCCTTACCCCTTGAAGACCTTCTCGTTTCTTCGTGTTTACTTCATTAAGCTCTATAATTATTTTTTGGAGCTCTTGGGAACATAGTGAAAAGCCCCATTCAATTATTCAACACCACCGTGATCATATTTAATTTTGAAGTCGATGCTGGCAGTGATTCCTTGCGCTGGTCTGGCACTTACTAATTTAAAGTAATTTTCACATTTGTCAGGCACCCATGGGAATATTCTATGGGACTTTATACAATCTAGTTACTGGGTTTTACCCTCCAAGATATTGACTTAATTGATCAGATATAAATCCTATGCAAGCAGCTTTTAAAAGGTCTCAGAGTGACTCCAGCTTGCAGCCAAGAGTGAAAACCGCTGTTGTAAGGGGTGCAATCTGGGCTTCTGCACTTCTTCAGGGATTTCCAGTGACTTTAACTCGAAGCCAGGGTGAGGAACATCATATACAATAGTTGCATACTTGATTTTCACAGTGATCAGGGGAGAAATGAATCATATGCATCTCAGAACATAGACCTAGGTAAGTTTGTCCACCTGGTCACATAGTTAGAAGAGGAAGAACTGGACTGGAATTCAGTAAATTGGTAAAGCCCCTTAGTTCTAGGAGCCATTCCAGGACAGCATAGCCTCCTACCTTGGACAGTTGCCTTCTTAACTTGAAAATGCAGAGGAAAGATCTGTAACCATTCATCCTCGGAGCATTGAGAAAGCTGATATTGCCATGACAGCTAGTTCCCTGCGAGCTGCCATATGAGCACTGGTTGGAGTCCCCACAGACCTGAGCAGCCACAGCAGCAACTAGGCAGCCTGAACAACCAGACCCACCCACAGGAAGGAAGGAGAAACAGAGATGAACGTATGGACAGCCATGGGCTACATCACGACAGCCAGGCCAAGGGTGGGCCACATGCACAGCAAGGTCTCAGATGACGTTGGATTGAAAATTCCTTTTGCCTGGGACATCACGGCTGTTCTGATGTCATACTAACATATCCCTCAGGTGTTCCTGGTGATGCTGATATAAATATACACGGCCTAGAGTTTTATGCAAACCTAGCATTTACAGAGCATAATGCTTGATAATAATAGTAAACAATACATAATGGCTTATGTATTGACTGTGGCAAACCCTTTGTTATTTAGAGTGCAATCTTTGTACTTTATAAAAAAAAAAGTGCTATAAACAGAACACTGTTCCACAGGCAGGAACCTCAGGCATCTTGTGTTTACCACATCCCTCGGCTGCATAGAGAGGCTGCATGCATGAATGACCTGTACTCAGTATGTTTGCTCAATGAAATGTCTAAAGACACAGTTCTAGGAAGAATACCAGTTCTTACATGAGATATGTCTTCTAAATGCCTTCGTCCTTCCTCTTCTTCCTCTTCCTTATTCAACTTGCAGCCGCACCTCTGAATTCAAGAGTCTGGGTGAGTTTACCACACATTACATTTGTAACGCATAAAATACTCAAAGTCCTGTGAAGCAACTCTGGAATTCAGCCATCCACAGAAGGATGGCAGCCGTTTCCTCCTGATGTCTTCCAGGAAAGCTAGGTCTGAGCATTTCTGAGTAGTTTCTCCCTCCTATTATCCTTTAAAAGTTAGTTCCACCTGCCACTGAACATCATGGAAAATCAATCATGATTTGTACCACGGCCTTGGCCTCCCATGAAATGCCATTTGCTTCTTTCTTGATAGAAATCTTCCCTGATGCCCCTTCTGACTCCATGATTCACAGCCTGAGAGCCCTTACTCATCTCTCAAGAATATATTCTCTTTATAAATTTATGATTTGTTGACATTTAAATCACCAAAGTGTTCTAAAGCGATGCTCAATGGTTAAATTTCTTGGGAATATTCATTAGACTTTCTTGGAAGTGGGAAATCCAGTTTTCTAGAACACTGGTTAGTTGTAAATTCTAAGAAACTGAGATTTAACCATTGGGGGCCAAAACAGTTCAAAATTCAATATTTGTTTGGAAGGATAAAAAGCAAGGATTCCAGGATAAGGAACAGGAAGTTCTAGCCCTGAGAACAGTGAGTTCTAGCTCTGCTTCTGCTACTAACACTATGTTGGGCCTCAATCTCTCCCATAGGTAAATAAGTTATGTGGTTAGATACTACTCAGAGGTTTCCCCACAAAGTTTCACATCCTGGAGACTTGGTCTCTAATATGGAAGTACCAAGAAGCCATGGATCCGAGGTGGGGGCTAAAGGAAGGTTAGGAACACCATCTTCGGAACACCATCTTCGGAATGGGTTGATGTAGTTTGACTGGGACCCTGCTTCGTTCCTGGGAGATAAGATTATCATAAAAATAGCAATATTAGCTCATCCCCATGAACTGTCTCCCATGTTCCTCTCTTTTCCCATGTGTCCTCTCTCACACACACGCGCTCCCATGTGAGATATCTGTCACGCTGTCATGGATCCAAAGATCCTATGCCAGAGGCTGAGCAGTTGGGCCACCTGGCTTTGAACTTCCAGTTTGAGAAACGTGAGATAAGTCTCTTTTTTCTCTGCTGAGTTGAGGTGGTTATGTGCCTGTAACCGCAGCACCTCTGAAGCAGAAGTAGGAGGCTCACAAGTTTAAGGCCGTCTTGGGCTATGTATCAAAATCCTGTCTTAATACAAACAAATAAAAATGAGTTTCTTTTCTTTTAAGTGCTCGGTTTCAAGTATTTTATTATAACAATAGAAATTAAACTAATAAGAAAGTCAGGCACGATCTCTAAAGATTCTTCCAGCTCCGATTTAGAGTCCTCGCTATGCTGTAAGAATCCTGTCTATCCCTCTGCCTTATCCTAGTCTAACCTAGAGCAGTTATGACTCTGTTTGCAGCTCTAAACTGCTGTGATTCTATCAACTAAGTATCTCTTGAGAGCTTGATATCCATATGACAAAATCATTAGTCCCCAGATGGACATCATTCCAGAGACTTCTTTATTGGATTTATACAGTATGACAGGCAGGACACTAAGATGATATTAAAAGTCCTGAGCGGCTTTGGAATGAAACATCTGGAAAGAGTTGCCTGTACTTATGCTTTCTAACTTGTCTTCTCACATTCTCTCTAAGAACCACTCCGACCAGACCTTGGTTCTCACTGCAACACCAATACTACTTTTGCAAGGCTCGCCAGTATCCTTTCTGTTGCTTGGCCCACCCATCTTCATCTCATTTTCCTTTTCTGCATTTGAAACCCTGGTCTCACTGGCTTCCTACATATTTCTCCCATTTATCTTTCAGACCGAAGCCTCTTTTGCTTATCTTTATCCCATTGCTTGATCCTTCTCTGTCTCCCTTGCTTTCCTCCAAATCTCCCTGATTTAATGGCAGAGGTAGACTTCAGTCCTCAGTCATCTTTCTTTCCATCTCTGTCTCTGCACCTTTCCCTTTGCGATGCCCTCTAACACCACAAATACATTGTCCCCTCTTGGATTCATATCTCCAGCCCATTGCCTTCAGGAATTTCCCACTGCCTTGACTCACTGATGAATGTTTCAACTTGCATAGACAATGTACATAAAAATTAGATCCAAACCTGAATCCGATCTTCTCCCTCATACCTATTCCATATTAGTTAGTTCTAAGTTCATCTTTCTAGCTGCTCAGACTAGAAATCTAACAGTTATCCTGTCTCACACAAGCAATTTCCAAACAGTTGCCTCTTCATTCATAGTATATGCCAGGAATCTGATTATCTCTTACCAGGTCATTTCTGCGTTCCAGTAGTGCAGTGTTTCTCTTCTGTTGCTGGGATAAAATACTCTGAACAGGGAAACTTAAGGGGGAAAGGGTTTGTTTCAGCTCACAGTTCCAGAGAGATAGAGTCTGTCATGGCGCAGAAGGCATGGCAGCAGGGGCAGGAGGCTGGCTCCTGACCTCGCACTGGCAGTCAGAAAACAGGAAAAGAGCAGGAAGTGGGGAGCAGCCCCACTTCCCCTAGTGATATAATTCCTCCAACAAGGTCCCACCTTCTGGAAGTTCCACAGCCTTCCAGATCACGCCACCAGTTGGGATCCATGTGTTCAAACACATGAACCTGTGGGAGATAATTCACCCACCATTAGATGATAGGTAGAGACCATGAACTCTAGATAATTCTAGACCAACTCAAGAGCCTCCTAGCTGGCCTCCCTGCTTCCACTCTGTGCCTTTCATTCTATTCACTATACAGAAGCCAGAGAAAGCTGGTAAAACAAGGTGTTCATTCTCTCCAAATCCCCCTGTGAGTCCCCATCTTACTCAGTGTGAAAGCCAAAGTCTTCAGGGCCCTGTGATTGGTCTCAACCCTTACTTTGCAGGTCTCACCTCCTTTATCCTTATTATCTCTGTTACAGTCACACTGATCCTCTTCACATTTGTGGTCTCTCCAGAATTGTCCACAATTTTCTGAACTCTCGTCAAAAGATGTTATTATCACTGTTACTTTGTTGTATATAGGAACTGCTCGCTCCTGCCCCTGGCATCCCCAGCCTTCCTTGTCTCGATCTTCCATAGTTCTAATCACTTTCTATTGTCGTATAATTCGCCTACAGTGCTCTTTCCTGTGGTCTGTCTTCCTTTAGAGCAAAGAATCCCTGGCTGTTTTATTCACTGTTATATCCCCAGTGCTTAGATGGTGTGTAGCACCTAATATGTGTTCAGTAGATGCTGATGAATGCATCTGTGAAGGCAAAATTCAGAACCACGTCTGTGGCTCCCAAGCATTGCTCAGAGCGTCACATCCAGGACAACCAGAGGACTGCGACAACATGTCAGATGTTGCCCCCCCCATCTCTGCACCATGCTTTCCATTCCCAACCTGTTCACACAGTCCCAGTGCTCACTGGCTACTACAGTTAGGTGTGTGTCTACTATGTGTCCTGAACTAGACTCCACCTCTTGGTGGTAACCAGATAGTAGTAACCTCATCAGGAAACAGAAAGGCAGTTTCTCCATCCCTGAGAGTCTCCTTGAGTATTCCTCATCCCCACTTCAGGCACCAGTCCTTTCATAGCACCTCTGGGAGTCCTCTTTGCATATCTCTAGGCTTCCAGGCTTGGTATGGGGATCAGCTACTGATTCTCAAATATAGGAGCCCGAGGTAAGGGGGAAACCATAACAAGAAACCAGGTGCTTACAGAGCTTGACCATTAGGCATACTTCGAGTCCTTCTGTTTATGTAAGGCAGGGATGTCTTGCTTCATTTTGCCATTAAGGAGTATGTAAAGAAAAGGAGGTAGAATAGAAGGCAGGAGAGGTCTCAACATGCAGGTTGAATCAGGCGAGTGGAGGGGTAAGCTTTGGGGGAACACAGCTACCTGCTACTGACTCCCTGGGATTCTGTAAGGGAATCCAGAAGCAGAGCTTGGGTCAACCTGGTACTGCAGCCACAGCAGAGAGTCGGGATTAATCCTCTACTGGGTCCCCAGTCCCTGAAGACTTGCCTGCTCATCAGTGCGTGGGGGGAACTGAACCCGTACTGAATCTCCTCCAGGTTTCCATGGCGATTACTTAAACTTTTCATCATCCTTCCTTTAGACCTTGGAAAAGAGCTGTGCTCTTTGGTTTCCATGACAACCACTTAAACGCGGCTCCCTGTCTGGCTTGACTGTAAACGAAGTTCGGAAGAGGTGATGCAAATGAACTGGCTGCTCTCTCATCGCTTAGGAAAAAATAAGCTGAAAATAAAGCGACACACCTGCTTAGACGGTTCAGCTCTCTGCTAAAACCAAGTGCGACTGTGTCAGGCTGCCGCTTGGGCAGGTGTGCTGCGTCTCTTTGGCACTTGTGCTCGTCACCAGTCTCCTGATCTGCATCTGTGTGTTTAGCCATGCTCTGCATAGCCTCCTTCCCCTCAGTGTGGAAGCTGGAGAACTGCAAGTTCAAGGCTGTTTACCTTCCTACTGCCTGTCAAAGGAGGACAGGAAAGATAGGTGGTGAATAGGGGACAGAGTGAAGCTAGCTCTCTGTCCAGGGTAGGACTTTGCCACTGTGGCGAAGCCAGCAGGGTTGTCACCTCAATCCACTTTCAAGAGATTAGCTAGGGGTGGTTTAGAACTTGGCTTACAGGAGACATCTGGTGCAGCTCACTCTCACTTCCCTTCCTGGTCACTTGTGACTGTACAGGTTTGATCTCATTAATCAAGGAGGATATAGGGTTTGGCAGATAGATGGTAATCATCCTGCAAATGGGACACTGACACCCTGCCCCCAGCTTCTGTGTCCTACTCCTATTCTTCCATCTACCTTTGAGTCTCCTCTTATATTAAGATCTTCATTTAAACAGTCTTTTATCTTTGGTTAGGAGGTAACCTTTGATACCAGTTGGGATGCAGCCAAGGAAGTTCAGGAAAAGCAAAACCGAAAACAATAAACCATAATTCAGAACACCGAAGGCCTTACATTATTCACCTGGAACCAGACCAGCCAAATTTCTTCCCATCCTAAAGCTCAGGGAACCTTGCGGAAGAGCCTAAAGATGGGGAGGACCAACATATCGGATATGCAAGATGCTCCACACGAGTTAGGGTTGCAGCAGCCAAAATTGGACTTTGCCTGACCTGTGCAATGATTGACATGTCAACAACCCCCCAAAGTCTAGCATGGATCACAGGGGAGAAGGCTCCAGGCAATAGGATCCTTAGAGGCAAGGGATTAAACAGTCACAATAGAATTCTTATACTAACAGGGAGCCTAAAAAGGGGCTCCAGGCTATGCCTCACTAGGGTAGAGGACTCAGAGGGAGGTTTGGTGCTTACAAAAAAGGATGCTCCAGGGGATGGGAGGGAGGAAGGGAAAGGCACTGGGAGAGGTGGAAGGAAAGAAGAGAGTGAAAGGAAGGGGGAAGGGGGAGAGTGCAATGGAGGACGACTGGGAAGGGGAGAGGGAAAGGAAAGGAAGGGGGTGCCTATTGATCTTGTATGACTAGAAAAAAATAAAATGTGGGAGAAAAAAAAAGAACTTGGCTTACAGCCTTGAATAATGCGGAAATCACATACTCAGCCATTCAGAAAGGACTTCACGTCCTCTAGAGACACTAGCAAGGGAAGGCATTCAACTTAAGGACTTTGAACCAGACCAAAGGAAAGAACTCAAAAAGAGTGAAGGAAAAAAGGCAAAATAGGCACACCCATTGCACACCCATTTCTAGACTCATCTCTGAATGTCACTGGAGAGATGTAGCTCCAAACCAGAGGCCCTAAGAGGCAGATGTGGATTAAGGTAGCCATAGACAAGTCAAATATTCACAGCATCGTTGGAAAGTGGATACCAACATTTAAAATTCTGGAAGCTTCTGCTGAAAATAGAGGCTTCTCACTTCTCCAGAGAAATTGAAAGGCCTGTGGGGATGGAGAAGGTGCTTCTTTCACCTTCAGGTCAGGCCTGTACTGGAAGCCTGCAGGAGGACATGGATTTATCTTATATGACCTAGATTTTGTCGTTCAGCAGATCCATAAGTCAGTCAGTCATTTTTCTGAACAGATCTGTACAAATAATTCTGGAACTAAATTGTGGGACAGATTGGTCAGCTCAGTGTGTCCCAACGCAGGAGTTAAATAGCCCGAATTCGATGCTTGGTTCCACCACTTGATTGATGCAAGTTTCTATGTTCCGTAAGTCAGTTTTCTTGCCAATAGATGGAGACAGATGTGCTTGAGTCATCGGCTTTCTCTAAGATTCAAATCAGAGCATTGCTAGAGAGTCTGAGGTCATGGCAGAGAAAGTTGCTGTCAACCTTGTGGCCTTCCTGTTACCTCTACCCCCAGGTAACTCTCCAAGTCCCCTTTTAGAAAAGGTAAGGGGAGTCTTTCCTTACATCATTTTTATTTTTAAATCATTTGTCGTTTAATCACTAAGGGTGCAAGCAAAAAGTACTCATCACTGAAAACGAATTCAGGATCTTTAAGAACCAGCAGTCTGTCAAATTGACTGATCACACCAAGAAACCGTGTTTTTGTTTTGCTGTGAATATTTTTAGGGTGCACCATGGGAACAACAAATGTCAAGCAAAAGATGAGAGAGATGAGAAATGTCAGAAAGGATGTCAAGACAAGGAAAGACCAAAACTGCCTCGCCTCAAAGAACCGAGCAGAGTGTGATCAAGCAGTGTTTTGCATCTATAGAGGAGTCAAGGTGTTTGCCTTCTGCAAGAGAAAGAACTTGCTGCTGACAGGAGGAATGGATCGAATCATTAGAGTCTGGAATCCTTATCTGCCTGGGTGAGTTGTCTTTCTCTCACCAAGAGTGTCGCTGATAGAGTAAAATGATTAAAAGCAAGCTTAGATGTTCTCCAGGACAATAATTTTTAAAACTATGTCCAAATTGCTCCCATGCTGATAGCCTAGGAAACTTCTGTCTGTAACCTTTAAAGATTCATTGCACCACAAGTGAAATGTAACTAGAAGCAGTTGGGATTGGCATAACTGCAATGTCAGTGCTTGGAAGGATCAGGAAAAAAGATCACAAGTTTGAAGCCAGTCTGGACTACAGAGAGTGATTATGTCTCAGACAAAACAAATGTAAATTCCTCACGATGATGCAAAGTCTGGGTGTCACTCACCTGTAGCTCAGTGTGGCTTCTTCTAGTCTGATGACAGCTTTCCTGCACTGAGTCAGGATCCATTACAGGGAGCAATTAGGGATAATTTTCATTTTTAAAACTGTATCCTGTGTGTGTGTGTGTGTGTGTGTAATAAGTGCATTTCTCCAGGCCATGTGGATATCCGAGGACAGCTTGTAGAAGCCTGTTCTCTCCTTCCACCTTGTGGAGTCCAAGAACTAAACTCAGTTATCAGACTTAAGGCAAACAAGTGCCTTTACTTGCAGAGCCATCTCACTGTCCCAGGATTTCGATTTGCAGTCACTGTATTCTCAGTATACTGCACTGAAATAGCTTCCAAGTATATACTGTTCTCCATGGGGATGATCAGAACCAATGACTCTGTCATCCCTGAAATGTAACAAGGTTAGCATAAAAGGGCCGGTGTGATTGAGACAACATGCAGGAGATGGCTCTGGAAAGCCTGGGATTTTAGGAGTGGGAGCCACACAAGCACAGAACAGTATATCTCTATCATCCCTCCAGTGAGTGACTGTCATGTCCTTTGAATCAAACTTGCGTCTCTCATTGGTAGACCCTCCTTGATTATGGACAACACTATCATCTTATGGAACATCTACTGTGTGCTGGAAACCACACAACCCAGCTATTATCTCTGACGCTCACGTCAAGCCCATTTTCAAGTCACACAAGAAGTCATGGCAAAACCAGGGTTCACAGGCAGATTTATCATTTCCTGAGAGGTGCTGAAGATGAGAGGAGACTGGGAAGTGGGGAGTTGATTCTCCTGCACTACAGCGTCAATAAGCAAGACTCAGGTAGACTATGCCCAGGTCCTGGCTGGCCCAGTGCCCTGGCCCTGTGGGGATCCATAAGGTGATCCCGTATGTGCTGGTGGCACAGATGACAGCCAAGATCATGAGCATGAGGTAAACATGTTCCGTCGGACTGTGACGCTGCAACTTCCTAGCCAGGGGATGCCCTGGATCAAATACAGCAGCCTCAGTTTACTTATCTGCAATGATGAGAAGAAGCCCACTTTCTAGAAAAAAAAATAATGAGAGTGAAGATAAACAAAAAGCACCCACAACATTTAAGCTATGTAATGAGTGAAAAGCAATCTGCTGCCTGAGTCTGTTATGTTGGATTTCCATTGGTCTAGTTAGTCATTGAGAACAATTTGCTTGTCTTCTTGGTTAAAAACGGGCATCTCAGAAGGCCCTCTTCTTCCTCCTTCCTGACCACTACACACACACACACACACACACACACACACACACACACACTGCAGCTCTGAGATCCTGCAAGTGCACTGGGATCCTTCAAGAGCCTTAGAATAGCGTTGTTACAAGCCCAGATTGTTATATTGTACTGCTTCCTCAAGCCAGCAGAATCTAGCTCACCTTAGAGCCCCTGCCAGCCCAGCAGAGACCCTGCCAGCCCACCAGCCCACCTAGGCTCTCTCTTGCCTAGTCCTTTCACACAGCTATTGCTAGCAGCTGGAGAAGCAGCGCTCACAGGCATCATCTCACCTTGGGTTCTGTTGCTAAAACTGGTTGTTATTTGCTTCAGTCCTTTTATCACACAAGACAAATACTTGTGTAATTTCAGAGAGAAACATGAACTTCCTCCAGGCTGACTAGATCCGGGACCAAGTTTGGGTTTGCATTTTCGTTTAGAAATAGCAGGCAGAACAGCTTTGTGCTCATCTGTTCTTTTCCTTCTAGAAAACCAATAGGTGTACTGAGAGGTCACTCGGCTCCGCTGATGTACGTTCACATATCTTCCGAAGACAGCAAAGTATTTTCCATGTCCACTGACAACACTGTCAAGGTCTGTCACTTTTACATTTTGATGCATGCCTTCTCCAGGCAAGTTCTAGTTGTTCATTCAACTTGGTTTTCTTTAGAAAGAGGGACCCCATGTTCTCTAACCCAGGGTTGCCTGAAACTCATGGCAGTCTTCCTACCTCAGCTCCCTAGTGCAGAGATTGCTAGCATGTGTCACCACACCTGATTCTAGGGCAGTTTTAGACAGAGCAGTTTGTCCTCTCCTGGCCTTTTGCCTCAGCGGATATATACATGCGTTCACCTCTAACATTCAGTCATCTAGGGATCTTTGCAACGTGTTTTTTTTTTTTATGTAGAAAGAAGTTTCGTCGTCTTCCATCACTACTGTCACAGCTGCTTCTTCAGAGGACATGGCAAGTTTTTGCAATCCACCTACCATCTTTCCTGGGCTGTCTTTATCCCGCAGTGTGATAGGACTTTCATTGGGGATTTGTAATGAGTCAGTGTGAGATGGGGACTTTAGGGAGGACTCTTGTGTCACTGCTTTGTATCAATACTCGTCACCTGCAACATGAATGATTGATAGGTGCTATGGGAAGAATTTCACCCCCTTCCCCAATTCATTTGTTAAAGTTCTAATCTTCAGTGCCCAGAATGTGGCACTGAATATATATATATATATAGTTAATTAGGTATTAATTAGGCCCCAATCCAATATGACTCCTATCCTTATCAAAAGAGGAGATCAGGACAAGCACAGTCACCCAAGGGCAGTCATGTAAGTGCACGGAAAGTAACCTTTCAGGATAAGGATAACCATCTTTGCTGTCTGTAAGCCAAGAAGATAAGAAACCAGTCCTGCTGACACTTTGACTCTGGTCTTCTGGCCTCCAGAATTGTGGGAAAGTGAATATCTGTTGTTTAAGCTGCCAAGCAGAAATGTTGCTATGGCAACCCTAGAAAGGACCATGAAAGATTCATCTACTCTGATATCATAAGGAGCAGGCCTGCTTCATTCATTCAGTAAATCTACTGAGGGGCTACTGTGTGCCCAACAGTATTCCGAATACAAGAGATACAAGCAGTAAAGAAATAGCCATCCTTCCCTTCTTTTATAGAGGTTGTGGCCTGACAGTTGAAGACAGGCAGGAAACCAATAAAAAGGTGTTAATGAGAAAGCAAAGCAGCCTGTGCAGAGAGGGAAAGGCTGGAGATTTTAGTTCCTGTCTCCTAGATGTTGGCTTAGGAATGGTCAGTATAGGGTGACATAAAAAAAAAAAAAAAGATCTGAAAGAAATTGAGGATCAGGCTTATCTGCAAGAAGAGCACTGCAGGCAGAGGAAACAGCAAGCGCTTCTGAGGTTCCTACCACCTGGATAAGGTCAGGGCAGGACCAGGACAGAAAGAGGAAGGTGAGGGAGTCAGGGGACAAAGGGGGTCCAGCCTTGAGGGCTGGGGTAAAGGCTTTGGCTGGCTGTCATTTGGCTTCTTGAATGTGGAACACATGAATGATGTGATAGGACTTCAGTTTTACAAGGATATCATGCTGTGGCAAAGAGGTCAGGTTGAGGCAGGGAACTTGGTTGGGGGTTTTGGGTGGTATGATGACATTTCAGTGAGAAAAGGCGCTGGCTTGCACAGGTGGAGCTGGAGAGAAGTGACCTGATTCTAGATGCACCGATCAACACAATTCCAAACCCCAGAAAATCCTGGCACCTGGAGTTTTTAATAAGACTGGGCCAGATTCATTTGACAGCAGAATGTATCCTGAAAAGACTTGAGTATATTTGTAGTCTTTATCCCACTTGATGTTCATATTCACACACTTGCTACCAAAATGCAAATGAGACTGATTATGAGGAGCTGGCACAGTCCTGCCACAGTCTTGTATGACCTTTAAAAATTTGAACCATCTGAATTCTAAAACACATCTAGCTCAAAGAGTTTTGGATAAGGAACTGAAAACAGACAGCTGAAGTTACAGGCAAGAAGATTTGGTGATATATTAGGGAAAGTGCTAAAAACAAGAGAGTGAGAAAAGTCTAACTCACTGAAGCATGTAGCATGTATCTAAGGCATTGCTTACAGAGAAGTTTAAATACCTGTAAACAAAGAGAACAGTAACTGGTTGCACAGCTTTTGATATTAAAACATCTAACAAAAAAAGAGCAAAATGGCTTGGAGGAAGTAAATACCAAAGATCAGAGTGCAAATAAGTGACACACAGAATAGAAAAGCAAGAAAAAGCATCAACAGAGCCAAAGGATTGACCCCATGCAATCAAGGAAAGGAGGCTGGAGCTGCTAAAACAAGGACAGAAGAGGGAACAGTATATCCAGTCTCAAATCCTAGCACTTGGGAGACAGAGACAGGAGCGTCAGGAATGCAAGGTCATTGACTCCATGGAGCAGTCAAGTTCAGTCTGGGATACATGAGACCCTGTCTCAGAAACATAATAGATAAAATTTAAAAAGCCCCATGGACCTTGAAGTATTCATTGTTTTCCAAGATATAATAACAAAAGCACAAAAAGCTTAGATGAATTAAATTTTGTCAAAATTAGAAACATTTGGGGCTGGAGAGGTGGCTCATGGGTTAAGCCTCTGTCTTGCAGGTGGAAGGTCCTGAGTTCGGATCCTAGACCCCACGTACAGACGCCAAGTGGAAATGGGGGCAGCCTGCATTTCTGGTCTTGGTAGGGCTGAGCCTGTGAATCCCGGAGGGAAGAGTAAACAAAAAGGAGGTGGAGGCGGTCCATGGTGGTTCCCGAATTCGCCCATGGTTACACACACACACACACACACACACACACACACACACACACACACACACAGTTGAATAAATAATAAAAAAATTGAAAAAATAAAAAGAAACATTTATGCTTCGTAGGATGTCATGAACACAATAAAGAGACAACATAGAAATGGGAAGAGGATATATTGTAAGTCATATATCCAATAAGGAACTTACATCAAAAATACAAAAAATTAATGCTCATCTGTAAATATATAATTGGTTCAGTTTAAACATGAGCAAAGGATTGGAGTAAGCATCTTTAAATATGGCAGGTAACAAATCCAGTGTTTAGTGTCATAGTCACAGGGAATTGAAAACCCAAATCACAATAAGATGCCACTTCACACTATTAGTATGTCTAAAATCAACAGGTAGACATCAGGATGTCTAAAATCAACAGGCTGACAAGGGACCTCTATACCTTGCTCGCAAGAGATTATAATGATATAGTTTCTCTGGAAATCATATTATCAGTTCTCCAGTATAAATCCCAAATTCACAAGTCATACATGGTTTCCACAACCAAGCTGTACTTAGAAGCACTAAAAGCTGCTCATAGCACATACTTTTAACAGCCAAAAAAATAGACACAACTCAAATGTTCATCAAGTGGGCATGGTACATAAAGTGTGTGTGAGCTGTGAACCAGTATTCAACCAGGAAAAGAAATGAAGTACAGATACCATCATAACCTTTATCAATATACTATGTCAAGAGAAAACCAGTCATAAAAGATACACATTGCCCTTTATTCTGTTTGTATAAAATATCCAAAGAAGTCAAGCTTTAGAGACAGAAAGTAGATTAGCCAGGAACTAAGGTAAGGGAAGACTACAGGCTGGCTAATGATATATATAGCTATCTTAGGATTCAGACGGAAACACTTTGATATTAGGCACTGGTACTAGTCACACCGTTCTGCTGCTATGCTAACAATCATTGAGTTGTGTTAAAAAAAAAAAAAAGCAAATTCATGGAGGAGAGGAGATGGCTCAGGGTTAAAGCTTTTGCTTCGCAAGCAAAAGGACCTGAGTCTGATCCCTAGATCAGATCCCACACAAAAAAATGTCCAGTGCATATAGTGGCTGCCTGTAGTTCTGACCCTGGAAGGAAGAGCTTAGTTAATCCTAGAGCAAAGCAAAAAAGAGAGAGGAAAATCCAGGATGACTCCCAAAGTCATATCTGGGCCTCCACAGGCACACACATTCAAATGCCCTCTTGTACACACACACACACACACACACACACACACACACACACACACATACACGTGCAAAAAGTGAATTCTGAAATGAATGCATTATATTTCAATAAAACTATTTTTAAGGAAGTATAGTAATAAAAGGTTAAAAGAGCCAAGATTTGGTTCTAAGCCAAAAACCAAGACATGGACCATGGCAGGTAAGAAGGATTTAAGACCCAGTGCTCACCTGCCAGTCTATTAGCATCATCCTGAGCTTGTCAGGGCTGCCAATATAAGTCTTGGTGTTATTAGCATTTAGATGAAATTTTGAGCTGCAAACTAGATGAGATCACAAAGGAGGGAAAGATGAGCAGAGGAGACAAACCGTCTTCAAAGACAGAGTACAGATCCCAGGATGTGCCAGGACATCTCTCTGGGGGCTTCCATGTGGTAAGCTTGGAATCCATCATGTGGTGAGGATGAGGACAGTTCTTTAAAACGAGATGGAGAGACAGGTCAGCAAGACAGTGGGGACCCAAACTCAATGCAGTCCTCTGAGTAAACTTGATTAAAATGTTAAAATTTAAGGAACTTTGCTTAAGTTTGAAAATCAAATTCATCTAAAGTCATGGTAGCAGAGACTCATGCTTTTAATGAGTTTTTCCTTCAAAACTCAAGACCTTCAAATAATCATAATTTCGTATGTTGGGACATGCCTTCTCTCCTATTTTCTTTCCCCAGAGCCTCTCCATTTTCTTCCAATCTCAAATCATGATTACAAGATTAGCATCTTGCCTGTGATGATTCGGGCATATTGACTAGCTTCCCGATGTGTATTTAAGATATATTGAAATCCTATCTTGGAAATATGGTGTGTAAGCTATTTCAGAATATATTATTCCTATCAAATGAAAACTAATCAGCTAGGAGCCAAACAGCTAGATTTCTAGCATGCCTGAGCAGAGAGTCTTCATTCTTTGAATTGATTTTCCAGTGCAAATATTTAGCTTCTTTAAATCATGGGGACACACCAAACATTTCAGGAGTCTGCTGACTTCTGGCATTCTCTAGCAGAGAATCAAGTGACAGATTTGGAGTTTCTTTTTCCCTACTATAAATGTAACACCGCAAACCACAAAGAAGGCTGTTTTGTATAGACTGCACAAAGGATACAGAGACAGTTATTTCATATAAGGAGAATAGCATAGTGTACTTGTTAGCCTAAGACAGTGTTGCAGTTCGCCTGCATAGTTGCTGATAAATGACCATCAAATGGCTTAAGGGAACTAGGGGTTTATTTTCTCTTAGGATTCATGGTTACAGTTCTCAGTCCAGCTTGACAGAAGAGCATGCACTAACACCAGGGCCAAGGGAACTGGCCACACCATCTCTACATAATGGCTGAGAGAGGGACAATCCTTAGTTGCCAGACCAGCATGTCTGGCTGCCTTCTTCAACCAGTTCTCTGTATTTTATTCACTTGTTCAGGATCTAGCCCCACCCACCATGGGCTGAGTCTGCCCCATGGGCTGGGTTTGCTCCTGAAATTTTTGGTGTGTCCCCATGATTTAAAGAAGCAAAATATTTGCACTGGAAAAATCATTTCAAAGAATGAATACTATCTGCTCAGGCATGCTAGAAATCTGGGTCTACCCTAACTAGACAATCTCCTGCAAGTTTACTCTGGGCCTAACTCAACCACTAATTCTCTACAAATCTGCCCAGAGCTCAAACCCTCAACTGTCAAGTTGATACCTGTGCCTAACTATGACAGACAGCCAACTGTCATAACTACACCTCATGTTTCTGTAGGTTATGAGAATAGAAGTTTATCTCTGTCTGCTGTAGCCCAGTGCCAATGGTCCTGTGAATAAATGCCATTTCGCCCATTTGAGAGCCCACATCTCTCCATCAGGGATCAGAGAGGCACAGACTCAACTGAGTAGGGTACATAGACTTCAGGAAGGATCTGATAGCCTAGGAAATCAGTAGGTCACATAGACACCTCTTGGGCAGCTGGGAGCAGAGATAGGATTCGGCCCAAGCATCTCGCTTCTGCTTCCTGGAGCTCCTATTGCAGAAAGTTTTCTTCATGTTCCTGAACTCAGGTCCCATCTCCAGTTTCCCCACAAGCACCAGGCAGAAAAATCTGAGGGAAAGACACAGACCTGAGGTGACTTTTTCCAGACTTCAGAATTTTCCATGTACTCCCAACCCTCTTCCTCTTGGGAACTTGATAGGTCAGTCAATTTCCTGACAATGACAAAATACTCTAGACCAGGAAACTTGTAAAAGAGCAATAGTTTATTTAGCTCCACGTTTCTAAGGTGGGGAGTCTAAGAGCACAAGTATTGGTGTCTGGTGAAGGCCCTCTTGCTGCATTATGATATGGTGTAAAGCCCCACATATCAGAAAAGACAAAACTTGCTAAGTCAGGTCTCCTGTCCTCTTCACTGAACACCTTTTATTTGGGTGCTCTGGGCAGAACCCTTGGTTTTGCACATGCTAGACAGTCACACTACTACTGACCTATTTCCCTTAGCCCTCTCTTCTTTTTAAGCTACTAACTCTATTTTGGGGCCTAACTTCATGACGCTATCTAACCCTAATTGCCCATCTTTTTGTACCATTAATACATGAATTTAGGATTAATTTAGTTCCACAAGAACTTCTCATGAACATTCAGTTCATGATCCTTTATATCATGAAGTGGAACAAGATCAGCATTTAGAAGGATGATGATTTAGATATATGACATGCAATGGCTGAGTGTGTTGCCTTTCATCCAGGAAACTAAGATCATGTTCCAACAAATCGGTGTGAGCGAAAGAAGAGGAAATATCCTTTGAGTAAGCACCCCTCAGGGCAATCCTTTTCCAGGGAACTATTGTACTGGGGCCCACATTGACTTGCCAGGAGGCACAGTTCCTCACAGATGCAAGGACAGATGCAAGATGCACAGATGTGAGAACTTTCATAGCGATATGCTAACTACCGAGGAGAACAAATGGGAAGCAAACCATTAGTGCCACAGATCAGAATCTGACTAAAGAGACAAGGGTTTCATATGTCGTCAGAGCCAGCTTGCTTTCTGGAGACGCCAAGACTGGTACTATGTCGACACATTCACCATGGATAGGGTGAATAATTCCAGTGCCTTCGGATGGGTTTTACTTTGAAATAAGTTATGGAGATATAATTGGATGGGAGACTGGTCAGAACGGAGCAGGCTAGACTTTGCAAGAAGGTGAGTCAGGAGAGAGGCTGCCAAAGGAGGATGTCATGTGGAGATGATGGCAGAGAAGAGGGCAATACATCTACAACCAGAGAATGCCCAGATTGCCAGACAATTCCCAGGAGCTAGAGAGAAGACCTGTCCTCTGAAGGAACCAGTCCTCAGATTTGCCTGTGTTCCCCTGGCTTACTCGCTTGCTAAATTGTAAACTCAGAAACTGCACTTGGACTCAGTGGATAATTTCCGCCTCTCGCAGTTAGTTAGGAGAGTACGGTTTCCTCTGGTTGTGACATGGTCCCCAGCGTGGAGCCCTTGAGAGAGGATGGAGCCTTTCAGAGCTGTGGCTTGTGGGAGCTCTTGCGTTGTTAGGAGCATGGCTCTCTTTTGCTCCCTGGCTATAAGTGAGCAGCTTTGCGCCCCCCCCCCCCGCACACACATACACACTACCACACATACACCCTGATACGTAGCTCTGTCACAGCAAATGCCAAATGCCAACTGACTGTGGCATGGAAGTCAAAATAAACTTTGCCTCTTTATAAGTTGATTTTCTGAGGACTACGTGGCAGTGACAGAGAGCTGGATGCAGGTTGCCACGGTGCAGGCGCAGAACCATGGACTGACGGTCAGCTACAGTTCAGAGTCCAGAAGTCCAAGATTAAAGTATCAGCAGGACTGGTTCCTTCCGAGGACAGGTCTTCTGTCTAGCTCTGGGAGTTGTCTGGCAAGCTGGGCATTCTGTAGGTGTAGAAGCATTGCCCTCCTCTCTGTCATCATCTCCACATGACATCATCCTTTGGCATCTCCTGTTCTCACTCTGCAAAGGTGCCAGTTTTATTGGATCAGAGTCTGGCCTGCTCCGTTCTGATCCTGTCTCATCCAGTTATATCTCAATAACTTATTTCAAAATAAAGCCCCATCCTAAGGCTCTGGAATTATTCACCAAATCCATGGTGGGGGAAGGGAAGGGAAGAAATTTAACCCATAACAAATAGTGGCTGAAGCACAGACGTAATGCAGTTGTCATAATGACTGGTACGTATCAGCTCACAGCAGCCGCCGCCTTTAGTCACGACCTTCCTAACTGAATGCTTAGTTCAGCTGCTTTTTCTCCTTCTACACAACTCTCACCAGGCAATGCATGAGCCACATGTGATTTACACACCAAGAACAATAAATGATTGGCAGAAATATTATTGTTCTAATCATATTCTAATCTAACATTATCATGTTCTAGTTACTTTTTAATCCCTTTTTAAAATTTTTACGTGTGTGTGTGTGCGTGTGTGTGTGTATCAGAGAGTACTTTGTGTCCCTCTAAAGGACCAAGGGAGATTTAGGGAATGATCCTGGGTTGCTTCTACCTTCTTTTTGCTTCACTCTGGGATTTCTGGGATTTCCCAGGCTCTACCTGCCAATGCCAGAAGTGCAGGCCTGCCTTTTCTGCCTCGTGTTTTTGCATGGAACCTGGAATCTGAACTCAGGACCTTCTGCTTATGAGGCAGAGTCTCAACCCCTGAACCATCTCTCCAACCTCCTAGCTCCTTTTTCTAAGTATCCTATTTTCTAAATAATTTTCTGAAAATTTTTAAACATTATAAGGTAGGCAATGTAATTCTTCTCCCCCATTTTATAGATGCAGAAACCGAGAAGGAGAGCATAGCAATTTTCCCTAGACCACCTAAACATTAAGTGACAAGATTAAGATTTCAGCTCAGGCAGATGGGCTCTGAGCCACCATATCCTCAAACACAGCCACACAGAAGTCTGTTATGTGTCTCTCCACTGTCTAGTGATTGGCTTGAGAACTTTGTATCAAGAATTGTGAACAGATTTGAGGAATAAGTGTAACTCTGTACTACCGATCAGGCCCACACCATTGGTTCTGCCATAAAAGCTAGATCCATGGGGAAAAAGGAAAGGTGGCTGGCCATTTCCTTGTGGGGGAGTGAGCATGGAGACTTGTGGCCACGTGGCCTGTGACATGACCAAGGGGCTCAGGCCCCCTCACCTCCCTGGCTCCTTCACAACATCAAAGAAAGATGCCTTCCAACATTTTCACTCTCGGTGGGGGTAGGGAGATGGGACCGAGTGTAAACTCTGTCAAGACAAGCCAGACTCAACAACAGTCTGCAGCTGGGAACACAGCACAGTAGGTATACAAGCCCTGCTGCCAGCTCCGTGTGTGCTGCACACAGCGGGGGTGAGAGTTCAAGGTCAGCCTGGACTACATTAGGAGATCACCTCTGAAAGGAAAAAAAAAAAACTTATTACTTTTCTCCATTTGCCCCTCAGATCTGGGACCTGGACACCCACAGCTGCTGGTTTACAGCCTCTTCCAAAGCCAGTGGCATTAGGGGAGAACTCACAGCCTGCCTCTATCTCCCTGGACCCCGAGCCCTATGTGTGGCAACTAATGCCATGGCTTTCCTGCATCTGAAACTGAGGTAGGCAGCTCTGTGACCTCTGGGTGCCGTGTGCTCAAGACTCAAGAGTTCTAGAGGATTCCAGGGCCATCGGCCTTCTACCCCGTGTTCTGCCATTTGGATCTCTGTGCAGCTCTGGATCTGCATTGGGTCTCTGTCTGTATTGTGTATTTGGTGAGCTCTCTTAATATTTTCCCTCCGTTCTTCTAGCATCGCCAGAGTGAATATGTCATCCTGCAGTTTGTAGCTCCCTCTTAGACCTATCCTACCTGCCATCCCTAGTACCATAATAAATGAGACTCCACTGACCTCTTGACTATACCACAGGCCGGCTGGAGTGACATCCGTAATTTTGGAACAGAGAGGACCTTATGTTTCTTCAAGCAGAAGTCAAGTCCAAGAGCAGAAATGATGCTGACCAAGCCTGAGGAACTAGCATGCCCTCCTCCGTGTGCCTTGGGTCAGAGACTCCTGTCCATAAAGCAGGCCACTACATGCCCAGATGATAAGGCAAGGTCCTCTGAGTGGCTGCTCCAGCCACAAATCTAAATGCTTTAATGCCCTGAGACCAAGTCTCCCGGATTCCACAGAAATGTGCTGTTTCCCTTGGCTCTCCTCTACCAGACCGTAGTGCCATTACTCCTTGGCATGCAATCTTGCAGTCCTTTGGTCTTCCTTTCCACTAAGCACTGCCATCAGTCAGCTCCAGGTGCCCTTCTGGTACATCCTGGATACCGCCAGTTACCCAGAATGTCAAGTTCAACTCTGGAGCTCTGCAGATGAACAAGCAGGGCCCCAGAGCAGGGAATATATCTATTGCCTTGAGGTGCATGGGAGCCGAGAATAGAACAGGAACCAGATCTCCTGCCTTTGAGTGGTTGACCTTCTGGCTTTCCTGTGCACCTGCCCCTCTTGGTAAATGTGCCAAAGGGAATAGAGACCCTTAAGGGAGAGACAGACAGATAGACAGACAGAGAATAGGAGGTATATACCCTGGTGCTCATTCTGCACAGCCTGAAGAAGGCATCATATGACCCAAGAGTTCAGTGACCATGGGCTGAATCATGCCCCTTCAGTCATGCCCCTTCTCTGTCAGAAGGAACTCTCTCCACTGCTTGGCCAGCATGGGTGGTGGGCACTTGGCTTATGCTCTGAGACCCTCAAGGCCCTCTCTGTTCCAAAATCACAGACATCACTCCAGCTGGCCTATGATACAAGTGTGACCCACTCTTGCTGCCATGTTACATATTCCTGCTGGCATATTCTGGTGTTCAAAAAGGTGAGAATCCAAAGTCAGCATATGTGACCTGAGACAAGGATGCAGAAACACTTCTAGAGTGAATATTGTAGTCTTCATATTTCAGATACTTTCTCACAATGATGACTGGTTTCAAGAAAAAGAACATTCTAGAGGGCATATGTTACACAGCATCAGAGTCCATGGAGAAGCCCCCAGATACCCGACTCTATCCTTGCCATCCACTCTTCCTGGGAACACCAGGGATTGAAATGGTGACCTCTCAAGTACCAATAGACAGTGTCCTATTATTGAACCGCTGCCTTCCTGACCTGCCCACGGAAGCTACCCGGCAGGTTCCTGTAGCTGGGGAGAGCCTGAGCTCCTGGGCAGAGCCATTACTCAGTGATTGCTATTGTTGGCTCAGAAGCAATCTCAGGCTCTTCACTCAAGCTGCCAAAACAGCCAGCTTAAAGCGGAAGCTTCCGTCAATCACGCTGCTGTTTGTTCTACATGATAGCATGGTGTAGAACAAACAGCCTGCCTGATTGATCTCTTTTGGAATTAAGTGACTGAAATTCCACTTCATGGAACTCACAGACTCTGTCTCTGGTGCCAACACTCAGATGTCAGATCATGCCCCCATGCCAGCCTGCCCTGCTCCTGCTGCCACTCAGGAGTCCTGCAACCCAGAGCTCCCCACCCCATATCTATGTTCTCTCCTGGTAGCTGGGAAAGAGAATTAGACCAGCTGTCATACTCAAAGGTGTGCTTCCCTTTTCTTTGAGTCTTTCTCCTCGGGCTCTTCTTCCTCATCCTGCCAGGGCAGGGACCAAGCCCAGCACTTCGCAGCAGAAGGAAGATTGGGAGGGAGATGGCAGGACGATGCACATGGAACCAGTATTCTGTGTGGAGTGTTTAGTGCATGCCACTCTTCCCCAGACATTTCCTACTGTTCCCCATAACTGTTCCTCACATTTGGGATTCTGCTTTGCAGATGAGGACATCAGTCCACAGGGCTTGGGCCACTGATCTGTTCTCTGTGCTGACCTCAGAGATGGCTCATGATTTGAGGCCCCGATTGCTCAGGTTCACCCGTCGTACCTGGGAACTGCCTGCCTTGTCCCTGCTAGAAGAGAGAAGGGGTGCCTTTCAGGCCCAAGGACTCAGATCTAACCCATCCGAATGTATGGGAGAAGATCTAAATCACTAGACGCAAATAAAATCTTTCTGTAGGCTCACACAATCACAGCCCTCCTTCCAATACCCCTATCTCTCAGGAGGCTGAGTCAAATGAATCTTGAGTGTGAAGATAGCCTGGGCTATCTAAGGAGACCTTCTAGATAAGCAAATGAATAGGAGGTGTGTACTCTCAGTTTTCCTACCCAGCGTTTCTGTGCCGCATCACAGGCCAATTATTTCTGTTGTTCTGAGCCGATGCCACTGTTTCTCATTTTATCCCCATAACAACACTTCAAAGTAGATATCATTACCCCTATTTTGCAAATGGGAGACCAGGGTCTCAGACCCACTACCTGATCCTTTTCCTGCTGGCCATTCTGTAGTAGAGCAGCCCACGCCCTCCTGCATACCCCTGTTAACCAGGCACCCCAGCTGTCGGTCCTTTGTGTTTTTCATGAACAAGATCTGCCCCAGAGCCCCACCTGACGCTTTCCCACCAAGAGCCTGTGGTGCGCTGCAGGTACAACCCAGCCTTCAGGCACGTGGTCAGCTGCTCCGAAGCATCTGTGAGTATCCACCCTGCACGCCTAGCAAGGATATGCTTGAGACGTGGACCTAGGTGTTCTGTCTTCCCATCAGAGTTAAGCAATGTGCTCTGGGGACATTTTGTCCCTGAAATTAAACAATGGGATGGATGTTACGTTCTACTCTATTAATGACCCTGTATTGTTTGGACATTCTTCTTAGAGGGTTGGATGGAAGAGGCTGTCATGGATACTCCAGGGCTTGCAGCATGAGATGTTTGAAAGGAACATCCTAGGAGTATGATTCACTGAGATGTTCTTGTGTACCATAAAGCAAATCCTATCCCTTTAATTGATTGAAGCTCTAATCCAGGTCTGAGAAGCAGAGCCTTCCATACTCACTCCTCCTTACAGAGGCTCATGAGAACTATGTTGTTTATACCCCTGATGAGCTAAATAGCATTGACCCACAGGGAATAGGATACATAACTAGTGACCTTTGGATAAGGCAAACACACATTCCATCATTCTTCTGCTATGTGTTAGAAATAGGATACCTTCCCACGACATAGTCATAATGTTTTAATGTGCCCAATTAGGTCCCATTTAACAGTGGGACATATTCTAAGATGTGGGTCACTTCTACTATGTCATTGTGCATATATAGCAGAGTATACTCACACAAATCTAGACCGTGTCACCTTCTACAAACCCATGCCTATAAAAAAGTGTGCGCATATTGTATGCACGTATGATACAGCTTATTGCTCCACAATCGTGACAAATTTAATAGGCTAGTAAGTCAAACACACAGAAAAAGATGCAATCAAAAAATATGAACATGAAGGATTGAGGCTGCTGCTGGCAGTGTGGTTTTAAACTGCATTCTAAGTGATAAAAGTGTGGCATCAGAAATATATAAATTAGTGGCAGAGTCATTCATCATCATGACTGAGTGTCACATGATGTATGTAGTACATGTGTTAGACTTTTGTATACAAGTCGCAGCACTATGGGCTTGTTTAGAGCAGTATCCCACAAGCACAGGAGTGATGTGTTGCACTAGGGAACGAAGGCAGCCACTTTGTAGTCTTATGGACTCACTGTGACATATGCGATGGCTTATTAACAAATGTCACCATGTAGCATGTGACTATTAATTCAGTCACTTCCCAAAAAACTCATCTGTGGGGCTCTGCAGGGAAGTAGCCTGATCATGTGATCTCACCTTCCCTGCTTCCTTCCAGAACCAGGCCTGCTAATGCTCCAGGTCTCAACCACTGATGTTCCCCCCAGCACCCCATGTCACCCAACCTTCTTCACACACGACCCAGGTTCACTCCCAGCCAGACCCAGTTGTCTTTCACAGGTGCTGCCCATGATGTCACTAAGAATTCAAAATAGATGATCTGACCCGCTCACCAGAGAGGGCTTGATGACAACTCAGTGTTGATCCAACCCAAACCAATCAAGTTCCTTACATATTTGTAGCTCATACTGTATGGTATATTCGATGACCATATTTCTCATACTCTCCTGAGACTACCATTTCTCCTCTGCAGCATCCTGCTGCATTGCTGCTGCATCGCCATCTGGCTCTCTTTAGCCTGTCCACATTTGCATGTTAGAATTTCCTGCCTCCTTTCTCCCTCTGCAGACTTGAGGATCCTTCATGGTCTAACTCTAGTGTCATATTCCATGACAGTTTTCTTCCCTGCCTGAATCACATAGTGTTCCCCTCTTCCTGGAGACCTGTCTCACATCACCTGTAGGATAGATTCATGAGAGCCAGTCTAGCTGGCAACAGGTAGCAGGCTCTAGGGGCCTAGAATCACAGAATTTCCTTCGCCTTCTTCTCTTCTTCCTTTTCTTCCTCCTCCTCCTCCTCCTTCTCTGCCTTCTCTTTCTCCTGCCTCTTCTTTTTTCTTATCTCTTCATCCCTTCTGTCCTCTCTTCCCCCTCCTTCCCTCTTTCTCTTCTTACCTCTTTTCTCCTCCTCACTTTTTTCCCCTGCTTTCTTCCTTGTACAATCAGGATATCTGATGCTCTGAGAAACATCCACAGTCAGTCCAACATGACCTCATTCAAACTTGGGCTTCTAGTTCATGGTAAGTGTGGCACTTCACTGAACTTGCTTTTGATAAGTGTATCTTCCCTCACAGTAGGTGGTAAATAGATGCTGAACTGAGATAGGAATACTCTTTCAGCTGTTACTATAGTAGGGGTTGGAGTCAACCCTGAAAGATCAATCTCGGTATGTGGCCATCTTGTGAATATATTGCTGTATGAAATCTCTGACATGTCCTGATGCCACCTTCACAATCCACAGCATCGAACCATACCATACACTTGATAGTTGTGGAAGAGAGAGTGCAGCCCAGGGTCTTCACGGAACCTGATTTAATGAGTGCCACAATATCACTTGACCACTTGATCATATACGCAGAAGCACTAAAACTCATCACTTTTAGATCCTCTGGAAATGTTTGAAAACTATACAATGTAATTCGTAAATGTTCAGTGTAATGTTTAAGACATGGTGCATACCAACTTATTTGGGTATATACCATGAATGTTTATAAGAATAACAAATTTACCAACATTATAAAACTTTCATTTAGATCATTTTAAAATGACACATGAAATTTTTATTTAGGTTTACTTAATTTTTACATAAAGTTGTATATCTAATTTTCACTAAAGTGGGATATGATTGCATTTTGACACGTCTGATTGGATGATGCAGCCTAAAGGAGAAACAATTTGGGCCCATGGGTTCTTAAAGGAGCCTTGCTTTAATGTGAGATTCTCTCTAACCAGTACAAGCAAAAAAATTCCTGAAAAAAATCACAGATAGCACCTTCTCACTTTTTCAACCTAAGAATAGAATTCAAAGTCAATTTGAAAATTGTTTCTGTCGCTCACTTCAGTGTTTTAATTTCCAGGAGGCTTTCTCTAAGCATTAATCATGTAATGAGATCCCTAAGCACCTAAAGGGCAGGAGGAGAGGGAGGCTGCCTCTCTTGGGTGTGAGTCCTGGGCTCACTGCTCCGATACCACTCTACCTGGTTCACTTGTCAAAGTCACGCCTCAGCACCAGCTGATAGGCACTTCATTCAAATCTCGTCCTCAGCCCGAGGGAGATCACAAGTCACCCCAGGCTATGAACTACTGGCTTATCTGTGAATGGTTGAGGACAGGAAGGAAAATGCCAGTCATGCCAAGGGCCCGTTGCCAATAGGTGCTCTGGAGTCCACCTTGAGAAACTTGACTTAGCAGTGGACAGAGGGAAGTGAAACATACCACTGAAAAAGAGAATCTGTTCTCAGAGATCTGAAATCCACAACGGTGGAAAGATACTTTCTGGTTTCTGACTTCTGGCTTCTGGTTTGGAGACCTAGAACTTTCTATGAAGTCAGTAGAACTTCCTCTTTACAAAGTGGAAGATTAAAGAGAAATTGAGAGTGAACCTGAGAAAGGGTGCTGGCCCTTGTGGTTTCCATTCCCAGATTGTCTCTGCCTGCTCAAAGGACTTGGGGCTCAGGCTCTAGGAAGCATGTCTCACTCCCCACTCCCCCCCCAAAAAAAATCCCGTTGGCCAACAAGAAAGAAGACACTTGACTCCTGAAAGAAGACAGGCATTTAAAGGCTGCTCACAAGCTGGGGCAAGAGGCTAGCTACAGAGGGAACCAGTTGTCTGCCTGACATCTCAGGGATAAAGGTTCAAGAGATAAGCCACCCCACCAGGTCACCTTTCTCACTCACCCTACAATGAAGAAACTTTACTGCCTAAAATTAAGCCCACATCTATTTTCTCTGAGCTTGATGGTCAAAGTTATACTCTCTGCGTCTTCTGCTGTCACTGCGAATTAAGGTGCTGTGTGACGTTCGTTAGGGAAGCATGAACAAATGTCTTTTCAGATAGGGTGCTGGCCACAGACCCAAGAAAGACCAGTGAATCTATTAGAGTTGCTGGCAGCAGCATTGGTGTGGGTCTACTTACAGGGGCCCCAGTGACTCAAAGGCAGCCCACCAGCACCGGTGATGACTCACAAAAGCTGCATTCCTAGAGCTCAATGTACAGCCCACAGGCAGCTCCAATAAAGAGTCTCCTTTCCACCAGATACTGCTCAGGGCTTCTGTGATCTTGGGAACCTCGGGAATGAGTCCTAGTTGCTGAACTTCCTGGGTCTCAGGTGACTCCTTTCTTTCTGGGAAGGATTGTTTTGTTGGGAGGAAATAACTACTCCTAAGAGATTAGAACAGCAAGAGAAACCCTCTAAGTGCTAGCACAGAAACAAGGTGGCCAATCTCGAGCTCAGGAGAAAGACTTCAGGAGAAATGAAGCCCTCAGACACCTTGATCCTTTGAACCTCCACATTGTATAATAATAACTTTCTGTTGAGGTGATCAGTCTGCAGTAATTTACCAGACAACTCCGGCTAATGAATACACTCAAGTAAACCAATGTGTGTGGAAGTACAAATACTTCCCAGATAAACTTTCCTCTTTAACAGCTTTGTCACCAACTTTCTAAATGAAAATTCCCTTTTGACTTGGCAGCCACCGTCTTTAGATCACCTTTCTTTCGGCTTTTTAAAAACAGATTGTGAAAGTATGGGACTTCGAAACCGGAAGACAGTTGTCTGAGTTCATTGGGACTCATGGAGATGACAACATCACTTGTCTGACCTTTGACTCCAGCGGAAGAAGGTACATGCTTCCCCAGTGTCATGAACGATGCATGGAGTGATCTGTGCCTATTGACCTTGTGAGACCCTCTGTTTCCTAGGCTCATTACTGGGGGCAGAGACGGCTGCCTGAGAATATGGAGCTACAACAATGGACGCTGTCTCCACACCCTGCAACATGGCAAGTTGGGGGGGGGGGCATTGTACTTTCTAAAAGTGGTCCATGAAGAACTGATGCAAAATTAGGTCTTTGTCAATACAATCAAAGGAATTAAGTTAGATAAGCACTAGATTTACATAAAACCCCCACAATCCCTTTTCTTTGCATTTCACATTTCTCAGTGACTCTGTCTTTGTGTTTCATAGGGATATCATTGCTTAAGTCAGTTTGACAAACGAAAAGCAAGCCTCTTATGTTGAATTAACTTACTTGCTCCATGTCTATTTCAGTCCATTCATGCATTTTTTTTTTATGTCTGGTCTTGGCAAAAATTTCCCAACTCTGACCTGTAAAACTCCTACAGAATAGATAAGATGTGTATTCTTCAACTTTTGGGGAGAACCATGTAAAGTTACAGTGGAAGAGACAAACGTTACAGTTGTGATGGTCTCTCAGTGACACCCCACTCTTCTGGTCCCAAATGTGTTAGCTTCATCTTGCTGTTACTGAATGAACACAGGACTCAAACAACTTACTAGAGCAAGGGCTTTATTCTTGCTTATGATTCCCAGTTATAGTTATCAACATGGCAGGAGAGCTCATACCAACATTGGGAGCTGAAGGAACTGGCCACAACTTATCAATAGAAAGAGATGAGAGACGGACATATTTTCCCACTTGCTACTCTGCTTGTGTGCCAATTTCCAACCAGTTCTCTCTCCATTTTATCAACCTGCCCAGGGAATGGCCCCACCTACCGTGGTCTGGGGTTTCCCACATCAATTAGATAATCTCCCATATGATTACTCAAGGATTACCTTAGCTATTATTTCTTCATAGATGTGTCCCAAGTCTTGATCTTCAATTGTTTTTTTAAGCTTTTTAAAAATTTTTTATTATTTATTCAATTTGTGTGTGTGTGTGTGTGTGTGTGTGTGTGTGTGTGTGTGTGTGTGTAGAACCACGGACGAATTCGGGAACCACCATGGACTGCCTCCACTTCCTCCTTGTTTACTCTGCCCCAGGATTCACAGGCTCCACCCTACCAGGTCCCCCGCTATACGTGGGGTCTAGGATCTGAACTCAGGACCTTCTGCCTGCAAGGCAGAGGCTTAACCCCTGGGCCACCTCTTCAGCCCCTTGACTTTCAGTTGTTAAGTTGGCATCTACAACCAACTGCCAAATCAGTCATAAAGCTAAAGCCATGAGCCTCATTTTTAAATTTGCTTTTGACTGATGTATATTCATTAACCCATTCACTCACTCAGGAAGGGCCATGTGCTGAGAGAAGCTGAGCCTTTTCCCCTAGCTGAGCACAGGCAGAATCAGCATCATAGTGTAGGGAAGGTAGCAGCAAATGATCCAGGTGACATTTGACTGTGGGCTGAAAAGCAGAAAGAAGACAAAGTCTTCTCTGGTCACCAGGTGGATTCAGTCAGCACATGTAAGTTGATTTGAGACCTAATAAAGAGAAATGTTTGAATGTGATGCTAACTGTATTAGTCAGGTTCTCTAGAGATGCAGAATTGACACAATGAATATAATATAGGGAAAGTACTGAGTTGGCTTACAGTATGGCCAAGGTAGTCCAATGATGGCTGCCGGTAGCTGAGGTAGTCCAAAAATGATTGAAGGCTGAAGAATTCCTAGAGTCTTTAGTCTATGCGACGACGATATGGAGGGTTGGAAGGCTAGAGGGTCGAAGAAACCAGGCAGCCAGAAGGAAGAGTGATTCCTAGCACAGTTGCAAGAAGGCATCTGTTCTCTTTGGTGACTCCTTTTTATATGATGCAATACTGGGAGGATCCTATGAGAGCTTTGGAGATTCTGATAGGATCTAGGGTGGGTACAATCCTATCAAGTAGTCTCAGTTGATCCTTAATAGAAGTGGTTTCAGCCCATCTTAGTTAATACCAGGTATGTCAAGTTGACACCAGGCTTAACTATCACACTAACATAATTATATTTCCAGATGAAACGCAAAGTGAAGTCTGCGATTGCACCTATATGGAAGTGAACCAAAACAAGTGAGTTCCATTGAACTTGGGTACAAGAGGGATTGTATTTAATAAGGCATTTTCCATATAAATTTTGGCTGGAGAACTGTGTTAGTTGGACTTTCATTGCTATGACCAAATACCTGCTATAAACAAGTTGGGGGGGCAGGATTTACTGTGGCTCACTGGTTCTGGGGTCTCAGCCCTTCAGCAGCTGGCTCCATTACTCTTGGGCAGAAACACCATAGCAGACAACTAACTTCTTGGCAGTCCAGCATCAAATAGAAAGAGATAAAAAACAATCCAGAGACAAACTATACCTTTCAAAGCACACCCCTCTGAACCACTTCCTCTGACAAGGCCCCACCTCTCGTCCCATTCAGAATGAGCTCATCAATGAATGAATCCATTGAGAAAGCTAGCAAGCTTATGATCCAATCACCACCAGTTGGGAACTAAGATTTCAATGTATGAGTCTTATGCAGGGCATAAACCACAACATCATTAAAGAGAATTTTCCAGAAGCAAGTATGCAAAAGCATGACAGAGGACCCTGGTTGCTTTCTGGAGATGATTTAAGTACTAGACTCTTTTGGAGCGTTGAGGCAAATCTCTTCACATTCTTCTTTTTTTCTTTCATATATGTGTGTATAGGGTATGTACTTCTTTCTCCTTCTCTCTCTCTCTCTCTCTCTGTGTCTCTGTCCCTCTGTCTCTGTCTTTCTTTCTGTATCTCTATGTCTCTGTGTCTCTGTCTCTGTCTGTCTCTGTCTGTCTGTCTCTGTCTCTGTTTCTCTCTCTCTCTCTCTCTCTCTCTCTCTCTCTCTCTCTCTGTGTGCATGTATATGAAGGCACTTGAGTGTGTGTACCTGTAGAAGTCCTAGAGTGACACCAGGAATCATCCTGAATTGTTCTACCTCCTTACTGTTTTGCTCTGGGGTTTCCCAGGTTCCACCTTTCAGGGTCTAAATTATAAGTCACCAACCATATCTGCCTGGCATTTTGTCACAAGTTCTAGGGATCCAAATGCAACTCCTTAATTGCTGCACATTCTGACAACTGTTTAGAAACAGACATTGAAAATCCCTGCCTCTCCTCCACCAAATACATTATTAGGAGACAAATCAGATCCTGGAGGAACAAAACTCAGTAGATTTCTTCTGGAACACTAAGTGTGAAGCAATTCCTGGGCAATTCCTGAGTCCCCACAGTTCAGCCCAGCCCTGGGAAGTAGGTAATCCTCAGAAAGGCAACTGTTCATGGAAGAGCAGATGCGGACCTCACGAATGACCAATGTCTCCTTCTGTGTCCTGATTCTTTAAGTATCAGCTAAAATATGGTCCCTGATTTATCGAACTTCTTTTCCCATTGTTTTTCATAAACACCGGAGTTTTTATTTTTATCTCTTTATCACATGACGAAAGCAAATTGAAACACAATATTAATTCTGTGCGAAGAGCACACAGATAAAAAGCTTAAGGAGGCCTGGGGAGGTGCCTCAGTGGTCAAAACAGTTGTCCCTCAAGCATGAGGACTGGGATTCAGATCCCCAGATTCATGTAGATGCTAAGAGGGTATCGAGGCCCACCTGTGATTCCAACACTCAGAAGGTAGAGATGGGGGTCCCTAGAGCAAACCAGCTAGTCAGCTAGCCATATTGACAAGCTCTGGATAAAACTGAAAAATCCTGCCTCAAAAAATAAGGTGGAGAGTAGCTGAGGAAGACTCCTGTGTCAGCATCAAGCTCCACACGTGTGTGTGTGTGCACGCACACACGTATGACTGAATATACATGAACATACACATGCAGGCACAGACACTACACATATAACATGAAAGAAAGAAAAAATGATAAATTCTGCTATTATTCTAGGTATATCATAGCTGTTGGATGGGACAGGAGAATAAATACGTATATTGTAAGTAAAATATATCGAATGATGACATTTGTTAAAAATCCTCCTTCAGATTGGCATCCTCTTTTTTCTCCTCCTCCTCCACCCTCTCTCTCCCTCTCTCTCCCTCTCTCTCTCCCTCTCTCCCTCTCTCTCTCTCTCCCTCTCTCTCTCTCCTCTCTCTCTCTCCTCTCTCTCTCTCCTTTCAAATTTTGGGAGTGTCTTTACTAGCTGGTACAAGACAAGTGTGATATGCACAGAAGGATTCTCTCTCTTTGTTTTTTATCCTTTTTTCCCTTTATGAATATTTTTTGCTTCAGCTGCTTCCTAGTTTTTCCGCTAAGAAGAGGGGCCAGCTGACAAAGCTGCCAGAGCCACTAGATTCCAAGGGATCCAAGCCAGACCGTGTCTAAACTTCGGTGGGTCTTGTAGTTCTGCACGTGACTTATGCCTTGCGCAGCTTCCCCGCCCCACATACCTTCAAGAGTCGTCTCCCAACTGCACCCCACACGCGCATGCTCCAGTCGCAGCCGAAGGCCAGTCAATAGCTCAGCCTTTACTGGAGCCTCTGGCCGCAGCGGGAAGAGGAAACGCAATGCCATCCATCAGCATCTGGGACAGGAAGTTCCTCTTTGTGGCTTGGGGAGGGGATTAAGAAACCCGAGAGGTTGCCGAGGGCTGTCTAAAACTAGGTTTTACATCTACCTGCCATCTTTTCTATCCCTGTTTGCTAGGCTGGGTGGTCCTGGGTTTCTGTCTTTAACCATAAGTTCTTTATTCATTCGAAGACTCACTGTAGTTCACAGCCCAAGCTAGAGAATGATTTGAGAAGTGACTGCCTGGGTAATTTGAGCACTGGATTTATCCTTTGGTCTTCCAGCATCCTGGGCTGAAGACTCTGAGTTTAGCACACATGGCAGCTCTGGGTCTATTTTGTAGGCAAAGCTATGCGGTGGCTCCGAGGAGAGCTTGTCAGCTGACATATGATTTGCTGAAATGCAATCATCTAAACGTCAGCCGCATGTGGCTTTCTATTCCCTCTGGAACTGGGGGAATTTGCTTTGACATTTCCAAAATCTGCATCACTGGTGGGGTGAGGGGAGGTTATGAAATACGCCAACACCTTCTCTCTGAAGTTGTGTGTTGGCAGCTCATGTTTTTGCTTGTACAACATGTCCTCTTTGGCTTTGGATACAGGATATACCACATGACTTTCACTACTTCTGGAAGCCTCAGCCACGCTGGCAGGATGACCTGGTAAGCCCTGGCCCACTATCTGGCTTTCAGTCCATACAGTGCACGTGATATGGACTCCCCTTGCACTCCTCAGACTGCCCTGCAAGATCTGAACCTTCCATCCCTGCTTACAGCATCCCAGAAGCCTCGGCAAGCCAGGCGTATGAGGTCAAGTCAGCTACCTCCCTCTGGGAAGGGTGATGGCCCTATGTTCAAACTGAGGTCAAAGTGGGTTGAAGCAAGGACCATGTGACTCCCCCTAGTCTGACTAGGAATCCTGATGTGCAGAAAAAGCAAGTTAGGACAGGGTAGAGTGTGATTTTTTTCAAAGAAGCGCCTGTTTCCTGCTTCATGTGCCAATCGCATTCGCTGTGCTTTCTCCAGCAGCAGAAGCCTAGGGGAAGACATTCCTGCTGCCTTGTCGCTTGTAAAAGGCCCAGAACTAGGGGACTGCTTGTCATTCACATTAGGATGTAAAGCTTCCTAGCACAGAGTGACTTCCTTCCAAAGAGTCTAAAAGCCAAGCCAATAAGACAAATGTCAAGAATGAAAGACCACTGTGCTTAGTTATCTGCCACTGTCCCACCTACTTAGGACTCCTGTAAATATTCCAAAAGGCACAAGTCACTAGTGTCCACTGTGCTCTTCTCAGGGCCTTGCGCAGTACCTGGTTTAAAATCACTGCCTAAGAACACGGTGTTTTCTTTCATTTGGCATCTTTTAAGTGCCTCTTATGGACTTTAAAATTTTGTTTACCTGGGCTAGAGAGATGGCTCAGAGTTAAGACTCTGCCTCACAAGCAGAAGGTCCTGAGTTGGGATCCCAGGTCCCACGTAAAAATGCCAGGCAGAAACAGCAGCGGCCTGCATTTCCAGCCCACTGAACCAAGCCTGGGAAATCCCAGAACAAAGCAAAAAGGAGGTAGAAGCAATCCAGGATGATTCCTGAAGTCACCTTTGATCTTCCACAGGGACGGACACACAGACACACACACACACAGAATAAATAAAAAGAAAAATTCTTTACCAAAAGTGATGGGTACAACCTAGTATAAGGCCTGCCTTCATGGAGCTTGCAATTTAGTGAATACCGAGAGAAAGAAAAAGCTATGGGGCTGGTCAATTGCTCAACAATAAATATGACAACCTTAGTTCTGATCCTTAACATCAATGTAGAAGATAACAGTGTCACCTGTGAGCCCAGCACTGGAGATGCAGAGACAGACAGATCCCTGGCACTTGCTGTCCAGCCAGTCTAGCTGGATGAGTGGGCTCCTGATTCAATAAGAGACCTTGTCTCACAAAAATCAGTTGGAGAGTAATTGAGGAAATCACCCAACATCAATGTCTGGCCAACACACATACACACACACACACACACACACACACACACACACACACAGCGTGTGTGAGAGAGAAACTCATTAAATAAGTAAATAAAAATAAAGTTATGCACAAGATGCCTCAGGAAAGCCGTGACTTCTGCAGAGCAGGAATTATGCTTGAGTCAGTGAAGTGCATGTGCAGGGTTGGGAAACTGAAACACACAATCAAGTGGGCTTCCTCCCCCTATCCAGCCCTCTGTCATTCACACATTATTGAGTTTATTGCTGTTGCCCTTAGTGGACAGGACTGGAGACATGAATGTGACTTCTGAGAGGCTCACAGACTGACTGCTGAGGAGATAAGCAACTGAAGGAAGTAATAATTGTGTAGTGTCATAGATGGCAAGATTTAAAAAATTAAGATTCAAATGCTAAAAGAACACATGGGTGAGAACCACTAACTCGCTTTAACATCTCATGGACTATTGAAAGATTGATTACTAGGACTTTTCCAGAAGGAAAAGGCATGAGCAAAGCCTGAAAGCCTCAAAACATGTGTCTAGGAACACTAGGAAGCATCAGGTACAGGAGGAAAATGAGGCTGGAAAATTAAACTGGAGCTTGAAGGCCGTGCTCGAGTATTATCTTGGTCTTCTGGGGCTGCCTTAACCAAACGCCTCACTCCAGGCAGTTTAACAACAGAGATCTGCGTCTCACAATCGTGGAGAATTGAAGCCTGAGACCAGGGTGTCAGCGCAGTGAGGCTCTGATGAGGCTCTTGCTGGTGTATGGATGGATGATCAGCCGCCATCTCCTTCTCTGTAATGTGTCCTCTCATAGCAGATAAAGGGTGAGCTCCATGATGCTCCCTCTTCTGATGCAGATGCTAATCCCATCATCCTGGTGGCTTCATTTAATGCTAGTAACCTCCAGAGGCCACTTATCCAAATACCACCAACATGGGATTAGGGCTTTGGCATGCAACTTTGAGGGTGGGACAAAAATTTTTGGTCCAGAATAGATTTGTAAGGTTCATCCTACCACTGGGGGGAAAGGGCAGGGCACAGGAGAGCCCAATCCTAACTGTGGAGAAATGAGATGGGAGTGGAGAATCTGACAGCAGAGGATGATGGGAAAGAGTCTCTTTCCCAACAGCCTCACAGCATAAACTGTGTTCAAGCAAATAGGGCATCTCAGCTGTCTGCAGGCAGGTCCTCAGGGACACTCTGTAGTAAGCGCATGAGGACAAGGGTGAAAGAATGTCTTCATAGGGCTGGGAGAGGCCAACTCCCTTCACATAACAACTGCTCCACAATAAGAAAAGATAGAAAGCTAACTCCACAGCACTGGTCTTCACCAACCCATTTTCGATTCTTTTCTTTCTTTAGGGTATATATCCAAAATTTCTCCTTTTCAGGGGACATGTGGCTTCCATTTTTACCAGCATAGTTAAGTCACAGTGGGGTTCAGATTAAAGTCCTGTGGGTCCCCCTACAGACTTCTGGCTGGTGGGAAACCAAACCACCTCAGTCATGGTTTGAGTTCCATTGCTCCACTGATATCAACATGCAACCCAAATGAAGGTACCTTGTCAATCATCTGCTTGCCAGCAGGATGGTGAAGTAAGAACAATGCCAGGGTGATGTGTCACAGAGTAAGGCAGGGTCCTCAGGGATGACCACGCTGACCCAGGGAGAAGCAGAGATTCTCTAGCAGACCTCCAAACAGACTCACACACAGAGGGGTGGAGTCTCTACAGAAGAAGTGGTAACTAAAGGAAAGTCCCAGGGGTTACTTGGGATCTGATTTCTCAGTTCTGTTCTTCTCTCTTCTCAGACTCATGGGCATAAGGAGGACATTCTCTGTGTAGCTCAGTGTCCGCCTTTTCTTCTGGCCACCTCCAGTTATGATGGGGAGATTATAGTTTGGAATATTATCTCGGGACACATACACTGCAAGCTGAACACGCCCAGCCCTTTGGATGGTCCAGACTGTGTAGAAGGTAGGTGAGGGGCATGCTTTGTAGCCTCTGTGCACAGATCTCTATCACCTTGAACTTAGCCGTTTGAAAAGTCTCAGTTCTGGACTATTTTCCACTAGGAAAAATTTGGCCTTGTTTGAGGGCTGCCCTGTCAGATGACACTTCCCAAAGCTGAGAGCTCAAGATCTCAGACACCTGTTCATCAAAGTTCACCTCACAGATCAGCCCACCACTCGTTTCTGTGGAGAGAGATCGCAATGTTGAAGGCAAAGCCATATCATAATACAGTTTCTGGATCAGCACAGCAAAGTTGCAGCAGGGAATGTGACCTTGGACAAAGCTAACCTGCCTCAAAGCTAGAGGGAGATGTGACTATGGGCAAATCCTTGTCTGCTTTCTTTTTCCAGATAAAATGCTTATGATTGGCTTTAATTTTTACTTTAAAGTATATTACATAGTATATAGAAACTCAAACCTCCTCATTTCTTGGAAACCGGTGGTACACTGTAATTATTTTCTTTGTCTATAAAATAAATGCACGAGAAAAACAGGGAAGCTCATTCAGAGCTATGTAGACTACCTGATCGAAGCTTTTCTGTACCATTGTCTTCTTCTTCATTCTGAGGCTCCCCAGCAGAGCAGTGTTGTTTGGCTCATGACCATCTTTGAGCCCTCTGCTTGGTTGTTTCCAATCATGCGGATGATAACACTGAGCCCTCCCCATTCCCTAGCTTCGCTGTATAATTCTTACTCGTTTATCTGGTTTCTTTCACCACCTTTCTGCCACGCACTTCCTCTACCCAGGTGGTCAGCCTGCTCCCCCAGCCCAGCCCAGACATCACCATCGTTCCCTAATGTCTCATCCACCTGCAAGGTATCAGACTTCGGTGCCGTCCCTATTCTCTTCCCCCTCTGTGGGCCATGACCGCAGATCCCTGACTTCCTCCCTTCCTTACTGTTTATTTGTTACACTGTAAACGTCTCCAGCCTCCTCATTTGACTGCCTGGTTCCTTTCCTTCCAGGTTCATGGTTGATGTGATCACGGTTTCATTTGTTCCTTTATTCATTAAAAAATTGCTAACAAACTCCTTCCATGTACCTCGGTGATGGTGTTTGAGCTGCCAATCACACCTCTTTCCAACCAAGTCCTGAACCACATCATAAACATGCATGAGGTACAAGTGATAAGTTGGGATAGCAACCTATTTCACTACTTGCACACCCTGTGGAGAAACTGACTTCCTTTCCCCATCTAACAGCTATCTGCACACTTTCATCTACTGTGGAGCTACAAGAGAGAAAATACAGGAAGTTGGACATTTCTGTATCAATTAAGAAGTTCTTACGTTTTCTGAAACCCAACCAGGGAATTCGTAAAATACCCATAAGCCCCCAGATTTAATCCATAGCAATTAATTTTTTTTAAAAAAAGCTATGAGTCATTTGATCAGAATTACCTTGGAGAATTACCTTGAGTTGTTCCCAGAGATACAATCTTCTGGGAAATGAAGACAAAGACATTTGGCTGGGTCGTTCTTTCAGAGAACTCATAGTCTCTGCACAGAAAGAAGGTAGGTTGGACTGGTGAAAAGCAGTAGAGCCAGGCAGTCAGCTTGACTGGAGAAGGCAGAGGCTAAAGCCACTTCTTCATGGAGTCAATCCCACATTACTTCATACATTTACAAGATTATCTGATGGAGCATTCTCCAACAGTATCTAAAAGTTTAAAGAATCTTTGGGGGAAGTGGTAGCATTTCATTCTGGGGGTTCGTTTTCATTGTCATTAAAAGGCAAGTAATATCACTGGTCAAGAAGGTGATGTTGACTTTTTAGGCGGCAGCTCAAATGTGAAGTCCTACTGGCAGCAACATTTATCGCTCCAAGTTAAAAATATACTCTGGCTTTTTTTTTTTTTTAAAGAAACTCTTCTGCTGCTGCAAAAATGCAAAAGCCATCCGTGCCACCAGCAATTCACACTTCTGCATTTTAAAACAGTAGCAAACAATTGACAAGAATATGGTCCCGCATATTCTTCTGGGAAAGAGAAGTCCTGGAAACCAAAACCATTTAGACAGCTCTTCTCAGAAGGGGTCCACCAAGATAGAGAGGCAAAGCTGGATCCGCTGAAAAACTTCTTTCTAATGGGAGCTGTCACTTCTTCCCCCACATCAAAGAGAATGTGAGAGTGATAAGTGTTAATGCCAATAGCAGGGAAGGGGTATACCGTGGTATATGCAAATGCACATGCCATCAAAAGCAAACCAGATGAAAATCAGTGAGCCACACATGCAAAAACAGCAGGAGACTGGTAGGAGAAAAGAACGGTTGTAACGGGAAAAGAAAGGGAGGTGGAACTAGGGATTAAAGTAATATCATAAATTCACTGTATTTGGGTATGAACTCTAAAAGAATGAAAAGAAAGGAAAGAAATGAAAAAAAAAAACATGACTGAAAATAAAGACTGAGGAGTTTCAACCAGCTAAAGTTCAGGAAATCTGTCAGTCCGTTCTGAGGTGAGGGGTCTTTATCTAGGAGAGCAATACGGAAGTAGTCATCAGTTGCCTCTTGTGTGCTGGTCTTTTCCAATATGCCTTCATTATGTTTACTGCTCATATTTGCCTCAGAAACGGGTGCTTTGTATCCATTTCATCAAAAGAGAGCCCAAGGCTGGAGAGAGAAGGAACTATGGTAAACTGCTGCCACTGGTTGAGCAACTTTGTAGGAGGCATTGTTGGCTGCTTAATTCCTTCAGCCCCCTGTCTGGAGGTCATGTGGAAACGCTCACCTACAGACTCAGAGTGATCACCTTAATACCTTACCAGTGCAGTCATCTTACCTCTCAGATAAAGATGACCGAGGTGCAGGGAAGTGAAATCTGCCCCCTAAACTCCAGCTACCGATCCAAGAGGAAAGCCGGAGACCAAGCCATCCTCTATGCTTCCGCAACCTTCCCCAGGGTGAACGGAGGCAGGTGAAGGGAGATAACATCTCGCTTCTCCCCATCTTGTCCCCAGTCTAGTTCTCCCAGGAGCCAAACAACACAGAGTAGTTAACGATTCGCCCAATGCATCAGTGGTGTCTTCCAGACTTGGGAAGATCCTGAAGCCAAGAAGCCTGCAGGCAGCCACCTTGTGATGGCTCTATCCTGCCTCTCACAGCTTCCTAAAAACAATCACAAGATGTAGTATCAGGAGTGAGGGCTTTGCAGGCACGTGCTGCGTTTGAGTCCCCTGCCTTTCATAGGTAGCTGTGTATAAATGTAAACATCACCATTCTCACCTCCAAGGGATAAGAGGTAGATTGTTCTGGAGCCAAATATAAATGACCATGACCCAAGAACACAGATTCAGATGATCCCAAGCTCCATGTTCCATTATGGCAACAATTTCTTAGGATTTTATAATCACAGAATCAAAGAAAGGCATACATAAGTCAAGACACTTTTCAAATACAGTGGTGGAAACATCAGCTAGGTGGGTTACAACAGACTGGGCGGAGATGAGGGGAAATCGCTATTAGCTACAAACGTTACCTAATGACACTCTTAGCTTTTTGGTTGATAAGAGCTAGTGGTCTGCTAAGTTAATGAATTTCAAAAGGTTATTCTGATGTCATAAGATGTTAGGACACACACAGAGGAACAAGAACACAGAGGGCAAGGAGTGGCTATCAAGAAGGTATCAAGATCACCCAAAATAAAAGTATAATTAAGCTCTGAGTTGGTAACATTCCACAGCCCTTGAAATTCCAATCGGTCAAATCAACCTCTTCAGTTCAGTGATTGAATCTTCTTCCTGGGAACTCACTTTCACATGAAGGAACTCTCTAAACAGTTTGCTGTAAGAACAGGTAGTGCCTGCACAGTCAGGAGACAGGGCATGTGAGAAACTGCTGGGCTCAGTGTCTGGTACACGGGACAAGTTCCTGAAATGGCGGGTCCTGTGATCAACATCTGCTGGTGGACAGGGCCTGAGTCTGCTTAACCAGGCTTAGCCAGGCTGAAGTAAGTATTACTGAACCACTTACAACCTGAGTCCCATGGTGACCCACGGAAGCACAACTTCCTGAATCATGCAGCTCACTAGGCAACTTTGCCTTAGTCTGTTCAGGTTGCTGCAACAAAATGCCACATACCATGTAGCAGTCAGCCAGCATTGTTGCAGATAAATCCCGGACCAGACAGCTTAAGACAACAAAGGGGTTATTTTGGCTTACAATTGTCTGGTTACAGTTCTTGCTCTAGCTTGACAGGGGTGCCCACATCAACACCAAGACTCAGGGAACTGGTCATACCATATCCACATAATGACTGAGAGACTGCATAATCCTCATTTGCTAGACGAGCATGTCTGACCCAGTATACAGAAGGATGCTAACTGTCTCAATCAGTTCCCTCCATTTTATTCATTTTGGGAGGGGCATTCCCACCTACTATGGGCTGGGCCTTCCTGTCAACTAGACAATCTCCTGCAGGGTTGCTCTGGCCTTAGCTACTAATTCTTTACAAATGTGCCAGAGGAACCCTCACCTGTCAGGTTGACACCCGTATCTAACTGTGACATACCAGATGGTTTATAAATAACAGGAAATAACTTCTTACTGTTCTGGAAGCTGGAAGTCTATGGTCAGGGTGTCAGAAAGGTTGGGTTCTGGTTAGGATTCTCTGAGGTACATATTGCTCTGTGGAGCTTCTAAATGCATCATTCCCATGTAGTTTTGTAACCTTCCAAAGACCCTACCTCCTTATATTGAGGATATGTGAGTGTGTATGTGTGTGTGTACATTAAATATTGCAGGCCATAATACTAGTGCCCAAGAACGCCTGCTTTCTATGCAATTGTCCATTTCCCCTCTAAGCCTCCCCCAGCCTGGCTCTGGGTGAATACATTGCCCAGTCTCCCTTGCCTGCGCAGCATTGTTCTTTGTGGCTCCTGGAGATTGGTTTTTAGGTAGAGTCAGGGTTTTTTAATTCAACATCAAATACATGTGTTCCATGTACCCCCAAAGTACTGGGGACAAAGAGTTCCAAAGCCTGGAAAACAGGAAACTCTGGGAATGTAGAGCTAGGTAAAGTGATTCGGGAATTAGCAGTGTTGACGGGGTCTGGGATGCCTGACTACCCTGGAGTGCCTGCTCCGCCCATTCCATCTGCCGGAGTCCAGAGCAAACTACCACTCCATTGAAAGCGCTTCCTGGGACTCTGTCAACTACAGCTTGCTCATTTCTTGGGGCCTAATTCTTGTTAGTTTGGTTCAGATTACTGCTACATCTTCCTGGACCATTCTCCGCTTTGTCCTTAAGACACCTTCAGAGGTAGAAAAATGAATCTGTGAAAGAACAGACATCTTTAGGGTGGTTAGTGTTAATTGTTAAGCTGAAAAAAAATCTAGAATCATTTGCAAGACAAGTTCTGGGCATGCCTGTGGAAGATGTCTTGATCAGGTGAATTGAGGTGGGAGGCATCATTCCATAGTTTAGGTCCTGGACTCCCTAAAAAGGAGCCAGCTACCTGAAGCCCACCATGCATCCATTCTCTCTCTGCTTCTTGTGGATGCAATGTGACCAGGTGCTTCAGGCCCTTGCCTCCACAGGGGAGTGTACAATTGAACTGTGAACCAGAATAAACCCTTTCTCCTTGAAGTTGCTTTTGGCAAGGCATTTTATCACAGCAACAAGAAAAGTAACTGAGATCACATCTTAAGACCTCGAATAAATTTTCCCTTTGTCTAAATATCCATTTCCTCTTCTGATAAGAACAGAAACCTCCTGCTGTGTGGGTGGAGGTCTGTGGTTAACTAAAGGTGCTATAAAGGTCTGTCCATATCATTCCCATCCAGGGCACCTTCTGGGTAGTGTCTGCTTCATCCCAAGCTAATGTCCACCCTGGACCGGGGCTGTTCATCTGTTTATGATACTTGGCCTTCTCAGACCTCTCAGCCCCTTCCTGTAGCTCACACCAAATCCTCATTTCCTTTTTTCTGGAAGTTCTAGGATCCTGTACCTTGGTCTGGCAGAGTTATTAGCTTTCCTATCCAACTTTACCCATCAGCTAGGCTGACTGGTTGGTTTATAAGCAGCAGAAATTTATATTTCACAGTTCTGGAACCAAGAAGTCTGAGAACACAGGATGCTATCTTTCTTTAATTCGCCAAGTGTGTGTGCATGTGCATGTGTGCTTGTGTGTATGTGCGCATGCGCGTGCCCAAGAGAAAGGAAAGAGGTAGAGAGAGAACAAATGCTCTGTAAATGGGGTAAGTTGGGGCAGGACAAGGGGATGTGCATACACAAGCCAAGGCGAGAGCTCTTCCATTCCCAGGTGCAGACAGAAGTGTTTCTTGTCTTGCCTTCCTCAAGACTCGAGCAGCCACATTGGATTCAACAGCTGCTTCCCTCATCGCCAATGGGCCTGGAGGTAAGGTCACCATTTCTAAGTTAAGGCCATTCCAGGCTCAAGTAGGGTGAGGAAAGTCCCTGAGTTTCACTGCCCGCCTCTTGCTGCCTCTGCTGATTCACATTGCCACCTCAGCCTGACTTCTAGGGAGGTCATGTGGGGGGGCAAGAACCCCAACCCGTCTTCCTGGTCCACAGCAGCTCTCCCTGCCCTGCTTCCTCTGCTGCCTGCTGGGCCCAGCCCACCTGCCGCAGAGATGGATTCCAGGTCATGCTAGGCGATGAGAGGCCCAGAGACCACCATTTAAGCAGGTTAAATACATGCCAAGGGCAGCCTTTCCAAGGATGCCACAGGCGGCCTAATAGAGGGGCAGGAAGGCAGGGCTGAGACCATGCAATGAGTCCTGGCTGGGCTGCTGGGGTCGGCTGCGCAGCGTGCATTTCATGGGGAGGAAGTAGGGGTCTAGCAGGGACCACTAACTGGCAAGGAGCCAAAGAGCATGATGTAAAAGCTTCAACCGAACAAGTGGGCCCAAGTCCAGCTCCAGGGCTCTAGGATTGGAAATACACTTTCAAGTAAAAGGCGGCTCTGGCAGTGGGAGGCTGGGCTGTGTGGATTTGGTCCAGGTGGGACTGGGTTGGTGATGCTCTCGCTGGCCAGGGAGGCTACGGTTGCCCCACTGGGCAGATATTGTTGGCACCAGGTGTCCTCAGACACCTGTCTCTCTACCTCCCCTCTGAGGCTTCCAGCCTTTGATTTACCGGGTGAGAGTTCGCAGCACACTTTGTCAGCCTAGGAGAAGAGCAAGATTGGCAGCTATGGCTTAGGGAGCTCCCAAAAGGAAGCAGTAATATGTACGGGATCCCCGCTTCACACAACTTGCTGCCTGAACGCACTTAGAAACCACAGGCAAGAATTGGGACCAACAGACTGGATGAAACCCCCTAACTTAAGCTTCACAGCATATTTAAATTAGTGCGTGTGCACACACATACACATCACAAATTGGAAAGCATGGGTTATCACCGTGGTATGTACTGTATTCTTTTTCACTGTCAAAACAGAGCCCTTCTCTGCCATGAAGGCCTCCCTGATTAGTGGAAAGGAATCCACTGGGTCATTAGAATCAAACCGTTCCCCAACATGGCCAGGTAATTGTAACTAAAGATACTAAGCCAAGTCAAGAAGAGCTCTTTGCCCTATGCGAGGCTGCAGCATTGCTCGGTGCTGCTCAGAGCCCAGCTGACTGGGCTGGGATCCTTACTGCTTTCCTCCTACCCAGGTTCTGTCACCTTCTGGAGGCTTTGCAGTGGGGCCGGTCTTGTTGCAAACTTCACTTCTGTAAGTTGGGCAGCCACATGGGTAGCTGCTTGCCTGGGTATGGGTTTGGTTCTTTGTTTTGTTTTCCCTTCCTTTCTCCTTCCTTTCCTCCTTCATTCCCTCCTTCTCTTTCTCCCTTCTTTCTTCCCTCCCTCCTTCCCTCTCCCTTTCTCTCCTCCTATCTTTCTTCCCTCCCTCCTTTCCTGCCTCCCTCTCTCCTTCCTTAATCTTCCTTTCTCTCACTTCTTTCCTTCCTTCCTTCCTTCCTTCTTTCCTTCCTTCCTTCCTTCCTTCCTTCCTTCCTTCCTTCCTTCCTTCCTTCCTTCCTTTCTTCCTCCCTCTTCCTTTCTTCCTTCCTCTCTCGCTCCTTCCTGTCTTTCCTCCCTCCCTGCCTTCTTTCCTTTTTTCTCGCTCTAGACTGTATTCCAGAGGGTTCTTCCAGGCTCCAAGCTCATTACTTGACTATTTTCCTGGCATCTGTAACTGGCTAGAGGGTAACACAGCAGAATATCTATTTCTCACCATCCACTGGGTACGGCACTTCTCTCTGCTGTGTGTTTCAGTCCAGGGAGCCCGCCCAGGTGAGCAGCATCGTCGTGACAGCAGGAGACACCCTCGCCTACCTGGCGGACCAGCAGGGCTTTGTGCACGTCTATGACATTCAGGAGTACGGCCTCCAAGGACCAGAACTGCAGGCTCCTAAGAGTAGGCCTCGAGTTTCTTCATGCTAAACCTCTGTGGTGCAATGCTTTGAGTCTAGTGCAGTGTTCTTGATGGTAAAATGAAATTGGACTCTCGAGGAAAGGATCTCTTAAACCTCTTTGAAAGCAGATCTGTGGGAAAATATTTTACTGAAAACAGTCAATGCTGGTAGGGATGCTGGAAAGGAGGTAGACTGTTGTGTGGCCACTGAAAGCGACAATGCCTATCCAATGCTTTCAATGGCAGTTCTACTTCTAGGAATTTGGCTGTAAGAAATAATAAATGTGCACAGAAATTCAGTGACAAGATTGCACCAGCACATTATTTATGAGAGAGGGGGAGGTACAGAGGAAGAGGGAGAGGCAGAGAGAAGATCCAACATAAGTGTACATCCAACGTAAGTGGAATTGATTAAAGACATGATAGTATAGTACATTGGAGAATTATGTAGTCATTCAATCATGATGCTGCTGTATATTAAAATGTATTCACAGGAAAAACATTCACAATAACTGGTTAAATGAAAACAGCCCAAATCACAAAATGGCATTACACTATGATGCTGTCTTGTTAAACTCTGCAAGATCGAGTATCTGGAAAGATGCATATGAAGGATTTAATAAAGGTTCTCTGTAGGTGAAGTTACAAAGACATTTTATTTTCTGCTTTTTGGGAAGCTGTATTTTTTCCCTGCATATACACTGTTTCAATAGTAACAAAGCTCTCATATAATTATAAAGGTGCTCATGTTTTTTTAATAAAACGACAGTAGTCTGATCTCCCCTATCTCCCTAATCACCATGTCTATGTCCTGGTAAGACTGTTAAATGAAAGTGAATTTCCTTCCAAAGGCACATCTATAGGGACACATGCACATAACATGAAACTTTCACAATGTGCTTTTTCTTTGCATCATTTATACAACCTTCCAACTGAGCATATTTAGCTCCACCTCCTTTTAAATGGTCGTATAATACTCCAATAAATACAGTTCTTGAAAACCAATTTAAAAGCAAATAATCATATACTGTGTTCATGACTTCTTGTTCTGCCATTGGAGAAGTTTAATTGCCAAATCAAGAGGAATCAGAATTTTAAAACAATATTTTTATGCCAATTGCAACCATGTGTTGGTTCATTTTCCAGAACTATAACACATATCTGAAATAACTTGCTTATCAAAACAAAATGACTGCTTTAAAGCACTTTAAGGAGTTCTTAGTCCATGACTAACTGGCTGCTTTGAGCCTGCGCAGTGTTACGATGGGGGCACACAGATAGCAGAAGCACTCACTCAGGACATGACAATAAAACATAAAAGAGATATGGGAGGCCATACTATCCGATGTCCTAAAAATTCCCACTAAAGCTCCCCTCTTAGAGTCTCCTCCAATTCCCAGCAGCACCAAGTAGAAGACTCAGCTTTGACACTCAGTCCCACAGTAGGACGTGTGGCTATTACTAGGTTGTTGTAGGAAGTGTTTGGGGGCTAGAGAGGCGGCCCAATGGATAAAGCACTTAGTGCACAGCATGAGGAACAGAGTTCAGATCTCCAGAACCCACATAAAAAGTTGGCCAGGTGTGGTGACCTTCCAATAATTCCAACACTCAGGAGGTAGAAACAGGAGATCCCATAGCAGCTGATTAGAGAGACTAATCAAATCAGTGAGCTTTGGGTTCAGTGAGAGATCTAGTAAATAAAGTGAAGAGTGATCAAGGGAGACACATGACATGAACCTCTGGTGCCACATGCACAGGAATACACACACACACACATACACATGCACAGGAATACACACACACACATATACATCCACATCCACAGGAACACATACACATACACACGCACAGGAATACACACACACATGCACACACACACACACATCCACACACATGCACATCCATTACACACACACATACACACACATACATACACACACACAAGAACACACACACACATATGCATCCACATGCCATGCACAGAAGCACACACACACACACACACACACACAACACGCACATGGTTACTTGCAGGTCCTGAGCACTGAGGAGAATCACAATGTGTGTTATGCAGATAATGCCTTCAGAGCCTGCATTGGGGTGGGGTGTGTGTGTGTGTCAATTATCACTTAGGGAGTTAATACAGCAAGAACAACACTGCCACACTCAGTGTCCTTCTGTCTCCTGGGTGTGCATCCACATGTGACTCCATCCTTCAAGATCCTATTCAAATGTGCTCTCTCTTATCGTTTAGGTGTGGCCTTCTGGAGGGCCCACATCAACATGGTGACAGGGTGAGTTCCATCTTTTTTGGCGTTCAAGCATCTGTAAAGGAGAGAAAGTCATATTCCAAGTTTTGAGTCCGTCCTCTCAAAATCCATCTGGATTAGTCAAAGAGGAAACCTGCATTTCCATTCTGCTATCGATGTGTTGAGCTGTTAATGTATTTGGTATATTGATTCTGCTAAGACAGGTGTGGTCGGCACAGAGCCAAGCAAGAGATTGAAAGTCCTCCTTTTCCTTGGTGAATTGGCTGGTGTTATAGTTCAAATTCATGGGCAGAGTAGATGCAAGTATTTTATGGGGGTGGAAGGAGTCAGTGTCAAGGGCAGGACCAAACTCTTGCTAGGTTCTGGCTCTTCCACTCACACTGATTGTCTATAAGTAATTTTCAGCATATGCCACTTGATGCCTGGGGGCAGGGGGAACTTGGAGCAAACACAGGATGGTAGGAGTAGATGGAAGCATGGCCCTTAGAGGAATCCAGGAAACGAACCTGGCTTCTCTACACACTGTGCTTGAAGGAGTGCTGACATGGCCCTCTTTGTCTGGCTAGTCTGGAGTTGACAGAGGAAGAAAACATTCTGCTGACGTCCTCCCTGGACTGCACCGTGTGCCTGTGGAGCAAAGACGGGGCGCACATAGGTAGGGAACGCGCTACGCACTGGCTTGGTTCGGGTCCAAAGGGGCCGTGCCTGCCTCCCTGAGATGAAGGGGGTTAGCCTGCTTAAGAATCCACCGGCTGGAGATATGTTCAGAGGTTAAGACTCTGCCTCGCAAGCAGAAGGTCCGGAGTTCAGATCCCACCGTAAAAAACGCCACGTGGAAACAGCAGTGGGAAAGGCTCTGGTGGGCGGAGCCCGGGAAATCCCAGAGTGAAGCAAGAAGGGTCGGTAGAAGCAATCTGAATGATTCCTGAAGTCACTTTTAGGGACACACACACACACACACACACGCACGCACATGCACACGCACACGCACACACACACAGAATCCACAAGACAAAACACCATAGACTGAGTAGCTTACAATGAACAGTTCTGAAAATGCTCATCTCCTTATGACTGGGTTCCAGTCAGGAGTCTTCTTGGCTCTCAGAATCCTGATCTGTGTGTGTGTGTATGTGTGTGTCTGTCTGTCTATCTGTCTGTCTCTGTATGTATCAGAGGGCACTGTGTGTTTCTGTGGAGCCCCAATTCAGAAATCATTCTGGATTGCTCTACCTCTTTGTTGCTTTGTTCCAGAGTTTCCTAGGCTCTCTGCTTTCCATTTCCTCCCTGCATTTTTTACATGGGACCTGGAGAGCAAACTCAGGTCCTTTTGCTTGCAAAGCAAAGGTTTCAATCCCTGAACAATCTTTCCAGCCCAAAAAATAGGTATCTCTTGTATCCATGCACGGTGGGAAGAAATCTCTCTTGATGCTTATACTAAAGACAACAATCTTATTAGGTCAGGGCCACACTCTTATGACCTTGCTTAAGATTAATTGCCTCCCTAGGGGACTTACCTCCAAATGTAGTCACATTGGAGTTAGTTCAGTCCATAGCATAGCATTAGTTTATTACTTCCAAGATTAGAAAAATTAAAGACATTTAAACTCAGCGAACTGAAGGCAGTGAGTAGCTTGGAAAGGCACTGTCTTATCATAAGGATCACATCTAGGTAGGAACAGTGTAGTGTAGTGGGACAAGGCCTGGAATGTATGCACCACTGTAACCAGAATAGCTCAAAGGACCGCTCAGAAAGCCTGTGTGGTATGTCTCAATGTAATATTTTGTCTTACAGCTTATGTTTCTCGTAGCAGATCTGGGACTGTTTTGAATTTATCCTTCGAGTTCTTAGAACATTATTGAGTAGTCTATTTACCTACACGGTAGGTGGAATTCTAGGCTTCTCCATCCAAGGCCAGTTGTTTTGCAGTTGTTCTTACGGAATGACTGAGGCACAAATTCACTTGTCTAAGATTATCTTGCTGATTTTTAGAGAGAGCTGCCCATGTTAGCAGCTAAACTGTGCTCTGATCAGAAGATAGGTTACCTTCCATCATCTGCAGGTTGTTTATTCATTTTTCTTTTTTCCTCCAGGAACCTTTGGGCAGAATAGCCCCTGGGATATTTTCACTCCTGCCTCCTGGGGCCCCCCAAGAGTCCCCTTTGAGACTTTGACAGACCCTGAGAGTGTGTCTGCTCCCCTAGTGCTAGAAGCAGATGATCCTGCTAGGTGCGCAGGGGAGCAGGAGAAGCAGGACGGCATAATGGAGGTTGGTATTCAGCATCCGGGTCACCTGTATTCTCTCTGGATGCTGACCAGCCTGAATCACAAATCACCAGCTAGGAACCAAGGCTTGACCTGGAGGCCCTAGCCAACCTGGGAAAAGGGTATTTTCCTCCATCCAGGGAGACGCCTGGCACTGACCTGAATCATGTGCCCTGTGGGTCCACGTTTGGAATATAGAAGTGGATCTCTAAGTCTCTTCTTCCTTTCGCCAGCAGAAAGGCAGTTACTGTCTCAGGACAAAGGAGACACAGCCCCAAACTCACCCCCAGTATGGCATGTGAGAAGATGAACTCTGTAGCATATTCAGTCCACGGCACAAGCTTACCATTCTAAGATGCATTTAAGAGCAGAGGCTTCTAATAGCAGAGAGGAAGATATGATCGGCCTAATGCCTAAGTCCCTGAGAGTCATTGTCAGAGCAAGAGATTCAGAGAGGGCCCTGGTCGATGCAGCCATGACTTAGAGCTCTATGAAATATATGGATTTCCAAGAAATGCCTGCCCTTTAATAAATTGAACAGAATGTCATTTCATGAGCTATTGCTCACCTGCTAGATTGCAACTCAAAGAAAGATATCTGGTCTGCCGGCAAAATTATGTCTTTGGTTTTTCCTTGGCTTCTCGTAGAATCAAGTTCACAGAGTGTTGTCAGTCAGTCATTCACTTCAGCTTAGCATCTCAAAGATGTGCACAGTACAAAGCAAAGGATCCAAACAGGCGCACATCAGGAAAAGCTGTGTCTCATGTGAAGCGCGGCTGCGATTTTGTTCCCAAGGTCATCAAGCGATGTCACAGATGTTTCCCCAGAGAGGTAGAATGTCACACGAGGCTGTTGCCTGATTTAGAAACAGCCATTTCAGCCTGCACTCAATATGGAGAACGCTAATGTGCTCATTAATTCTGATAGACTCGCAATTTGGAAAACAAAAGCTTGGGCAGAGATGAAAAGAGAGAGAGGAGGAAAAGAAGGGAGGAGTGGGGAGAAATGAGAAATTCATCATCGGGGACAAAAGCCACAGCTAGTATTCGAGCTCTGAGGCAGAACTGGGGAGAGATGAACTGATGTTCAAATGCAAAGCGCAGGGAGCTTTGGGAAGGTAAAGCAAGAAGAGGAAGAGAAAGAGTGAGGAAAGAAGAGAAGGAGAAAGATGAAGGAGGAAGGGGGATGATCCTGATCTCATGTAAGAAAATATCCTGTCCAACTGCAGTTACAAAAAAAAAAAAAACCTTCAATTGTTTCTGAAAAAAGAAAGTAGAGGAAAGAAGACTGAGCCCTTCCATACACAGTATATCTAGACCAGTTGAGAGAAGTCTACGCTGTGAAACTGCAGAATGAAACATCTCATGGCTGCTTATCAGAGAGTGGAGCCCTGAGTTCCAAACTCATTAGCCATGTCATTTCTAGCAACTGCGTCTGCTGAATGGCTGCATAATCTTGAAGTTTCCTTCCTACCCTAAAAACTTTGCATTTCCCCAAAGGTCTGTTTAACAAAACTGGATGTGTCCATTGGATTCCGAAGGTCAGTAGTGATTCTTCCAAGATGCCAGTTGATCAAACATGAGCTGACTAGATCCAAACGACAAGCCTGAACCTGGGAAGCACCACGTAGGAACTGGTAGTTGGAGAGCAGAATCCACGCTCAGGGGAAAATGCTCTTGGAATGTACCCAATTGAGTCCATCTGAGCATCATTCTGAAAGACAGGGGCCCTCGCTCCCCATTACCAGTATGGCCTGGCTCCCATCCTCACATTCCTGTATTCTTCTTCCAGATTGAAAAGACCCCTCCAGACTGTGCTGTTGAAGCTGAGGTGAAGGAAGACGTAAGCCAGTGGCCTTCACTGTGCCACAGCAGGTCAGTCTGGGGGAAAAGAAAAAATCAAACAAATCAAGATGACAGTTGGGAATGCTCCTTCTGAAGAATGCAGCTGAGGCAGCCCAGACTGCCCTGTGGCCCACCCGCATCGCTTGGACTGAGTCACTGCTCGAGCCCCATGGAAGCCCCCCCCCCCGTGATGCAGAATGCTGTACAGCATCCCAGTTTTGTCTGGTCCACTCGTGTGTTCAAGGGCGTGCATTCTTCTATTTTTTTTTGGATACTATGTATGATTTTTAATTTGAAAGGGAAAAGAAAAGAAGGAGCTAAGGAAAGAGATAAATAGGTACAAGGGGAAAATGCAATTTCGAATTCTTTTTTTAAAGAATTTTTTTCTCCCACATTTTATTTTTTTTCCTAATCATACAAGCTCAATAGGTACCCCTGTCCACTCCCTCTGTCCTACCCTCCCCAGTCGTCCCCCCTTGCACTCTTCCCCCTTCCCCCCTTCCTTTCACTCCCCTCTCTTCCTCCCCCTCTCCCGTGACTCCCTCCCACCCCCTGGAGCATCCAAACCTCCCCCTGAGTCCTCCATCCTAGTGAGGGCTCAGGACTCAGTGGCATAGCCCAGAACCTCTTCTTCAGCTCCTCATTAGCATGGGAACTCTATCATGACTGTTAATCCCTTGCCTCTAAGGATCCTACTGCCTGGAACCTTCTCCCCTATGATCCATGCTAGACTTTGGGGATCATTGACATGTCAGCAATTGTGCAGGTCAGGCAAAGTCCAATTCTGGCTGCTGCAGCCCTAACTTGTGTAGAGTATTTTGCATATCGTTGGTCCTCCCCATCTTCAGTCTCTTCCAATCTTGCCACCCCCTCTTCTACAAGGTTCCCTGAGTTTTAGGATGGGGAGAGATTTGGCTGGTCTGGTTCCAGGTGATTAATGTAGAGTCTTTGGTGTTCTGAATTCTGGTTTGTTGTTGTTTTCAGTTTTGCATGCATCCTTCTTTACTTGGAGCTTCCTGGCTGTTACTACTGGCCTCAGTGGCAGGCAGGGCACGACAGCCTCGCCATCGTTCCCACAGGTACCCTGTGCAGCCTCTCTGGTTTCTTGAGAGCTAAGGCTTCCAAAGCTGTAATAACCTGGAGCACCTCAAAGGCCCTGTGCATGCTCCAGGTCCTTGTGTACCGGGACATGGTGGGGTGAATGAATACCTCTCTCCAGTTCTGCAGGGTATTCTGTTCCCCAAGACCCCTGCAGTCCTTCTTAGGTCCCAGCCACCGGAAGGCACAAAGAAGCAGCCCTTAAAGGTCCCTTGCTTTTCTCTCATCATAGAATTAGAATTTCTGGGGAAGTGATGACCCCACCACCACCCTATGGGATAGTGGCAGGGCCCTCCCGCACCCCCTCAAGGCAGGGGCAGGGAGTCGGGATCCAGAGCACAAGGCTGCATCTTCCAGCTGGATCAGTGTCTTTCGTGGAATGTCTAAGAGCTTCCGCTCACTTCTGTTCACATCTTGAGGGTCAGCACTTAGTCACAAAGCCACACTTGGTTGCATGAGAAACTGGACTATATGTATGACTATGGACAGAAGACTGAGACAGGATTTTTTTTCATTTCTTTTTTCTTTCACAAAACTTTATTATTTTTTTTACATAGTTTTACACGCTTAATAGGTACCCTTTCCTTCCACCTTCTCCCCTCCCTTCTTCCCTGTTGTCCCCTTCATCCCACTCTCCCCCCTCCCTCTCTTTCTCTCATCCCTCTTTCCTTCCTCCTCCTTTCTTGGTGTTTCCTACCTGCTCCCTCTTACTCTCCAGAACGTCTGTCTATATGGGCTCTGAATTTTCCTCCGAGTCATCTACACTAGTGAGTCTACACTAGTAAGGATTCAAGACTCAAGAGCATAGCTTGGGGCTCCTTCTTGGGCTGCACACTATACGGGAACTCTGTTATATCTGTTTAACCCCTCGCCTCTAAGGATCCTACTGCCTGAAGTCTTCTCCCGGAGATTGTGCTAAACTTTGAGGGTTTGTTGACTTGTCAGCCATTGTGTGAGACAGACAAGGTCAAAATTCATTGTAGCAATATCCTGGCTGTTGCAGCCCAGTCTTGAGAGGAGTAATTTGCCTATCTGTGGCCCTCCCCACCTTTAGGCTCTTTTAATCTCACCATCCCCTCTTCTGCGAGGTTCCCTGAGCTTTAGGATGAGGAGAGATTTGGCTGGTCTGATTTCAGGTGAACCTCGTAGGGTCTTTGATGTTCTAAATTATGGTTGGTGGTTGTTTTCAGTATTGCTGTTCCTGCACTGCTCTTGGCTGCATCCTGATTGGTTGTCAAGTTGATCTCCTAACCAAAGATAAAAGACTGTTTAAAGGAAGATCTTAGTATAAGAAGAGGCTTAAAGGAAGATGGAAGAATAGGAGTAGAATTCAGTAGTAAATGGGGTCAGACACCTGGTTGCTGGTTGGTTACTTTCTGCTAGCTCTTATCCCCTCCCCAACTAGGGAGATCAGACCTGTGCAATACCAAGGTAACTAGAATGGAAATGAGAATGAGCTGTGTCAGATATCTCACTACTTATATGTAGTCCATGACCATGGCCTAATTTCTCCATTGAAGTGTGTTCTTTTGTCTTCTTTCTTTTGAGGTCTTCTTTCCCCTTCCCTCCTAGTTTTAATCCTTTGCAATTATAGTGGGTGTTACAGAGATTTACCTTTACATATGTTATTAAGTGGGTTTGGAGGGGCTGGAGAAGTGACTCAGGGCTTAAGCCTCTGCCTTGCAGGCAGAAGGCCCTGAGTTCGGATCCTAGACCCTAGGTATAGACGCCAGGCGGAAGCGGGGGCGGCCTGCGTTTCTGGTCCTGGTAGGGCGGAGCCTGTGAATCCCAGGGCAGAGTAAACAAGGAGGAGATGGAGGGGGTCCATGGTGGTTCCTGAATTCGCCTGTGGTTCTACACACGCACACACACATACACACACACGCACATGCACATACACACACACACACACACACACACACACACACGCATACACGCACAATTGAATAAATAATAAATAATAAAACAAATTTTTAAAAAAGTGGGTTTGGAACTGGGATCCACTTAGAAGGGAGAGCATATGGTGTCTAACTTTCTGCGCCTGGGATATTTCACTTAGTATAACTTCTTCTAATTCCATCCATTTACTGGCAGATTTCATTAATTCACCATATTTTGATGGCTGAATAGTATTCCATGTATAAATGTACCACATTTTTATTATCCATTTGTGAGACAGGATTTTTGATAGGCAGCTAACAAGCTCTGTCCCTCCCAGCAGGTGAAAAAGTAACATGTTTTATGATAATCAGAGGGAATTTCACATAGAAACATCGTGTTTCACATAGAAACATCACATCATGTCCATCATCACATATATCTTGTCGAGAGTCATGAATCCAAAGTTTGGTTGAGACTGGCTTGTTAGAGAACAACACAGACTTTGGTGATCCACTGATTTGTCCTCAAAAGCAATGTGACATCCAGCTCAGTGTGACATACAGCTTCCTTTACTGTCTGGGATGAAACATCAGTATCTCAACTCATGGTGTCAGGGAAGCCCATCCTCGGGCACCTCCACAGGATCTCATGGCTTGGGTTTCCTCTCTCTCAGACACTGCTGCCGGGAGAGGAGGTGGGATTAGCTTCCAAATGAACTAGATAGCAAAGGGCACAGGGCCACCACAGTAGGTGTTGTTGACTCTCTCGGGTCCAAAGAGTAGCAACAGAGAATGGTGGAAACAATATGTCACAGTTTGCTTGCATGTTACTCATAGTTCACGGCCAAAGCTTAAGGGGAACTATGAGTCTCGGTTACAGTTCCTTGTCCAGCTTGGCAAGAGACCTCCTATCATCACGAGGGGCTAAGACAACTGACCTCGCCACTTCCACAGGACTGCTGAGAGAGAGACAGTTCTCACTGACCAAACAAGCATGTCTGACTAAGTATACAGAATATTGTCAGCCTCCTTAATCAGTTCCCTCAGTCTTATCCACCTGCTCACCCAGGTACAGTCCACTCAACTAGACAATCGCCTACAGGTTTGCTCAGGACTTAACTCAGCTACTAATTCTTTACACATGTGCCCAGAGCTCAAATCTTCCATTGTCAAGTTGACACCTGTATCTAACTATTACGGAAATTTATCTCAGAATTGGTTTGATTCTTTGTGTTTGCTTGTTGAAATGTTAAATAAGTGGAACGTAAAGGAATGGAAGGAAGAGTGGGTATATGTTTGTCTGTTAAGCTGGTTGTATTCCATCAGCACCAGTTGGGTTAATTTTAAACTCTATATCTTCCAAGACAGGAACCAGAAAAAATAACACACACACTCTGTGAACATTTGATTCCACCTCACAGTCTTGAGACACCACATTCGTTCACCAGTTTTCTGATAATCAATGCGGTCTTCCATCATTCATGATAGACAAGCTTTAATGCTGCTTTTATAAAAGAAGAGCGAGGATGTGAAGATACATGCTGAGCCACTGAAGTGCAATTTCCCTCCATATTTTTATAATTTCCCCAGCTCCAACAGTTATCTAGCCTCCTCTCCAGCTGCTCTTTTCAAAGACTCTTGTCTTAGCCTTCACAAAGATGTCTCTCCCATTATTTTCATGTTAGTCTAATAAATTTTTCCTTTTTAAAAATCAGTTTATAACCACAATGAAGCAAACAACAATAGTTTTGAAAACAAGCAGCTCGTGCTGGTTGAGCTCACAGTTCAAGCTGCGGGGACAGATGCACATGGGGTTCCGCAGCTGCCTGTCTGGTGTGCATGCTTCCAGAGCTGTGGGCGTTTGCAGGGCATTGACACAGTCACTTGAGCCATCCATTCCTTAGAGCTGTGGTGACCCCAGGAGCAATAGGCTCCCTGCCCTGTGCACAGCTTGACTGTATGTGGGACCACAGGACAAGGAGATAGCCATGGGCAGGAGGAGCAAGGGATTCCTCCTGATCCTCCCACACTGTCTCAATGAGGCCCAAATGTTGGGAATCTTCTCTCCAGACCTATAAGCAGAGGTCTGATGTCCCTAGAGATGCTCCACTTGCAGGCTTAGGGAGCACGTGCTCTCTGCCTAAAAGTTAAGTTCTGGTAGGTACCAGGGCAAGAGTGGCCCACTGCTCTTTAGCTTTCCTGCAGCGGAAAGATCTGCCTCCAAGATGGTGGGCGTTTGTGTGCTTAGAGCGAAAAGTGCAGAGGCTACATCATCTCTAAGCATGGGAAGGTGTTCAGTTGGTCATGTTGCTGATAAATACACAACCAAGCAACTGAGGGGAGCAAGGGGCTTTATTCTTGATTTTGGTTATAATTTATGGTCCAGCTTAGTGAGGGAATTGGTCATACTATATCCAAGGGATTGCTAAGAGACGGATAAAACTCCTCACTTGCCAATCTGCAAGTCTTCCAAAGTAAGTCAAAGTGTTGAACCAGCTCTCTCCATGTTCTGGATCTGCACAGACCCACCCACTATGGGCTGGGTGTTATCAATTAGATAATCTCCTGCAGGACTGCTCAGAGCTTGCCATAACTGTACTTCACAAATGTACCCCGAGCTCAGCTTTCACGTGTGAGGCATGTACTAGCACAGGAGGCCTTCCATCACCTGCAGATTGTAGCCCAGAGCATATGCTAGTAGAAATCATTGACATAATTGTGGCTGGGGTCCACGCAGACAGACAGAAGTGCAGATGGCTGAGAATGAGTCCTCATCAGGCTGAGCTGGGTGAGCTTTGGCACGGGAAGGGAAAATCTCCGAAAATCATTTCTAGAGAAATGGTACCAGGGATCCATGCAGGGGTGTGGGGTATGTGGAGCAAATGGGAAATAGAATGTCTTTGGGACAGTCTGTAGGACAGACCAGAAAAACCATAGGCCAAGTGGGAAGAAAGCTCCTGGTAGAGCTGATGTTATGAGTCTTCTTGGAAGAAGAGTTACTGAGCATTCACTTGACAGCATCTGTTGAGCATCTGTTGAGCGCCACTCTGGGCTGTGACTGGGAGATGCTGTCCTGAAGGAACCTGTCCTGAATGAGCTCATACCTCCTAAAGGACAGATGGATCTTCAGGCTCGGGTACTTCAGGGTTTGGCCTTTGCCTGATAGGAGGGGCCCAAGACCTTGTGGGAATATCAGCAGAAGAGACATTGGGAGAGAAGGGAAGTTAGCAGGAGGAAATCCTTGCTGATACTCAAAAGATGAGTAGAATTCTTACTAATACCATTTATTTATTTAAGAGGGCAAAGGCAGTAGGGGAGAGGGAAGGCTGTTACACAGGGTGGACAGCAGAGGACTAACTGTAAGAAGTCAGGTCTCTCCTTCCACTATGCTGGCTTCCAGGAACCAAACCCAGATCACCAGATTTGTGAACAAACACTTTACCACTGAGCCATCGTACCAACCCCCAAAGGGAGTTTTGAAAGAAGATCGACATGCCGTTCACTAAGAAACTGAAGATGCACGCAGTGCGACTAATCCTGCATGCTTCCATCCCTGAGAGACAAAGTAGAATGGCTATTGCTGAGGGTCGAGGAGGGAGAGTGGGAGAGTGTGAAATGTGTGCAGGGTTTCAGCTGCATAAAACAAGAAGAGCTTGGGAGCTGAGTGTGGTACCACTCATCGGCAGTCTTGGGAGGTGGATGCAGGAGGATCAGGAGTTCAAAGTCGCTGTCGGCTTCATGGGGACCTGGAGGGCAGAAGCCAGCCTGGACCACAGAAAAGATAAGATCTGTAGGTATATGATGGCGATGGTTTTATACCAATATGGATGTATTGGCCTTCTAAACTGTGAATCTATTCATGTGGTTCCAGCGATCAACCTACGTATTTTGCCACAAATAAAAATAAAAAGTACATAAGAACATGCATGAACAAGCAAAGCCCCTAAGTTGAGATACAGAGTGGAGGCAGTGGGGAGCAGCTGCAAGAAAAGAACTGTGGCGGGTGGAAGTAGATGATTCCCGAGGTGTCAAGGGGAAGGGATGCTGGCAGCATGTGTTTCTCTGGCAGGTGCCCAAAGAATCTGCGCACTTACGTCTTCTTTTCCACCAGGCTGCTGCAGGTTCAGAGCGGGCTGCATCTGAAAGTGCCCGAGCCCAGATGGCCCAGCATTTACCAGAGCCTCCGGTGCCACCAGGTCGCTTGTGTGTCTGCTCTCGGGGAGAAGCCAGACTTATCCATTCTTGGCTGCGATTCGTTCAACGTAAATGTCCTTATGCAAGAAGGAGAAGTAGGGCCCCCTAAAGGGGCACTTTCTTCACCTGAGCACTAAGGCGGCTGCTTCCTTTCTTGACAAATTCTCCCCTGCATCGTGGGACGTTCTGACTGAGAGTAAGTTTGGTCCCTGGGAGGAGCAAAGAAAAAAACAAAACAACAACAAAAACGATTTCAGTCCACGCGGGCTCCATCCCAAGGCAATTAAAGCAACTGTGAGAGAATAAATCCAGTTTGTGGGTTTCTTCCTGGGAGGCCAACCTTTCACCGTGTGGAAGAAGGACAGAGCAGGCGGGTGCCTGAAGACCATGGCCCCCAAAACTGCTCACCCCCAGCCCCAAGACCACTGAGGGTATCTGTCTCCAGGTGGGAGGAAGACAAGGTGTGAGAGAAGGGAGAGGCTGCTGGGAACATGGTTTCACAAGTGTTCCTTCTGTCAGTTATACCTGCTTTCATCACTGATGTAGTTTATTCCTCATAATGCCCTCTGACTAGACACTGTCTCAGCCATCTTCTGGACAGGGACGCTGAGGTTCCAAGGAGTCAGCTGATTTGCTGATGGCTACTAAACAATTCAGGAGCTTCCAGTGCTGTCCTTCTCTCTTCCTTTTCTTTGTCTTCCTGGTAGTACTGAGGATTGACCCTAAGATCTTACATGTGTTAGGCAGGTGCTCCTTCCTTCCTTCCTTCCTTCCTTCCTTCCTTCCTTCCTTCCTTCCTTCCTTCCTTCCTTCCTTCCTTCCTTCCTTCCTTCCTTCCTTCCTTCCTTCCTTCCTCCTTCCCTCCCTTCCTCCCTTCCTTGCCTCCTTCTTTTCCTTCTTTTTGTCTCTATCTCTCTTTCTTTCTCTTTCCCTCCTGTCATAGTTAAGCACAAGTGTCAACTTGACTGTTGAGGGTTTGAGCACCGGGCACATTTGTAGAAAATTAGTGGTTGAGTTAGGCCCAGAGCAAACCTGCAGGAGATTGTCTAGCTGATGGGGAAGGCCCAGCCCATGGTGGGTGGGATTAGGCCCTGGAATAAATCACAGAGAGCTGGTTGAGAGAGTTGGCATCCTTCCGTTCACTTGGCCAGACATGCTGGTCTGGCAAGTAAGGATTGTCCCTCTCTCAGCTATTATGTGGTGATGGTGTGGCCAGTTCCCTCGGCCCTGGTGTTGGTGTGTGCTCTCCCATCAAGCTAGACTGAGAACTGTAACCAGGAATCGTAAGAGACAATAAACTCTTGTTCCCTTACGCCGTTTGATGGTCATTTATCAGCAACCATGGAGGCGAACTGCAACACTTCCCATGTCTCACATGTACCTACTATTAGGCAAGCACTCCACCAAGTTACATCAGCCTTCATGGGTTAATTACAGGAAGACTGCCCTTTACAGGGCTAGCAGATAGCTTCTCTCTTCCAAGATCATTCTAGAGCAGCCATCGTAAAGCTGCAACCAAGTGACTGTAGAGATGGTAAAGCTTCTTAGTAGCAATCACTTCCGTGGAGAAAGCAGATCTTCGAGAGATTAAGTGTTTGCCCCCAAGTTATGCAGACAAGACAGTCACAAATTCAAAACTGTTCTGTTTTGCTTTTGAGACAGGCTCTTGCTACCTATACTTGGCTGGCCTGCAGTCCAGCCTCGGACTCATGGAAATTCTACTTCAGCCTCCCAGGTTTACAGGTGTGCATCATCACACCCTGTTCAAAATTCAAATCTTAGTTCAGCTCCCAAATTGGCTCTAAGGCTCTACCTCTACAGGCAGAGCCGTCATTTACATTACATTACATTTACATTACAACATGAGGCACAGTCTCCTGGGCTACAAACTTGGAAATCTCTCTGACCTTCCTCAGTCTAATAATTCGTTACTCATGACCACTACCCATCTTAGACCTCGGAAAAGAGTCCCTGCCTTGATCATGTCCCTCTCCTCAAGCCAGGAAGCTCCACAGGAGCTCCATCCATGTCCTAGAACCTGGTAGTCTTGCGTGCAAATGGTCCCAAGTCCTTATCCACAGTCTGTGTGGCTCCTCTCAGGCCCACTCATCCCAAGAACTCAGTGTCTCAGGCCCAGAGGCATGGCTGGGCTGAGGAATGGGCTTTTGTTGAGGTGAAGTGGGCACTGGGCATGCTGAATGGGGAAGGCTGCCATGCATGCACGTGTTTCGGCCCCTGTACTGCAGACACTAGGAGTGGGGAAGGAGAACAAGCTGGGACCCTGAGTCAGAGCGGGCGAGCTCTCTCTGCATCGTGGCGTTTGCCAAGAGCACTGAACACTCCAAGAATTCAACTTCCAAAGCAGCCTCCTGGGCCCTTATGCTTGTCTAGGGTAGGAGGATAGAACATTCTGCATCTGGTAAATACTGAACACATTTTGTAACTTCACATTCAGCTTTAAAACCACGGACGGCCATTTGTGCTGGGCCACTTTCTAGACCTCAAAAACCTTAGGAGCAAAGCCAAAGATTACTTCCCACTGCTCAGATTCCTCTAGTCCCGCATTAGGTGCCCCCATCTGACCTCAGTTCTCTGGGAGAAAAAAAAAAGACCTTTGACTAAGAATGCCTGGTCCCCTCTCCCTGCCCCACCCTCAGTGTGACTGACTTCTCCTTCAGGGCAGTTTCTGTTTGTTCGCGGACCACGTGACTCCCATACCTAGCAGCACCTAGTTGCAGGAAGACTGGAGGCGCCCCCCCCCCCACCCAAAAGGTCGTTCCTGGCTGCTTCCTGGACTTCCATGATAGAAACTGAAATCCTTTGGCATGTATCTGGCCCATCACATGATTGTTAAAACCTCTGAAACTGTGGACCAAAATAATTATTTCCTCCCTTAAGTGTGAGGTAACTTGGTTAGGGCAGTAGAAAAGCTAGCTGACACAAGAACCACAGAGTGACTTAGACCCCTCCCCCCCAGGTTCTTCTGCTCATCTTTGCCCTCATGTAGCTGTCTTTCTTGCTCTAAAGACCAGTACATTCCACAATGCAGGAAAAAAAGTACAGGCAGTCTCCAGGGGCCATTGGCAGACTTTTCTATAGACATTCTTCTGAGCAAAAAGATGTTATGGTTTATCTTGGATCAGGACTTAACATAGTCCAGCTAGCTGAGGGCTAGGAGCTGGCTGCTTTAAAAATGGCTTCTCTCATACTGGGAAGAGGAAGCATAGTACCTACTGGTGAGGCCACCAAGTTCCAGGGGATAGTTCCAAGCCATGCCTTGGTTCAGTGAGGGGATGCAAAACAATACAAAACAAAAAGTCATGAACATGAATAGATTTCTAGGGAAGGAGGGGGCTGACAGGCATACGTTATAGGCATGTATTAAATTGTTGAAGAACACAGTTTGTGAGTGAAAAATTGGTTGCTCTCAAGGAACCATATACATGTAGAGACCCTGAGGTTCTGAGGGAAGGAGGAGGGTGTGGATATCAGACTATACAGACTAAACAACAGTTAGACTGTTGATTTCCACTGCTATGAGACTATCAAACCATCCCTCTCTCCTTTCCTCCTATCTTCTCTCACCTTCCTTTTCTTATTCCTCCTCCTCCTCTTTTCTGGCTTGGTTTGAATCCAAGTATAATGGTGTGTGGATCTGGTCCCACCTTGTGCCAGCCTGTCATGGGCCTGATCGCATCACTTTGTTCCTGGAGCCTTTATTTTCTCAGCTGCTAAAGAGGGGAGTTCATTCCCACAAGAGGCTTCCCAATCAGTTGCTAAGTCTTTGAGCCTCCTGAACAATTAACCTTAACTCTCTACTCTGCTTTTCGTAACCCTCTACATAGTGGGTTCCTCTCTATTCAATGAAGTATGTATTCAGTTTTAACCCTCGAGAGAGGCTACCACATTTCTGTTTATAGCCCACTTATGTGTGCGCATTTCATTTGAGAGCTCTGTATGGACATGGTTCTGTTCTGAGCACTGTTACTTCCCTCCATTAACTTGGCCCCAGAGGAAATGATGTCATTCCACAAAGTTGGCAGCACTCAAAAAACAAAACAAAACAAAACAAAAAACCCACTTCTATAAATCACACTAGGTTCCAGGAACCTCATGTGCAACTTCCATTGGATCAGATCTGGATTGATGGAAGGCAAAGAGACCAAGTAGTGAAAGGACCAACTTCGCCATTCTTTCTCCCTCACTCCCGTCTCCCAGCCCAGCATCCCTCTTACTGATCTGCCTTCCTGTCCATTCCTGTCCACAAGGACAGGGACAATCCAGCCGTTTCCCTGGATTAAAGCAGGACTTCTGTTGGAGATGCCGCTTAGTGGGAGAACACTTGTGTAGCGTGTGTAAGGCCCCAAGTTCAATCCTCAGTACTGAAAACCAAACCCCCCAAAAATCAAAGTGGGCTTCTGAGGCAGGAGAGGAATCCTAGAAAATGCTAAGGTATTTGTCATAGTTAAGCACAGGTGTCAACTTGACTCTTGAGGGTTTGAGCTCTGGGCACAGTTGTAGAGAATTGATTGTTGAGTTAAGCCCAGAGCAAACCTGAAGGAGATTATCTAGCTGCTGGGGAAGACCCAGCCCATGGTGGGTGGGATTAGGCCCTGGATAAATCAGAGAGACCTGGTTGAGAGAGTTGGCATCCTTCTGTATACTTGGCCAGGCATGCTGGTCTGGCAAGTAAGGATTGTCCATCTCTCAGCCATTATGCAGTGATGGTGTGGCCAGTTCCTTCAGCCCTGGTGTTGCTCTCCTGTTGGTGTGTGCTCTCCTGTCAAGCTGGACTATGAACTGTAACCGGACTATTGTAAGAAAGTAAACTCCTTGTTCCCTTAAGCTGTGCGATGGTCATTTATCAGCAACCATGCAGGCAGACTGCAACAGTATTTTACTAGTTTATTAGGTCCCTGTTTCTTGGAGCTATTTGTACCTTTAAGGGTCTGGGAAATCACTAGGAAGGGAACAGTTTCCTAAACTGACCTGGCCAAGGAACTCTTTCACCACGGTGCATGCCGAGCGCCGTGTTCAGAGGAAGCACTGCTTGGATGGCAGAGCATCTGCGTTCCAGCCCGCTCGGTACAGCTTCACTGATACACTCTTTCTAGCTAATTCCCAGCTGCTTTGGCTACAAAGCTAATAACAAGCTTCCACATTTCTTTGTTCTATTCAGTCTCCCAACAAGTCTGTGAGACAGTTCACATTTATTCCTCAAAATACACAATGGAGGAAACTGGAGCTGGGGGCTGGGGGGCTTCCTAGAACCTGGAGGAGCAAATCCAATAACTCCTGATGAACATCCAAGGAGACAGAGGAAACATTATCCAAGTTCAGATGGAGGCTGAGTCAAATATGCGCCTGACTTGCTAGGCTCTAGGCTCCATCTTCTGAAGTACCCGTATGAAGGAAAGAATATGTAGAGAGAGGGGACACTGCTATAGGAAGGATGAGGCTGGATGCTGGTGCCCAGCATTTGAATAGCAGTCTCAAGGTCTTGAATCTGTCCTGCCAATCACTCATCTCCCGAGACTGCACAACCAAACTGGTAGTCTGACAGGAACAGAAACAAGTGCTAGTCCACTGGATGTGGGGATGCCTGATGGTACCTCGAAGTGCTCCTGGATCCTGGTAGACTGGAGCTTAGTGCAGGCCAGAGCCTGAGCAGGGTCTTCCTTCCTGCTCCCTGCCCCCTCCTCAGGAGGCTGCAGCCCATCATGGGATAAATGAAGTTAGAACCGGGTCTCCCGTCAAAGGAGCTGCCTTTTCCTTTCCTGCCCATCAGTGCTCGGCCACCCCTCAGAGGAAAAGGTAAGGTGTCTTCCAAAAGGGTTGAGGCGTTTTCTCCACCCCAACACTCCTAGAGCTGGGTGGGGCCCTTCCATGATCAGGGTAGGGGTAGCACCATAGACCCTGAGGGCTGCTCTCTCCTGTAATCCTGCTCGCTCCTGGGCTGTCTTGAGGCCCTTTGGACTCCCTTCACTTTTGCTTCTCATCATATGAAAAGGTGCCACTTGTGTGCAACAGTATCATCTGTATGTGGAATCTGGCTGGTGCTGACGTGCTATTTAATTCACTTACTCATTCAGTTCATTTTTATGTGCGTTTGGCTTGCATTCACTCTTGGGGACACTGGCTGGAGTAAGAACCCACCGTTGCTTTCAAGGAGCATGTTGTGCAGAGACAGGAGTGCCAGGAGATCATCACGAAGTAGCACTGTGAACAAGAGATATCGAAGGAGAGACACAGCCAGGGTCTGTGGGGTATTCCTGTGGAGAGGGGTCTTGAGCAGGGAGACAATGAGAGTCAAGGCTGCCATCCCTTAGTCCTGACCACTCCTGGGCTATTCTCGTGTGTGTGTGTGTGTGTGTGTGTGTGTGTGTGTGTGTGTGTGTGTGCGCGCGTGCCGCGTATTTAGTTCAGGGCTTCCCCCCACCAACTGCAGGACAATGACGTCAGAGTGACCATCAGCTTTTCCTCAGTAGTCAAAACCTGGTTGCAATATCCAGTCTCTTATGAGAAGCATTGCTAGCTCAGGAGGCACTGCGATTTGTGAGCTTCTGTCCAGAGTTAGGTTCAGTGACTTGAGAAGCCTTGGCCATCAGATCTGCCCCCCCTGCCAATGGCAGCCCCAGCCCTGGGCATATCTTCCCTGCCACAAGAATCCACTTTCCAGACTTTCCAGGCTTATGTAGACTCTGCATCCAGCCCAGATAAGCCCTTCTAGGCCTTCATCTCACATTATCATTTCTCTGGGAAAGATTTCAAATGAATTATCCTAAGAAATCTGGATAGCAGGCAAAGAAAGATGAAGGGAGCTATCGGTACATCCTTCAAAGGGGTCCCAAGTAGCCATCTAGGGCAGATGGTAAAGCCTGGGTGATACCAGATGGACAGCGGGAAGATGCAGGCCGCTCAGAAGTTCCTCCTTTTTTATTAGTAGTACTTCTAATAGCCTGGTCTTGCTAACTCAATGGGGTAAAGAATAAAAATACTTTAAGTCCTTGATCAGTTGATCAAAGAGATACCTGTCTTCATCCAACTTAAATACTGAGTGCCTCTCAATTCTATCCCAGGATCCTTCAGGAGGATACGTACAGTGACAAGAGCCATTTCCGGCCCTGGAGGACTGTGTGTGTCTGTGTCCTTTGAACACATGGAGTACAGGTGTCTTCTACTCATTAGGTTGCAACCACTTGCAGAAATCACCAGGGAGCATCCTGTTAGGTGTGTTGAATCTAATTTTCTTTCTCTCTCATAAACACTTAGCAATCTCAATCTTCCATGCTCTGGCCCTTCCTCCCACGCCATTTGCTTTCTGTGAACTCCCCAGTGTCCTGTCCTCCTTCCAGTCCTCAGGCCCAGTCCCTCTGTCTCTTTCGACATTGTCAGGTCTAGCCTTCTAAGGCTATCTGTGTAAAGGCTCTGTTAAATCATTCGACACATACAAGCTCAATGCTGGACATTTGAATTGTAGAATAAAATGAAGGCTAGGCCTCATTCTTTCCTCCTGAGAAGAGGCTGCGTGATGAGCAGGAGTGCAAGGCCCTACTCTGGTTCCTGTTTAACATACTTATGTCCATACCTGCAGTGTGGACTGCGTCTACACTCATTTGTTTCAGCTTGGCCATCTCTCATTTCGCCCAGAGTCCCTGTTTCCTTCGATGATTTGCTGACAATATTCTTACACATCCCCTCTCTAAACCCAAATACTTTCAGTTGGATTTTATTCACGCTACAGCCCAGTGATCTATTCAGTACGGAGGAAGGGGTGTCTCCTGTGAGGACCAGGGCTAAGGAATTTGTACAGAATCCTGGACAGTGAGGTGCTCAGAGGAAGCATAAACAGCAGCTGGTGTCCAAAATGCAAACCCACAGTGCAGACACCCTTGCCTGCGCCATCAACATGTGGAAGCAGTCAGGATGTGCTCTCGTGGCTAATAACTTTCATGACAACTTTCATGAAGGTCAATGAAGGTCAACGTTCTCAATTCGTAGGCGATATTTGATGTAGCTTCGTGATATATACAAATACAAATACTGATGAACAAGAGCAATTTAATCTCTGAAGTACTGTCCTCCCTTTTAAAGCAATCCTTACGGTTATAGCTTCTGCATAGTGGCTGTGAAATGTCCAAACTTCAAACAAAACACTGGGACAGCCACAATGAAGGATTCTGTACCTTTGGTGGAAGACACTGTAAAGGACACTTGGAGGGATCTGCTGCCAGCTGTGCTGTGAGAGTGGGTGTGCTGGCAGCCTGGGCTTTAGGATGAGGAAGTCCTGTACTGAGAGACATGTGGCGATGATGTGACTGGTCACATGGGCTGCAGGGCTCTGCTTGGATCTAAGGAAGTGGTAAGAAAAAGTTAGGTACTGGATTTTGTTTTTTTGTTTTTTGCTTAAAGGTTAGGATTTAGAGGTAAAATACATTCTGTTTTCTTCTATTTATGTCAAAGTTGTTAGAGTAAAAAAAGGACTCATTTGGGATAAACCACAATAAAATAATAAGTAAATGACTAAATAAATGAATGAAACCAGGAGGCTGTCAGCAGAGAATCTCATGAAGGTCAGCCTGACCCCAGTCCCGGAGTGTCACCACCTTGAACAGAGCCTAGTGTCTCCACACAGAGATTCCTCTGTACTGCCAGGGCATCTGCCCAGCAGCTCCATAGTCAACCGTGACTCGGTAGCCCCCTTCTCATCAATCCCTGGATGCCCTTTCTAGTAAGCCTTCAGCCAAGAATTACTGATTTACAATATGATATATGTAATTCATTACAATTTTAAAACTTCTCCCTATGCTGCTTCAAGAGAATGTGTTTCTCAGTTGAAACAAGCACACCAGCTTTGTTGGTAGTCAGCACATCTTTGAGGCTGAGAAGAATTGTCCATTGTTTTTTGAATCACAACTTATAGACTCTCTAGGACATAGTTGACATCATCTGGTTTACAGACAGCCCCAAACCTAGAAGCGGGTAGCCAAAAGTTAGTCCCAGACATCCAACAACAGCATATATATTGTGGGATACCACCGAACCCACAGTGGCTGGTTGGCCCACTCTGCAGGGAGGCATACTACGACCAGGTGACTATCATAAGGTAAGACTAAAGGAGCCACTCAACAGTGCCGTCATGTGGATGTGAAGTGTCTTAGAGGACTAGGCCCCACTGTGGAGATGTGGAGAAGAGGTAGCCCTTTAAGAGTTAAAACCTGGTGGGAAGGCATCTGAGGTGGTGGCCTCAGGAGGAATGACTGTGGGAATCTAAGTTCTCCAGAGGGGGCAGGTCTCTCTCCCTGTGGCTTTCTGACCTCTTCCCCCTGCAAACACTCAGCATGAGAACTTGATGTGGCAGGGGGACCTTGATCAGACACAGCACCATGCTGTGATTTCAGTTTCCTTCATAAAGTACTTAGCAGTATAGTGTAATACTTTCTAGGATATTTGTGCAGATGTTGGGGGATCAGTTTCCCAATACTGTGATACTTTAGTTATTTGAATATGAAATGTCCCCCAGTCTGAATTCTTGATCGGGTGTGGAAACTTTGGGAGTAGGGCCTAGCTAGAAGTCATGGGAGGCATGACATTGAACATTATGCTCCTGTTTCTATGCTATAAGTACACCGAGTCACGTAACCATGAAATCGTAAAGCCAAAAGAACTCCTGTAAGTTGTGGTATTTGGGTTGCAGCAATAACTACATAGGTGGATACTTTACAAAGAGAACAGGGATTATTTTGGCCTATAGTTGAGGTCCCATTCTAAGATCTGGTGGACTCACTGCACTGAGTCTTTGGTGGAAATCCTAAGAGGCAATGACTAGCAGGGTTTGGCTGAACAAACCATCACCTTGTCCTCTGAGGATATGCCCTTCATGACCATGAACTTCTAACTAGGACTGATCTGCTCCACATTTCCCAAAAGCACTACTTGAGAACTCAGCCTTGAACATAGGGCACTTGGGGAGACACTCCTCCAAATCACAGCAACAGATAAAGGGTAGGGTTGATACAGGTAAGGTCCTCCCAGACAGCGCCAGTCCAGCCATGTTCTAAGAGATGCTCCAGCAGCCTTCTTACTGTTGAACACAGCAGCGTGTTCAACAGGACTCAAGGCTTCAGTGACAAATAAACACTAATGGAGTATCCAGACTTCTGAAAAGGCACAGCAGCCATTTCATATACAACCCCCAGTTGCTCTAGAATTGGCAGAAGCCAGAGGAGGCTGGGTCACCAGCACAGAACATATAGCTAACAAGATACGGCAAAGGTGCAGCATGTTTATGTGCCCAGGTAGCTCACCAACACTCCAAAGGAAACCCCTCACATCTCACAGCTGAGACAAGGACTGAGACAGGTTATCAATAGCTGTGTGGCCCCACCCTCATCACCTCATCTGGGAACTCCTACTGCCTATCTCTCATCCTTTTTGAGAGTAGATATCAACACATATCACACATGCAAATGACCAGTGGCTTTGGTCTAGGGGTAGAGCTTAAAATCTGAGCTACTTGAGCTGGGATTTGCTTTCAACTGCTAGATACTTCAGTACTATCTTGAAAGTTTCTAAACTTCTTGGGCTGCTTTGAAGATGTGAAGAGGCATGGACCAGTTGTTCTGTAACAGACTACCACTTCAGGTGACTTCTGTAAAGTTGGCCTTACACACAGGCAGTGTGAGTATCTAACCTGTGTGCTATCTCTCCTCTCCCCCACCCCTACCACTACAACTTTATACTCAGAAAATAAGATACAGACAGACAAGGTATGCTACAGCATTGGTAAAAATAGAAAATTCTGAAGAAAAAACAAAACAAAAAATCCACGACATTGCAAAGCTGTAAGGATGTAATACTGAATTAACAGATAATTTTCTGGTTTTAGAAAATAGCTTACAATACTTTAACACCCATCAATCACACAAATATCCATCATTAGTTAGATGTTAGTGATGCCTTTTTCTGAGGGAAGCGGGTGAAATGTTGATGATATCTCTTGTAATTACAATTTACTAAAATGTAAAATCCATGCGCTACTTTCATTCAGGAGAAAGCGACTCTCATTTACAAACACTTTCACATCTCATTTCTACTGGAGTAATTCATAAGTCAGTGACAAAACCAACCAGTTAGAAATGACACCGTAGGATGAACTTTATTTTAAAGCTCATGGTTTCACAATCAATTACGGGAGTGACACTGCTTCCACTTCACACCTTCACATGACAATGCACTGCAGAGTGAAATACAACTTTTAAAGTTTTGTTTTGCATGCTGCTAACACATTTCACTAGCTTTTATTTTACTCGCTGAATTTGTAATAGGAAAGCAAAATCATTCTACTGGACAGAATTAATTTTTGAAAGCCCTTGGGAATCAGACTTAATCTTGTTTATAAACATCCACATCCACACACATGCTGAAATGGAGAGCGAAATGCAAGAAAACTACCTTGGCAAGAACAAATGCTTGAAGATTTCCATCAAGGCCCTCTTGAACCAGCAGTACAGTTTTTCTTCAAAAGACAAAAATCAATTCCTCTCAGTGGTACAAATGGTAACACTGCACAGAAGCTCAGTGTGAACTCACAATTCCTCTCATGATACAAATGGTAACACTGCACATAAGCTCAGTATGGACTCACAATTCCTCTCATGATACAAATGGTAACACTGCACAAAAGCTCAGTATGGACTCACAATTCCACAGGAATCTCAGAGTTACCAAGGCCATTTTCCCTGTTAGGATTATAGAGACTACAAACTTAAGCTTCCTTTTTGCCCCATATAATACACAAAATTTCTAGACATTCTTAAAAAAGAAAATATAAATAGTCTCAGTCAGTTATGTAGAATCACATACTATGGCAAAAATATTTCATTAAGTGAAGGAATAAGCCAGTTGGATGTCATCTAGTCCAAGTCCATATTAACAGAACTTTTCTCATTAGGGTAACATTCACCGTTCTGATGTGGGGGTTCAGCACCAAAATTGCTTTTGCCTTCTACATCATCTTCCTTTTTGTCAACATTTGGGCCATTAGGAGTTCTCTCCAGTTTGGGTGACTCAATTTTTGGTTTGGGTTGAGTTACAACTGGTTCACAGACATTGTTCAATTCCTAAGGGGGGAAAAAATAAGTGAGACTAACAAATCTTTAATCATTTCCTCACACACGTATTCCACTACTTTTCTACTAATTCCAATTATATATCAACTTGTCCAAAGCACTGACTGAAAAAAGTTAACTGCTTTTTCTGTAAGTTTTAGCATTTGCCTTACACCCTACATATTAAGACCCTAGAACTGTTGGCACATGACAGGTCCAACAAAAACGCTGCACAACTGGGATGAAACATTTAACAGCTGCTCATGGGGTCGGCAATAATGAACCAAGAAGCTGATCTTAATAAGGATGAAGTGTTCTAAGGCCTGAGACAGGAGAATTCAGCAGTGCAGACGGCATTGATATTCACCTTGGTCTTTGCCTTTATTTCATGAGCACGAACAACTGGATCCTGATCAAGACTCTTTTTAGCCTGAGCATTCATGACGTTATTCATCCATTCCATCACCTCATTAACAGACTTCTCCACCTTCTTCATTTCAGATTCATCAATGTGGTTGTATTTCTCATCCTGAATAGAACGGAGAGATACTCTACAATACTGAACATCAATTTGCCACAAATCTACTTTGGTCTCACACACTAACATTTCCTTCTTTAACATTCATGCAAATGAAAACTTGTGGGCCTACATTTCAGCACCTTACATCAAGGTTCCCTCCTCACTTATGAATGATCACCTTATTTCTGAAGTCTGCTGCTATCTTGGCATAGTGTTGCAGCCTCTGTCCTAGTTCCTCAAATACTTTGGGACGTTCTTCTGCTTCTTGAAATCGGACTTTAATTGGAGTTCCCATTTTCTAAAATAAAATGTATTAAATTAGTAGCTGTCACACTATCTTCAAAAGTCTATATACAAGTACACCACTTTTTAGGGGGAAAGAAGAGCCTACCATTAATTCTTCCAATTTGTCAACATAGGCTTGTTTAGCCTGGTCTTCTCCTTCTTCATAAAGCCAGTCTTCAGTTTCTGTGAGAAGTCTCAAAAATTTTTGGTGTTCCTTTATGCAAAACATGAAGAAATTAGTGCCAATGTCACTTGAGAAGTTTTTCCACAACACAAACTCATCTCACCAGGAAGGCACTGACTAGGATAGCTCCTAGCTACACCATTCCTTCAGAATCCCAACAAAAAAAAAAAAACTCAGGAAACGTCAGGCAGGGACACAAACCAAAGTATTCCACAAGGCAACCTACTATCATAGAATTATTACAGACTTCTGAATGACCTTCAACTTCAGAATTAATCCCCATGCCAGGCAAGACATGCCATCTTTCACACTTGTGCTTCTGGGATTTACCTAAGGCCTGACAAAGGCCAGAGAGGCTTAAAACAGTGGTACTTGGTAACATGGCCTCAACCGCCTGAATGAGCCTTAGGGATACAAGCTTAATGAAAAGTCACAAAACAAAACAAAAACACAAAACAAATCAAAGGATTGTCTCTTAGCCACCCTCTGGCCTCACATATGCTATAGACTTGAGAATAAATGAGTCTTCTTTTCTGGATGCTATTAAATAACAAGTCATGAGTTGGAGAAATGGCTCAGGGATTAAGACTTTGCCTTCCAAGCAGAAGGTCCTGAGTTCAGATCCTAGAGCAAAGCAAAAGGAAGTAGAAGCAATCCAGGATGATTACCGAAGTCACTCTTGGGCCTCCACAGAGACGCATAGTGCCCTCTGATACACAGATATACACACAAAGTAAATAAGTTTTTTTTTTTTAAAAAAAAAGTCCTTGGGGGAACATGCATTACTGGAGAGTCCCTTCCCCACAATCCCCACGACTCTGTTCATACAATTTCTATTTGCAAATTGTTTTCATTTCACTCTTCAGAGAGCTCAACTTACACAAGTGGAGACAAATGTTGTACTAGAGGATTTGACTTTCTATGACAGTAAGTATTTGCACAAAAACACAGGAGTCTAAAACGTACCTGCTCACATATGAATTTCTCATATGGTCCATACAGCTTGTCCCTGAACTCATACACATATTCCTCCACAGCATTTTTAGCATCATTTCTTTCTTTTTCCAATTTATCCTGCATTATCATCTTCCCCTGTCAGGGAGCAGAAAGGGTTACGCTAATCTTCCAAGAGCCCAGTATTTTAAAATAAGTAAATCAATAAGCATATAATGATTAGCATTAATTATTCCAGATCATAACTCACTCAACTTTTCCTTATAAAACATACATCTTATAAATACACATGTAGAAGTTTTTCAATATGAAAAAATACATAGTTATTCACATTACAGATTTAATATTAAGGTTTTAAAAAACCTCTTAGTCCATTACTTAAATATTACTTTGTCTTCCTCTTTGTAGTCACAGTTATATCATGTTGCAATTAGCACTGGCCAATATACAGCGGTCATACCACTTTTCATATTTTTAAATATGATATTGATGAATGTTACATTTCTAAACTGTATTCTTGGGTAAAGCACAATTATTTTAATTTTTTTCCTAGAATTCCAGACTACTAAGAAGCACAGTATATATTGTAATAAAAATATTTTTCATATTGTGTATTTCACTGCAGATGTGCTCATTCTGTCACCTGATTACTTCAGAAAGAACTCAGGCAGAACCAAACAGAACAAGCTACGCCACAGATCTCACAAAAAAAAAATCTAGCTACGAATTAAGCTGAAAAAGTTTAGTATTTTTGTCCTCATCCTATCCCTGAAACCATATACAACTTCCCATGTAGGGAAGAATCACAGCCACTTAACTATTAGAAGCATGCAGAACCCAGTAAACATAGTCCAAAATTTAAGTAAAGTGCTTACCTCTGTCTCAATATACATATTAAGAAGGTCTTTCCCTAACTGCCACACCAAGTTGGCTTCAATAGGTAACTCAACATTTACCACCTTTATTTTAGGTTTTTTAGCTTCTGGAGGTTGGTCAACTTTCTTTTCATTTGCCTTAAAAAGAAAGGAAGAAAAAAAATCTTAATCTTGGAAGATAAAAAGAAAACTATCACATTTACTAATGACTGGGCAAAACAATGTCTCTAAAATCAAGTGGACTGTCTACAAGATTATCTAATTCTGTAATGAAACTAAAATGTCCTAGTTTCCTTTGTGATGTCACCAGGGTTATTCTCTCCTTTTACAGCAAACTTAATCTTTCTTATTAACACTTTCTTCATATCTTTTTCTAATCCTTTCAAACGCATCTGTATATTCCAAAAATCAGAAAATTAAGTTAATTCACTTTCCCAGTCTATAATCTGACAATCTCTCATATAAATCTGAACAACACAAAGGTGTTAGGATTTACTCAATTCCTAAAATGTATCTTAGTATCTATATTCCAATATTAATTACAATCAGCATTACACGTGAGCACCTTTGAAAACTTGAGGCATTTCTCTTTGGCAACGTCAGGTATAGGAGAGGTATGCCTATAATTACAGCATCCAATAAGCTGATGGCAGAACTATTACATAAGGCCAACCTGGGCCATTTAATGATACTGTCTCCAAAAGAATAAGGACCCGAAAGCAGTAAATCAGGCAACAAGGCAAAAATGACAGAAAATGAGTATTCCTCATCTTCAAAGCTCCAACATCTGAAACTGCATATCAAACCAGTATGATGCCTGTTATCACATATGGAAATAACACAGCTGACTTCATGTGAAGTCACAGCCAAAATACACACACATTACAAACACTGGGCACAATCATTTTCAAGCTATGTAAGGTATATGCAAACCATGAATGTATTTAGTGTCTAGATTGAGATCACAATCTCAACAGCTCATCATGGATCTACAACCATTACAAAACAAAGTCTAAAATTCAAAACACCAACAGCAAATGCTTTCGATAAAGAATATTATAAGTATAGTTTATTGTAGATTTTTCAAAATATGTAAATACAGGGCTGAAGAAGTATCTTCTGTGGCTGTTAATTTTCCAAACCTGTTTTCTGTGCATTTCCATTTCTTCAGATTCCCAACGTTACACAATTGAAACTCAGCTGTACAACAGATTAAACGATAACCAATACAGCATATCCTAATATGACTGGCTAGGTGGACAGACTAACACAGGAGGTACAACAATCACTGTCGCTGGGTAATTTGTTACAAAGCCCAGTAAAAATTTTAAGCACTTTATCAAAAAAGCTGTGACTAGTTCAATGACGTGATAAAAATTATAGACTTTGTACAAAGCATGCTCCCAGGCTTGTTTCCATGTTCCTTAGAAATCAATATAGCTATGTTACTAGAAAGTCTAGCCAGTCACAGCCCATAGTCCCTATCTACTTCCTTCCAATACATGAGACCCCTTTGAAGTCGTAATCTACAAGACAAATTAGATACCTATACCCAGAAAAACATAGCACAATGGATACATGGAAAACAAAACATGATTATACAGCAGTTAAGAGAAGGGAGTGTAAATTAAAAAATAGTAACAAAAATCAATATGTCACCAATGGTACTCCAACATGAAACGGGAGTGTTTCCAAGGGCTGAGATGAGTACCACCTACAGGGAGAACTTGAGATTGTACCCAATGCCATTTTCTAGAAAAGTACTGATTCTACCAGCACAAGTTTGTGGACATTCAATCACGGGGAAGAGGAGAATGATGTTGACATTTTAAGCAGCCATTTTTCAAGGAAGTCCCATCATTTCCTAACTTTTATTAACAAGAGGACAGCCGGCAGCTTTCAGAAGTCAGTAGGGACACAGAGTTCATAATAAAGGCACACGAGATTCATCAAGATAGGCCAAATAAAAACTGGAAACTCTTACCTAGTATAAAATCCAGTTTGACCTCCACAAATAATTCTGTAACTTGCCTGAGAAGTAAATAACTCTATGTTCTGAATGTGAGAAAATCAAGCTACCAAAGACAGGTTAATAGTTTGCATGCAATTTGCAGAAATTGAACTATGAAGTACACTGTGATCCGGAACAGTGGGGCCCTTGGTATCCACCTAATTACTAGCTTTAATGGTTTGATCAGAATCACAATTTTTATTTAGCTTCTAATACCTTTTGTGGAAGCAAGGCAAAGGAGTAATTTTCCTTAAATGTGACATGGTTATTACCAAACCATCAAAATTAACTTACTTAAATTTGAAAGATGACTTTTAATGGGGGAAAGAGTTTACTAGACTCCTATAGCCCATGTATTTATCATCCGATATCTACTATTGCTCTTTGTAAGACAATGAATGCTTTTTCCTAGGCTCTTGTTACTTGGAGTGGCAGCTAACCAGGAGAAGCTTTTGGGCCTAAAGGATACTCAATGTTCATACTTGAACTTCAGCATTCCACTTCTAACTGGTTTTAGTTAACACAGAAAATAGGAAAAAAAAAATCCTACAGAAAATAAAATCATTTGCAGCTTGCTCGTGAAACTGCAGGGTTAATATCACCAACGATTACAAGTTGCAACATTGTCTAATGGAATGAACTAGAAGAATCACTCACTTTGTCAGCATCTGGGATTTTGTTTTCTTCTGAGGTAAGTTCAGGTGAAGGGGGGCACTGTGAGGTTTGTTGGCCATCAGTTTGTACCTGGGGCTGTGTTCCAGCTTCACTGCTGTCTTGCTGGACATTTTTCTGAAATGAAAGCCCAGGCACAAAGGATGTAGAAAGCAGGTGTACTTGTATAAATTTAAAAGTTAAAGGGCACCAAAGACAGTACGCTCAGTTTCTGAATTTTAATAGCTGGGCAGAAAAGGAAATAGATCAAATTGAAACAAGTCATGAAATACTTGAAAACTTCTCAAGACATTTTAAACCTGTAAGAAACTTTGTGAATGACAGCAGTAATACAAAGGAACACGTGCAGAAACCTGTTTGATGTGATGATCAGGAGCTCCTTCCACCTACTCCTGTATAAACACCATCTCTCAAAACCATAGTAAATGGTTTCTTTCTGGAAACAAGCTTCCACACCTAGTGCCATCAGCATCATGTGTCTTAACAGGTCTCCACTTCTAGTTACTCAACATTAGAAAAGATGGCCAATGTCAGTATTCCAGGGCTTTCCCTCCAGCTTGTGGATACTAAGACCCTGTGTCCTACTCTCATTTTTTAACTCAACAGTGTATATCTCCAAGGATCTTGGGACAAAAAAAAAAAACAATCCTGCCTAAAAAATTACCCTTTTAAACAAGGTGGGGGTGGGATAAGCTCTGAATTCCTTTTTAGCCTCAATTCACAATAGGTTAGTACTATCTTTTTCCATCTTTGGGGTAAGCTGAGACATTGTAAGGAAACTTTCTTTGCCTATACTGAAGTTTCTCCTACTCGCTGTCCCCCAAAGCTCAAGAATCTAAGGCACACTGGCATACTAAGAAGCAAGGCATTACTGGTATTTGAAAAGCACTGAGACACAGAGAAAAGACATACAGTACTAGCCACTTAACTCACAGCTGTGAAGAGCTTCTAGATGAGAATAAAACTTAAGTTCATGTTAATGATTCTCCAGTGTTCTAGGAATAGCTAAAGGTAACCAAAAGATGCCACAGTCACATCCTAAAACTATACTGCCTGCCTGCCTCTTCACTTAAGCCAGAAACAAACTAGCATTTGTAATTTGTTGAACTTCCTAGAATTCTTCTGTTGACATGTGGAACTAGCCCTCAAGTTACCACAAGTCTAATAATGAGATGATGAGAAGTTATAGCCCTAATCATACTCCATGGACCTCTACTTCTGACTCCCCCAGTTCAGAAAGTTACACTAACAGAAATCAGCTCTAAAACACTAGTCATTTTTTCATGCAATTAAAAAGAAAAGAACTTTTGTATTTCAGTTTTTACAGTTGTTTTTAAACCTCCAGTCAGTCAGCATGTGATTTAACATTGACATGCAGTCAGCAACAACAAAAGAACAAAGAAACATTACTTGCTCTATCATAGATCAGTTATTTCAAATTCAGTTGTATAAATCAATGACAATATATGAAATTCCTGTGCATTGTCAGGAACTAGCAAGACCAATTATCGTGCAAATGCTGATCAATATTATCAAGAAACATAATTTCACTCCTTTCTCCTATGGCTTAGAATGAACGATTGATTCTACTTTCAATACTAAAATCTCTCCACTAACTTACATCAGTGTCTGGGTTTTCCAGTGGTCTCTGGTTAGGACACTCCATGTCAGCTTCGACAGATGACACGTCATCTTCCTCAGTGGGAACTTTCTCCACCATGGATGCTGTAGAGATGGTGAAAATGCCATGTGTGTTCACACGTACTTTGACTTTCACTCTCGATTTTTCTCCATCTTTCTGTGCAGAAACATTCTGAACTATGAAACGACCTAGAATAGAAAGAAATTGACAATTTTAGAAGTTAAATGTCTACAAAGAGACAGTTAAGAAAAATGCAAATGCTTCTAAGAAAAAGATCGAAAGGAATACTATTCCAAAACTGCCTCCTTATTTCCTCCCAACCTCAAAGTACTTGAGTGGAAACAGTGAATATGGTCACTTTCAATGTATTTATGGGTAGACTGACAACTCATGGAATTAGTCTTAGCACTCACTGGGCAGACACTAGGCGCAGAACAATACAAAGCATCTATCTCGGCCTCCTCCTATCCTATGTCTGCGAATGGCTGAGCACATATTAGACAAGAAAAGACTTGCTAGCAAGCCTAAGGTAGATAATATCAAGGACATTTAAGAGGTTATGTTTTATATTGAAGAGGGGAGTCAAAACATGTTATCAATGGTTGGAATTACTTTCTAAAATGTTTCTAGTCTGATTGAGACTTGGTTAAGAGCAGTCTTGAAGTCTGGGTGTGATCTATACTTACAATGAACACTCTCTGTAAAACTTATCTCCACCAATAGTATCTTTATTCCAGAGACCACAAAATCAAAAGTTAATTTGAACCAATTGTGCAAACATGACATGAGATTAACAGCCTTTTTTCCAACTTAAGGTAATATTTGCACAAACATGGAGAGTCAGATTTAATTAGCTAGAAAAAAATGCTGGAATATGTATTGGTTAGCTTTCAAGTCACTAATTCAGAAAGTAACTACTGAATGATTTATTTATAGAAATAGTACTTTTTCTTGAGTGTATCTAAAGACTTCAAGAAGAGTAAGGTACTGAATTGTCTCCCAGTCTGACCCTAACAGGGGTGAGTACTGTCTCTGATCTGTAACAACTTGAAAGGTTTCATCCTAGAGTCATTAAGGATCAGGAAGTTTCTGAAACTAAGATTTAGTGATAAGGGGGCTCTCCAAGATAAAGAAAATCAGTAAACAATTGCTGAAGGAAGAGACTCCAAGCAACAAATATGGAGAAGATTCATCTATCAGCAAGTCATACAGAAAACTCCAATGTTGTAGCTTACTTGAATGTCACCCAGCAATCTTCACCCAGACACCTATAAATAATCTTGATAACTCACTGATCTGTCAGGTTGGACTTTGACATAATTGTTATTTGGTTTATCACCAAATCCCTATCAGGGTACATAGAAGTTTGTGGGATCTCCCTAGGAAAAAAAGTCAGTCCCACATCTGGGTTGATAAAATGGCTATACGAGTTTTCAATTTGAGCAAAAAGCAAAGAAACTAACTGCCATACTAACAAACCTTGAACTATATATTGTACACATAGGGAACTAATACACAGAATATAACCTATCCAAAGTTTTAATATTCAATAATTCCTCCAAACTAAACTCTGGGCATTAAATATGTAACGAATGTCTAAAAAAATAAGCAACAGATCAGAACATTTTAGTTTCTAGTGAAGAAATCTCAGTTACTCAGGTTGGACCCCTTCAAATGGTTTTTTGATTTTAAATAGAGAAGAAAACAGTGGCAGAGAGGTGAAGCTTATAAAGACCTGGTAAGACCAACAACATTTTTTGTCTGGAAAGAAAACAAAGTAACTATAAGTAGATAGAATGTGTCAAGTTTCCCCCCCCAAAAAAAATTCTTTAGGAAAAATGCAGTATAAAATTACACATCTGATAACTACAAGATTCAGGTTTTAAACTCATAGCAACATCTTGCAAATAACATTCCACATAGGTTAACAATAAAAACAGCCAGTATTCTAGTCATACACTACATCAGAGTAAAAAACAATGAAGTAAACAAATCCAACAAGCAAGTCCACTTTTATAGGTTGGTGTCCAAAAGACAAAGAGCTATGTCCCACTCAAAACTGCCAGGAAAAAAAAAACAAACAAGTTTCTACATTGATTGATAAGCTAGTCAGTTGTTAACTCACCAAACAAAATGTCCACAATTAACTCACCTATTTTTGCTTCTGGGTATGGAACTCCTTGAGGATCAGAATAGAAAGCTTCTAGCTCAAAAGGTCCCTTTCTCAAGAAGGTGAGAACTTTGGAGAAAGGAGCAGCATGGTTTCGACTAAACACTTCATGAACACTAGAGAAGACATTCAACAGATGGAATCTATTAGAAAGAGGCATTCTAAAATATTATCTACCACTATCATTTACAGTAAACAAAATATTTCAGTAGATTTGGCGGCTAGAAATCCCAAACCCATTAGGCACTCTAATATAATGGCCATTCCTTTTGATAGTAAAGAGTATCTGAAAGCTACTGTTGCTACATACCCTTCAGTATCTTCTGAATCATGGTTCCAAACCAGAGAGATTGGAAAAGGAACTGCATCTGTGACGGAAAATTCTCTAACTTTAAATGCTGGAGAAAGAATTGCACACTTCAAAAAAAAAAAAAAAAAAAGATTACCATGAGCACGTGACTACTTTCCTCTCACCTCTACCATCAACCTCAATTTGAGTGGGGTAAGCAGCTTTCATATACAAATATATAAAATGTACAAATGTATATAGCCTATCATCTGAAGCATAAAGAATTTATTTGCCAATTCAGTAGTGAGTAGTCATTGCTATGAAAACGATGACTTCTAGGATGGTGATTATTAATACCAAATTTCAGACTGAAAAAAAAACATGTTTTTTTCTAGAAATGCCTCCTTGATAGCATTTTCAAGTTGCTTCTCTTTTGGATGCTACTCTGTTACTTTTTAAGTGTCAAAGAAATGAAAAGGACAAAACATAATCATTCATATTTTCAAGAAGCGTCATGAATGAAGAAGCAGGACAAATGCAAAATCAGAACAGAGACAAAAATATTACTAAATAGAATTAAGTTAGACAGACTTGCTGTTTTGTGCAATTAACAAACATTAATAAACCTAAGAAACTTGCTAGGTTATGACAAAACAGAGGCTTTAGGTGTTACCCATATAGTCTTGCTCTTATACAGGCAGCCAGTCTAAAGACCTTGGTCTATTAATTCAATTAAAATTACTTAAAATTACTTTCACCTTATTTGCTCATACTGTCCTAAATTTACAAGGTATTTCCTTATTTTTTACAGACCATCTCTAGATTTGGTTATCTTGCTACTAAACTAACCTTATGCTTTTGAGCCACATCCTTGATAAGCGGGTTAAAAATTCATCTGGGAATGGGGAAAGATATCCATTTTCTGAAACCATCTGTTAACTAATTCTTTTCTTTTGTGTGTATTAAGCATATGTCTATGCAAGTGCATGTGAGGCCAGTGTTGTCTTTCTGAATTACTCTTCACCTTACATATCAAGGCAGGGTCTCTCACTTGAACCTAGAGCTCACCAATTCAGCTGGTCTAGCTAGCTACTTTACTTGGATCCATTCTGTCTCCAGAGGCTGGGATCACAAGTAGGTCATTGTGTCCACAAGTGTTTTATATGGTTTCTGGGGAATCAAACTCAGGTTCACACACTCATACAAGTAATATACTCACTGAGTCTTCTTGCCGACTATTAACCCTACTCATTTTCCTATGTATCACTTCTTTTATGGCATGACTTTTATCACTCTCTTCCCCCCATGCTTTAAGATAACTGTCACTACTATACAGTTGATCAATGTTGTGTTTTCTGTGAGTTTCTCAGAACCATGCTGATCTCTAATTCCCAGTTTGAAAAATGCCAGGTAGAGATTTTTTTTAAAATTTCCTATTTACCAGATGTAGTGATTACTCTGCATGGTTGCTGATATATCACCATTAAAAGGTCTAAGGGAATAGGGGATTTATTTTCTCTTACACTTGTCTGGTTATAGTTCTTAGTCTAGCTTGGCAGGAAAGCATGCACCATCACCAACATAATGGCTCAGGACAAGGATGATCCTTACTTGCCAGACCAGCATGTCTGTCAAGTATAGAAATGGATGCCAACTTCCTCAGCCAGTTCTCTATTCACTTGTCCAGAGCCTAGCCCTACCCGCCATGGTCTGGGTCTGCCCCACCAACTAGACAATCTCCTAAAGGCTGGCTCTGGGCTTAACTCAACTAATGTTCTACAAATATGCCAGAGCGCGAACCAACCGTCAAGTTGACACCTGGATATAACTATGACACCAGATCTTCAGATTTGAACATCTTTGTTTCTCCCACAGTCTCAAGGATTGACTTAAAGGTAACTTCCTTGCTGAATCTAATCAGACACGGTGAGCCACAGGAATCAAGCACCCAGGAGAGGGCAGGGGTACCTGCAGAGCGCATCCTCTGGCTACTGCTTCGTCAGCATTGAGGGTTGTGCTCACGTCTTTTCCAAAGAATTTGGCAATTCTTTCTTTCACAGCTGGAATTCTTGTTGCTCCTCCAACTATCTCAACAGCACTCACATCTTCTATCTTGAGATGAGTTTGTTCCATCAAAGAATACAGAGGGGCTTCTACCTTTTGCAGGAGCTCAGCACAGAGTTCTTCAAATTGAGATCTTAACCAAGAAGAATAATACTTTACAAATCAGAAAATTTATTCTATGATCATTATCATTTAAACCATGATTCCTTATTACACTAGTAAAATTCACTTATACCCTAGATTTCACATGAGCCAAGTTTTAATTAAAAAAAAAAAAGTAAATCAGCACAAAGAGAATACAAGACAAAGTTCTGTGGATATTATACTACAAGAAACTGGTTACTTTGTAGCAAAGGTATTTTTAAAGACCCTTTTTCACAGTAGTAGTGATTTCTAAACATGATAAACAACATATCTTCAGATACAGTCCTGAAATAAAGGACTCAATACCAGCTACAAGTGACATCAAGGATATGTTTCCAGAATGTCAGTTTCTTAATTTGCGGAATTCAAGACACACCTGTTCATCTTGCCTGAGACATCCTTGTCATTCATAAAACATTCAATATTCAATGGCAGGTCTGTGCTGTTTGAGCTCATTAGCTTTTTCAATTTTTCACACTCCTGGTAGAGACGAAGGAGTGCTCGAATTTTGGACTTTGCATCCAACTTGTACTTGGTTTTAAACTCTGCACAAAAATGTTCCACTAGCTTTTCGTCAAAGTTTTTCCCTCCTAAGAATGGATCAAAAGCTGTTCCCAGAACCTAAATGAGTCAAAACAGTAAAGAATGGAGTTATTTTTAATTATATTTATAATATTCCTCTCAAACAGTAGGGTCATACTTCTACTTAAATTGCACAAACATAAAACCAAAGGAAAAATGTAACTAATGTAAATGCTAAAGATTATTTTGACTTTCAATGATTACATGAAAGATAACCTTAAAATGGGCTTTTTCCTAAGCAACTGGAAATATCTTAAAACAATACCAAAAGTACACCATATTTATGTAGTAGTTCAGTCTTAGCAACAACTCAACATCTTTACCTAAAGCTCTTCAATAAGCTGTCTAAAGCTTACAAACTTAAAAGTTTCACTGAATACTTTTCATTTTCAGGTTTTGGTCACACAGTTCCAATGTACAACTCACCTTTAGTTTTCCCTTATTGAAAGCACAGGCAGACACTTGAAAAGCAGAGTGCCCCATGTCAACAAAAACCACTATCCGAGGGTTCTCATCTGCATTGGGGAGATCCTGTTTATAAATTCCATAATTCAAAGCAACTACAAAAATAAGAAATAAGAAAGTCTTCAATACTTTGGTTCATATTTCCTTAGGAATTCTAATGTTTCATATAATTACACATGCAGAAAAAGACTATATTTGAGACATTAAAGGTTAACATAATTTTTCACACTTGATTTTAGAGGGAATCAACTACTCTTCTCTTTTTTACTTCAGTACAGTATTGAATCATTCTCTTCAAGACATGAAGAAATGTGTTGGACAAAACATACATGGTATGAACATAATGAAGGTAATCACAAATCACAAACAGTACCAGACTATATACAACACTTAAGCTTTAACAACAGCATAAGGAACTATTTAAGCAAAAACTTAAAATTTTAACACATAACTTCAGCAACTCCAGTTCCTCTCATTTTTTTTTTTTTAAGATCTAAGCTTAAAGAATCAGAAGAATCAGTGCTATTTTCTGAACTCTGAAAGCACTGTATTTCAAAATACTTACATCTAACAGCTTTCCAAAAATCTATGAGGAGTATGTTTTTTACAAGCCTAGGACGGGCACAAGCTCCAAAACACTGACTACCCAGTACCCAGCACCCAGCCCAATGTCTGGCAAGTATCCACCTACAAGTTCAGGTCAATATTTGAAGAGTGATCAACTTCTGACTATAGTTCTGAATATATTTGATGAAAAAAAATTTAACTTCAGTGCTCATAGCCAAGCAATTATGTAAGGTTTAAGGAAAATAGATTTCTAGATTTCTTAATCATAAAAACAATGTAAGCAAACACAAAGTCAAATCCAACTCACTTAAAGACATAAAAAAAGAAAATCCCAATAAAAACACACTTCCGCAAAAGCTTTCTTACCAGCTGTCATGTCATTCATAAGTCTCAGGCAGTTCAGGCCAACGATCTGTGCAGCATCTAGTACAGATCTCCTTTCAGCATCTGTGAAGAAGGAGGGGACCTACGAAAAAGAATTGCCACTTGTAGAGACACAATACTTAGAACTTCCTCACAAACCAATTTTAACACTTTGCTGGTGAATTTTGCTCTCTGACAATTTTTCATACCAGTATATAATACATTGTGGTTTCTTTTTCCTCTAACCTTGTTCTTCCCTTCCTATTCCCCTACCAGGCTCTTCTGCAAAATTGTTCACAAAACAATTTTAATGAATTCATAACAGTACAAATAAGTAAAATCTTGGCAGGACCCAAAACAGAAGTAGAAATTTTGACTTAGTTTCCAGCAAGTTTCCTGACTCTTAGAAGTTATCCTTGAAAAAACTGCCTCAAAATTAATCTAGATTAATAAATTATATATTTAAACCACAATGTTTTAACCATAAATGGAAATCATCAGAAGTACTTATGAAACTTAGTAAAAATTACTTAAACCAAACACAAAGCTTAAGTGAATAAAGTACTGCTTCCATTGACATTTGAAAATTAAAATGTTAAGTCAACATTTAATGTTAAGTTAATGTAGTTATAGGTTAAGGACCAGTGGAATTTAAAAGGTAGCTAAGGGAAAGCTAATTCTAACACAGGGCACTGCCCTGCACTTTGTTATTCACTAAACTCAAGCACTGACAGACAAATGGTACAGACAAAAATCCAGTAGACTGTTTAGGATTATAAAAATAGGTTTTGGAGAAGCCTGTTTATTTTCTCCTAAGAGGTAAAAAAGTCAAAGACAACCTGAGAGTTGAGATTTCTGACAACATCGCCATGGTTCAAATTCTAAGCAATTCTTTCAACTCCCTTCTAGGGCAGCATTTTAACTAGGACGCTCATCAACAATACATTCATAAAACCACTTAACATGATGTACAGCAGAGTGACTTTGGAGTTTTTTTCAAGGATCTGTGGATGCTTCAGAGACAGGACAAGAGCAAGAGTGGATCTGTTCAGCTTTTAGATCACAATACCTCTTGAGTCATTTTCCATTAACAGGTTATTTAAAGGGGGAAGTGAAAAAAAAAGAGAAAAAACTCCAATGACTAATGACTTGATTCTTCAAGCTTATCAGAGATTAATTATCATTAATAGGACACTTTGTCTAATAAGGACTAGTGAAGAAGTTCTAGCTTTCTGTCTCTGTCATTCGGTACAGAACCATCAGGACTTCCAACTGCTCTCATCAGGCAAGCAGTTCATAGTACACTGCAGAAACCATGCTTAAATCGAATTCATTATATAACATGACCTCAGCATATAAGGAAATCATATTCAGTCACTTGATAAAGTAAAATCTACAACTATTTCTTTGGTACTAAGTCTACTTCAAGTAGTCCTAGAAATTGTATACAAAAGATAGCATCACCAGTAATAAAAGCACGAGTTTTCATGAGAGTAGAATTCTTTCACCTGTGAAAAACTCTCAAGTATACCAATTATAATTATTTATTAATGAATGAATAATCACTGTAGTTATTGCTATGCAGAATACAAATACAACTAGTCAAATCTTTATATTCAAAAAGTTCTACAGATTTTGTTTTATACTCTTGGTCAAGAACCTTTGAAGCTTATGGCAGAAACTATCACTCATGCATACTATGAATGCTCCAAAATATCAATAGTTTAATAAAAATGGTGACCTCTACTCATAAAACTGCTTGCACACATACAACACGACACATGCAAACATGAGGATCAGAGTTCAGACTCTCAAGACCCACATATAAAAACTAGGCAGGCAAAGCAGCCTATTAACCTCAGCATTTGGAAGGAAAATACAGGGTATCCTTTAGATAAACTGGCCAGCTAGTCTAGCTGACTAGTGAGTTCTGGGTTCAACTGAGAGATACTATAATAATGGAGAAAATATCTAATGTCAATTTCCACATGCACATGTGCACATATATCCATGTAAACACACATGTACCTCCACACAACATAATGGCAAATTAAAACACACTGCCTTGCTGAACTCTACTTACTGAAATGACACAATCTGTTACTGGTTTCTTGAGATTGTTTTCAGCAGTTTCCTTTAATTTGGTCAGTAGCATGGCTGTTATCTGCTCCACACTGAATAGATGTTCTTCATCCATGTACATTACCTATAGTAAAGGGGAAGATGTTTCAAATGTTACAATACTGTAGCCTAAAGGCTAATATGAACTTCTAACTATCAACATATACTCTTGTCATTATTTTGGAAATAAAAAAGGGAAACAACTCTGAATGGGCTTTGAAAGGCACATGTTTGATCCTTAAACATTACTCAGATTTTTTTTTAATGCCTAAGGAAACCACCCTGTTATTGCTAGAAAAAAGCACAAATTTAGCTATTACATATAATTCTAACTTAATAATCCTCAGAGACAATTTGGATTATATTTGAAACACTAGACAGAAAAAAAAAATCCACCTTGTCTAATTAACTTGAGCTAAATACATGAAATTTCCCTCTATAATTAATCAAATGCTCTTCTATGAGAACCTATGGTTGTTCAATTGTATTACCTTTATTCCAACTCCACCATTTTTCATAGGAACCAAACCGTAACTTAAGTTTTCCTTTTCCTTTTGAATGAAGGGGTCACTGAATGCTCGGCCATGAAATCTCTTAAAGTTAGACACTGTATTGTTTGCATGAGTGATTTGCTGTGGAAGAAAATTTCAGATTTAAAATTTTTCTCTAATTTCACCACCTCCCCATATAATTTTAAAGTTTTATCTCTGTACAATTCAAACTGGACCCTGAGTGTGTATCTAATGTCCCCTTAAAGACTTCAATTTCTCATCGATGAACAACTCTTTTTTGGTACATTTTTCTACAGAAATGCCAGAATGAAAGGCAACAGTGTCAAAGGCTAGAGATTTTAAACCTGTTTCAGATATAACAACTGTGAAACTGTACTTAAAGTTCTAAGCATTCATCCAATAATATTGTATTTTATCCCCCCAACCAAATCTGCAAAGTTTAATATTTAATAAATGAGTGGAGAGGCAGAGTACTATAGCCAAGAGTTAATTTCTTGAAGTCTAACTTGACAGCTAGGTTGAACACTTTTACACAAACATTTCTTAGTGATAACACAGGAAGTAATAATTGAATTATACCAAAAGATAGATGAAGTTTCAAAAAGTTTCCAATGACTTATTGTCTTCAACCCTATGCTCTTACTTGCAAGCCACACGTTTTATAATCACTGAACTCATCCTATCTTACATAACTAGTGCACATGTTTAAGGAGCACACTTAAACTCTTGCTGTTACTGTAGCAACCCAGCTGCTGGAAATGGAAGGTCATGGCTCACAGATACCTGTGAAGTAGAAATGCTAGTCTGAAATTCAGGAAAACCAAAAGGAAATATGCCAAGCTGTTATGAGAGTGTGTCTTAGTTTACTGTTTGGGTTGAATATTTTAGATAATGTCTAGATTTATCTAAAAAACAAAAACCTCATTTAAAATATATAGTAAAAAGATCAAAAGCTGTAACTTCTAAAGTTATTAAGTCTGAATACCAAGAACTTACCATTTTCTCTGACCTACTTCTTTCAAAGACAAGAATATAGTTCAGCAGTACCAATAACTAAAGCAATAAGGAGACTAAGTAAGGTGCTTAGACATTAAGATTCTAAACTTGAGATAAAGCTAGGATTGTCTTTCTACAGACCACAATGAGCTCACTGTCCTCTCATAACCAGAAACGCAGGACTGGGCTAGCAACGTCCTAAACAGGCTCTGTAAGGGTGGTTCCACTCACTCCACTCTCCTTTTGAGCGAGTCATTGACTGTGGGTAATTACTTTCTTATCCCACTCATCATCCATCTTTCCAATCCAACTAGTCAGAATATTAAAATATACTTGAAGGCTCAGCTTCATTTTTAGCAGTATTATTTTCTGTGTTTAGAAGAATGTTTTCATTTTCTTTCTTGAAAACTCTCAGAGACCATTTCATGAGTCTCTATCTCCTCCCAGGAAGGATTCAGATCAGTACTACTTGACAGAATTACGACAAGCTATATTGTGAACTGTACATGTAAACTTTCTGAGAACTGCATGAAAATAGAGTTTAAAAAAAGCTATGAACAGGGGTGTCGGGGGGAAGAGGAGGGAGGGAGGGAACCGGTGTATCTACTAAGTTTGTATGAGCGGAGATAATAATAAGAAATGTTATAAAAAAAAGCTGTGAAGATACTGTACTTTTTATTAGTTCAAGTCCTCAACATCTCATGTGCATGCTATGCCCACTTCTTGTATTGATGCCAACAAGCCACATTTCCAATACTGGACAGTCACAAGTAGGGAGTAGTTGTCACATGGATGGCACAAACCTGAACTAAAAGTTCTCAGTTCCATCTTAATTGCTAAGTAACCCAAAAAACTTCCAAACACAAAACTTCTTACAAGTTTCCTACACAAAAAGTTATCACTGACTACTTTTAAAGATCACTAGAAAAATTTTCAATTGTCTAATTTTTACAAATTAAAAAAAAAATTAAAAGGTAGCCAAGTTACCAAAAAAATTTGTCCTGAGAAAGTCAAAGTACAAACAGAGAGGAAGAAATAACCTGAGGGTTCATAAAGAACACCTGAACTATATTCTTAAAAATTTAAGCATTAACAATCAATTCTAGCACACTTGAGGGTTTTTTTCTTTACAAACCTGATCTGAATTCTCTTAAGAACATACCTGATTTTTGGCTGCAACTCCAATTGTTCTGTTTTTTGATCCAAATGATATGACTGACCTAGAAGAAACACAAACTAAAGGTTTCAAGAATGCTAAGCATTAAGAGTCAAATGTAAATTTTTTAATGCAAGTACAGATACAAACCAGCTTTGGAGTTTGTGGCTTTCATCAGCTCCCTGAAGGGTATGTATGTAGGGCATATTTAAAACTAATCCAATCTAGGTAGCAATCACACTACCCCAAAAGTCTGCTACAGGTTAAGGGGTCATTTCCTAATCCCTCAAGTACTAGAACAGTGTTGTCAGGTTATGAATTACTTGGAATTGAAAACTACTTCTGAAAGTGTTTTGACTATTTAAAGAGTATTACTAAACTCAGCACCACACAACATCCCTAACAAAAAGTACACTGTAATTCTACCTGTCAGTTACCAACTCTGTACAAGCCTAAATGTTACTGTCAAACCTATTTTTGTTCTGATATACCATCTGCCTCTTCAGGACTTAAACTTTTTTTATGTAAATCTAAGCAAATGGTCTACATTATGCCTCTGGAATTTAAAGAACACCAAAAGAGGGTCCCATCTGTACGATTCTACTTGAGAAGGTCAAATAAAAAATGTAGAATCAGTCACTGCAGAATAGACTATAAATGTTGAGGGAAAGGAAGAAATCATCCAAATCTGCTCTGACAAGATGAAAAGTGACTTATAACTTCCAGACAGCTTTCTCAGAAATGAAAACACAGTACCAGAGTAGAGAGGAGATGGAGAGAACTGTTGTGTGGAGAAGGTACTGATTAACGTTTTTGGATTAGAGGAGTAATTGTGCATTACTAATCCAAATCTAATCTAATTTTGGTTCAGTTACTCCTACATAGGTAAGTAAGATGAGTAAATTGAGAATTTACTGAAGACATTTACATTTACTGTTAAGAGACCTAGATTATCTAAGCAAGTGCTAAATAGCACCTAGACTTGTAAGGGACAATATTACATGTGATTCCAGAGTAGATGTTCTCACTTTCCAAGAGGATTTTAACTGTAATAGGAATCAGCAGCCAGTAACTGTCAACTCCATAGGTTAACAACCTTAATAAGACTTTCTGTTGACATTTTTCAGAGGTACACCTGTAGCCTTCAGTGGTATATTACAAACACTATATTCATTTAACACATTTTTCCTGCTTTCATTTGAATAGTTTGTTTTCTTTTTATGGGTACACAAAGAGAACAAAGATGTGAACAGCATGTTGGGAGAAAAGCCTGAAATACTGTCATCTCTCATACTAGACTCCAGTCCTTGGCATTGCCAAAGAACACACCACCAAGAATTTGCAGAGACTAGACAGATGAAGCACATGGGTGTTCAGGGAGTAAGTTACCAGCAGTCAATATTGGCTTAGTTTCCATTCGCTTTCATTAACATTTATCTGCACAATTGCATAGGGTCATCTTTACCTTTAGGTTTATACTTCAGTTTCAGTTTAATATAATCTTGGATTTAGTTTAATAAAAAAAGAAAAACCTACGGTAACTGAATTGAAAAGCAAGCAATTGTTTGCCCACATAACCTTCAGAAACTCTCTCACTCAAATAGGTGCTTTTTTTTTAAACCACGTTGCAGTTTGCCGACCCTACATTTCGAAAGAAAAATTTAATCTTAGTAACAATCGCCCCTCTCACAGAGCTCTCGTACAACAGTATGCACTTGCACATCCTTTCTGATTTAAACTATGACAAATTTATGAAAATTCGGTCTAAAATCCCCATGAAGGGCTTTCATAGTAACAACCAAAAGTGTGTAAGAAAAGGTGGTGGACAATCTTTCATAGATTCGATTCTATGGTCGCTAACAACGCACCGCCGGCTCCCTAGACCAGCAGTTTCGCACAGGCTCTGGAAGCTTCTAGGTCATTTCGAGATTCACAATGCGGAAAAGGCTCAGTAGCTCCTGCTCCGCGCTGTGTAAAGACACTCGCACGCAAAAGAGAGCAGCTGGGGGCGGCCCTGCCAGCTCCGATAAGCGGGTTAGGAAGACGGGGGCGGCCGCGGAACGAGCGGGCTCGGCAGCCAAGCAAGGCCGGCCGGACGCAGGCTGCCGCGGCCGCCCCAGAACGCCCGGCTCCCGGCTGGCGAACCCCCGCGCCCGGGTTCCGATGCACAGCGGTGATCTCGTCTCTCCCTCCCCCCAAGTCTCTGCTCCCTCCGGACCCGCCATCGCCCCCCAGGCTCCACTTACGGGGTGCACCGGTCGCTGAACTCGTTGGCGATGGTCTCGATGCCCCCGGCCCGGGCCACGGCGATGTAGCAGCTCTGCGAGCCCACGTCCAGCCCCACCACCGACATGGCCGGCTCTCCGTGCGCCTCCGCCCGGGTCTGCGCGCGCGCTGCGGCTCCGGCTCCCGCGCCGCCGCTCCCCGCTCGGCCCGCCGACACTGACGCTGTCCCTGGGACGCGCGCGCGGACGCTCGCCCGGGGGATGCCGCTGGCTCCCGGGGACTGCGGCTGGCAGGAGCGTTCTTCCGCGGGAACGCGGCGCTCCACGCCCGCGGGCAGCTTCGCTCGCGGCTTGCTTCCCTGCGGCGGCCGCGCGCTCGCGCTCTCGCTCCGCCGCCGGCACTGGGATACCGACCCAAAAGGGGAGGTCCCAATTCCTCTGCCTTATGTAGCGCACTGATCAGAACTTTCCAGAATCTGCGGCATTTACTCACCGGCGCCGCCACCGGGCCGTCCACGTGCCACTTCCGTTTCCTTCTTCTCGAGCCTTCTCGAAAGATTCTACCCAATGAGTGGCTGGTCCCCCGGGGACGGCGGTGGTTACCATGGTGGCGGGACGGCCGCCCCGGCACCATTGGCTCCAGCAGACGGAGCTGTCCTGCCTCCGTCCCGCCTCCCCTATCGGGGGCAGAAGGGGCTTCTGGTCACGCCAGCCTTGAATTACAAATGGGAAATTCCTAACATTCATGATTTGACGCTAGACTGCGACGTCTGGGCTTTAGTCTCTAAAGAAAGGTTGAGTGGGAGGAGGAAGACCCCACTTTTCCGAGACCCCTAACTCCCAGGAGGCCGCCAGCTGCCAAGAGAGCATGTCGGGAAGTGTAGTTCAGGGGGCGGGGAAGGGAACCCTTTCACCTTGCATGGCGGGAAACGTAGTCCAGCGGCGAGGTATGGGTGTCGTGCATGCCGGGATATGTAGTCCGGGCCGCAGTGCCTGCTGGGACCTTGCTTTGTCTGTGGGGCTGGGAGAGGCCGTGCTGTCTCCAGCGCCTTCTGGTGTCTTCTTTGGCGATGAGCATAATTTTATGTTTGTTGGTCTTATAGCCCGTCCTGTTTTTGTCACGATTACCTAGACAATTGATAGATTCCGATTTAGAAAGACCATCAGTTTAAGCTGAATAATGGAGCACAAGGGGTTGTGGTGCTTTTATATTCATCCCTCTGCCGGCAAGATATTCTTTTGCAGAAAATGTCTGAGATGACCTTTTTGTTTTTTGTTTTAATTCCATCGGGTTTTAGTTGGGATATAATTTCGAAGGTTGTTCCTAGTGTCCCTTTCTAATTTTTGATACATCCTTTTTAAGTAGACCTTGATCGATCCCTGCCACTCCTACCAATAAGTTAGTGTCTGATTTACCTCTTTGTTTGATCTAATACAGCTTTTATTTGTTTCCTCGGAAAGCAATGGCCCCGTTAATTTATGTTCAGTGAAGAAGACACACCAAGAAAGGGAGACGTGTGCTGTTGGTATTTTCACTTTGTGTATGTGGTTTTTAAGTTAGAGAGCTCAGTGTTCACTACTTTGGGCAGAGGGAAATGAACACAGTTCAAACACATATTTTAAAATAGGTGTTTAATTAGAGTATTAACTTCTTCCAGCAAGGCGAATATGTTCTGTGAGACCCAGGTTTACATTACATATTTATTTAAATTGTATATGCTTGTTGATGATTGATTGGTTGCCACTAGTCATTTCTTCATCCGCTTCACTTAGGACTAGAAGTAGTAACTATCTCCAGGAGCTTGTATTTTTTAATTTGAAAACATGGTTTGCTGTAATTTTTTTTTTTAGGTTGACTCTACAACTTCCTAACTTTTGCATGTGAAAATGTATTTTAAAATCCATGAAATCATAGCAATTTGGAACAGAAAGGACCTTTGGAATTATTTGGTCAGCTTCCTATACTTTACATGAAACTACAGAGAAAGGGAGAACCGAGCAGATTCAAGTCAGGTTCAAATCCTAGTACACTGGTAAGGTACTTTGTAAGAGCACCAGCCCTGATGGAGTTTAACTTCATTGGCTTGAATTCTGCCTAGCCTTACTAATTTATGAGCTGTGTGACCTTATAATTATTAGTCTTTCCTGTGTACTCTCCTGGGGTCTTGATTAAGAACATATATAAAATACTAACATGTAATTATGTGTAATTTTACTTGATGTCTGTAATCCTGGGTGAGCCTGTGAAATGAAAATAAAACTTTGTTTTGCTGCAATTTGGGAAGCATTTGATATAAGTAAAACATCTAGAATGGTAAAACATCTACGGTAGTAATGAGCATTCAGTAAGTTGTAGTGAGAAAACTGTTCAAGAAAAACTCAGCGCCAAAACACATGTCAATTGTTTGTGGATGCTGAGTTGCATAGTATTGCCATAGCTTCCTTGTATTTAGTAAGTTCACCTTCACTATTCACTTACAGAATGAGAGAAGAGAGACCATGAAAAGTATTTGTTATCTAAACCTTTGTCATTTTGATCAACTTAATTGTATTTTACATTTTGTATATTGCATTTTTATTAAATAATGTACCACATTATTTTTGTGATAGTGCTAGAATTTTGGGTTGAAACTTAAATCAGAAAAAAAAATTCTCACAAATCCTTATATAGGTATGGGATCCTGAGGTAAGCACAGAATTCAGATGTGTTTATCCTGTCTGCTGGCAATCACCTTGTAGTTATTTTGTTTTAGTACATACTTACTTCATAGATGAAGAAGGCCTCTAACCTGGAAATAAAGACAGCTTTTAAACAATGAGAAAGCAAATATGCACAATTGAAAGAAGAAACTCCCAAACAAAGCCACCATTCAAGTAATGTGAAAAGCTGTCACTAGCTATCTTCCTTAAAAGAAATAGAAAGAGGCGTGGCTATGTAGATAACATGAAAAGGGACATAACCTTTAAATTTTGGGTGAATTGGTGTTTGGGGTCCTCTGAATTCAGCACAAAAGGAACACAAAAATTTTTTTTTTTTTAATATAACCGTGTTTGCTATGGTTTCTTGTACGAATCTGTGATATTCTCAAATATTTGATATCTCCATTTGAACAGCTCTCAGTATTTTCTTATTGATTTTTTTCTCATTTTCTCATATACTTAGACTTGCTCTTTAAAGTTAATTGAGTCTACTAAAATCTATTTTGTCCTTTAGTTGCATTAGACTGAGCATCTAAAAATAGTAATGAATGGAGAAATTATGCTACGAGTCGAGACTTACAAAAAGGCAGACACAGGGCTGAAGAGATGGCTCAGGAGGTAAAGCACTTCTATACAAGTCTGAAGGACTGGAGTTCAGAAAGGTGACCCAGTGGCATCTGTAATCTCAGTGGACCTATGGAAAGGAGAGGTATAGAACACAGAATCTTCAGAAGTTCAAGAGCCACAGCCTGACTTGCATTGGGAGTGAAGAGACCTGGTCTCAAAAGGCAAAGGAATGAAACATCAAGGTTGTCCTCTGACCTCCACATACACACATACTCTCCCATTGCACACATACATACATAAGAAAAAAGGTAGACATAAAATAAAGGGACTTTATCCAGTCTTCTAACAATGAGAACAAACATATCAAATGCTTTTGTCTAATCCACAAAAAGATTACTATGTTAAATAACCATACAGCTAACATAAACTCAGCATATAGGAAGTCGTTCATACCTGTCCTTGAGACTTGCTGTGAATCATGTTCTTACAGGAAAGCTACAGTATACTGGCCTCCTTTCTGCATCAAGGTGTCTATACTTACTTAGAAAACTCTGGCTCCTGCGCAGCTCCCTGGCATCCTTCAAGGCTGTATTTAAGTCTCATTTCCCATGGAGGAAGCTCTTGAATGCCCAGGTTTTGTTTCTCTTTAAGTTTGTACTAGTCCTGGTGCCAAGGGTTTGGTTTAGTTCATTTAGCATATCCCAGTCCCCTTGGCTACTATCACTGGTGCAGGGATGGCATGTGTTTCAAGGTGGCCCAATCAGTAGCCATCAGAACTAGGATTAGTATTCTGGGATTAGAATTTTCCAAATAGCTGCTTTGGAAAGTTTTTTTTTATTAATACATTTTTATTATTATTTCAGCTCATACAAGCTTATTAGCTACACCAGTTCCCTCCCTCCCTCCTCCTTCCCCCGTACCCCCTGCTCCCCTTCCCCACCCCCTCCCTCCCCATCCCCCAGTGCCTCCCGCCCCAATTCCCAGAGAGTCCTTGCTTTGGAAAGTTTTTGAGTGCCTTATCTAAAGCTCCCCCACCCCACTTCCCATCTACTTATTTCCTTCCACATAGGTGCTGTGATGATCTTGGGTGCACGTGGCCTGTTTTACTTCTCTTTGATTCTATGGCTCAAAAGGGCAGTGATGCGATTTTCTTCTCTGCATTATTCTGTAGCTGCTTAGTAAATGTTGATGGAATATCCATAAGACATAACTATATCATAAACTAACCATGAAAGGGAACATTTATCAGCTCTCCTTACAAATTTATCAAACTCAGTTGGCCCTGTTGACATCTTGGGATGAATAAATTTTTTGTTTATGTACATGGTAAGAAGTTTAATTTCATCAGAGATCATTACCCATAATAAGTCAGTAGCTATGTTGGCCTCTTCTCTGCTCCCACTCCACAATGCCTGCAGACATTGCCAAATGTCCCCCATCACAAGACTGACATTGGTTAAGGCCTGCTCTCAGTCTAGGTTTGATTTAAATCCTGCTGATACAAAAATGGCATGTCCTGGGATGTGTTGGCAGAGAAAACAGTGCTGTTTGCTTTCTGAATCAAAGAAGCTATGAGATGAAGAGATAGCTATGGTCAGATCAGGCAGCTATAGTCTGCAGAAACCGCAGGAGAGATCTCCCATCATGTGTCTCTCTGCTGGACTTGCTGCTGCTGGGAAAACCTGCACTGTCCACTCTGAGGCAATAATCTCCTCTGTGGTCGAGAACTATTGTTGGTGCCTGTGTATTTTTTTTTAGAAATGCATAGCCCTTACCTTGCTTATGAAATAGTAATCAATGCCAGCACAATTAATGAAAATTGAGCCTGAACAATTCTTGTCTCACTAGTCATTCTCTTGGAGAGAAAGTATTGGGATGACCAAGATCCATTGTGCCTTACATAATATCCTGGTTTTTCTACCCAGAAAACTAAATCCACATACCAGAAATAGATTTTCTTTTCTTCTTTTGTTTCTTCAGTGCATGTGAGGAAAGGGGAATGGGAGGAAGAGTTAGTATCCTGTGTCTTTTCTATTCTAAGCTTTCACAGAGCAAATTCAAAGTCCTTGTGCCTGGACTTGCTGTGTTTGCCCTTTTGAAACGAAGCACCTTCATCTGATCAGAAAATAGCCACCAAGTTTTGGTGCACTTTTTGTGGGTCAGATGGATTGTGGAGCCAGGATGTGTCAGTCTTTTAGATTAGCAATGTTGCAGACTCCTCTGTTAGGTGGTATATAAAGCTCTTAAAACCAACAGTCTATTTAGTTCTTCTGAATGAATTAATAATGCACTTAGGAAGGTGGGAGAATTAAAACATCTTGGGAGTTTATTTTAAAAAGAAAGGTTGTGTGCCACATACAGGCTTCCTCTGGATGTGTCTCTAGCCTGGGACACTTGAACTTCCACTGCACAAATGGACCATAAGAACTTGTTTGAGGATCCAGTGGAAGAGTCCAGCTGCTCATGTATCTTTCACTAAAGAACAGCCCTTCTCTAGGTATAAAGGTGACCAAGTATGGAGCTTGGGAGAGATGCATATGGGGCACTGGAGGAGGAAGGAGACACCCATCTAGCCAGCTAGATCTGTCAAATCAACCTCTATTAATGAGTTGGCAGGTATTGCCTCACATCTGAGGATCTGTATTGATTAAGTCAGGTTGTTTTTACCCTATCCAGGCCAGGTGAAATGAAATTCTTCCTTCAGACACTGTGAGAGCTGACACCTAAGTGCAGTCACTTCCCGGCAAGCAGGGATGTGCACAAAGCACAGGTGCTTGTGTGGTGCTGCATAGCTAAAATAACGTGGAAAAGAGAAATTAGTTTAAGCCATGCAAATCAAACTTGTTGTGTTTAATTCCTTGACCTAAAGGGAAAGTAACACACAAGGAATTTCTTGTCAATCCTGAATGGTGAGACACTCTGATTAGTGGTATATATTAGTTACACAGCCTTTCAATTGTGTCCTGTGCCAGCAATCAGGGTTTAAGGAAATCAAGGGGAAGAAAGCTCACAACATATGTACAACTTCAACTTCCCAGGAAAAGACTGCTATTTGGCTGTGTATGGTGGCACATGCTTGTAATCCCAGCATAGGGGAGTTGGAGGCAAGAGGAAAAGGAATTCAGAATTATTCTCAGTCGCATAGCAAGCTTGAGGCCAGCCTCTACCACCTAAGAAATGTAAAAAACAAAAAAACAACAAAAAAAAGTTAACAGTTAGAAAGCTGATGCATGTTGAATATTCCTTATCCTAAAAGCTTGGGAGCAGAAGTATTTCAGATTTCAGATCCCCACTTCCATTTTTGTAAGCATTGCATACAAATAATGAGGTGTGTTGGAATGGGATCCAACTCCAAACGTTTGTTTCGTTTATACCTTACATACATTGCCTGGAGGTACTTACATACAATTGTATTTATTTTATGTATAAAGAAATTTTCATGGCATGGGATCTTCTACTTATAGCATTACTTGAAAAGTTTCAGATTTGAAACACTCAGCTGGTGTTATTGCTGGTCATAATCCCTAAAATAGCTATTTACATTCTGAAATGTAAGTCACAATTCTGTTTTCCTAGGAAAGCTTCTAAGTTGTTCATTGTCCTTTGAAAAATGAACATTATCTATGGTAAATGCTAGTTCACCTATTTTCCTACTTAAAATGGTCTCTTAGTTGTGATGTTTAATGTTCATTGTCAACCTGATAATCTGGAAGCAAATTTCTTGGCCCACCTGAAAAATAGTCTCTAGATTTTTAAAAAATTTATTTGAGAGAGAGAGAGAGAGAGAGAAAGAGAGAGAGAGAGAGAAGAGAGAGTCCTCCTGTCAGAAGGTACCGTATATGTCCCTGTGGAGGACAAAGGGTAACTTCGGGAATTATCCTAGATTGCTTCTTCCTCCTTTTTGCTTCACCTTGGGATTTCTCAAAGCTTACCCACTAAGACCAGAAGTGCAGGCTGCTGCTGCCGTTTACTCCTGGCATTTTTACATGGGACCTGGGATCTGAACCCAGGACCTGCTTGTGATGCAGAGTCTTAACCTCCTGAGCCATCTCTCCAGTCCAGTAGATTAAAGCAGGCCTTTGACACATCAAAAGGATAATGTCATGCCTCCTGCCCATTGTGGGCAGGACCATTCCCTAAGCAGGAATGGAGAGAGCTAGCTTGCACAGGCAAACAAGTAAGCGCTCTGCTCTTGCTGTGGATGTGCTATGACCTGTGCTTGACCTCTGTGACTCTCCTGCCATGATGAACTGTAGCCTGGAACTGTGTGTGGGAATAAACCCTTTCTTCTCCAGGCCAGCGAACACTCAGGAAACACCTGCTGCTTCCCACGTTCTGAGTTCCTCCGTTCTTGCCTTGGGCAGAGACCACACCTGTTCATCTTCCAGTGATACCTGTGTACATGGCTGTCTCCACAGTCAACTCACGCTGCTGCTGCCACAAACCTCCCTTACCCGCATACTCTGCACACATCCCCCGCAAACCAGCACTGCCGCCTCGGACAACAGGTGCTCACAACTGCCCCGGGTCACCTGAAGAAGATAATTCATACGGATTCAAGTGTCCTGTTCCAGTGAGTTCTGCTGAAACAGCTCCCTAGTTTGTTATATGAAAGCCACATATGGAAGCTCAAGAGGTAGGTGTCCTTTTTCTGGTGACACTTGCAGTTGGCACGTACCTCTGGTTGGGCACATAGGAATTTTTGTGGCTCCTTTCCACCCCTCACTCCTGTTCCTAACTTCAAAAAAGGAGCTACCACCCTGCAGCTCAGGGTTGTGGGGCTCTTAGTGCTTTGGTCTTTACGGCTTGCATATTGTCTCAGAGACTGTGTGTTGCTTAAAGAAGTCACTTTCTCTTATTCTTTATTCTTTCTTTTGAAAGACTCAAAGACTGCTCCTTTTTCATTTCGCATTTCATCGCATGGCCTCCAGTATTTATCGACTGTTCTTTGGGACAGTCCCCCACTGTCGGAGAATGCAGTTCCTGACCACCATCGTTCTTGAGTGATGTGTGCAGTCTGTTCCCAGTTGGATTCTTCGTGGTCTATCAAGGTCTGAGAGTACAGTATGCAGAAAGCACCTCATTCTTTTTCATACCATGAACAGCAGGTTCAGAAAAAGTGTCTCTGTCCGCTTTGCAGTAGCCTGTCTGCCTTTCGATGTGAATCACACATTTTTGGGAAAAGGGAGTGCCTCCTTTGAGGCCAGAGATGAAAGCAAAGTGACTGTTCTGCTCCTGTAGAGAACTGAAAGTCCCATCATTGCTAATGGGGCCTATGGCTTATCCTTGGGGACTAGGCTTATTTAGTTTATTTAAAATTTGTTATTTTATTTATTTATTTTTGAGACAAGGTATTTATCTTAGGCTGACCTCCAACTCCCCTATGTGGTCAAGGATAATTGTGAGCTTCCTACTTCAGCCTCCTGAGGGCTGGGATTCTGGACAGTCATCACTGTACTTGCTTTATGTAGTATTGGAAATAAATCCCTGCCGGGCAAATTATGTTTCCAGACCTATATTTGTGTATTACTTTTCTCTTTGCTATAATCAAATATCTGACAAAAGAGAGTGGGGGTTGTTTTGGTTTGCAGTTTGAGGGTATATAATTCACTGATGCAGAAGAGCAAAGGAGCAGGTCACACTGCACTTTCTTTCATTCAGGAAGCAGAGATAAAAAAGGATAAATACCAACTTCATCTTATCTTTCTGCCTAGAGACTAGTCCCAACCACCTTGAGTTGGGCGTTTCCCATTCTGCAGATAGTCTCTTGCAGAATTGCTTAGAGTTTAACTCAACTAACTCTTTACAAATGTGCCCAGCGCTCGAGCCTTCAATTGTCAAGTTGACTCCTGTATCTAACTATTACACAAGCTATATTAGTCTCTTTCATGGTTTGGCAGGTCCAAAAACATGTTGTAGTTGTCCTATCCCTGGGCTACATCACACATGGCCAAAAAACAGCTGGGTGCAGAGGAGACTACATGTGGCCTCATCACAGCTTGCTCTTCTGAGAAGTGGTCTAGGACATGAGACTCAACCCACTGCCACAAGGCAGCATTCATCCACTCAGGAAAGTGGCACCTCTGTGACCTCATCACCTCCTACAAGGCCCCACCTCCTAGAGCTACCAACAGCTCCACTCTGGGAGCTAAAATTTTGGGGGACACATTCAGCATTCAAACTATAGTATGCATCGTTTCCACTCACTGCCCAGGCAGAGAATCAGAATGAGCCCCTAAAGTCAATGTGGCTTTGTTTCATTTTGGCCTCCATAGGCACCGAAACTCAAGTGTCCTCTTGTGCATATACCTGGGTACACACAAATACATGAATCGCTCATGCATATATATGTATATGTACATGTAAATATCTGAAATTTTTTTCTCCCATATTTTATTTTTTTTCCCAGTCATACAAGCTCAATAGGTACCCCCATCCTCACCCTCCCTCCACCCCTTCCCAGTCCCCCCTTGTACTCTCCCCCCTTTTCCTCTTCTTTTCACCCCCTCTTCTCCTTCTCCCAGTGCCTCCCCTTTCCCCCTTTTATCCCCTGGAACATCCTTTTGTGTGAATGCCAAACCTCCCTCTGAGTCCTCCACCCTAGTGAGGTGTAAGGACTCAGTGGCATAGCCCGGAGCCCTTTCTTGGGCTCCCCTTTAGTATGGGAATTGTATTATGATTGTTAATCCCTTGCCTCTAAGGATCCAGTGCCTGTGATCCATGCTAGACTTTGGGGAGTCATTGACATGTCAGCAATTGTGCAGGTCATACAAAGTCCGATTATGGATACTGAAACCCTAACTTGTGTGGAGTATCTTGCAAATCATTGGTCCTCCCCATCTTTAGGCTCTTAAAATCTTGCTGCCCCCTCTTCTGCAAAGTTCCCCGAGCTTTAGGATGGGGAAAGGTTCAGCTGTTCTGGTTCCAGGTGATTAATGTAGGGTCTTTGGTGTTCTGAATTACGGTTGTTGTTTTCAGTTTTGCTTTTCCTGCATTGCCCTTGGCTCCATCCTGATTGGTATTGAAGGTCACCTCCTGAGGAGCAGGGAGTCTGCCCTGGTCCAGGTCCCGGGCAGAAAGTGTTATATCTTTTTAAGTCATATTTTCATTCTGTAATCCAGGAGAGTCTATATAATTTACTGTGTAACCCAGGCTGGCTTCAAGGTCACTGTTATCCTCCTGTTTCAGCCTCCTGATTGCTGCATCACCTAGTAAGAGCATGGCTCTATGTGCAGGGGATACCATTATGAAGGGTCCACACCTCTGCCTTCAGGCAACAGAAGAACCAACCATTAAAACTGCAGCAAGTCAAGGGTCTGGCCAGCTGGGCTGTATATTCGGCACAAAGTAAAAGTCATTAAAAGACAAAGGCTTGGAGTCTGTTGGGAGTAGACACAGCTGGGTGTTAAGTCTAGATGGCTGCACACTCTTTAGTGGAAAATTACTTAATTCCCAAGACTCTCCCCTTGTAAAATGTGCATAAGAAATCTCCCCTCACTATGGCATCAATGGGCTCTTTATAAAATAGTGTGACATAAGCAAAGTGCCTGCTGAAAACAGGGAGCCCAGGAAATGGTCCTTGTGGCTATGGGTGCCTTGGCTGGTAAGCTGCTAAGCTGCCAGTCACCTAGGACTGTGAAAGGAAACACAACACCTGGTGTCCCAGCCACCTTGCTGACTGTGCATTGCTATAGTGTGGTTGCACTTTCATCAACAGTCCAAATTCAAGAAAGCAGATCCAGGGACTGGAGAGGTAGCTCAGGGGTTAAGCCTCTGCCTTGCAGGCTTGGAAGGTCCTGAGTTCGGTTGCTAGACCCCATATATAGATGCAGGGCGGAAAGCGGGGGCAGCCTGCGTTTCTGGCCCTGGTAGGGCGGAGCCTGTGAATCCCCCAGGCAGAGTAAACAAGGAGGAGGTGGAGGCGTCCATGGTGGTTCCTGAATTTGCCCGTGGTTCTACACACACACACACACACACACACACACACACACACACACATGCGCACACACGCACAATTGAATAAATAATAAAAAAAAACTTTACAAAAAAGAAGATCCACTAATATCTTGACAAATAATTCTAAATTAGAGAATCAATTTTTTATAGTTTTACTATTATTATTGTATATGTATATGTGTATGTACATGCATAGACATGCCAAGTGTATGGAAATCAAAGGACATATGTGGAGTTGGTTCCCTTCTATCTTTACATGAGTTCTGGGGACCAAACTCAGACCTCAAGTTTACGAAGCAAGGGCAGCACCTGCTGAGTCCTCTCCCTGGCCCAGGGGATCAGATCCTAATGGGGAACCTACAATGCCTTTTTTCCTTTGCAAGAAATTAATAAGAATATTTCATGTACCTTAGGTTTTAAGGGTATATCCTAGAAAGAGTCACCTTTGCTCTCTTTGTCTTTATTTCTGTGATGTTGTTGTTCCTAATAGTGTTTCTGCAGTGATATCAGTAAAATTTTCCAAAGGCGTGTTATGGTGTCATGCATCGAATAGGCTAGTCTTTGATCATTCAGCACTGGAAGTTTCTAAAGTTTATTATCTCATCCAGTCATTCAACGAATATTTGTGGAATTCCTCCTATGAAAAGCCATTATTAAAGGTGTCATAGATATTTCAAAGTTTATTATCATCCACGTCAAAATGATAGTCTGCCTAGAGAGACATGTACACACATACACAGAGAGAAAGAGAGGGGGAGAGAAAGAGTATAATGAGATAGTGAGGAAGACTACAGGGAGATGTTGTGAAGCCAGTGGTGTAGAGACTGGACAGGTCACTTTAACTAAATGATTGTGTGATCCAGTTCCATCATTTTCCTCTCCAAAATGTAGATCTGCTATTACTCACCAACAAACACATCCTCTATGTGCTAGATATACACCATTGTCATTGACTCTTATGATTCTCATGCTACGGCTGTAAGGCTTCTAGACAGTTCATTGTCTCTAAGTGCCAACAGACTGGCAAAGGTTCTGGGAGGAGCAGTAACTTCTAGGAAATAATCATGGTAAAATAAGACTAACAAGATAGAGTTGATGTGGACAAGCCTTTGCTTTGAATATGTTCTTACAAATTACATGAGGACACTGTCTCTCAGCTTGTATTTTTTTCCTTCTAATTAGTCATTTTCTCGTCATCCAGAGTCATCTGGCAGAGCCCTGTTAATATGGTCAGGACTTTGAAAAGCACTCGGAGTCTGATCTAGTTGCCACTGTAGCTGGCTGGCTTGGCCTTGTAATATAGTACCAAGATGGCCCTTTGTGTCCCTGACTGCTTCTGGAGGAGATTGGCTCCCTGATGCCTACCTCAGGCCACCCACAGTCGCTGACCTCTGCCATTGGCCACAGCGAGCAAGATCAAGGATAATTAGGTTGGCTTGCTGAGAGACTGCAAACCACCACAACCGGAAAAGCAGGTTGACCTCAAATCCTGGTGGAAGAGTTTGCATGTTAAGAGTGAACTCAGTCACATTTGAGACTGGAGGCGTGGAGTAAATACATTCTAGAGATGAGTAACCTTATGCAGAGAGTCTGAATCCTGAAGATGTGAATTTATTTTCTTTGCCACCCAGGGGAGCCAGAGACTCATGGAAATCTAATGCAAGCTGTAAAGTGGAGAGCCAGGCAGAGAAATGCTGTGTTTTACTTTGAACATGGTCACAGGCAACAAAAGCACATACACACACACAGACGCACGCACGCACGCACGAATGCACACACACACAAAACAAAACAAACAAAAACTAAGCAACCAATGAAGCAACAAAGTGAAAAAGAACAGGAAAGGGAATCTGTGGAATCTCGTGCTTGGGGATTTGTTAGGTGCCTTCGGTTTAGGCTCAGCCATGTCTATCCAGGGATTCAGGACTTTCTGTGTCTTTCTCCTGACTGAACCCTGCTCTTTGTGGACTTCTCCTACGAGTGCAATGGTAACACCTGGAAGAAAAGAGTCACTGGTAGAGGCCCCTGGCCTATGTGGAATCAGGAATGTCAAACCCGAAGGACCTCAGGATTCCTACAGAACTGTTACTAGAGGAGTCACAGAGACAGGCCCATCAGGCAAAGAATAAAATCTTGGATAGCTGAAGAAAAGCAACAGAGCTCCTCTGCCCCATGTTGGGCTCCAAGTGTGTTTTCTCAAGTTCCTTCCCATGAGCCCTCAGAGATGGGCATCTCCCATTACCAATCCCTTTTCACAAACAAGAGGAAAGCCCATCTGGACTGTCATTTCCCTAAGGAGCATGGGTAAGCGGTGGAGCCAAATTTTAGTGTCTGAAGTCCTTGTTTGGTGAAAAGAGGAGGGCAGAGAGTGGGTGGGCATCTCTGAACAGACAGGCAGGTATGAGGAAATGAGCAAGATGCTTCCTGGAGAATGGGACCTGGGCTCCCTATTAGAAGCTAGTTTCTGATGCTGGACAGTTCTGAGGGTTTCGCTGGGACTTCAGAAATCTGGGTGAAGGTGTCAGAACAGATACTAACTCCTGGGGGACAGTCCCAGAGGCCTGGAGGCTGGTGTCACATGGTGAGTCCCATCCCAGGGGGCTCTCTTCCCACCTGGAGTCTTGTTTTTGTTAATCTCCCTGGTAATGAGAGCAAGCTGCTAATCCTATTGGGTGCTAAACCGAGTCCTCTGTGGCCCACAGAGATGGAAGGGAAGTCAGCTGGGACAGAGAAGGGGGGCTGACTGGAAGAAAGGGATTTGCAGCCCTTGGAGTGTTTGATTACAAACTGCGAGCCAGAGGGCTCTGGTAAAGAAAGGTTTGTAACAAGAAAGTGTTCTAATTTCTCCTTAAACTGAGCAGAATGTGGGAAGCTGGGCAATGGGAAAAGAGCCTTTGTGACCTGAAGCCAGATGGAAGCGTGACTGAGGAGCCCTGGCCTCACTCAAAAAATCTAATCAGTGTCTGACTTGACTCTCTTCCTACAAGATCAGAGCCTGGTGCCTTGGCAACTGCTTTCATGCTTTTTGTATTCCTTAGCTTTCTTTGATTGTACCTAAGAGTGTCAAAGCATCATACTCTGCTTTAGGTCTGATTAAAAAAATAATAAAGGAGCTACAGAAAGTCACAACTGGCCAAAGTGCAGAAAAGAAGGGACTGCAGACTGATTAGCCTTAAACAGGGCATCTAAATTTTACCCTTCTACACACCCCAAGGCTCAGGGAACATTGAAGAAGAGGTGGCAGTAAGATTGTAAGAGCCTGTAGTGGGAAGGGGTGTGGCCAGACATTACCTCCTGGACATGACATGGTGGTTGTGCCCATGATTTCACTGCAGCTATGTATATTTCCTCAAGACTTGCATGGCAATTGTCCCATCAACACCACCACAGAAAAGGAAAGAAATTAAGAGGTTTCATGCCTCCCTAAGAAACCAATGAGTGTTAATGTTTGACAGAGAGGATGGAAAATGCTTTCCTCAATGGTATGTATGATTCATGCTCTAGCAAGTACTCAGGCTCCTGCCATCAAGGGCAAAATGGATGAAACCCAGTGGGTCACATATGTGAAAGACTTGAAAGGAGGGAATCTGATAGGAGAGAAGAAAGGTTATAATGGGAAGAGGAAGAAGGAAAGGATTGGGGACTGAAGTATGGGAATATAAATTCATTGTATTCATGTGTAAAACAATAAAAGAATAAAAAATAAAAGAAGGAGGAAATGAGTGATTTTTATAAACCGCTGTAGAGTCGATGGCTTTTGGGCAGCCCCAAACATCCTTCATCTTGCCATGTCACCACTACTTCTGAGAGTTTCCATGGAGGATGAAGTCAGGCAAGAGGATCCCATCACATGAGACTTTTGTTTCAGATGGCAGTGTGGACATCTGGTGCGGCAGCTGAGAAGATCCTGCCTGGAAGGATCTTCCTTCCCCTGCATCCTCAAGCACTTTGTGCTTTGGTATCCACACGTTTACCAATTGTCTGCTAAGTGTCAGGCACTCTCCTATGTGCTGGGTACTCAGCAGTAAGTAATACACACAAAATCCTTGCCCTTGTGAAGATTATGTTCTAATCAATTATGTAGGAAGAGTAAAAAAGGAACAGCTTATGAGAAGCGCTATGAAGAAACACATGATGGGAAAGCAGTGCATGTGTGTGAGTGCATGTGTGCATATGATCACCTGCATGTGCTCCTACTTTACATAAGGAGTCTGTGAATGAGCAGAGACCTGAAGAAAGCAAGGGGATGGCATTCATATATCTGAAGAAAGGGAATCTGAGCAGTGGGAAAATCTATTCAGAGACTTTGGATTAGAGACATGGTCGGTATGTTTCCCAATCAGCAGAGGCTAATCTGCTCTGAATGGAGGCAAGGACAAGGCTAATGTAGGTAGGATCAGAGACGTAGTTAGGATCATCTAAGGTCCTCTATGACCTGACTATCCACAAGGAGATCTTTTATTTGCCTCCAACTGAAAACACCAAGCCATTGGAGAGTCTTTAACAAGGAAGAATGTGATCTTCATGATTTTCAAAGGCTCCTTTACATACTGCATGAAGGGCTGAGCATTGTTGTCCAATGAAAACATAATTTAAGGCTTGAGGAAGTGGCTTGGTCAGTATAGTGTTTGCTGTGCCTTAGAAAAATGGGAGGTGGAGACAGGAGAATGTGGCAGCATAGGGGCAGCTAGCATGGCTTACAGCTGTAAGGAGACCTTGTCTTAAACAAGGTGGAGTGATAAGGACCCACCCCAGAGCATGTCCTCTTTGTCTACACTTGAGCTATGACACACTTGCACCTGCAGCCACACACGCAAATACGCTCACATACACATTCCCACAAAGGTTTTCGATTACTCTAAAAGGAAAAAGACAAGAATTGGGGATTTAGCTCAGTGGCAGAGTACATGCCTAGCAAGTGCAAGACCCTGGGTTCAGTCCTAGTACTGAAAAATTAAGGAAAACAGCATGCATGAAAATAAGCTTATATATATGGTTTACCTAACTTAATACACATAAGAGGTTAACAGTTAAAAAGTGGTATAAAAGTTATTGTTAATTCATGTTTCATTTTAAACATATGATGTCATTGAAATCTGGTATGCATTTTAGTTTGGGGGAAGTTCTTAATTTAGAAGAGACACAGTCTAAGTACCTAAGTTTCCAATGTGGTATAGCAGGTACATTCTATAGGAAGCAAGGGTAAAAGCAGCGTCACAGGAATGCTCTCAGAAGATGTATTTAGCATGGTCCAGGCAAAAGGAATGGCAAGGAACAGTGAAGCGATGGGCAAAACCAATCCAGAGATGAATGGCTGAGAATCATGGCTCCTTCCAAGGCTGAAGATGGAATTGCCAGCTTGCTTACCCTGCTCCCTAGAGGGAGAGAAAGGCCTCTATAGGGGAATAACTCCAGGCTCCACAGGACAGTTACTTGGAATAAATATTCCAAAGGAGACTCCCTTGCGACTTAGCTAGTGTTTAACACTGTCCTCATCATACCATACCAAACCACTGAGGAGCCTCCTCATCACCTAGGAGCTTCTTTTAGCATCCAGTAGGATACCTAAGCACCTGGTAGGATATCCTGGAAACTAGGAAGGTGCCCCAGCACCCCTAGGCCCCCTAGGCATCCAGGAGGCTCTCCAGCACCTGGGAGCCTCCTCCAGTTCTCCTCAAATTGTTAGGTAGAAGATGGCCTCCTTATCAGCACTCCTGCACATGCTATGCTGGAGTGGGGCCTGGGGAGCCCTATCTTTCTGTGGAGGATGAACGTCATCAGTTCTGTTCTTGGCTTGCTAAACGATACATGTGATGACCAGGAGGAATTTAAACCCCTATCTCTTGCTCTGTAGAGAAAACATTAGAGGAGAACCCTGCATGCCCTGTGAGACTTTTAAGGGCTTTAGGCATCTTTGCCTTCATGCATCCTTCCTTCCACTAAAAAAATTAAACAATATTAATAAAAACAAATGTACTTATATGTGGATTTAGTACTGTGTTGGTACTAAAAACGATGAGCACCTTATTAAATATTTAAATTATTTCTTCAATGTGAAATTCTCCTTCCTCAATTTTAAGAAAATGTGAAGCGGGGCTGGAGAGATGGCTCAGGGGTTGTGACTCTGTCTTACAAACAGAAGGTTCTGAGTTCGGATCCCAGGTCCCACATTAAAAAAATAAATAAATAAAAGAAAATGTGAAGCAATGTCACGAGTCCCTAAAAGTAATCTAAGCCTTAGACACTGGCTGCATTTAATGGGGGAATTAGGGCCCTTGCCCCTCTCAGTGAGAACCAGTAAGATGGGTGCTGAACTCTGCAAAACCTTTATGAAGTCTCTTTGAGATGTCTCCATGGTCATCTGAGACACGGGAGTGTGACACTCCACACTATGATGAACCTCACCAGTAATACCTTTCAAAACCCAATTAAGTAGTTCTGGCAGGTAAAATATTCTGTACCTGATATCTCTTTATAAAAAGGTTATTGTGTGCAAACCCAGGTCAAAGAATATAATGCTGGAACATAACCCAATTCTGCATCAATATGTAAAATTTTAATATTTATGGACCCTTTCATGTCCTTCCCCATGAGACTAAAGGGACATGCAATGAAGGGGGTTGGTGTTGTCACTTTACTTTTTCATTTTCCCCTCTTCCATACAGCTAGGCAGAACAGTGTCTGGTACCTGCTGGATTCTGGGCTCTTTATTCAATTGCCCAGCCTGAGTTACATTACAGGCTTCTTCAACTTGATGCAACTCCTTGAGAAACTCGTATGGTCCTTGGCTTAACTCTCCTGTAATTTTGTTTCCTTCCCTTCAGGCAGAGGATTGGAGAGCATTTTCCCTTTAAACTTTTACATGGCTGGCTGACCTACTTTGCTCAGCTGATTGTGAGTTGAAGTGCTATAACTACCTCTTGGTGAAAGTCCGAGTTAGCAATCTCTCTGTCTGCCTTTTATCTATCTGTCCATCTGTCTGCCTGTATACCGATCATCTGTCTTTCTGTATGTATGTCTGCCATCTGTCTGTCTGTCTGTATAGCTATCATCTATATGTTCTTTATTTATTAATTAGTTAACTATCCATCATCTATTTATTATTAAATTATTTGATAATGATGCAAAACACATTGGAACTCTTCTGTAGTTTAATTTCTTCACAGTCAGGTCTCTTTCATGCCTTGCTTTTCTTTTTTAAAATTTTTTATTATTATTTATTCAATTGTGCATGTATGGTGTGTGCGCATGTGTGCATGTATGTGTGTGTGTGTAGAACCACGGATGAATTCAGGAACCACCATGGACGCCTCCACCTCCTTCTTGTTTATTTTGCCCCGGGATTCACAGGCTCTGCCCTACCAGGACCAGAAACGTCCCCGCTTTGCCCGGCGTCTATATGTGGGGTCTAGGATCCGAACTTAGGACCTTCCGCCTGCAAGGCAGAGGCTTAACCCTGAGCCACCTCTCCAGCCCCTCATGCCTTGCTTTTCTAAAATAGTCAGAGGTCACCCTAGATTGCAAGGATGCAGCAGTATAAATGTGGGATTGTAATGCTTTTTATTCACAGCCAGTGAATGCCTTGCTTGTTATAACCTATGAAAAGATATGCTTGTGCATGCATGCGTGCACATGTGCGCGCGCGCACACACGCGCACACACACACACACACACACAAGCACATATACACATATGCACACCAAGCTACAGTTTGAATGTGTGCCTTCTAAGCTCATGTCTTGGAAGCTTAACGATTTGAGAGTGAAATGTCCTCCGCAGGCTCACGTGCTTGGACACTTGGTCCCCAATTGGCGGCATTGTTTTGGGAGGTGGTGGAACCTTCGAGATGCTAGCCTAGCTGGCAGAAGTGAGTTATGGGGGTGAGGGTGTCTCAAAGGTGACATCTCCTTTTGGGCTTCTGCACCAAGCTGTCTTTTCTACCTATCTTCCCTGCCACAGTAGACCATGCTCTCTAAATTGTGAGCCAAAATAAGCGTCTCCTCCTTCAAATTGTTTCCTTCAGAAGTATTTTGTCCCACTATCAAGGAAAATAGCACAGACCCAAATTCATAGGATTCCATGTGCTAATAAAGGTGAGGTACTCATGATCGCGCTAGTAGGTAGCCTTATAAGAAAAACTAGGGCTGGAGATGGAGCTCAGTGGTAGGGGATGTGCTTGACATGCTCATAGCTCTGGATGTGATCCTGTCTCCAATGATGGAACAACAAACCAAAGAGAAAGAGCCGCAAGCTAGTAGGCTTGCTCTGTCTTGCCACGTTGTGATGCAGTAGGAGGAAGACCCAGCAGATGTGGGGCAAATGCTGACTCTATGGACCAAATAAAACTCTACTATTCCTAAGTCGCTCATTCTGTAGTACTCAGTTATAGCAACAGAAGACTCCAGACTCCTGTTGAACTTATGTGTGGCCACACAACTGCTTTGAACAATGAAACATTAGAGAAATGATATGTGGTTTGCTGACTTTCTTCTTTGTCTCCTACAACTGTTAATGCCCAGGAAAAGGCTGCTCTGTGGTCCTCTTGGGCCATAAAGCCAAGATGACATGAACAGCACTACATCTGGCTCTTGACACTCATGCAATCTAAGAGAGAGAAAAAGCTCTGAGAGTTTCAAGACAATAGCATAACCTGACAAATATATTGTTTCATATATAATTTCAAAACCCCTAGTAAGCCACTGAAGCAAATATTACAGTTAAGGATAAGAGGTATCTTTAGACCTTTTCCTTATCTAGGCCTCCCTCTCCACAACTGGTGGAATACTTAATCCCATTTTTCTCCATCCAGCCATTCTGCTTTTTTTTTTTTTTTTAACATCTTCATACTTTCATATCAGGAGGGCCTGTTGATCTGATCGATTAATCAAGAACTTTCTCAGCTGGTGCTTTGCTAATAGTATTAAAGGTTGGAACCTACAGGAAAATGTCTGTTTTTTATTTCGGACAGCACAAACTTTGCTGCTAAGGACACATGTCCATCTTAACTATTAGATTTCTTGAGCTGGTACACTGACTCTGCTTTCCAGAGTGAGCATGCTTAGCCTTAGCATGCTTAGGGAGTCCTGAAGCCTCAGCCACACTCCCCTAGCTTCCTGGAGTTCAGCAGCCACGGATGGTGGACTCCACTGCTACTCAGTTGCCATTACTCCCAGTGCTACTCAGCAGTACTTTGGCTACTGTTACAGGCATATGGTATTTAAGCACAATTTCTAGCAGGAAGGATGAATGAGAGGTCTCATTTGCCCAATTCTTCAAAGAGGGAAGGTTGAAACTTCCCCTCTTAAGTTTCAGTAAATTTTTTCTAATAAAAGTAGACAGAGGGGCTGGAGAGGTGGCTCAGGGGTTAAGCCTCTGCCTTGCAGGCGGAAGGTCCTGAGTTCGGATCCTAGACCCCACGTATAGACGCCGGGCAGAAGCAGGGGCGGCCTGTGTTTCTGGTCCTGGTAGGGCGGAGCCTGTGAATCCCAGGGCAGAGTAAACAAGAAGGAGGTGGAGGCATCCATGGTGGTTCCTGAATTCATCCGTGGTTCTACACACACATATATACATACACACACACACACACACACACACACACACACACACACACACACACGCATACACGCACAATTGAATAAAAAAATTTAAAAAAAAGTAGACAGAATCAACAGGAGAAAGAACAAAACAATATGTGCACAGGAGACCTATAAAAAGTGAAATTCAAGGAAAGGCCAGATGGTTGGAGTTTAAACACTTCCTTTGGGGGGCAGGGAAGGGTGGGGACTTCAGGTGATGGAGGAATGCAGACCACACAATGATCTTAGGAAAGGATTCCATGGTGTTGCAGTCCCCCTGCATGGCTGCTGATAAATGACAAATCAAATGGCTTAAGGGAACAGGGGATTTATTCTCTCTTATGATTACTAGTTACAGTTCTTAGTCCAGCTTGACAGGAGAGCATGCACCAAAACCAGGGTCAAGGGAACTGGCCACACCATCTCTACACAACAGCTGAGAGAAGAACGATCCTTACTTGCCAGACCAGCATGTCTGGCCAAGTATACAGAAGGATGCTGACTCTCTCAACCAGCTCTCTGTGATTTATTCCGGGCCAATCCCACCCACCATAGGTTGGGCCTTCCCCATCAGCTAGACAATCTCCTGCAGGTTTGCTCTGGGCTTAGCTCAACCATTAATTTTCTACAAATGTGCCCAGAGCTCAAACCCTCAACAGTCAAGTTGATACCCGTGCTTAACTATGACACATGGAGTTTGGCTTCTTCCTCTGTCAGGGAACTTTTATCTGCCTTGTTGATGAAATTGCAGTAAGAATACTAAAGCAGAAATTGTGTTATTTTGGGTGGATCTAATTTTTAGAAAGATGGGAAATCTCCAAGGGAAAAGGCTTTCCCTGCACATGTAGTTACCAGGTACCCTTCCTTTGTTGTCCACATTGGACTTGTTTGGAGGTACTGTTTTCTATCCCACCTCTCCTGTAAGAGCACTAAGCCTGTGATCAGCTTCATCGTTAGTTTCCTCAAAGTGGAGCAGCATTCTGAATAGCCAGCCCATGTATCTATCTGTATCATTACCATGTGTTCCACCTTAGTGAAAGTGAAGCATTGTCTAAAGGTAGAAGTAATCAGAGAACAGCATAAGAAAAAGAACTCAGTCAAGATTCTTCACAGATTCACAAATCTAGTTCAAATGAGATGAGTTTCCCAATTTTCAAGGCTGTGTTTGCAAACTGCTGACTGATAAAGCCACAGAGAGTCCCAAAGTTGACACAGACAGCATGGCAGCCTCACGGTCAGTAGCCACATTGCAAGTCTGCAGATGTGGCCACTCTCAGAGAGCTCAACCCTGTTAATTTTTCACAAAGTGCAATGCACCACGCCTCTCTACCTCTGCTATCAGCAGGCAACTTGGGCAAGGACCCAGGCATTGGGGAGGAACAGAGACACAGCAATTTTGAGAGATTCTATTTTCTGTAGTATTTCACGGTTGGATGATTCTCATAAGAAAAGGCACTGGGCCTTGAATTACCAAACTGAATAGATTTTCAGAAATGGGAATTGTGACCATTTAAATTATGCCTTTGTTGTCTCCTGCTCTCAAGTCCTATACAAATAATCATGCTTTTGACTTGTCTGGGGAAAGACATTCAAAGCTACAAATTAATGAGCCTTGCTGAGATGGCAATGTCCAAATACTTCACCTAAGAAACAAATTCATATATTTACATGTACATATACATATATATGCATGTGTGATTCTTATCTATGCATGTGTGATTTCATGTATTCATACACAGGTATATGCACAAGAGGGCACTTGAGTTTGCATGCTTATGGAGGCCCAAGGGTGACATCTGGAGTCATCCTGGCTTCCTTTACTCCTTATTGCTTTGCTTTAGGGTTTCCCAGGCTCTGCCTTCCAGGGCCAAATTATAGGCTACTACCACACCATATACACCTGTCATTTTTACATGTGATCTAGGACTCTAAACTCAGGTCCTTTTGTTTTTGAGGCAAAGGCTTTAATCCCTGAGCCATCTCCTAAGCTCTAGATCTATATATATATTTAATTACCTTAGATTGTGTAATGGATTGTAATTAATTTATGCCTTAATGTGTCAACCAAAGATAAACAGACAGACTACCTACCTGGGTACAAGACGAGTCATTCACTTGCTTTTAAAACTAGTTACTCACATGTGCCAGCTGAAATCTCTAGTGTTTGCATCTGTCATTACTGAGAAAATTAAGGAATTTGAAAGTAGTTATTAAAAAAATTCCATTTCCAATGTTGTGCAACTAAACACAATAGTTATTTAAAATGAATTGCTGCTTATTAGGCACTGTGTGAATGCGATAGCCAACAGGAGTGTTGAAACAGAATTACAACAGTGTGATAAATACTACAAGCTTAGCAGAAATATATCCAGAGTAAGTAAGTACACCCTGGGTCTGGGGTTAGAGGCAAGGTGATCAATGAAGATATGAGAAGGAAAAATGTTAGAATTTCTTTATTTCATTTTAATGTTTCCTATATGTGTTTTTAGATATAGGAATTTCATATAGCCGCACACACGTGATGTGTAAAAGATATAAGTAGATATGGCCCATACCCAACTGTCTGGAGAATATTGCCAAAAAACATAAATGTCAATACTGTGGCTCCCTCTATCTGTGGGGCTTTCACAGATAGCTTTCACAATGGTTCAAAAATATTAAATGGAAAATTCTAGAAACAATGAGTTTTAAATTACATCTCTTTCTGAGTAGAATGATGAGATGCCCATCATCATGTGCTGTACTACCCAAACACGAGTCATGCCTTTGCCCAGCAATTGCAAGTATTATCTGTGACTCTCCCATTAGCCATTTAATAGCCGTCTCAGTTTCAGACTATTGTAGCGAAAAAGTAGTGCTTGTGTTCAAGTGACATGAATTTTAATTACTCATATCCCCAAAATACACATTAGAGTACTAATGATCGCAAGTTTTTTCTTTTCTCCCTTTTGTTCCCTTTCTTCTTTTCTTTCTCTTTGAGACAGTGTATTAACCATTCAGACCAGGCTGGCCTTGAACCCACGATGTACGTAGCACTGGATGGCTCTGAACTTATGCGCCTTCTGCCTTAGCTTCCTAAGTACTGGGATTACAAGAATGTGCCATCATGTCCACCATGTTCACAACTTTCTTACCAGTATATCATTTTTTTAAAGTTTCTTACATTTCTTTCTTTCTTTCTTTCTTTCTTTCTTTCTTTCTTTCTTTCTTTCTTTCTTTCTTTCTTTCTTTCTTTCTTTCTCTCTTTCTTTCTCTCTTTCTTTCTTTCTCTCCTTTCTTTCTTTCTTTCTTTCTTTCTTTCTTTCTTTCTTTCTTTCTTTCTTTCTTTCTTTCTTTCTTTCTTTCTTTCTTTCTCTCTCTCTCTCTTTCTCTCTTTCTTTTTTCCCCAATCATACAAGCTCAATAGGAACCCCTCCCCAGTCCCCTTTACACCTTCCCCCTTCCCCTTCTTTCCCCCCTTCCCTCCCCTCTCCCAGTGCCTCCCCCTTCCCTCCTCCCATTCCCTGGAGTATCCCCCTGTGTGAACACCAAAGTGCCCTCTGAGTTCTCCACTCACTAGTATATCATTATAAATATTCTATTTTACTTTTAGTTATTGTTGTTAATTTTCAAGTGCCTAATTTAAAAATTAAATTTTATTATAACAATGTATATTTAGGAAAACATTCTTTATGGGGTTTGGTACCATCCAAAGGCTTTTAGGTATCTCTTGGGCGATTTGGACTATATCCTCCATGGATAAAAGGAGACCTCTAAAGTTATTCTGAGGTACAAAAGACTTGGATGATGATTTTCTGGAGGCCCTCAGACTTTTAACAGCTGGCCTGTAAATATCCTTCCTGCATCTACAATAGAATCCATATTGTTGGTTGACATTATTGATTTCATGATTAGATAAGTAACATCTTTGAGTTATGCTCCTTCTCTATTTAGCATTTTCCTATTGCTAGACACTTGCCTAAAATCGCACATAAGCAAACTGTTAAATCAAATGTCCTCCTGTAACAGTATGTAGCATTCTGGGTTGTCCACAGCCTTTTAAGACAATCCTGCCCTGTGTTTTCAAGCAACAGGCTACTTTTGGAAGACAGAAAGAGAAAGTTATTGGTCAGCTTAAATAATCTGAAAGTGGGCTAACAAGTGTGGGGGACGAACAGGAACGAGTACTGGAGCCTCAAGTCAAGAACATGTCCACTAATGTCACTGGTGAGGGACCCAAAGGGTCCGCCGACAGCCTTACAAGTTGCAGTACAATGTCAATTACCAGTTGACACTGCCACCATTCAGTACAGCGTGCCCCCTGAGGCATCCCGTGCTTCTGGCTTCTAACTCTGGTGAACTGGGTTATTTGTGCTGATTGGCAGAGTCTGGACTATGCTCCTACTTCGTAGCTGCGAGAAAGGCTAGGAAAGCAATTAGTCTCTGTCTAACAAGATGAGGGATTCAGAGTAGCAAAAGAACTCAGATGCTGGCATGTCAGAAAAGAGAGAAAATGTGCACGTTCTAGCACACTCCTGTGTTACTTCCATGATGTTGCCTGGTTTGGTCCCTTCCTACTTCTCTGATGGCTTTGAGGCTGGCTTCTCTGCTTCATGAAGAAAACACTTACTATAACATAAAACAATATTTGGTTTGTACCATTGGTTCTTGGCTTTTTAAGCCTCTGGAAATTCCTGAGTGATGTTGGTTTGTGAGTATTTTTGGTTCTGATGAGGTCATTCTTGGTAGGCCCCTCCATAGATTCAGAGGCCGCAGGCTGACAGACCGGAAAGTCAAAGCCTTGATTTAAAGCTTTGGACTTTTAGCCTCATCTCCACAATCTTTGGGCAGGGGAGAGGGATTAAAGATTGATGTAACTATTAATGGCCACTTATTTAATCTACTGCATAGGGAGTGATTAAATGATGGGATTTGGAAAGCATTTGTGTTGGCAAACACATCCACGTGCTGTGTGAAACTTGTCAGAATCAAGATGGAGTTGCTTGTGTGAACATGAACTTAATAAATAAAGCCAATGTATTTTATAAATCTGTTCACTCCTCAGCCATGTGGACTCCAAGGATCAAACTCAGGTCACTCATGTTTGCGTGCAGATACATTTATGCACTGAGCCACCTCTCTGGCCCTCATAAGGCCACTGTATTTCAAAAGAAAGATTCCTCGGTGTGGTGCCCTGATAGTAAATATCACAAAAGACTTTCAGAAACAGACTTGCATAAAAGTCATAGCAGCCTTATTAAAAACAAGACAAAACAAAACAAAGCAATAATAAAACCCCCACTTCTATGAAGGTTTCTGTCTACCAACTGCATGTCAGGCCTCAGGATAACACGTAGCTGTGCTAACTGATGTTGCCAAAGTTTACTGTTTCAAAACATGTTGTAAAAATCCTCATTTTTTTTCCTTTTTTTTTTTTTTACATTTTTTATTAATATTTCCGTTCATACAAACTTAATAGGTAGACCAGTTCCCTTCCCCCCTCCTCCTCCCCCCGAAACCCCTGCTCCCCCTCCCTCCCTCCCCATCTCCCAGTGCCTCCCCCCCAATTCCCAGAGAGTCCTTTATTGTGTATGCCTAACTCTCCTCTTGGTCCTCCTTTCCGATGACGTACAAGGACCCAGTGGCATTTCCCTGAACCCTTTCTCGTGTTCCCCTTAAGCATAGGAACACTTCTGTGGCCATCAATCCCTTGCCTCCAAGGATCTTGGTGCCTTTAGCCGATGTTAGACTTTGTGAGGTCAATAGTGTGATGGACATGGCGCAGGGCATGCAAAGTCCTATTATGATTGCTTCAGCCCTAACTAGTGTGGAGACTCTTTAAATCATTGCTCCCCCCATCCTTTTGCTCTTACAATCTTACCGCCCCCTCTTCCGCAAATGTCCCTGAGCTTCAGGATGGGGGGAGATTAGGCTGGCTTAGTTCTATGTGGATGATATAGAGTCTCTGAAGTTCTGGATTGTGGTTTGTTGATGTTCTTTCGCAGTTTTGCTGCTCCTACAATGCCCTTCACTCCATCGTGATGGGCACTGTATGTCACCCCCTGTTCAGAGACAAAAAAACTGTTAAACTGGAGTCTTGTTATAATAGCACATTCAAGGGTAGATGTAATAAAAGCAGGAAACCTCGGTGAGGGAGGGGTCAGTCACCCATTTGCAAAATGATCATTTTTCATCTGCCAGACTACATGTCCTCCCCTTCTGGTGAGATCATACCCCCTCAGTTGTACATGATCAGGAACGAACGTCTGTGAACTTAACCAGGTGTCACATTACTTACTTGCATTCCTTGGAGGCCGATTTTCTCTGCTGTAACATGGTCCCCTCTCTCCTTGTGTAAACTTAACCAAGGAGGTAAAGGACCTTTACAATGAAAACTTTAAAACCCTAAAGAAAGAAATTGCTGAAGACATCAGAAGGTGGAAAGACCTCCCATGCTCCTGGATTGGCAGAATCAACATTGTAAAAATGACCATCCTACCAAAGGCGATATACAAATTCAATGCTATACCAATTAAAATCCCAAGGCAATTCTTTAAAGAAGTTGACCATTTTTTTTCCTTTTAAGAACTCCAAACATGTTCATGTTGCAATGCTCTGATAGACCCATAGAGGCGCTATTATTAAACGGTTTTAACTTCTTTGTGTTTCTTTGGTTGTGGGCTAGAAGGACAGCACGCTCAGACCCCACAGGGCATCGCTCCTGTGCTCAGGGGCCTCATCCCATGTACAGCTTCTCCTGATGTTTCACTTGCATCTTCTATGTTAGCTTTCATAATGAAATTGTGAATGCAAATAACATTCCTTCCTGGGGTCTCTGAACCATTCTAGCAAATTCTCAAACCTGAGGGACCATGGGAATCTTCAATTTATAGCCACAGTCAGAATTGCAAGTGAGTTCGGACTTATGACTGGTATCTGACATGGGTAAAGCCTTGGGGGACTGAGCCCTTTAATTCGTGGAATCCGATACTAACTCCAGGCAGATGGTGTCAGTTACTTTAAGATTTTTAGACACCCAGTTGGTGCCAGAGTTGCAAAAATGATTTTGGAAAAGATACCAACTATCTGTTTTTAAGAATAGGAAAAAGAATCCAACAGCCCAACTTGTTCCCAACTTGGCATTTTTTGCAGTCATTTTCTTTTTCTTTCTCCTGACTACCACGGTTTCTCTTCCTATTTTTTTGTGGGTAACTTCAGACCTGCATGATATTCTTCAAGTTCTAGACCTGTGTCCTCCTACTTGGATGACCTACCCTCTCTTCAGGTGGATTTGTCTATCAGGAAAAACCAAAATCTTTTGGATTAATGAATTCTTCTTACTTCTCCAACATCTTTATCCCAAATTTTGGAGTCACTTTTACTTTATTTTTTTTCTGGTTAACACTACATCTTTCCGGTTAATCGTTTGTGATGGCATTGATCTTTGCACAGATCATGTTTTATAGTTGGGTACAAATGTCAACTTGACAATTGAAGGGTCAAGGTCTGGACACATTTGTAAAGAATTAGTAGTTAAGTTTAACCCTGAGCAAGCATGCAAAAGATTGTTTAGTTGATGGGGAGGCCCAGCATGGTGGATGGGCTAGTCCCTGGGCAGGTTAGAGGGAGTTGGGTTAAGGAAGTTGGCATCCTTCTGTATACTTGACCAGATATGCTAGTCTGGCAAATGAAGATTATCACTATCTCAGTGGTCCTGTTTACATGGTGTGGCCAGTTCCCTTGATTCCTCGTGTTGGTATAAGCTTTCTTGCCAAGCTGGACAAGGAACTATACCAAGAATCATAAGTCTAATAAAACCCATGTTCCCTTTAAGCCACTTGATCATGAATTTATCAGCAACCATGCAGAGCTATCTGTCTAGATCCCTTTCTGGTGAACTCTGTCTGCATCTCTGTTATGGAATATTTGGATTAGTATTGATTCTCAGCAATACAGTGGATCTTCATGGGCTGTATGTACCAGTCAGCTTTCTACCAAACAAACACCTGAAATTATTAATTTATAAAGAAAGGCTTACTTTGACTCACAGTTTTAGCAGTTTCAGTGTAAGATCCATAAGTTCGACTGCTTTGGGCCTGTGCCAAGGCAACACGTAGGTGGCAGTGCCCAGTGGGACAAAACTTTTTCCTCATGGCCAGGGTTCAAAAAGAGAAAGGAACAGGGTGCCCCAATCTCCTTCGAGAAGATCTCCAAATGACCTAACTTCCTCTTACTAGCCCTCTCCTTTTGAAGGTTTCACTGACTGTCAGTAGTGCCATGGGCTGGGGACCATGTTTACTTAACACGTGAGTCTTCAAGGGACAATTCCAAATGCACATTATAGCACTAGGGGAGATGGTACGACTTTGCAAGCCTGCACTCAAGGCCTAGACAGGCTTGCTTCCGTTTTCCTTACTTGTACCAGCCCCGGACAGTTTGGTTTACTGCAGATACTTAAAGGGTTGGTACCATGTGGAAGGAAGATGTTGATTCCAATCATTTGAAGGTCCTTTCAACTCTACACCTCTAACGTTTCTCTTTCCATTTTGGCTTTTTGCTGTCACCACTTGCTTTAGTGTTTCTTTTCCATCACTGCGCCTCATGTTCTTCCGTAAACTGCAAGCACGGGCTTTCCTGAGCAGACACATACCACGCTCCCTAAGCTGGGGTTTTCTGTTCTGTCTTGTGTCCTTCCAGATGCAAATGCCAACGCATGAAGCAGGCAGGCTCAAAATAGAACATGTCTGCTCTTGCTCCAGAGCTGAAAAACATGACAATTTAATTTAAGCAAGATAGTTCCAACATCTGTCTGATGTAATGCTTAGTGAAAGCTATTTCTGAAAATTATATTTTCATCTGTGTTAAGACTACTACGCCACAGCAATTTTATTGTTATTGAATTTGAGAAATTATGAAGAAAATACATTTTAAGAGGAAAAAAAGATATAAAGCATGCTTGGGCTCTAGCTTCTCCCATTAAAATAAATGCTGTCTGCATCTCTCTGCCTGGCATTTCTCTTGTGGGTATGGAAGAGATCCCTTCGGAAGGCCCTGAGGCATGGCTCTCTGTCACTTATGCCTTCTGTCCTGGGCTTGCTTCATTCCTATCTTCTCACCCCCAGGATCATCTCTCTGTGCTGGTAATTCTTTTCTTGACATGATTAATTATAGCCACACCTGTCCACACAAACCTTCCATCATTGGGTGTTGTATCTCTTTCCATCTCCTTCAGGCTGGATGCTTCCCACATCCCATGACCTCTGTTCTGATCCCAGTCTCCCCAAGTCAACTTGATCACCCAGTTTTCTTTCTCCTGCAAATGCATACAGCTGATTCAATTCATCTGAACTTCTTTTAGCAGTTATTTGTGGGATTACTGGGTAAATAGCACAAAACCACATAAAAATAAGATGAACTTCTTCATCATTCTATCTTCTCAAATGTTTTCAAGTTCCTGAAGGGCAAAAACCATGCTTCCTGCACATTAAAGGACTCTCTGGGGATTGGGGGGGGGCACTGAGGGATGGGGAGGGAAAGGTGAGGGAAAGGTGAGGGAAGGGGAGCAGGAGGTTCGGGGGGAGAGAAGGGAGGGAGGGAAGTGGTGTACCTATTAAGTTTGTATGAGTAGAAATAATAATAAAAATGTTAAAAAACTATGCTTCCAATCTTGATTGATCTGTCAGTATTTAAATAGCACAATATCTTTTCAGATTGAGAATGTTTTTAAGTTGTACAATAGTCTGGATATTTATTTATTTATTTATTTATTTATTTATTTATTTATTTATTTATACTGGGATTGGAAGCACAGGCCTTGCACATTCACTTGGTGAATGTTTTCCCACTGAGCTACAACTTCAGTTCCCGGGCCTTGGTCGTACCCCCAAAAGTACTTGTGTTAAAGGCTTATTTCACAGAGGGGTGCTATTCGCAGGTGGTGGAGCCTTCGGATGGTGGGAGGAGAGTAGATCACTGGAAGTGTTATGGCTGGAATTATGCTATGTGAATTGAATACCCCCATGGGCCCCTGTGTTTGAATCCTTAGTTGATGCTGTTTGGGAAGGTTTTGGCATCTGTAAGAGGCGGGTTTGCTGGAGGAAGGCAGGCCATAGGGGGAAGACCTTGAGCTTTGGTAGCCCAGCCCTACTACCAGTTTGCTTCTTGCTCTTTTTACCTCCATGATGACTGCTGTGACCTGAGCCACTTCCAGCTTCTTCCTCCCACCATGCTTTTTCCTCCATAATGGACCATATCTTCTCCCCTATGGATCTTCTTAAGTTTTGTATGAGTATTGTCTCACAACAGCATAAAAGGTAATTGCAACAGGCGGCAGGTCCTTGGAGGAGATTATAGAGACTAGTGCCTCTTAGAACCTGCCCCCATGTCTCCCTAAGGTGAACACCATCTTCTGATTCAGGCCCAAAGACATGAAGTCATTGATTATGGAGTGGAACCTCGGAAACTGAACCAAAATAAACCTTTCATTTTTAAGAGATGATTACCTCAGGTTTCTTGAAAGAGTAATGGAAAACAGACTAATGTAGGTTGGCAGAGTGGAGGGAGGGACAAAGATGACTGGCAGTTTGTGCTCACCAGTAGTGAGCTCTCCTCCACTCTGGGTTGCAGAGGATAGTGCCTTCTTACCCTTCAGGGAAACATGAAGTGAACTTTGGCACTTTCACTGAGTTTTTTTTTTTTTTCAGCATCCTTCTCTCATGCCATAATGACAGAGGACTTAACTTGGATGACAGGCAGGCTGATCACTAACAATAGGGAGTTGATGGGCTGGGCTAAGTTTGCTGCATCAGCAGTAGACTCTGAATGATCAAGAAAGCCTCTGCAATGTTAGATCATTAAAAAATTGGGTTGATTATATCAATGTACCTTTGCTTACCTAACTGACTGCTATTTTAAATTTCTGGTGGTTTGGGGTTTAATAAGTGACTGTAAGCTAAAATGGCCTTCTGAGAAATTGAGTATCTCAAATGAAACAGATCTGAAACTGAACATGGATAGTGTATAGGTAAGAGAAAGGGTTTGGTAGGGGATCAGATTGATGAGGTGCTCAGTATTGACTCTCATGATTGACAAGCTATGTGTCTCAGGGTAGAATGATAGCTCAGGGGTTAAAGTCCTTGCCTTGAAAACAAAATGACATGCATTTGAATGCCAGATCCCATAAAAACATGTTAGACAGAGCCTAAGAAATCCCAGAGTAAAGCAAGAAAGAGGTAGAACAGTCCGCATGATCCCTGTTGTCATTCTTGGGCCTCCACAGGAACACACAACTCAAAGGCCCTTTTCTACACACACACACACACACACACACACACACACACACACACCCCAACACTCAAAAAAAAAAAAAAAAAAAAAGCAGGAACAAGAAGTTGTGTGTTCCAAACTGGCTCTTCCCAAAATTTTTGCCTCAGAACCCCTGTCGTAGTCTCTTATTTTCCTTGTTTATATGAATTCTGACCCAAATGATTTAGGGGAACAAGGATATTTTTATTGACTTGTATTTTCTGGTGATAGTTCATCAGCATGGCATAAGACTTCATACCAACATACCAACAGTTAAACATCAGGAACCTAGGAGCTGTCCACACCATAGACTCAAGAAGAGCTGAGAGGGGGATATACTGTGTTATATTTCAGTCTACTAAATTCCAACCAGATCTATCATTATCTTATTTATCTACCTAAGGAATCATCTCATGCTATGAGCTATGTCTTCCCATACTTTCCTGCATCCTTGCTCAAAGGTTTGCCTTAACTAAACAATTCTTTAGGCTCAGTTCAGTTGCCAACTTGGAACCCATATCTAACTGACACAACCCCTTCATATTCTGAAAAACTACTGAGAACAACAAAGAATTTTTGCTTATATATGCTGTTTCTATGAATATTTTATACATAATTAAGACTGAGACATTTAAACATTTATTAATTCACTTAAATTAGCAATAATAGACCTATCACACCAACACATTATTTTTATGAAAATTACTGAGAAAGAGTATCATTAGTTTACATTTTTGTAAATCTCTTTAACATCTTCTTTAATAGAAAACAATAGACCTATCACATTAACACATTATATTTTTATGAAAATTACTGAGAAAGAGTATCATTAGTTTACATTTCCGTAAATATCTCTTTTGTCTACTGGAATAGAAGACAGGTGCATTTTTAAATTGGCCTCTTCCCTTTGCCAGTTGTGATGTTACTTTGGATGAAGTGAGTGAAGAAATTCAGGCTCAAGCAGATGTGCAGTTGAAAGATGACATTAAAAACACCTTAACAATGCTTCCATATTGCGATGAACATTCTTTGCTTCAACACCAAATCTTGAGACAATTGTGGACATTGTATTGCAATGTATAATCTGAAGCTATCTCATTTTTCTAGTAACCCTAAAGCCTATTTCTCTATCATATACTTTGAACATAGATTTTACCTGAGCATGATTTTATAGTATCATCTGCGGCCTACTTGGAAAATATCAACTCACCCAAGAATGTTGAATTTCCACTTGTTGATGCTTCTCATTCTGTGATGTAAAATCTCACATTTGTTATCACTACAACTGATCTCATCACAAGGTCTTCCAGGACTGGGAGGCAGCAGATACAAGTTTTTCAAAATTCTAATCCTACATGAAAGCTTGAATTTTATTCCTGGTTGCCAATTATAGCAGCAGTTTTCCTTGAAGTGGCAAGCTTGCTTTGCTTCGTTTTTGGGGAAAATGTTTGTCTAGATCCTTGGCCTGAATAGCTGTAGTTCGTCTCTTGGCTTTTCTTTCAATTAAACATGATTTTCCCTTAGATAAACAGCTAACTCAGCGCATGTCTCAAAAAGGCTTGCAAGTGCTTTTTCAGGAGACATAATACTGTACGTGATATGTAGAAGTAGTTCTGTGCTTGCACACCAATTACAGAAAGATATGCATGCAAGAGTGTAATCTGATAAACTTGGCAATTTCCACTGCTTCACCAAAAAACATCTTAAGTGAACTAGCCCCTCCCTCAGGTACACTGTGGTGTCACCTGGATTATCACCTTTTTTTAAAATTATTTATTCAATTGTGTGTGTGTGTGTGTGTGTGTGTGTGTGTGTGTGTGTGTGTGTGTGTAGAACCACGGGTGAATTCGAGAACCACCATGGACCGCCTCCACCTCCTCCTTGTTTACTCTGCCCCGGGATTCACAGGCTACCAGGACCAGAAACGCTTCCTCCCGCTTTCTCCCGGCATCTATACATGGGTTCTAGGATCCAAACTCAGGACCTTCCAAGCCTGTAAGGCAGAGGCTTAGCCCCTGAGCCACCTCTCCAGCCCCCTGGATTATCACTTTTATTTAGATTACTTTTGGAACATTTGTGGAATATTCGACAAGGAAAGTATCACTGGAAAAAGTACTTTAGACCTTGCAAATCTGGTTGCTCTGAAACGGGTCTCAGAGACTCCCTGAGAGATACAGTCTTTAGGCACCTACTTAAGCCATCTAAGCTAGCAAAGATAGTAATAAAGATGATGAGACAATTGATGGGTTTCTGAATCATGCACACAAAGCACTCAGCTTAGCGTCTGCTTGTATGAGATGCTTTTGGACTCTTTCTACTAATCGCCTGGTATTGTGACTGCAGAGCTATCATTCATGCCAGTGGTGATAAGAATCTTTCATTTTTCTCCACAAACTCATCCTTCTGGCAGCTATCCATTTTAATTAATTGCTCTGCCGATCCCCTTCTGTGATCTCGCTCAGCGCCAGCCAGTATCCTCTCACAAATACAATTGGTTTGACCTCTGTCACACCACTTCCAGAGACCTGCTATTTCTCCTTCAGTAAGTTGCACAAAAGTCACTCCTTGCATTTCACAGCTACTGCTCTGTCAAAGAGCACAGCTGTCATTACAGGCAGTGCTAGCTATTGGTATTAGATTTTCTTGAGACTTGTTTTACTGATCTGTAAAGTGGGAGGCTGAGACTGGATGATCATGAACTTCCAGACTAGTTCAGAATCCATAGTGAGACCTTATCTCAAAGGGGAAAAGTGGTATGTGTGTGCATGCGCGCATGCACA